>OZ024931.1:82001000-82664429 GCA_964017235.1 Sabellastarte sp. h YS-2021 | reverse complement strand
GCATATCTGAAGCAGGCAGTTTATTTATTTTGATTTTTTTAAAATGTTAAGTGTGAAGCAAGCTTTATATTATTAGATCTTTAAAAGAAACCACCTTATTCAGACACATGTAAATAGTGTATAAAATACCAATCCACAGATTTAATTAAAATATACAAACATGTTATAGATAATTAAGAACTGTAATGAATACTGAAAGGTAAAACTATACTCTTATGGTATTGGTTATTTCCTTTGATCATGTTGCTCAGATGTTGAGTGTTTTTGTATGTTTCAGGAACTGGCCAGCATGCATTATATTTTGCAAACAACCTCCGACACATTACATGGCAGCCAACAGAATGTGATGAAGGCTCACTACGCAGGTATTCCGATATTCCTATTTTATAGTTCTGTTGGAAAATGTCACCAGAAACTCTCATATTTATATGTATGGCCTGTTTCTTTACTGAAAGGTCAAAGTTGGGCTTTAGCATCCCTATTAGCAGTAATAAGTTTATAATCAAGACCAAACCTGAGTTGGTCACACAGGTTACCATGTGCTGGATTTGAACTGATGACCTCAGAAGTCAGAGTCATATAATTATACAGTAAGAAATCTAAAATTTGCCACATATTTGAAATTCGCCATAAGTGAAAATACTAATAAAATAAATAAATTGAGGTTAGATTTGTCGAATGTTTAGTAGATTAAGGCTTTTTGAACTGAAAAATACCAAGTTTAAGACAATACATCATTTTTTTATAGAATTAAGTAAGGATTTAGAGGTGGTGAATTTTAGATTTCTGGCGAATTTTAGATTCCTTACTATTCCTTTATTAACAAATGTAATTAAAGTTGCAGCTCATAGATGTAAAATAAATGGAAAAGAAAGCCAACTTGACACTTCTGTAGAGGGCAACCTTAAGAGACTGTCTGATGGTGAAATGTCAAACAAGATACAAAAGAACCACATCCTCAGTACCCTGTCTCAGTATAAAATTTTGAGCTATATACAGATTTCAAAGAAAATTTTATGACTGCATCTGTAACCGATTGTGGCTTTTTAAACAAAAGCACTGGCAAAAAGCCCAGGGTTTGTTGGTCTCCCAAGGGATTTTGTTTATTACCAAACTGGATTAGCAGTGTACTTAATGGCTGAGTCATATTCTGTATAAGGCTCTGCGGGACAATAAAACTAATATATTTAATGGTACTTGATTAATGTTGACGCGTTTAGAGGGGATGCAAGAATAGGGTATGTCTGGCTGGAATTGGCCAGACAGAATCACATTTCCTTTATTTTATGCAGCTTTATCATGTGTGCCTCAGTTGTTCACTCTGTTTTACTTCATGAAGAACTAGTAACTATAGTGTCTCTTGATGCTTATATCTATCTCCTGAGATTATGTCATTCAGGAAAGGCCAAACAAATTTTTCAAATGTATTTTTTGAAGTACCCAAATTGTATATATTTTGTCTATAAATCATGTACAAGTTACAGGATTTTGTACACTTTATAACACATGTATAAATTCATTTTCATGATATAATTTGTTGTATAATAATTGTGTGGAAGTTTCAATTTGTCAAACCTTGTGTGTCACATAGAACCCTGTTTAGACCCAGCAAAATTCTACTTAACAATAAATTTCAAGGTGAATTTCAACAGACAGGCACTTTGCCCTTGGCTAATGTTCACTAACAATCTTGTTCTTAGTGTAAGAATTTTTCCAAGATTAAGAAATTTTCAAAATTTTCTAACATATATTACAAATATTGGGTATTTCTTGCTACATTCAAGATGATCAACAACTAATGCTTACACTACCTGATTTCCACACAGATTTTGTACTTTCGATTTAGTCAGTGTTACCTCTAGAAGTCTAAATAACCTGTGAATTTAAAATTTCATATTCTTAGAAATTTTTCTTATTCTAGGCAGTTTCTTAAAATAATAAAAATTTCTAAGATTAAGAAATTTTCAAAATTTTCTAACATATATTACAAATATTGGGTATTTCTTGCTACATTCAAGATGATCAACAACTAATGCTTACACTACCTGATTTCCACACAGATTTTGTACATTCAGTTTAGTCTGTGTTACCTCTAGAAGTCTAAATATCCTGTGAATTTAAAATTCCATATTCTTAAAACTTTTTCTTATTCTAAGAATAATTTCTAAGAAAATGTTTGTTTTCTTAGAAAATTCTAAGAATAAGAATGTTAGAGAATATGAAATCTGGGCCCATATTCAGTCATGTTGTTATTCTTAGAAAAAAAATTCAAAGAATAAGAAACGTCTGTAAGAATAGGAATCTTTCAAAATTTCCATAAAGGTGTATTTATAATACAATTTTTGTACACAATTACACATCATACCTATATGTTGATGAACATGTCAAACATTAATGATACCCTTATTTCAGATGGCTATTCCATTCAATCTCTCGTTATTACCTTCAGAAGTCTAAGAATTCCCATGAATTTAAACTTTTATTGCGTTAATACACCTTACTTAGTGGATAAATGCATTGGTCTGGCGTGCTGCTGGTCTCGCCAAATGTTAGATAAAAATGTTTTGACCTGGGCTCTGACCGGTAGTGTCCTGTTCATTCGCCAGGTGGCATGTCAACCCCCAGCTCGTCTGCTGTGCGTGTGCATGCATGCATACTTCCTCCTTTTGTTTGGCATGAAGATGAGTGGATCATCATTGTTTTAGGAGATACTTTTTAAAAATACATTCTGTTTACAGAGTGTGTTGAGTAATATTTTTGTGACAAACGATTAGTGTTATTGTTATGGCATCTCCTGGTCAATGTCGCGGTTCGTGTGGCCATATAATGGCTGGTTTTGACATGCATAATAAATGTGCCAGATGCCATGATAAAGGGCTAGGCTCAGATGCCTGAATAGTAGGAGGAGCGATATGTAAAATATGTGATGGATTTTCTGATATTCAAAGAGAAATGCTGGCTACACCTAAGTACCAGATACACAAGGATAAGAAGGTTGGGATCTTGGTGTCCCCCAAAGGTGTGACAGTGTTGTCTCCAATAAATTCAACGCATGCACAGCCCTTCCCTGGAGGTAAATGAACAATTTTTTGATACTTCTGAATATGTTTCCAAGAAAGACGTTAATAACCTCAGTCAGCAGGTAGATGAGAGATTCACATGCTCTGAAGCGTTGCTATTACATGGCAATTTATTTGCTACCCCCGAAGTACGGGTAATTTATAGATCCAAATGCCTCTACCCGAGCCACCAGTCCAGTGCGGCCTCCATCAGAACAGGCTTCTAAAGGATCTGGCTTGTCAATAAGTAAAGATTGAAAGAAGAAGCACATGTCTTCTCATCACAAGTGTTCAACATCAGAATCAGTTGAAAGCCTTCCCAGTACGGGACAGGAAAAACCTTCCTGACACATTCCCTCAAACGGACTCAGTTCCTGTTGATGTTGAACCCTTTACTGGCCTGACTGCTCCGGAAGAACAGATTGTACCAACCGGGGATTCTAGTGTAGGAGTTAAGAATTCTGCAGATGTCTCAGCTGTTTAAGCTGAATATGAATACCCTCCACCGAGTACTGACAATAACTTTACTGTCTAACCAGATGAGCCTCTGTTTGGTACACATATAGCACCTGAGGATATAGTTAGTGATGAAGGGGACCTCTCAGAGACTGAAACTTATAAACCTGAAAAAAACACAAAGAGATAAGTTACCGAGAATTGGTATGTTCTATCAGGGCCTTTATGGGCTGGAACCATATCCCAGACTTTGAGTTAGAATACAGTGACCCAGACAAATCCAACAATCCCTGAAGGGCTAAGAATCCTAGAGCTAGTTCTAAGATATCTGTGGAGATGCCAGTAGATGACTGGTTATTCCAGAAATTAGAAAGACTTAATTTGGCAGTTGCAGAGGATTATCCCTCTAGAGGTCAGGAAGCTGGCAGATTACATACTGATCAGTTCATCCGCACACCCAAGCCCCAGGATAAGTGGTACCCTATGCACAAGGTGAAGCCAGATGGTCCCCACCGACTGGGCAGAAAGTGAAATTGAATGGCCAGTTCTCATGAATAGTCAAACCAGTTGTTCCCTTCTCTTTGTCTCTTGTCCAAGAACCATTTGGCCAGGGATGGTCCTGCTTCAGTTGCTCCAGTGATTATCTCGGTCCTAGCTCCCATGCTTGACAAGTCCCTTAAGGAGAATAGAACTCTCTGCCCGGTGCGGGCCTTGGGTTATTACCTGGACAAGACCAAAGACCTTTGGCAGGGCAAGGAGTTGGTCTTTGTCTCCTTCAGGAAGAATTTCAGTAAAGACATTGTCCCAGCTACTGTCTCTTTTTTTGATTAATCAGACCATTCTGTTGTGTTATCAACTGTTGAATGAGGATGCTTAGAGGTTACATCAGGTTGAGGCCGATGATGTCTGTACCTTTGCAGCTTCCAAGGCATTTAAAGGAGCCGTTCCTCTAGATCAGGTCATCTCAGCTTGTCATTGGAAGTCACAGAATACCTTCACCCAGTTTTATTTGAAGGATGCGGCATGGGCTGACTCTGAGTTGTACCATTTAGGACCAGTGGTGGCAGCTCATCAGTTATGCAACTAACTGGGAATCCTTTGGGACTGAACTCTTATTCCCTTCCCCTCAGAACCTGGGTCCAGGGTCAGAAAAACGAGGGGGGGGAACTTAGGGATTGTATGCTAAAAAACCCATTAGCGTACAAGCCTTAGGTTGCTATGGGCGAGAGTTTTATTAAAGGTCCCTGTTTTGGTTTAGCTGCCCTCCATCCACTGGATAGTTATTATGTCCACCCACTGGGGTGTGGACATATTATTTTTGCTTTTTCTGCCATCTGGCATCCCGGCGTCCGGCGTCTGGCTTGGTTTCCAGACATTTTAGGCAACAGTTCTTATCCTATCTTTACCAAATTTGGCATGCAGGTTTATTGGGTTAATAGCTTGTATGGGATTGTTTTTGGTGATGATAGCTCTATAGCTAACTGAGTAATAGCTACTTTGCTACTTTTGAGTATCTCTTTGGTTTCCAGACATTTTAAGGAATGCTATCAAGCCTAGCTTTCTGAAATTTGGTATGGAGGTTCATTGGGTTAATAGCTTGTATGGGATTACTTTTGGGGGTAATTGCTTCATAGATGAGTGAGTAATTAATTAAATAAATGAGTAATTGGCTATTTTGAATACTGAAAAAGGCAAATGTGCTCATATCTCCTATACCGTGCGAGATAGAGCGATTTCGTCAAAATTTTCGACCCACAGGGTATCTAAGGAATGTACTCTTTGCAATTTCCAAAAAATTTTCCCCTCCCCCAAAATGGCGGCCATTTTGAATTTTCGAATTTTTGCCAAAAATGGCAAAACACAAGTTTGCTTCTATCTCCTTAACCGTGCGAGATAGAGCGATTTCGTCGAAATTTTCGACCCACAGGGTATCTAAAGAATGTAATCTTTGCAGTTTTCAAAAAATTTTCCTCTCCCCAAAAATGGCGGCCATTTTGAATTTTCGAATATTTGCCAAAAATGGCAAAACACAAATTTGCTTCTATCTCCTTAACCGTGCGAGATAGAGCGATTTCGTAAAAAGTTTCAACCCATACAGTATCTGAGCATCGTATGCTTGGCAATTTAAAAAAAATTTTCCCCTCCCCAAAAATGGCGGCCATTTTGAATTTTCGAATTTTTCCCAAAAATGGCAAAACACAAATTTGCTTCTATCTCCTTAACCGTGCGAGATAGAGCGATTTCGTAGAAAGTTTCAACCCATACAGTATCTGAGCATCGTATGCTTGGCAATTTAAAAAAAATTTTCCCCTCCCCAAAAATGACGGCCATTTTGAATTTTCGAATTTTTTCCAAAAAAGGCAAAACACAAATTTGCTTCTATCTCCTTAACCGTGCGAGATAGAGCGATTTCGTCAAAATTTTCGACCCACAGGATATCTAAGGAATGGACTCTGCAATTTTCAAAAAATTTTCCCTTTCTCAAAAATGGCGGCCATTTTGAATTTTCGAATTTTTGCCAAAAATGGCAAAACACAAATTTGCTTCTATCTCCTTAACCGTGCGAGATAGTGCGATTTCGTCAAAATTTTCAACCCACAGGGTATCTGAGCATTGTACTCTTGGCAATTTTCCAAAAATTTTCCCCTCCCCAAAAATGGCGGCCATTTTGAATTTTTGCCAAAAATGGCAAAACACAAATTTGCTTCTATCTCCTTAACCGTGCGAGATAGAGCGATTTCGTTGAAATTTTCGACCCACAGGGTATCTAAGGAATGTAATCTTTGCAATTTTCAAAAAAATTTCCCCTCCCCAAAAATGGCGGCCATTTTGAATTTTCGAATTTTTGCCAAAAATGGCAAAACACAAATTTGCTTCTATCTCCTTAACCGTGCGAGATAGAGCGATTTCGTCGAAATTTTCGACCCACAGGGTATCTAAGGAATGTACTCTTTGCAATTTTCAAAAAATTTTCCCCTCCCCCAAAAATGGCGGCCATTTTGAATTTTCGAATTTTTGCCAAAAATGGCAAAACACAAATTTGCTTCTATCTCCTTTTTTTCTTAATTCTAATAATCAGAATAATGCTAAGAATAAGAATGTTAATGAATATAGGTGTCTTAAAGAGGGAGTCGTTCTAAACAGGGTCCTACTTAAAGTGGTTCAAGTGTATCTCTTTTTCTATTATTGGAAAGTATAAGATAATAAATTTCTTGTATATTTATTGCTAAAAGATTATTAATCACCACATTAGGGAAGTTAAGGAGTGCTTGAGTACTTGTTAAGATGTAAAGCAATGGACTATTTGAAGTATATAATAAAGAAAACGAGAACTTTTTCCACTCGAACATTCACAGTTTTTAAAATATTTGCAAAAAACAAATAAAAAACCAATTTTGTTTCATTATCTAGAGTCATAATATGTCTTGAGATATGAATGAAGTTGTCAGGGTGTATCCAGTCATGGAAAACCTGGAAAAGTCATGGAATTCCATTATTGTTTTCCAGGTCTGGAAAAGTCATGGAAATTGACTCCAGGTTTTGGAAAATTCATAAAATGTCATGGAAATTAAAAAGGCATCCTTTTGCGAAATGCCGTTATTCTTTCTTTCATCCAGCAATTCAATACAAAGGTATGTTTATGTAATCAGATCAAATTTTGGTGTCTTCCACATCTTCCTATACTGTGATGGAACCTTGTGAGTGATTCTCAAAGGCAAAATCGGCGGGAGCTCGTAGCCTTGGTACATGTCTCTTTCATGCAACGAAGCATGTAAAAGGTCCTTAATTTTAAAGCTGCGGTCATGGAGAAGTCATGGAAAAATCATGGAAAAAATATTGAATTATAGTGGATACACCCTGAGTTGTACAATACAATTAGTGGCAAGTGTCATGCAAAAAAGCTTCAGGATAACCAACATAAAGTGTTATACTGCAGTTCCACTGTTGTGACTTAGTAGGAGACCAAGCCTATATGTTGCATTAAAGGTGCTGCTACTATTATGTCAAACACTGAGTGAAAAATGAAAGAACATTTGATTTTTCCTGAGTCAAAAGATGGGCAACAGGACCTGAAAGATAAGCCTCATTACCAGCTACCAACTGCTCCCTTTATAAAAATCACTTGTAACACTGATCTCTGACCACTCTTGTGCAATAATTGCGGCATTCCTATGACCAATTTTTCTCAAGGTCACTCTGCTCCATTTTTTCAGAAGAGTATAATTACACTAGACATGCCATAATACATATATTAAGCATTAGTTGTAACACCCCAAAACCCCAAAACTTTTAAAATGTTCAGACCAACCTAATTATAAGTGGTGGTAATGAGCTAGTATGTAGTTGGAATGAGCTGTTAAGTGGTTGTAATGAGTAAGTAAGTGGAGGGAATGACTTACTAAGTGGTGGTAATGAGTGATCAAGTGGTGGGAATGAGGTAGGTAGTAAGGGGTGGGAATGAATAAAAAAACAAGGATTTATTTTCTTGTGATAACCACTTAATATTTCATTCCCACTACTTAGTATCTCATTACCATAACTTAGTATCTCATTACCAAACTAAGTATCTCATTACCACAACTTAGTATTTCATTACCAGGATATATATAGTATCTTGTGGCAATGACTAAAGTATCATGTGGTAATGATTTGCTAACTTGTGGGAACAAGATAGCATCTTGTGAGATAAAAAAATGATCATAGGAAAACCACTCTTTTGCCTTCCTGGGCGCCGTATGTTAGTCTGTTACAATGCTATTCCACCATATCCAACCTATACATTCTCTGGATAACCCTTAAGTTAGATTGTGGTATGTTACAGTGGGGTTAGCATTGTAAAAGTCATAGCAATGAAAGTAAGTGCCATTAAAATTTGATTATCACCGCAATATATCACGGCCCTGATTGAAAGTGACTGGGTTTCATGTGGTTTGTTTTTATTTACAGGATTGCTTTATGTTCTTTAGTATACACATCCTCACCCACTTGTGTTTTTAAGTAAAATAAACCCCTATAGGAACCACAAAGAATGCTTGGAATAAACCAAGAACTACTTAGCACAATTATTGTATTTTTAACTATATTATTGTAATATCCGATAACATCAGAAATACTCATTCAGGACTTCCTCATGGGTTTCAGTTTGTATATGGGAAAGAAATTGAACCAGCAATTTGCAACACAGAGTCAGTCATGTTTTCCATTGTATGGTTACAGTTGACACTATTATTATATGGTGTTACTCACAGGGTTGAAAAATTGTGGCTATTAACAAAACAGCAAATGACTTTTTAATACATTTTGTGTATACAATTACAGAACGCACAGAAAATTGCATTATAATTTCCTTACTGCACAGCTCTTGATGACTACCAGTGATTGAGTATATGATTTATTACCTCTCATAAGGAGGTTATGTTTTGGGGTGTGTTTGTCCGTCTGTTTTTGTGATTACTCCAAAACTAACGAATGTGTATTTATAACATTTTCATGTGGATTTAGTTTGACCAAATGAAGAAGTGATTAAAATTTAGAAAAGGTCCGGATCATATTTTGGATACAAAAAACCTCGAATTTTCAACAGACTCAGTCCTGTTTTCAATGATTTTGGCTTTGTGGTTGAGAATACTCCAAAACATTATGAGCAAATCTTCCTAAAATTTTTAATGTGCATATGGCCTGACAGAAGTAAGAATTCTGATCATTACATTTCGGGCATGATCTCGATTACAGCATACATGGCTTCTTTTGTAGAACTCTTCTAGGTCTTTTACATTTTCATTTTTGACATTACAGCTGGTTTTTATACATATTTACTTTGTCCACTGGTATAAACTGAAGGCAGCTGGTGATGAGGGTAATTGTAAAAAGCCCAGCAATATGGAATCCCAAGACTAAGTCACTGTATTGTACAGTTGACAACAAAAGACAAATTTCTGAGTCACAACTTTGATATATTTGACATGATCTTAAAGACAGATAGCTTCAGACAGGATGTATAGTATTCCATGTAGCTATGTCAAGATAATATTTATTAGAAGGATCATTGTATCATCCAGTGTGCAGCTCAAGATTACCTCTTTTGGGGAAATATCTGTACCAAAATTCAATGATGGCTTTATCAGTTAGCCAAATAGATTGATTCAGAAATAAACTTTTTGTAATAAAGGGACCGTAGTTCCCAGCATATGATGTTGAATTTTATACTTAACCAAAATACACTTGAAAGCCTGGCACCAGTTTCACAAAGGGTCAAAAACTTATAGCCAGTCTTAGGCTAATTCAAGGACTTGAATCTGAGCCCTCTGAGTTTAATCTTGGGCTTAAATGGATTTCCCTTGACTCTTTATTTTCATTCAAAATATACTGCTGGTGATATATATCTCTTGTTTGACAGTTTTTACCTTGGGAGACATGTTGTCTTGCTGCCTTCTCACAACATTAAAAATTGTAAAAGCTATTTTAGGGAGGTGTTCTATAAATATACTTTATTTTCAGTCATTCAAAATTTTGAAATGGAGAAAAAATTATGGTTGCCATATTCAAGTCTTTGTTTACAAAATTAAAACCCCCTCCCAGATGGACTTAAAACTTTGAGTCCAAGATATAGCCAAAGCTTAGATTTCGCTGCTTTGTGAAATCCATTCAGTCTAAGACTGAAGACTTAGCCAAAAGTAAAGACAAAAGTACTTAAATTTGTGAAACCAGCCCCTGATGATAATATTCTGGATAGTTTACTCTGTTCAGGTAGAAAACCTTTGACATAATAATTTGATAGTTGAGTGATTTAATATTCTATTATTTTCTGAATAATTTAATATTCTATTATTTTCTGTACATAGCTAAAGCTAATGATTTCCATGTTTGTTTCCAATACTGTTCATCGTTTTTACCAGTATTCAGCTGTACAAAGCGCAGGCAGCGAGTGATAACATCCTGGATGCTCAGTTCTTGAGGACCACCACACCAGTGGATCAGTGGTTGAATGGCAGCATCAAGCCGGCTTCCTGTGATCTCATCTTCTGTGTCAACCTGGTACACTATACAGAATGGAGCTCAACACAGGTCTTTTATCTTTTATTGTACAATAGACTCTCAATCGTCAGAGCTCGTTTCATCTAGAAATATGGTTAAAGCAAACTTTTTGTCACAACTTCCATCTTCCAGTTTAGTTGTCTGCTGATAATGGGTAGTTTCAATAAATTTTGTTGCTAACGTAGCCAGAAACGCAAAATGACATCATATGCATTTTGTTTATGGGTGCTATACAGTCAAACCTCACATAAGATTTTTATCAAATTTTCAGGATGTATTTAACAGCAGCTGCTACATTTTTTGGGAATTCGATGTACTAACTGTTACTATAGAAATTCTTTTCCCTGTCTTTTGGATTTGTAATTTTATGGTTGTTTCCCTGCATGGATTTTTACAAAGTTTTAGGATACATTTAACTAAAGATAAATACTGGAGCTAATTCTGTTTTAAGTAATATTTATCAGCAATTGTTACTATGGCAACACTTTTGCTGTTTTCTTGACTTGAGAGATTTTCTGGAAACTGCTTTCAATGAAAGTTTTTAAACCTAGGCTTCTGTAATTTACACGATATATTCTTTCCTACAAAAGCTTGTCCGGGCATAAATTTCCGGTCATTTTGAAGACTGAGAGGCCCCAACGACAATTTCTTTGAAAATACTTAAGGTTTTTAAATAAACAAATGTTGGTTTTATATTGGTTCTCAGCTGTAGAATGTTGAATATCCCAATGGATAATATGTTGAACACATACAATACATGCAGACATTATAGCTCTTTATTTACGGTCATCCATGTGGTGTCAAAGTACTTGTAGCTGATTTTGGCCAAACTTAAAAAGTTCTTATGTTATCAGAGTCTTTTGATGCCATTAGATTTGACCTTGGGCCATTGTTCAAGGTTAAATAAGGTCAGCAAAATGTTAAAATGTCTGTACCTTGTTTATTATTTGTCATAGAGGTTTAAGATCCAAAAGCAACCTGCAGGAATATATAAGCAGATAATCTTTTGATATGGTCATATTTTATCTTGGGCCCATCTTTCAAGAGTGCCTATATCTTGCTTACTCCTGGTCCTAGAGGTTAGCTGTGTGATAGAATCAGATAGGTTATTGGTATTATTGTCAATAAAAATGATTATAAAATTAATAAAAATATTTTATCCACTATTGTTTTTAAAACTAAGTATTTTGCAATAGATATGATGAGGTTTGGGATTCATTTGTACCTTTCTATTTATTTTGGAAAATTACATTTACCTTGACAATTATCACCTAAAACAAACTGCTAGCAGGTTTGCAGACATAACAACACAGTGGTAATTAGTGCCATAAATTTGATGTACAATTGTTAATTTAATAGAATGTAGATAGCCTATGACCAAAACATCATTTGTTAAGCTTATCTTGCTTCATTAATTTTGCGAAAGTAATTTAGTTATGGTTGCAAAAATATCATAAATATTTTTATGTCGTCACTCTGCGGCGTTGGTGTACGTGTACGCGTCCGCGTGAACAACTTCTCCTCCAAAACTACAATGGCTAGAGATATGCTGTTTTTTTAAAAGGTACCTTATCTATTGAGGATGAAAAATTGTTCAAGACATGCTGTCTGCTTGTCTGTTTGCTAGAGCCAATACAAGGGAGGTACCCCACCAAAAGTGTGAAATTTCAACACTTTATCACAATTTTCTCAGTGACTATTGCAGGGATTTCTCTCATATCTTGCATATATGTACTAGACCACAAGTAGATTCCCTTGCGTGAGTGTCAGACCTGGATCTGTGTTAATTATTTTTTATGAATTTTTAAAATAAGTTTTAATGCATTAAAATTAATGAAATCATGCACTAAATCAATTATAACTTGAAAAGTATTTCATTTAGAGCATTTTGTTAAAATATGTTATTCAGGTACTTTTTCCCTAGCTACAACATGGTGAGTAAATTGGGTGTCTATCTCAATACCTAAGTGAGTAATAGGTACTTTTGGACTTTTCTGTAACTTCCATCATGAGTAAAATCACTTGTAACTTGAAAACTATTGCATTTAGAGAACACTAAATCATTTATAAGTTGAAAAGTAGTGTATTTAGAGCTTTTTGTGTAAATATGTTATTCAGCTACTTCTGGGTCAGCTATAACATAGTAAAATTTTAGACCTCTAGGTCATGGCATAGCTGAGTAATAGCTACTTTTAGGTTATCACTGTTGAGTAAATCACGTATAACTTGAAAACTATGGCATTTACATTATTTAGTTTCAGTATGTTATTCACCCATTTTGGGGTCAGCTATAACATAGTAAAATTAAAACTATTGCATTTGCAATATTTTCTTTAAATATGTTTTTAACTTACTTTTTACACCTAAACAGTTACCTTCTTACTTTCCTTCTGAACACCATTTCCAGGGCACAACTTTTGTTTCCTTTTCTTCTGTCACTTCTACTCTGAAAATCAAAACACACAGTCAGCTGACACAGAGCCCGTTCACGGGCACTGATTGCTTGTTATATCTTTGCAATCAGGAATTAATGAGTAGTGGGTACCATCTGTGGTGTCTGTGTATTCTTGCGGACAAAATGCCTGATTTGAACAATAATAAACTACAACTCTCAGTTAATTGTCAATAAGTATTCAACAGACATTGACAGAAAATGAAAAAAGAAAAAAGTAACTTATAATTGTGAGAAAATCTTACTAATCAACTCTTGCCATTCCAAAATCAACTTTTATTATATAGATACTATTGGTTTCAGGTGATTTGGATTAAATCATCGTCACAACTTGTGGATCAGATGTCATAGTTCGTTGATATGAAAATGTACACTTAATATTTTCAATCATTCCAGCTTGGTACAGCAACAGTTGCAAATTTCATAATAACACACTTTAATATGAGCTTTTACTCATAAAAAGTTTCAGAACAGGGAGATTGATAAACACTCTGACTAAGGGATAGATTTATTATATGTTGCGGATGTCGTTTTAATATAATTACCAGGTATTATGTTTTAATTATCCATTCAGCAGAGTAAAATATATTATTTAGAGAGTTTTTTTTTAAATTTGTAAATTAGATGAAGGTAAAGTAAGATTAGATTAACGAAATATCATAGAGTGTTCTGTTTTGTTTTTTTGTGGAGAAAATATCAGGAGTGTGTTGTCTAAAATCCTAAATGTCAGTGTCTATCAAGCTCAGAGGTTTTGTTACATAAAATTGAAAGGTTAAAGATAATTGATGTAGTATAGCAATTGTCTAGTCTGCGAAAGCAACAGAAATTCCATCAACTGTTAAGAATAACATTCATGTATTTAACCGACTATTGTGTATTCCTGTTCCTTTTATTGTACAAATGAATCATGACTGTACCTGTACCTTTGTCCTTCATTTGAGTGTACTTTATGATTGAATTGCTGATAAAAACTAAGCAGGAGTACTTTATTTCTATTATAAAATCTTACTCAAAGTTTTATTCAATATTTTCAATTAATTGTTTTAATTTTTCTTGGCGGGTGGGTGGGATGGAGGGTGGGGTGGTATGGGTGGGGAGGGGATTAAACTGTAAAATTATCATGTTCAGAGAACTTAACAGCTAATCACTACCATGTTACTCCATACTTAGAACACATACTCCTGTGACATGCACAGAAATATGATTGTGTCCATCTCTAATTTATAATATATATATTATAATGACATATAATATTATGATTCATTGTGTTTCCATGTGTAGTCATACTTTCTTAATGCAAAATTTAAAGTAAGTGAATTGTTTGAGGTCATATGATTGTCTTAATTTATATTCTATTCAGACATATATACCTTATGTGTCAAAGTTGGAAGTTTACATTCACAACTTAAGCAATATATTACAGGAAGCCTGACTGGTAGATTTGTAGACAAAGCAACAGATTTAATTATGTAAAATTATGCCAACCTTTAAAGGCTGGGATTAAAGTAATTCCCCATGCTATCTGGGCAGTATAGAGTTTCTTGGTGCTCAACAGTTCAAACCCATGCATGGATATCACCTGCAGACTGGGTTTCCCACCTGTCAAGACGTAAAGACACAGTGTGCAATAAATAAAGTTTTTGGCGTGTTATACACAAAAACTGTCTTGCTTAAGTGAGTTAATGAAAGTACCGCATATATATTATTGTGGCAAAAGTTCTGATTGGCTAAAACTGAACAGGTCCTTCTTGAAGTTGAATTTGACTTTTTTACTACTAAAGATTGTTGATATTGACTTTTTTACTACTAAAGATTATTGATATAATCTTAATTTGTTTGGATTTATCTTTCAAAAATACCACTTGTACTTTCAATTTACAGCATCAATTGCGTTGGTAATAATTCAAAGCTATAAAGCTAACCCTGTTTTATTTTGACCTTCAATATTGACAGAATTGGATTTTGGTTATTGTTTTGACTTTCAATTATATTTACAAAAAGTAGCATTTCCCAAAGTCATACACTACCTCAAAACTGGGTCAATTTCTATATATATTTCATTTATTCTAATTCTAGTGATGACTTTCTTTATTTATTATCATACTTTCAATAAATTATTGTCCTTTCAAACTCATAATTCTTAATACACTGGATGGATTTCACTTCAATTTGGTATGTGAATGTACTTAGACCTTGTGTAACGAAACACATTTCCTTTAGATGCTCTTTATTTGAAGTAGTTTTCAATTGGTAATATGACTGTACCTTGGATAAAGCTAACAGGCCATGATGCTAACAGTTCATGCCCATACATTGCCTGATGTCTCACATAGTTCTGAATGTACCAGCATTTTCTTTAACTTCAACTTTTTAACTTGCTTTAAGAAACTTTAAGTAAGAAAAAAAGAAGGCATAATCAGCAAAATTTATGCCAGTTTTGCATCAAACACTATTATAGAATAATTTCACATGTCACTAGTATAATTATTTATAGAGTAAGAAACCTAAAATTCGCCAGGAATCTAAAATTCACTACCTCTAAAACCTCAGTTAATTTTACAAAGAAAATGATATTTTGTCTTAAAATTGGTATTTTTCAGTTCAAAAAGCCTTAATTTACTGTACATTCAACAAATCTCACCTCAATTAATTTATTTTATTAGTATTTCAACATGTGGCGAATTTCAGATATGTGGCGAATTTTAGATTTCTTACTCTATAAATGATAAATTGAATATGAAATATTGAAGCCATCAGCATTGTTTTACAGTTAAATCATTTTAATCAAATATATTTTTATTTTTACAGGGTTTGTTTGAAGGCAGCAAGTATTACTTAAAAGCTGGAGGTGTCTTGGTGATATATGGTGTCAGTATAACATTATGTCCACCACAAAATAAAACATTGATCACAAAGTTTCAAGTATGCCCATATGTAATATATGCATTGTTTTTGCACACTTTTAAGAGATATCAATTAAATTTAGTGTGCACAGCTATAGTTTTCATCTGCTGTAAATTTAATAATTCAACAGTATGTTTCACTTTCATATCACTGTTTTTACGTCACTGAAGTTGCCTCTGTTTAGCTAGAACTTACAAAAATCCAAAGGATTTGGTTCTAGTTATTGTCATACTCAGATTTACATCAATAATGAATTTCCTGGTATTGGAACTTCCAAAAAAGGTTCTACTTGTAACCACATTCAATGCACACTCAGTGTGGTTCAATTTACACATAGTCTACTTAGGAAATAAATAACTCACATCCAGAAAGAACAAAATTGAAGCCTCTGAGGGTTTTTGTTTTTAAGACAAAGAAAAGGTCAGACTCAGTGACCTGATGGTGCAAATTTTTGGCAAATGACTGCTCAATTGGCTCTCACCTCCAAGTATTGGCCTGGCTGTTAGAGTGGATTTGAAAGCTAACTTTGATTTTAGTAGATTTCAAGATTGTAGTTTACTCCATAAAACCTAGAATTGGTGCATAAACCTTTCCATATTTCACCCAAGTCAAGCCCCTGTAAGTTAAACCCCGGGCTGGTCTCTCAAAGACTTACTGAATATAGGAGATAGTATGCTTTTGAATCTCCTTATTAGTAGGCCCTTAGTAGGAGCTACTAAAGTGTTTCACCAAAAACTCATAATATGCAGCCTACATACGCTTCTAGGATAGTATTGCCTCTTGTGAGAAAAGCCTGCTACTTACCGTAGTTTGAAACAAGGTCATGTGACCTGTAAAACACTGTAATTTAGCACAGCACCACATTTTGAAGACTGTCCAATATTTACAAATCCACTAAATATTCAGAAGCCTGCGAGAAAAGGTTCTAATAAATACTAGTATTTTGGTGGAGTACTATTTTTAAGTTACTGAAACAAGTAAAAGGGACTTGGCAATCTACTGCTATTTCGAAGACTACTTCGTAGATGGTAGGGATTTGCAAATCTGATCCCCTAATATACTAGAATTGCCCTTTGAGGAGAAGTCAATAACAGATTTTCATAGGGTCTTGAAATATATCCTGGTTATATAGTAGTATTTTCATCGTCCCTTTACATCATAGTCAAATCATGGTTCAGAGGTGGTTCATTAAGAGTAACATACTATTTTCATTTCAGCCATTTAAATTACATGGAGAAATCACACCCGTCAGTAATGTGCAGTTTGACAAGATGCTGAGACAGCAGTAAGTGAACACATTTGAGTAAACTATGCCACCATAGTTGCTAATAATGCTCCTATTTGGGGTAGCAGTAAACAATTGAAGACATAATGCAAATAAAAGCTTACTGGATACAAACTGTTCATTTACTTTAACATGCACATCTGGTATTTTAATAGATTTAACGCAGATTAAGCATTTATATTTTTTCTTTTTGGTCAGAGTGTGCAACACTAGAAAATAAGCTAAAAAAATAAAGAAAAAACTGTAAAAAGAAAACTGTATGTATCAAAGGAACTGTCATACCAGGGAGGCTTTGCTGATATTCTGTTGTAAAATCTTGGAACAGCGTTTGTTAATATTCATTATATTACCCTGTAAGTGCCATTGGGTGGCTGTGCTTCTTTTCTGTATAATATATGATTCACAAAGATTCTTTGTGCCTTCTTAGTCTTTAATTGACTACTTAGTAATTCGAAAGTAGTTTTCTTCTTTTTGAAGAATTTTTTTTGAATATTTTTACATTTTGGGAATAAGATTAATTTCAAGATAATTTACCTTTTAAAACAATAGAATTTTAAATTAAACCTATAAATGAAAATGTAAAGGTTGACTTCCCATGTTTTATTTTAATATCAACTTCTTCCTATTTTTATCTAATGTGAGTCATGAGTTTATTTAAAACAAAATACTCTTTAGTTATTTTAAGAATTGATCCATGTATTTCTGTAATATATGTGAGAAGTTTATCTTTTTGATGACAGGAACAGTGAATGGGGTCTACGTGATATTGACGATTTGGAGAAGCTAGGAAAAGATGTGGCCTTGAAATTAGAAAAAACTGTAAGAAAGCAAGAGTATTATTATGTCCACCCCACTGGGGGGTGGACATATTATTTTTGCTTTTTCCGCCGTCTGCCGTCCCACTTGGTTTCCAGACATTTTAGGCAACAGTTCTTATCCTATCTTTACCAAATTTGGCATGCAGGTTTATTGGGTTAATAGCTTGTATGGGATTGCTTTTGGTGATGATAGCTCTATAGCTAACTGAGTAATAGCTACTTTGCTACTTTTGAGTAGCTCTTTGGTTTCCAGACATTTTAAGGAATGCTATTAAGCCTAGCTTTCTGAAATTTGGTATGGAGGTTCATTGGGTTAATAGCTTGTATGGGATTGCTTTTGGGGGGAATTGCTTCATAGATGAGTGAGTAATTAATTAAATAAATGAGTAATTAGCTATTTTGAATACTGAAAAAGGCAAATGTGCTCATATCTCCTAAACCGTGCGAGATAGAGCGATTTTGTCGAAATTTTCGACCCAGAGGGTATCTAAGGAATGTACTCTTTGCAATTTTCAAAAAATTTTCCCCTCCCCAAAAATGGCGGCCATTTTGAATTTTCGAATTTTTGCCAAAAATGGCAAAACACAAATTTGCTTCTATCTCCTTAACCGTGCGAGATAGAGCGATTTCGTCGAAATTTTCGACCCACAGGGTATCTAAGGAATGTAATCTTTGCAATTTTCAACAAAATTTCCCCTCCCCAAAAATGGCGGCCATTTTGAATTTTCGAATTTTGGCCAAAAATGGCAAAACACAAATTTGCTTCTATCTCCTTAACCGTGCGAGATAGAGCGATTTCGTCGAAATTTTCAACCCACAGGGTATCTAAGGAATGTACTCTTTGCAATTTTCAAAAAATTTTTCCCTCCCCAAAAATGGCGGCCATTTTGATTTTTCGAATTTTTGCCCAAAATGGCAAAACACAAATTTGCTTCTATCTCCTTAACCGTGCGAGATAGAGCGATTTCGTCAAAATTTTCGACCCACAGGGTATCTAAGGAATGTAATCTTTGCAATTTTCAATAAATTTTCCCCTCCCCCAAAATGGCGGCCATTTTGATTTTTCGAATTTTTGCCAAAAATGGCAAAACACAAATTTGCTTCTATTTCCTTAACCGTGCGAGATAGAGCGATTTCGTCGAAATTTTCGACCCACAGGGAATGTGAGCATTGTATTCTTGGCAATTTTCAAAAAATTTTCCCCTCCCCAAAAATGGCGGCCATTTTGAATTTTCGAATTTTTGCCAAAAATGGCAAAACACAAATTTGCTTCTATCTCCTTAACCGTGCGAGATAGAGCGATTTCGTCGAAATTTTCGACCCACAGGGTATCTAAGGAATGTAATCTTTGCAATTTTCAACAAAATTTCCCCTCCCCAAAAATGGCGGCCATTTTAAATTTTCGAATTTTTGCCAAAAATGGCAAAACACAAATTTGCTTCTATCTCCTTAACCGTGCGAGATAGAGCGATTTCGTAGAAATTTTCGACCCACAGGGTATCTAAGGAATGTAATCTTTGCAATTTTCAAAAAAATTTCCCCTCCCCAAAAATGGCGGCCATTTTGAATTTTCGAATTTTTGCCAAAAATGGCAAAACACAAATTTGCTTCTATCTCCTTAACCGTGCGAGATAGAGCGATTTCGTCGAAATTTTCGACCCACAGGGTATCTAAGGAATGTACTCTTTGCAATTTTCAAAAAATTTTCCCCTCCCCAAAAATGGCGGCCATTTTGATTTTTCGAATTTTTGCCAAAAATAGAAAAACAGGAATTTGCTTCTATCTTCTTAACCATGCAAGATAAAGGCATGAAGCTGAAATAATTTACACCTACACTAATAAATATTTACGCATCATTGATATATTTTACAAATGAAACAGGGTCTTGTAAGACTACTGTACAATTTTGGCAAAAGGTTCATGGGGTGGACATTACACATGATAATGTGTGTTCTTCTATGCTATCCTGTTTCTATTCGCATCTACTATCAACAGGGCGTCCTATTTCTAGTATTATTTTTTACACCATGTTATATTCTTCTAACTGAAAAATATTTTCATATTAAAATGCTTCCAAGAGCAGTAATTTTGTGAGTTTTGTCATCACAAATTGTATGGAGCTAATGCAGTATGTGAATAAATGAGAAAAGTGGATTAAGTTTGAAATCTGAAACTTGCATTACAGATAGGGTTTCCTTGAATTAATTATTATTTATATGAAATGGTACACTTCAGGTCGTTTTTCTCAATATTTAATCAGGTGCCTGTTTCTTTGCCTCTGCTAAAATTTAAAAAAAAAATAGTGCGGTTATCAGGTGTAATAATTGTACATTTACTGGGTCATCTGTGGCTTTAGTACAAGTTCATAATAGACTTTAAGCATAATTTTATCAAACATGCAAATCTGCTTTAGTAATGGAGTTTTATGGCCCAATTCCTTGAGAGAATGAGGTCTTTTTTGTCCTTAAAGTAGAAATGAAATGAGATGAAAATTTTTTCTGTTTTTGGTAAATGAGCTGACAGATTTCAGTGACAGACAATCTTTTAGAATATGTTACACGACTTTTATCAAAGCTTAGTCTTTTATTATTGGTAGCTTTTTAGAATATCCATGCGAGATATTAAGAGTTTCATAGTTAAAAATAAAAAAAATATAAAATATGTGTATTGAAAATAAGAAGACTTTATATGATAAAAATGTCTTTTATGATTGCCTTTCAAGTGGAACAGAAAGATTTGCGAGTAAAAGTGATGAACACTGGTACATGTGATTGATTAAGGTTTCCCAGCCCTATACAAATCTGCTAAGTTGAATGTTTTAATGGGCCACATAAAGTACTGTATTTTATAAATATTGATCAATGTGAATATGATTATCTGGAACCAGTACTTATACAGTAAGACTTCTATCATCTATTATGATTTTGGATCAGATAATAGAAAGATTATAAAATAGAAAAAGTATAATAATTTTAGCAGAAAATAGTAATGACATAAAATTTGCTGGAGTAGGTAGGAGTTAATAAATTTGAATTTTATTTTACAGGTAATAGATCAGATTATTAATAGAGGTTCCTCTGTATCAACCTTGTGATTTTCATTTTTACAAGATTTTACGTTATACAGTGTTGTTTTTGTTTTATTGTAGTTTGACATGCCTGCAAACAACAAAACCCTTGTATTCAAGAAGACCTAAATTCCAATTTATTCGCACTGTAACTTGTTTAAATGTCACTCAGACTGAAATCTACATCAAGAATAAACAAGTGCCTGGTTAAGTAAAGCTTTTGTGCAAATTTTAAGGGGTTTTGTCAGTGTACTCCAATGAGGTTTTAGCATTGAACACCTTTTCACCATGGGGACGCCTCTGTTGTTGACCACAAAGCATTGGAGCAAGATGTGCTTTGAAAATATGGAACCGTGTAAAATTGACACAAAGATTAAAAGTCACAAATCAAAAGGATGTTTATCTTAGGAGTACAGTCAGCTGTAATATCATTGGTCAATGAAAATTTATAAATTAATAATAATTATTTAGATAAGGTGTTTATATTAGAAATAATTGGTATGTTGTATTAATCAGGATTTATATCACTTCTGAATTCTCTATTTTGGCACCACAATGGACTTCTATTTGGAAACATAGCAAGTTTTGAAACTTTAACATGAAAGTGTGATTTCATCCCTGAATTTACCATTAAGTCTGATTTCATCTCGATTTGAGGTAAATTTGGAACTGATGTCAGAGCTGTGATATTTGGAATGAACAAATTTCACAGTTTTGTTTGCCCCACAGTCGTTAAAGGCTGTATGGGTATTGTTTTCATTCATCACACCCAGCATGGGGTTTGACAGTCGAAAGGTCTGCTAGGAAGATCTTTTCTGGGCTATATCAAAGAAATCATGAAGTATAGGAAATTCAGACTTTACAGGGACATTGGTTGGAGACATAGGCATGCAGTGTCATAGATTCTACCTTTGCAATAGTGACCTTGACCTTTAGAATATTGTCTGAGCTATATCTTGGAAAAATGCAAGGTGTAGGAAGTTGATATTTGGCAGGGATAGTAGTTGGGGTGTAGCTGTGCAGTATAATGGTGTGACTTTAATTTGTCCTTTGACCTTACTGTAGATACTTTGACCTTTAAAATCTTGTTTGGGCTTGATCTCAAGGTGTAGGAAATTGCTACTTGGAAGGGTGTAGATGTGTAACCTTATGGTGTGACCTTGGCAAGACTTTTGACCTGGGCTCTGCCAGAATACCACTAAACTACATGGATTGCTGCAACTGAATTTTTTATGTACTTGTACCAAATTGCAATATCTCCATTGACAGTTATACTTCAATTAATAGATAGATCATTTGACAAACTCTGCAGGTTCATAATAATTATTTTAAGTTAACAGATTAACGCTGCCATCTCGCTATTAAATTGTCTTGTTTTGATATTTTGTCTTTACAAACATATTCTCTTTGACTGTGTTGTCTTATTTCTCTTATACTTGTACTATTCCATCGTATCTATATCTCATGGTAGCCAATGCTATTTTCCCAGGCTGTGGGGTACAGTCACCTCTGATGCTATTTTTATAGATTGTTTATTTTAAAGTCTTTTGCATTAACATTCAGACTTGGATATGCAATCTTAAATATACCTTAAATTTGTTCAATATTCTTTTTCATGAAAGTGCTAGTATAAACTGACCTGTGTAAAGGATTAGCTATTCTTTTTACAGTCATTGTTTTTAGCATTTGATATTCAAACTAAGGCCAATTATATACTGGTCCTCAAATTGGAAGCATTGTTTAAGCATTTCATCTTTAAACTAAGGGAAAATTTCTACTAGCCCCTACAATGTAGGCATTCTTTTATATATGGTTTATACTTTGCATCTTTTTATGGGTCAGTGTAAATATGATTTGGTGGCACTTGCATTAGTTTAAGTTAATAAATATTAGAGTAGCTTTTTTAATTTTATTGCCATGTTTGCCAATTTATAGTGTGTAGTGCTTGGAGCATTCCAGAAGATTTTTTAGCAGTTAAGAGTTTTACCCTGTTGAAAGCATTCTCTGTAAAAATTGGATAAATGTACTTGTTCCTTTAATGCTTAGACTAGGTAGATAATACTAGCATCTGTCTTATATAATTGGTCAATGTAATATCAGTTGTATTTCAAGTGTATGATTATATGTGCAGTCTCACCAGAGGCCATCTCGGAATTGCTCTGTAAAACTTGCTTTAAGTTATTGAATGTCACCATTGATGATATTTCATGAAACCTGAATTTTGTGCTCCAGTTAAGAAATGTGAAATTGAAGGCTGGTGTTCTCAAAATAATCTCAAACTCAATCTTAAACTCACCCACAGTCTCACACTCAATCCTACATAAGTATAAACTCAAATTTTGTAATCTCAAGTGAAATCTTACCTATAGTAAGTATATGCTCAAACTAATTTAAGTTTGAGTTTAAACTGAAATTTAAGGCTTAAACCCTAAATTTAGGGATTATATAGTGGAGTTAAAGATTTTTATTACTACTAGCTCTGGATTCAGGGGTCACCACTAGCAGTCACATTTAATCAATAATTCTTATATGTGGATATATAAATTATATAATCCCAATGTTGATTTCATGTCTTGGGTGGGACCTTGGGGAGTGTAAACTGAAATTTAAGGCTTAAACTCTAAATTTAGGGATTATAGTTTAGTTTGAGATTTTTATGACTACTAGCTCTGGATTCAGGGGTCACCACTCAAAATTCAGCAATAGCAAGCAAAGTACATTGATATAAGTTGCTTTATATTTAGGATTCATTTGGTTAGAATCTAAAATTGACTGTGGTGAATTTCAAACACTGTGGTGAATTTCACACACTGTGGTGAATTTCACAAACTGTGGGGTATTTCACACCCTGGTGAATTTCACACCCTGTGGTGAATTTGACATACTGTGGTGCATTTCACACCCTGTGGTGAATTTCACATACTGCAGTGAATTTCACACACTGGGGTGAATTGGACACACTGTGATTAACTTCACATACTGTGGTGGATTACCCAATCGGTAATGAATTTCACACACTGGTGAATTTCATGTGGTGAATTTCACACCCTGTGGCGAATTACCCAGCCTGTGGTCAATTTCACGTACTGTGGTGAATTTCACAAACTGTGGTGAATTTCACATACTGTGGTGAATTTCAAACAATGTGGTGAATTTCACACACTGGTGAATTTCACACTCTGTGGTGAATTACCCACACTGTGGTGAATTTCACATACTGTGGTGAATTTCACACACTGTGGTGAATTACCCATACTGTGGTGAATTATTAATTATATCCCCAGACGAAAGTCGGGGATATATTGGATTTAGGTCCGTCGCGCCACCGCCGTAGAAATTTCCTTGTGGACGCGATAACTCAAAAACGGATTAATATTTTTTTTTCAAACTTGGTACACATGTTAAGGATGCCCAAAGGAAGATCCCTATTTTAAGGTGACCTTAAACTCCGAATAATAAAGAACTTATGGCCACCTTAAGGTCAGAAATTGCACTTTTGGCCACTTAGAGCCCTCTAGGTCACAAACTATGAGGCTTATCTGCCTCAAATTTTACCTGAGAACACATTAATATATTCTTAGTACATGTGCCGAAAATCAAGACTTTAAGTTGAGGAGAAAATTGTCTTTGAGGCCCATAAAGACCCCACTTAGGACTTTTTTCCTATATTTTTAACTTATTTTGCCCTACAATTTGGAAGTGGTAATTCTGATGAGTCTCAAACTGCACTAGATGTAACTCTTATATGTAATCCTTGTCTGTGAAAAATTTAAAGGCTGTAGGTTTACCTGTTAGGCCGACTTAAGATCTCAAAATTGCCCACATAGACCCAATTTATGGTCTTTTTGCCATCTTCAAGCACTGTAGCTTTCAAACTATGTCTCTCATCTAAGTGAAATATCATCTGAGAATATATCAATATGTTTTTCTTGTATGTACTCCAAAATTTAGGCCTTTAATAGACATTAACCCATGTATGAGGACCATAAACACCCACCCGAGTGACCCTTTTAAGACATTTTTCACATATTTTGCTCTGTAACTTGGAAATTGTAAGTCTGAGAAGTTTCAAACTGTATTAGATAAATATTCTATGTGTAATGTTAGTATGTAACAGATTTTAAGTCTGAAGCTTTAATTTGAAAGTCAAATTGAGGTCTCTGACGGGCTCCCAAAGACCCAATATATGGACTTTTTGCCACCTTTAAGCCCTGTGACTGTTAAACTATGTTATTGATGGAGCTGAAATCCCATCTGGGAATGCATTATTATGTCCTTTTTACATGTGCCGAAAATCAAGGCTTTAAGTAGACACTTAACCTGTGTTTGAGGACCATAAATCCCCACCCGAGTGACCCTTTTTAGACATTTTTCACATATTTTTCCCTGTAACTTGGAAATGGTAAGTCTGAGAAGTTTCAAACTGTATTAGGTACATATTCTATGTGTAATCTTAGTATGTGACAAATTTTAAGTCTGAAGCTTTAATTTGAAGGCCACATTGAGGTCTCTAAAAGGCCCCATAGAGACCCACTATTTGGACTTTTTGCCAGTTTTAAGGCCCATGACTGTTAAGCTATGTGATTGATAGAGCTGAAATCTCATCTGGGAATACATTATTATGTTCTTTTTACATGTGCCAAAAATCAAGGCTTCAAGTAGACATTTAAACTGTGTATGAGGACCATTAACACCCACCCGAGTGACCGTTTTAAGACATTTTTCACATATTTTGCTCTGTAACTTGGAAATGGTGAGTCTGAGAAGTTTCAAACTTTATTATTAGATACATATTCTATGTGTAGTCTTAGTATGTAGCAGATTTTAAGTCTGATGCTTTAATTAGAAAACCACATCAAGATCTCTAAAAGGCCCACAGAGACCCAATATTTGGACTTTTTGCCACCTTTAAGCCCTGTGACTGTTAAACTATGTGATTGATTGAGCTGAAATCCCATCTGGGAATGCATTATTATGTCCTTTTCACATGTGCCGAAAATCAACGCTTTTAGTAGACATTTAACCTGTGTATGAGGGCCATAGACACTTGCCCAAGTGACCTTTTTTGACATTTTTTTCTGTATTTTGCCCTGTTATTTGGAAATGCTTAGTGTGACAAGTCTTAAACTGTATTATATATAATTTTTGTTTGTTGTGTATGTCCCCCAAAAAGTTTCAGTTCTGTAGTTTAATTGCTAAGGTCTCTTTAACAATTGTAAAATGCCCACAGAGACCCAATTTATGGATATTATGCCACTTTAAAGCCCTGTAACTGTCAAACTATGTGGCTCATAGAGCTGAAATCTTTGAATTTTTCAAAGGAAGTGCCTGTCTATTTAAATTTTGAATATTAATAATGTTATGGCTATCTTAGGCTTTTAAGAACTTATTTTTGCATGTTATCTCTCTGCTTGCTGAGTTTTTAACTTTTTAATATGAAACTGGTTAAACATATTCAAGTAGGCAAAATGGACACTGTTATTTTCTGGTGAGCTTTAAGTCCCAAATATTAATGAAATTATAGCCTTATGTAGTAAAAATAGGGGATTTTTAACCCTCAACTAGCCCAGTTTTATTCAACTTGCCTTAATTTTGACACAGCTCCTACAGTTACGAACTCATTTCAATTGATAATCACATACTTAAAATTCTCAATTCTGAATTATTATTATAAATCTGTTCTTGTCGTTTGATAATTTATATTTAATTCTGGAGGTATGTAATCTTCCTGTTGGACATTCCTTATTTATATTTTTGATTTTATTTTAGTGATAAGATTAACTGAGCTTTTTGTATTTGATTACCCCTTTTATATTATAAGTGTTTGTTTACCATTTGTGCTGCAGCACTCCATCTCTTTGTAGTCCCACCCCCCATCCCCCACCCACCTCTGGGACCTCCAGCTATTGAGTGACGCTAAATAAACAAAGGTATACAGATCTTCTGTAATAGTGAGAGAGGTGTGGAGAAGGGGAGAGAGGTGGGGTGGGGTGGGAGGTGGTGTTTGCTTCATTATCTAATTATCTAAGACAAAGGGAGTCAGAACTGAGATTGTGTCACATATTTAGGTTGCATATATATGGACCACATATATAGGAATTGAGGAAATGAATAACTGAAAAACAATGCAAATTCTAAAAATAATATAATAAAATAATAATATAAATAATATATGATTTTTAAATAATATTTTATTTGTGAACAAATATAGAAACAGAGATACGCTTTTGGAATCATGAATTTAGAATGGACATTCAATCATCAATCATTTAAATACTTTGAAAATAGGTTCAGAGTTACCCTTTGCAGGAAGATTGAAAAGTATGATGAGTTGAGTTAAAAATATTTTATTTGTCAACAAATACAGAAACAGATATGCTCTTTTGGGATTATTAATTTAGAATGGACATTCAATCATCAATCATTTAAATACTTTGAAAATAGGTTCAGAGTTATCATTGCAGGAAGATTGAAAATATGATCTGTTGAGTTATGTATTCGACGTCTGGGGATACACCATCTTCCTTGGGAAGATATAAACTTAGTAGATTGATGTGCTGAAGTTCATATAACTTTTCCCAATATTTATGGCATACAACAAATGGATTAAATAAAAAATTCCCGATCAAAACCTGTGGCGTGAGTGATGACCTGTCTGGGGATATGTTGGCGCCGAGTTGGCCCAATCTAGTTCTTCTCTCACTGCATAGCAGGGTGAAAGGTACAACAGATTGTTTTTGAGTTTAAAAGGACCAGCTCTATAAACTTGTTCATACAAAACGTAATCATGTAGTGACATGTATAGTTATTGTAAAATGCTGGGTCTCTGAGTGATATTTTTGTAGAATAAATTGATTTGTGGTTTTTTTCACCTACTTATTCTCTGTTTTAATATGTAATTTTAATGTTCATGTAAAAATAGAATAGAGCCTCTGTTATCTATTTGAGTTACTCAATCAAATTTTTATTTCCCTATTGTTTTATAATAAAATGCATTTTTACCCCACAGCCCTTAAGGGCTGTCGGGGTATTGTTTTCACCCATGGTGTCCGGATAGGCGGCGTCTGGACGGGCAGGCGGCGGGAAAAAGTTTGTCCGGGCTGTATCTCAGAAACCGTATGGTGTAGGAAGTCGATACTTGGTAGGGACATTAGTTAGGGGTGTGGGTGTGCAACGTCATGGTGTGACCTTGATTTGACCTTTAACCTTGCCGCAGTGACCCTGAGTTTGAAAATCTTGTCCGGGCTATATCTCAGAAACTGTAAGGTGTAGAAAGTTGATACTTGGTAGGGACATTGGTTAGGGGGTGTAGGTGTGCAATGTCATGGTGTGACCTTGATTTGACCTTTGACCTTGCCGTAGTGACCTTGACCCATAAAATCTTGTCCGGGCTATATCTCGGAAACCATAAGGTGTAGAAAGTTGATACTTGGTAGGGACATTGGTTAGGGGCTGTAGGTGTGCAACGTCATGGTCTGACCTTGATTTGACCTTGCCGTAGTGACCTTGACCTATAAAATGTTGTCCGGGCTATATCTCGGAAACCGTAAGGTGTAGGAAGTATTACCACTTCTGTATGCATGGTAATATTCAAAACATCTAAACCATAATTCGGCTATGCCAGATGTAGATAAAGAGTACATGCATTATCTTTCTCTTAGACATTATTTTCTCTATTTAAACATTGTTTGGACCTTTATATCACTGAGAGTGCTCTGAAAGTATCCTGAACTTTGTACTGATACAGTACTTCTATATCTCATGGTGTTAAAAATATTTCCCTGGGCTGTGGGGTACGGGCATCTCTGATGCTATTTTCTACTTTATGAACCATCTAATATCCGACCAAAATTTTATCATCCCATCATAGTGAGATAACGGAGGTTCTACCAACAGTACAAATACATTTGTCAAAAGGATAGTTGTTGTGTGCTGTGAAACATTTGTAAAGAATTGTGCAAAAGTTAGAAGACTTAGAAATGCATTAATTGGATGGTTATTTAGTTCGCAGTGCTCATTTAAATGTTATGGTTACTGTTTTAACTTCATCTGCAGATTTTGTTTGATGAGAATCTATTTCTAAATCTCTGTGAAGGCTCTTTCATCCATTTATTCCAAAAGACACTAGAATCTGTACTAGAATCTCCTGTATAAAACATGACTTGGGTTTTTGCCATGTACCCAGCAAACCTGAAATGTAAGTCATCACATTAACAGTCTTGTAATACTATGTTTTTAACTAAAACCTTTATTCTAACATGACACGAGTGTCTGTGAATTTTATTACCTGAAAACTATGCTCTTAATTGTCACAAACTTTGTCTGGTCTTTGATATGGCTTAGATCTGCAGGCTCCATCTTTATGATCTAAGCCCGAAATTGATGGTCTATATTTGTATTTACATATTTATAGTTTTTACTACAGTTGTCTGTAGGATTTACTTCAGGTTTGGTCTCGTATGATCAATTTGTCCCTTTGGAAATTTGGAAGGATATTATTTGGATGTTGGGATCCTAAAACTTATTTTCACTGAAACTATATTTAACAAGAGAACTCGGCACACACCTCTGCCAAGACGCATAATAATAAGTAAATGGGAAAATCCAGATTTTTGTTTCAATTCAGTGGTCATAATCAGTCTCAAACTTTAATGGGATCCAAGTTGAACCAAGACCCATCTCTCCTTTGCAGAGGTAGCTAATAAAAGATTCACTGTCCACCTATGATCATAGATTTGAGACCAAACTCAATAGCACCATGAGGCACCAGTTGCAGCCCAGGAAAAAACTAGAGGATCGCTCGCAAAAAAAAAGATAATGTTTTTGCATAGCAAAAACAAAGCGTCCCGAAAAGGATATAAAGGTGAGTGCTAAAGTATTAAGAAAATGCTTCGTTTCTAGCCTTATACTGTTGTGGCAACCAAAGTCAGCGCAGTCTGCTCTATCTAGCACGGTTTTCAAGATATAAGCATTTTTGTGCTTTGCAAAAAATTAAAAATGTCCGCTATATTTGGCGAGACAAAAATATTTTGAAAATTGGCATGGCTACTCTGCAGAGATACCCAGTAGGTCCAAAATTTTGTTGAGTTCGCTCCATATAGCACGGTTTTCGAGATATAAGCATTTTTGTGTTTTGCAAAAACTTTGAAAATTCAAAATGGCCACCATTTTTGGGGAGACAAAAATTTTTGTCAATTGGAAAATTGGGAAAACTACTCCGCAGAGATACCCTGCGGGTCAATAATTTCGTCGAAATCGCTCTATCTAGCACGGTTTTCGAGATATAAGCATTTTTGTGTTTTCCTTATTTGGAAAATTCGTAATGATTAATTAATCATTAATTACTCGGCCATTTCTTGACCAATCAATGCCAAAATCTAATGATTTCCAGATTTTAATAGAATGAATGTATTTGCCAAGTTTCAGGTGAATTGATAAAATTCCTTTCAAGTTATCATCCGGACAAGCTTCCCCATCGAAAAAAGACATTTTTGGTCATGTGACCTCTCTGATTGGTTGAAATGTCACTGCAGCATATTCAAAAAAATTCCCCAAGGCTACTGCCTAAACCTGCCAAATTTGAAAAGAATCCGCCTAACGGTTACAGAGTTATAAGGAAAACAAAATGCGGAGCCGGCAGAGCCGGCGGAGCCTGAAGGTCTCCCATACACAAACAAGCGTCCCTTGCAGGACGCTTAATAATATTACCAGTACCTTTGGTGTTGAAGTGATTTGTACCAAACCACTGTAATTCATAATCAACCTAATGTCCAATTTGCAATTTAGTTGCTCAAATGAAAACTTAAAAAAATTTTATAAAACATTATCATAATAAATTTTTGGAATATTTTGTGGCACACCTACTCATTTTTATTATGTTACATAATGGCAGTATATTCGTATAAAGTTGTGATAATTGTTTTTCTTGTAGTTCCAAGTGTTGTGTTGGTGCTATATCTTTGCTATCAAGTGAAAAAAATTTGGAATCTCTAAAGGCTTGTACACATGGATAATGATACCAGTTAATTTGAGTAAACTATAAAGTTTTAACAGATACGACATACATGGTCTTATTTTCAGGAATCTTCTAAAGATATTGTAGCCATTTGCCATGGACTCTTTGTTAAAATAACCACCTTTGCCAAAATTTAAAGGACTAAACATTGAAATTGGCAAATGATTTTTTTTTTCATCTTTACAAATTTGTGTGGTGGTTTTAAAGCAAGACCCAGACATCAGTACAATACAGATATTCACATCAGACAAGTATTTATTGTGTGCAACTGATTGAGCCCATGGGTTTGTTTGGTCAAAAAAGTTCATACAATTTATAGGAATAAATCAGTCTGTAACTTTACTTTAGACACAAGATAATTACTGCATTGTGTTAAGAACCAGAGTGCTGGAAGATAGCTCTAATTGTAATACAAGCGTCAGCTATCAGAATTTTATGTTTTTTTGTGTGCAATTGTTCAAAAGTGCTGTAAAAATTACCAATGTGTTAACGAGTAATAAAATTGTTTTCAAGAACTTAAAAAAGTTTTCTTTTTCTGTATTTGCACAAGTGTTAAACATCAGTGCCCTTTGTAAAGGATAGAAAAATACACATAATGCAGCCTTCTTACTGGCTGTAAATACGACCTCACAGCCTGTAAATTTGTCAAGAACGGTGTCACAGGTTGTATTTACCACTCGTGAGTTGGGTGCCTCCAGAAACTTTCTAATTTGTGACCTTCACCTCTAATGACAAATAAAGATGCAGAATACACGTGCTTTTGTTATAAAAACATGTTAAATGAAGTGTTTCGGTACTCGGGATTTTGATAAATAACCTCAGAAAACGTATAACAAATGAAAGATATATCTTTTGCATGGTGGATAGCGAAATATTGTGATTTCATTTATTTCTTTCTCTTTGTGATTTGTGCTTGTTTACATCTACACATAAACACACAGGCGGTGAATTGTTAAGAACGGTCAAAACTTTCTACTGGTAGGTACCAACTCACAGGTGGTGTGCACGGGCTCACAACCTACTTCTGAACGCAGCATAAGACACAATACATGTGATGTTTTATTAATCTATAACCACATACATATTAAATAAATATCATGCATAAAAATATCATGAAAGTTTCATGTTGGGCACATAAGTTATGGTATGGTTGCCTATTCTCTAGTGGAAAATGTTTTCTGGTGTGAGTTACTTAAAGGCCAGAACATGATTTAGATTTTATTAGAGTAAGAAATCTAAAATTCGCCAGGAATCTAAAATTCGCCACCTCTAAAACCTTAGTTAATTTTATGAAGAAAATGCTGTTTTTGTCTAAAAATTGGCATTTTTCAGTTCAAAAAGCCTTAATTTACTATACGTTCAACAAATCTCACCACAATTCATATATTTTCTTAGTATTTTCACATGTGGCGAATTTCAGATATGTGGCGAATTTTAGATTTCTTACTCTATCCATCGCAATTGGTTGTTTACCAAAAAAGGGGATCTGTAGAGCAGGATGTACTTTCTTTGTATACAATGGCTCCTCCATACCATGGATAATAAGTGACAATAACTTCCTGTTTTTCCAGTAAATTTCTCAAAAACTATGTAACCTACGTATATGTATTACCGGTATATATACCATTAAAAAGGTCTTTTCACAGCTTTTCTGCTCCTTTTTGTTGCATAAAAATCCATACAAAAATGACTGAGATATAGCAAGTTAAAGCTTGCAGTTTTTATATTCACTGGAGCCTGTGTTTTTTTTTGACAGCCTTTTTCACATTCCTTCATTAAAAATTCATTTAATATTTAACTCAAAAAACATACAAAATGGTGGATAATAAAAGTAAAACATCCCTCATTAGATAAATACAGAAAAATATATCACTCATGAAGATTAACAATTATGATACCTGTGCTACACACTCATATAATATTGTTATCTTCAATTGTGATATATTTTTTTCTGTATTTGTTATTTGGGAAGTTTCCTATTATCACAAAATGATGAAATGCACTGATCTTACTCCATGTCTACAAAAGTGCAAGATTCCATCTTCTGTGAAAGCGATACATATAGGCTATCAATTTTTCTAAATTTTGCAAACTGCAGTAGTGGGACAATTAGACACGTGGTTGATTAATAGTCATACACAGTGTAACATCGGGTCAGTCACTGATGATTTCAAACAATCAATTATTAATTTATTTCATCCTGGAAAGTGTTTTATGTTAGAATGACCAACAATGAAACAAAATAGGTAAATATTCAATTCTGGCCCAATTACCGGTTGGCAAGGTGGACAATTAATTGACTGTGAAAATTGGGGGCAATTCCAAGCACCAGTAAACTGTACAACTATAGGATTTACAACATCAATGCAGAATGTGTCACACAAAGCCATAAAATGTCTAACAATGTGGATTTGAACTTGTTCAACATAAAAAGAAACTTAACATGAAAATACATAATATTTCAAGATTTTCCCAATGAAACACTCAACAGCCACGTCTATTTGACACTAGATAATTTTCTTTAAAACTCATCCAATACAACTTAATGTCAGGATTACTTCTTATACCATGCAGTTCAGTATGATCCTATCTTAAAATATATATGCAAATCTTCATGCATAAAATAGAACTGAGCTCTGAGTATTTCATCTATTCTCCTTTTCCTCTAACAACTTTATTAAGACTCGACGATAGGAGAGGGTTACTGTGATCAGTTTGTTTCTGTCTGCCTGTGCACCGTTTCGCCCTTATAACTCAAAAACTATAACACCAATCAAGCTCAAAATTGGTGGGCAGGTATTTCATGGGGTACAGACGGATTCTTCCAAATTTGGTGTAATTTGTGTGAAAATTAAAGCCAGGAGAGAGTTTTTCTTATTTTTAATTGGGCTTTTACAGTGAAATCTGCTTCTCTTCCTCACGAACGTAAATCAATAATCCACACACAATCAGCTTTGCTTCCCCCAATGCATTTTAATGTGTGTATGTGTTGCTATGTTTCGTGGCTTTTCTCACTGGTAGTTTGTAGTGTTTGTGGAGAGGGGGGTGGGGGTGGGGGGGGGGGGGGGGGGGGAATGTTAGCCTTTCTGATTTTAATGATATAAAAAATAAAGTAGTGTAAATGCATATGTAATGAAAACTAGAGGAATGCTTTTGCTAACAAAAGCGAAGCATCCCTGAAAGTTTAAAATGCTTTGTGGTTTTAATAAGCATGCTGTAAAGCTAAGAATGCACAAAGCTGCGTCGTATGGCTTCCCAATACCTCTTAATACATTCTGAAGCTATAAAAGCAACGATAAAGGAGATATAAGGCAAAAACTCCAAAGCAGCTATTTATGACCCCAGTTTGGCCCATAAGGGGGGGTCGGGGGGTAAAACTGACCGGCTATTTAGACTCTCCACATATGCTTTCCCAATACCTCTTAATACATTCTGAAGGTATAAAAGCAACAATAAAGGAGATATAAGGCAAAAACTCAAAATCAGCTATTTTATGACCCCAGTTTGACCCATAAGGGGGGCCGAGGGTAAAACTGACCGGCTATTTAGACTCTCCACATATGCTTTCCCAATACCTCTTAATACATTCTGAAGGTAATGAAAATTACATATTATTTCAATGCACTCTCAGTCATACACTTTTTATTTTCAATTAACAAGTTGTTTAAAAAAAATTATTTAACTCATTATTTTTATAACTTCATATTTTAACAACATTAGCAATATGGTGTAATTTGTTTGAAAATTAAAGCCAGGAGAGAGTTTTTCTTATTTTTAATTGGGAATACACAGTGAAACTGGTTCTCTTCATCACATACGTAGAAAATCAATATTTTGCTTTCTGATGATGTCATTACTCAGTGATGTCACAATGCAACTCATTTGTGAGGTCACAAACCTAGCTTGTGATACTTGCTGTCTCTAAGTAAAAATATTTCTTCTCATTTTATGTCTTGAAATTGACATAAAGATAATAAAGAGGGGGGTGATATATTCATCATTTTTATCAATTATTATCACTGTTTTATTTTCTCTTTTTTCTTTCAATTCCTTGACAGTCCATCACAAAAAATTAGCATGCGTGATTTTCACCAAGAAGTGACCTTTAAGCAATATTTTTACCTCCACCACCAGTTTATGTTTTTGTGTGCTAATTGTTTAATTGTCTATTTGTCTGGGTTTTTTTTTTTTTTTTTTTTGTTTTTTTGTGTGTGTGTTTAGATTACTCCAGAACTTATATAATGAACCGATCTTTATTTAAAAATTTGTGGGTAGGACCTGACTGAAGGAAGAAGTTACTAAAAGAAAGACCTGGATCTTATTTTGGATATGTATTTTTTCGATGTATTTTTAATGACTTTAGCTTTCTACTTGATATTTCTATGATGATTAATTTACATGTTTGGTTTTATTTTATTGTCATCCTTACAATACTTTATATTACTTGAAAGACTGGTCACATGGAGTCGAGCGTTGTGCTCTCTCTGAGTGCATCTTGTTAAAACTGAAACTCCAATTCAAGAAGGTTATGGATATCCAACTCGGGGTCATTGGTTGGTTGGTCAAGGTCCCTTCTGACAATGTTCAAGTTACAACAAAGTCCTACCTTTATAAACTGGGGATCATTGAAAACTACACAAGGAATAAAGATTTTAACTTGTTCTTTTTGTAAAGCGTAAATATGATACCTTGACATAATCATATAAAATAAAGAACATTCAGGGGAAAAATACACAATACTACACATATTGTCAGGCAATAATTGACAGTAAAGATACCCCCATGAGAGCATTTTTATTTCAGTGAATTACAGTTGATAATCCAATACACATACACCTCCACTTGCACCTATATCCTGAAAGTTCTTTTATGACAAAGTTAATCAAACTCAGCTTTTAGTGCACATAATTCATATACAGATGACAAACATATTGATGCTGAATGACTAGTAGGGTTATCCAGTATATATTCTTTCATCTTTTTGAAAAGAAGGGTGGAGCTCCAATATATATGACCCATCAGTCAAATGATATGAGCTGGGCCACATCCTGCTGTCCCTGTGAAGGGGGTGGGCCTTGCATCTGAGGAGGTGGAGCCATGCCTGGCTGTCCCATGGGTGGTGCCATCTGCTGGGGTTGCTGTTGCATAGGCTGAGGGGGTGGGGCCTGGGAAGCGGGAGGGGCTTGTGTGGGAGGGCCGCCATGTGCTTGGTACTGATCTCCACCAATTGGACCACCCATATACTGGCCTGATGGTAGGGCTGCAGCCACATCTATCAAAACACAGACATAACATAACTACAATGCTTGCACACATTTGGAGAAAATAGCCAACCTCAGCTGGCTGGAACCCCAGCCCACAGGTATAACTAAGTTGGCAACAACATTAAGGAACAATTTCAACTGTTACAAGTATACAGAACCCACAAGATACTGTCAAATGTAAAGCCATAAAACTGTTTCTGCCAAGGACAAGGAAGTGATGTATCTGGCTTTAACGTTACATTCAAGACTTTGTATAGGTCATTGTGGGTGCTTGAATGGATGGACGAAAGTAGCGTATACAAGTTGGTCGGGATTCTGCACTGTAACCACCAGGTATGGGTAAAAAACTTCAATGACCAGGGCTAAGATTCAAACTCGTGACCACATAGGCAGGGGTGGGTTGGGGATGTTACTAATTATGTTCTGCAAGACAAATTTCATAACAGTTTGAAAAGGGAGGACAAAATCATAAGAATATGGTAAAGAGAAAACAAAGACTGTTTTTTACCACTGATACAAACTTAAAAAATTTTAGTTACATTAAGCTACAAGGTTACCATGTGGGTCTCAGATACTATCTCGGGTGGCTGCAGACACTCGGGCCAGCTCAAGAAAAAAGACTTAGGTGTTTTCACCAATTGAGGCACTCGGCCAGTATTCTGCTCCTTTTTCTTGAGTTGGCCCAAGTGCCTGCGGCCACCCGAGATAGCATCTAGTCCCAGATAGTAAGCTTCTGTAGTGCAATAAAATACACAGAACAGATGAAACAGCCGATAACTTCAAAAGAGTTTAAAATGTTTAACTTATTTTAACCCCACTTAACCTGATTTGCATACTCAAAGAGGAGAAGGTGGTCATAACAAGAGGAGAGTGCCTGTGAACGGGCACTGTGTCAGCTGACTGAGTGTTTTTGATTTGTGAAGGTGATTAGAGGACAGAATAATTATCAGGAAAAGGGCTGTACAGAAATACAGTAAATGGTAACTGAACAGCAAGTTCGAAAGAAATTCCGAAGCTGACAGAAGAAAAGGATAAAAAAGTTGTGCCCTGTAAATGGTATTATGAAGGAAAATAACAAGGTAATTGTTTAAGTGTAAAAAATAGGTTAAAAATATTTAAAGAAATACTACAAATGCAATATCCTCGTTCGACCTTGAAGAAGGGGTCCAAGGTCAAATCTAACCACACAAATACATTCCCAGCCCATGATTTCCTATGGTTTACCATTCCAAACCTCTAGGACCAATTATAAATGAGTTATAAGCACTTTTAAGCTTGGCTGTCCTCATTTGACCTTGAAGGAGGGGTCCAAAGGTCAAATCTGACCATACCAAAAGATTTCGAGCCAATGATTTCCTATGGGATGGTTTACCATCCCAAATTTCTTTCACCAATAATAAGTGAGTTGTAGGCACTTTCAATTTTCGCTATCCTCATTTGACCTTGAAGGAGGGTTCCAAGGTCAAATCGGACCATATCAACAGATTCACAGCCCATGATTTCCTGTCTGTTTACCATCCCAAACCTCTGGGACCAATAATAAGCGAGTTATAAGCACTTTTAAGTTTGGCTATCCTTGTTTGACCTTGAAGGAGGGGTCATTGAAGGTCAAATCTGACCACACCAAAAGATTCCCACCCCATGATTTCCTACAGGTTGGTTTATCATCCCAAACCTCTAGGATCAATAATAAGGGAGATATAAGCACTTTTCATGACTGACAAAAAACACCTGTGGCGGCCATCTTGTTTCTCAAAATGAGGCCAAAAATATTCCCAGACAACATTTTATGGTTATTAATATATACTGCAAACTTAAGAAAGCTAGCTATAATATTTTTTTTCATCAGAGCAGTAATGGTGAAATCTCTCTCTACACACTGCGGCTATCCAGTGGATACAATGATTTACTCAACAGTGAGAACCTGAAAGTAGCTATTGCTCAGCTATGCCATGACATAGAGGTCTGCAATTTCACTATGTTATAGCTGACCAAAAATTCTGTGAATAACATATTTAACAAATTACTCTAAATGTAATAGTTTTCAAGTTACAACTGATTTACTCAACAGTGAGAACCTCAAAGGAACTATTACACAGCTATGCAATGAGCTACATGTCTGAAATTTTACTATGTTATAGCTAACCCAAAAGTAGGTGAACAACATATTTAAGCAAACTACTGTAAATGCAATAGTTTTCAAGCTACAACTGATTTACTCAATAGTGAGAACCTGAAAATAGCTATTGCTCCGCTATGCCATGAGCTATAGGTCTGTAATTTCACTATGTTATAGCTGACCCAAAAGTAGGTGAACAATATATTTTAACAAAATACTCCAAATGCAATATTTTTCAAGTTATAGCTGATTTACTCAACAGTCAGTACCTGAGAATAGCTATTGCTCAGTTGTGCCATGAGCTATAGGTCTATAATTTCACTATGTTATAGCTGACCCAAAAGTAGCTGAATAACATATTTGCACAAATTTCTGTAAATGCAATAGTTTTCCAATTATAACTGATTTACTCAACAGTGAGAACTTCAAAGTAGCTATTACTCAGCTATGAAATGAGCCAAAGGTCTGAAACTTCACTATGTTATAGCTGACCCCAAAATAGGTGAATAACATATTGAAACAAAATACTCTAAATGCAATAGTTTTCAAGTTATAAGTGATTTACTCAACAGTGATAACCTAAAAGTAGCTATTACTCAGCTATGCCATGAGCTACAGGTCTGAAATTTTACTATGTTATAGCTGACCCAAAAGTAGCTGAATAACATATTTGCACAAATTTCTGTAAATGCAATAGTTTTCCAATTATAACTGATTTACTCAACAGTGAGAACTTCAAAGTAGCTATTACTCAGCTATGAAATGAGCCAAAGGTCTGAAACTTCACTATGTTATAGCTGACCCCAAAATAGGTGAATAACATATTGAAACAAAATACTCTAAATGCAACACTTTTCAAGTTATAAGTGATTTACTCAACAGTGATAACCTAAAAGTAGCTATTACTCAGCTATGCCATGAGCTACAGGTCTGAAATTTTACTATGTTATAGCTGACCCAAAAGTAGCTGAATAACATATTTATACGAAATTCTCTAAATGCAATAGTTTTCAAGTTATAAGCGATTTACTCAACAGTGATAACCTAAAAGTAGCTATTACTCAGCTATGCCATGAGCTACAGGTCTGAAATTTCACTATGTTATAGCTGGCCCAAAAGTAGCTGAATAACATATTAATACGAAATTCTCTAAATGCAATAGTTTTTAAGTTACAAGTGATTTCACTCATAATGGAAGTTACTGAAAAGCCCAAAAGTAGCTATTACTCACTTAGCTATTGAGACAGACACCCAAATTACTCACCATATTGTAGCTATGAAAAAAGTAGCTGAACAACATATTTTCACAAAATGCTGTAAATGCAACACTTTTGAAGTTATAAGTGATTTAGTGCATGATTTCATGAATTTTAATGCATTAAAAATTATTAAAAAAATTTATTAAAAAAAAAGTAAGACAGATCCAGGTCTCATACTCACACAAGAGAATCTACCTCTGGCCTAGTACATATATGCAAGATATGAGAGAAATCCCTGCAATAGTCACTGAGAAAATTGTGATAAAAAGTTGAAATTTTCACACTTTTGGTGGGGGTACCCCCCTTGTAATGTCTCTAGCAAACAGGCGAACAGACAGATTTGCATGCCTTGAACAATTTTTCATCCTCGATAGATAAGGTATCTTTTAAAAAAAACAGCATGTCTCTAGGTCTTGTAGTTTTGGAGAAGAAGTTGTTCACGCGGACGCGGACACGTACGCCCACGCCGCAGAGTGATGACATAATGTCAGCTGACTGACAAGTCAGCTGACATAAAAATGTGTAAACACTCTATACTTGCCATGTGTACTAAAAGTATCAGCTGTTACACAATGCCCTGAACCTTGTATTCCCTACTCTGCATACTGTATGAGGCAGCAGAACAGTGTCATGATTAAGTATTCTAACCCTCCAACACTTACTCTGCTCACTAAAAGATGAGTAGTCCCTGAAAATGGTTTACTTATTTTACAAACTATATGCTATGTAAAACACTTATAGTTATACTCGTAGAAGTCAAGCTGAAGGTGTGGTGCTTGAGGTCCCACACTTTGTCTCATTAGTATATAATTCGATTAAGCACTTTGGCCTCAGCATTGCATATGACGCTCCAAAGATTGGAATAATCTGCCTGATCATGTACATTCGGCTACTTCTCTCTCCTCATCCAGAAAGAAGTTGAAAACGTGTCTCTTGGCAAAAGCATACCAATCCTAGTTTTTTTAATATTTGTTTCCAGGTCTTCTACGTAGTACTAACCCCTTCTATATCTTTGGTTAAATCCTTATTATCTCTGCTTTTCTGTATTATGTTCCTTCATTCTGTCTTTAGACAGAGATTAAGCACTACAAAAGTACTATTAGAATAAGAATTGTAATATGTCTTTGCATTATTTTGCATACTGAGGGCCGAGTACCTGCTACATGTCACACAACACTTACTTTGCATATTGTAAGAAGAGTAGTCAGAAGTGGGTGGTGCTGATGTGTATACTGGCTGCTGTTGCTGTGGTGGAGGTGGCTGTTGTCCTCCACCCATCTGCTGGTAGCCCTGGGTTTGAGGCTGTCCAGGGTGGTACACAGTGGTAGGAGGAGCATAGCCCCCTGGTGCTGTGGAACCTGGATATCCAGGCATCATAGAAGTGGGCGGGGCTTGTTGTTGGGAAGGTGGAGGTTGTTGGGGTGGAGCTTGCTGGATTGGCGGCTGTCCATACATGGTCTGTGGAACTGAGGCAGGTAGACCTGCAAGTAGTAAGGTTAATCTTTTTGTCTTAATAAGTACATACCAGATACTAATATGGTGCGAAAATTGTTATATCATTACCTTTTGAAGTTATCAATAAAAATATGTAGCACCGTAATTGTTGCTGAATAAAGTACATTACAGTTGTTAAAATTCTGCACAATAAAACATAATTTCATGATTACTTATACATGTACTTATTCTGGAAAATAAAGTTTTTGTATTTGAATTTATAAAGCAACTTTCTTATGCACAACCAACACCTCTAACACAGAAGTGAACCCTTTGTTGAGAAACAGAAAAGTTATTCTTTGTATGACAAACATAGTAATGTAACAGTGATTATAAAGTCCCACTTTCTTTTGTTAAGTTTAAAAATGAGCCCAAGATTTTGTTCTCCAATCCTAAAGCAGTAACCCTGCAACAGATCTTATCTTTCTGTATATATATCTGAATACCCATTGGAAATATGTTCAGCAGTTTTATTTAATAAATTAATACACTTGTCACAAGTTTTTGGTTTGTTTATGGTAACCAATAATGAAGTAAAACTAGACCTACGCATCGGAGAACCGTTGCAAATTTGTATCCACCAAAAAGACAACTCATCAAAGCCAGTGAACCATCGTTTGACCTTAAAGGAGGGGCCCAAGGTCAAATCTGAAAACATCAGAAGATTCCCAGCCCATGACTTCCTATAAGTTGGTTTCATATTGCAAACCTCTAGGACCAATAATAAGCAAGTTATCAGCAGTTTTAAGTTTGGCTATTGCCGTTTGACCTTGAAGGCGGGGTCCAAGGTCAAATCTGACCACACCAAAAGATTCCCAGCCCATGATTTCCTATAGGTTAGTTTACCATCCCAAACCTCTAGGACCAATAATAAGGGAGATATAAGCACTTTTTATGACTGACAAAGAAACGCCCATGACGGCCATCTTGTTTTTCAAAATGAGGCCAAAATTATTCCCAGTCAAGATTTTGTAATGAGGAACATACCCTGCGAATTTAATATCTCTACCTATAATACCCTTTGCTCTAGAGGGCCAGCAAAAGTCCTTGCTGAAAGTAAAAAAAACGCCTGTGGCAGCCATCTTGTTTTTCAAAATGAGGCCAAAAATATTCCCAGGCAAGATTTGATGGTTATGAATATATCCTGCAAATTTGAGAAGGCTAGCTATAATATTTTTTTCGTTAGAGCGGTAATGGTGAAATCTCTCTACACACTGCGGCAGCGGCGTAACGAAGTGGAATCCATAGTATACAATAATAGATTATGGCTTCATCATCAGTCAGAAAAATAGGCGATTAATTGACCATGAAACTTTAGGGCCATTCCCGCTGCAAATGCGCTTTTGTGTTTACCTGAAGGCATTGTTCCACCCAGGCCTCCGGGAGGAAGGCTGCTCATGGGTATTTGTCCCATCACACCTGCTGGCTGAACCTGACCTACTGGGGCTCCTGGTGGGGCTCCCATAGGCATTTGAGTGGTGGGGGCTCCATACGGGGTCTGAACCATCTGCGGCTGATTATGCACTGAGGAGTCAATCTGACCAAATGACTGCTGTAAATAAAGAAAGATAAGGTATGACTGGCAGGTCTGAAAAATGTGTTATCCTGTATAAAGTTGATGCATCTACCACTGCAGATGGTACTACTGAATTTCCTCCATTACTTTTTAAGTTAAGTTGACCATTAATCAATGGTCAAGCACTGATTCTAGGTAGACTGACCATTACACACTGCAACACAATGACCAAGCTCTACTGACCTTAGGTAAAAAGATTATTCTATAATGTAACACATGATTAGATTATATTGACCTTACGTAGACAAACCATCCTATAATGAAACACAAAGGTTAAGTAATACTGACCCGAGGTAGGCAGACCATCCTATGCTAAGACACAATGGTCAAGTTATACCGACCTTAGGTAGACTGACCATCAATGGTCAAGCACTACTGATCTTAGGAAAAAAGGCCACCATATACCATTACACTATGATCAAGCTCTACCAACCCAGCAGAGACCGTGTTGAACTTTATTGGTCTCAGGCTAAGTCAAGTTACACTGCCATGAGGTGGACTTTGTTCAACATTACTGACCTGGGCCAGGCTGATTATCCCATACAGCAAGCATGGCGTTCTGAGACACAAGGGGTCAAGCTGTGGCTCAGAGTTATCTGAGTATAAATTATGACTCTGTAATTACCTGAGGTAAACTGACCATCCCATACTGCATAGCCCGCTGCATTTGCATCTGTTTCTGGTGCGCCAGCCTCATTTGCATCTCTCGCTTCTGCTCCTCCATCCTCTGCAGGGTAAGCTGCCGCTGATACTCCAGGTATTCCTGCTTCTTCTGACGGAGAACTTCCAGCTTGTGGGCCTGTACAAAATTGTAAACATGAAGTAATAGTTTAAGAAAAGAATACCAACAATAAACCTCTTTCTTCTGATGCAGTATTTCCAGTTTGAGCTCCTGTACATGGTGAAAATACAGTAATACATATTGAAAAGCAAAATTATACTTCATAATGTCTGGAGAATGTCATGATACCACAAGTGGCACAGAAGTTTCTGCAATAAGATGTACAAGGTCATCATGCACAAGATTACATACATGCTCAATACTTGTCAGCTCTTTTGGGTGAAGTCTTTTCCGAGTATCATCTGTGCAACACAGAACAGTAGTGTCTCTATAGTTCAAACCAGTGTAAGTCAAACTGCGATAAAAGCAGAATCAATCTCAGGTTTGAACAACAGAAAATGCTGCAGTATTGTTGGCAAAAGAGTAAATCAACCACAAATCAGAAATTCAATTGAAATCTATGGACATTGGATGTTTTAGATATGCAAAGTCCATACCACACCATCTGAGTGGCTCAATACTTAATTTATCTACTTTGGGTTTTGACATATCATATGAGTGGCTCATTATGTAGTTACTTTTTAGTTTCACATACCATCTGTATGGCTCGCTGTCTTTCAAGCTCTTCCTGCTCTCGTCTACGTTTCTCCTTATGTTCATCTCTCAGCACGTCCAGGGCTTCACGTGCATCCTTTAACTGGGCCAGTTTGTCCTGTAGATTCTCACAGCGAGCTAAGAGTAATACAAAGAGTAATAGCCAAATATATCTATTCTACTTAAAAGTACATACGTTTGTTTCCAGGTGGTTCCCACATTGAGATAAACACCAAATGGACCATGTATGCCCAGAACCTCCAGTATCCCCAATAGAATAGGCACTAGTAATGATTATCTTCCACTAATACCTACTATTTTTATTAATATTTTAAACATTTGTTCCAGTTAGTTTTACCTTCTACTAGGGATGGGTCAGTATCAAAAATGTGTAGATTGAGTAACTGCAAATGCAAAACTGTTCTAATTCCGGGATTCAAAGAAACAAAGTGATGTATTTTGGTACACCCAAATTAATTGCCACCGACAGGAAGTGAAACTCATCAAACCAAAACATGACAGTTACCTCTCAATTAAATTGTAATAAATGTCTCCAATTGTACAAAAATATGGGATAAATGTGTGCATTTTCTTTCGATTTGGCACTTGTTTCAAATATTTTAAGTTTTCCTCAATTTATACGTGTTGACAAGCGAGATGGTAGTTGTAAAATGTCATCATGGTATTCTAGTAAGATGCTCTCGATACCGAGATACTGGGGCCACCGACCCATCCCTAACTTCTACTTAAACTGCTTCCAGTTCCAACAGCCTCTATTGCAACACCCAGTGTATGTAAGTCAGCTCACACTACCTAAAACTCAGCTGAAACTTCCAGACTGTCACCTTTAAGACTGGTAAAGCATGACAAGAGACAATCATTTCTAAAGTGAGAATAGTTAAAAGTATATTTACACATGGGTAGTGACTGCACACTAGATTTCATTGTCAAAAGGTAGATTGAAACATTACACTAGGCCTAATTTTAAAGTATACTCACATATATTTCTAATGAGCACCAATGATTATGTATACTATGATTCATTATGAAAGTTTATCACATTTGTGGTGAATCTGTATACTAGGCTTCATTGTCAAGTATGACCAATTTGTTTAAATGTGTATTGTACATGTTCTATGTTTTTGGAAAAATAAATGTTTATTTTTTAACCATACAAACTGTCTGACATTCAAAAATTTGAAAAGCATCAAAAGTACTTGTACTTAAGTAATTTTCAAAATAAATAAATTTGTACTTAAGTACATTGAGAAAAAATATGTGTCTTTGTACTCATGATTTTGCAAAGTACTTGACTCCAAGCCTGTCACATATAGTTAATGACAGTATAGTATGTAGGGATGGGTTGGTATGAAAAATGTGTAGATTAGGAGGTCACCAATCCCAAACTGTACCGATTCCGGGACTCTGTGTTTTAGTACACCCCAATGAAACATGGACATTTCTTGTTAACGAAATCGCAATAAAAGACCCCCAAATGCACAAAAATATGGGATAAACGTGTGCAATTTCTTCAAATTAATTTGGTGGTTTGTTTTCAATATTTTAAGTTTTCCTTCGATTATAAGTGAGGAGGAGCAAGATATATGTTATAAAGTGTGGTAACCAAAACATGGCAGTTCTGCTGAAAGTTATCGTTGTAAAAGTCTGTAAATGCACAAAGATACTACATAAAAAGCTTATAATTTCTTCAGATTTTGGATATGTTCCCAATATTTAAGCCTTCTTTCCATTACGCATGCTGACAAGCGAAGTCGCAGTTTTAAAATCTTATCACGGTATTTCAGTGAAAATGCTCTCGATACTGAGACACCGGGCCTACTGAACCATCCTTAATACTATGCATCATCATTAAAAGTATATTACATTTATGAGTGACTCTGTATACTATGCATTATTATCAAAAGTATATTACATTTATGAGTGACTCTGTATACTATGCATTATTATCAAAAGTATATTACATTTATGAGTGACTCTGTATACTATGCATTATTATCAAAAGTATATTACATTTATGAGTGACTCTGTATACTGCATTATTATCAAAAGTATATTTACAAATGTGGGTACTCATTACAGTAGGCTTCAGTGTCAAGTTGTGACTTTGTACACAAGACTTCATTATAGAGTAAGAAATCTAAAATTCGCCAGGAATCTAAAATTCGCCACCTCTAAAACCTTAGTTAATTTTCTGAAGAAAATGATGTTTTTGTCTAAAAATTGGTATTTTTCAGTTCAAAAAGCCTTAACTTACTATACCGTCAACAAATCTCACCACAATTCATTTATTTTATTAGTATTTTCACATGTGGCGAATTTCAGATATGTGGCGAATTTTAGATTTCTTACTTTACCACATGCACATACTTCTGACATCCTCCTGCTCCTGTATGTATTGTAACAGCTGGGGGTGCATCTGACTGATGGTCATAAACAGAGTCTGCACAGCTGAGTCATTAGCAATGCTACGTCCTCGAGACTGGTTACTCTTCATACGGTTCACAAAGATCTGCGAATAAATGGACTGGTTGCAGTCAGTTTCAATTGATGGTCAGATGATCCAATTGCCAGGTCATTTGCAATTTATACTGCATTCTGGAGACTGGTTACAGTTCACAAAGATGTACACCACAAATGCACTGAAGTTATGCTAATTACTTCATTTACTTCATTTCAATTAGGAGACAAGATGACAATATAGTCAAGTGATAAACAAAGGGGCATTCTAGAGACTGGTAATATTTTTACTGCAATCTTTCAAACAACCTCAGGCTGACAATGCGCTATCAACCAATTATAAGAGCCATCATGGCAGAGATACCTAACATGCTGCTGGTTAATTTGGTAAATATCAGGTTCATGGGGGGTAGAGTAAGAAATCTAAAATTCGCCAGGAATCTAAAATTCGCCACCTCTAAAACCTTAGTTAATTTTATGAAGAAAATGATGTTTTTGTCCAAATATTGGTATTTTTCAGTTCAAAAAGCCTTAATTTACTATACAGTCAACAAATCTCACCACAATTCATTTATTTTATTAGTATTTTCACATGTGGCGAATTTCAGATATGTGGCGAATTTTAGATTTCTTGCTCTACATCTGTTAAGTAACGTAGTTATGTTTAAGTATTTTACCAATGCTTTGTAAGATGACTTAAAGAGAATATAAAAGTGTTACATTGTTTACAAGTCACTTTGCATGACTACTGCTTTATTTTAGTCATATTTACCTCTATGCTTCCCTTGAGGGCCTCCAGGAACTGTTTTTGGTCAGCTGGTGTGGTATCTGTCTCCCCATTTTGAAAATGCTGGTCAAAAGATAAAATTTAACACATAAATATTAAACAAAATCAATCTAAGGTGGCAAAACGATACTGTGAACATATTTAGTCAATAACTTCTAAAAAAATTACTGGCCACAAGCTGTGGCAAACATATAACAAAGAATAATCTCTTCTATGAATTTCTTTGCTAAACAGTGTACAAAGCCAAATAAGGTCATAGTCCACAGGACAATGAAAAGTTATACAGTTATAAGAACAACAAATAAAGGCCAATAATAATATCAAATCAATAGAGTGGATAGTGGATAACCATTTCATCAGAGACAATACAAAAAAGACAACAACTTAAGTGACAAATTCTTTTAACAGGACTATGACTGTTCAATGCATAAGTAAGCCATCCAATTAAATCACGTTTTATATTTTTGAAAGAAGTGAGTAATCTTTTAAGATTTTGTGATTCCTTTCATTTCTCAAATTTATAAAGGAATTTTTTTTTTAAAATTTATTTCCATTTGTGGTAATATATTGGATAACTCCCCTTTGAAAGCTGTATCAACAAACTGTTCCAACATTATAAAGAACTATTTATAACTTTGTAAGTTTATTTTTGGTTACAGTAAATGTATCAGTATACACTTCACCTCCTCCTCTTTATGATTGACCGGGGCTTTGTTTTCTACCATTGCTGTAGGGGCAGATGGCTGGGTAGTTGGTGCCACTTCTGTCACTTTAGTCTCCTCAGATTTGTTCTGCCAGTAGTTTCTGTTCAAGTAACGTGCTAACTCAGGATCCATCTCACTAGTGTCAAAGGTTGGGGCCGTCACCTTAAAGAAAGTAAGGCTTTACGTAAAGTGTTCTAGAAGCAACAGTAATTAAAGCCTGGACCCATATTCAGCAACATTCTTAGTGTATGTATCCATGCATGCACATGCTGTACGTGGCTTAGAGACTGGTTTCAACAGAATTTATACAGCATAGTTATAGGAGTGTTTCCTTGTGTGTGGATTGAGAATGCAGCTAACTTTTTAAAAGTGTGACTATTTTCCAATCACTTTTCTGAAATAGTCTGACTTGGCTTTATTCGCAAGTCAAGTCCACTTATCAATTTTGAGTCGGTCGACTGTTACTGAGTAGATTCTTCAACCTTCACCAAGCTCATTCAAACTGATACCTCAGGGACTTTGCAAGTACCGGTGAATTCGATTCAGACAACCAATCAGCAGAAGGAAGTTCAAAATACGCCAATATACATAAATGTTAGGTTGGTTTCTATGCAAATATAAACCCAATAGAATCTCTTACCATTTAGGCTGCTTTGTCTGTCGAATTGTCTGTTAATCGATAACAAAGTGATTTAATTAAAAAAATACCCCCACAGCCTCGGGAAATAGTATTGGACAAAATGAGATAAAAAGGTGAGACAGCACAAAGAACACCAGTATTTCAGGGGAGGCAGTGTAACTTACTAAAAAGGTGAAGGAGAATTAACACTTGAAAGAGAGAAAATGTATGTGAAGGCTAAGTATCAAAACAAGATAATTCAACAGCATGATGACAGCATTCATAAACTAAAAGTTGTGAAGCTGTAAAATTTATTAATTGAAGTTTTAGTGTCAATGTAGATAGTAAAATTAGGTAAAAGTACATGTGACTGTAATAATCAGTTGCAGCAATCCATATATTGTTGCAATTGGAAAAATGTCTCAAATATGGTAGAAAAAGATCTTTCTGGCAGAGCAAAGGTCAAAGGTCACAACAAGGTCACACTGTGATGTAGAACATTTTCTACAGCCCCTAACCAATGTAATTACCAAGTAACAATTTCCTATATTTTATAGTTTCTGAGACAAGAACCCGGTGTCCCACGAAATCCTCCCCCCTGAAAATCTTCCCCCGCGGGGGCAGGATTTTCTAGGAAATCATCCCCTCCTAGCGGGGGGGACAAAATCCTAGGAAATTGTCCCCCCTCGGGGGGTGGGGGGGTGGGGGGGGGGTGGATTTTCAGGGGGGGAGGAATTCCTGCTACACCGGCAATAACCTGGACAAAATTTTAAAGGTTAAGGTCACTATGGCAACTTGGCAAGGTTAAATGTCAAGTCAAGGTCACACAATGATGTTGCACAACATTACCATCCCCCCCCCCAACCTCCGCAACTTACGTCCCAGTTATTTATTGAATTCCTATACCTAATGTTTTTTTGAGATATAGCCCAGACAAGATTAAACATTTACAATTACCAGTACTTTGCATTGTAACTGTATCTTAATCTCATAGTTGAAAGTATTGTTAGCATGTTAGCCATTTTATTAGTTGACAAATGAAGCGGTTTATTTCCTGGGTAATAATTCAGCAATTAACCGAGTACAAGATTTAGTGAGGAACTGAGCCACTTTATTTTGGCTTGCTTTTAGCCTTACTTACCACTGGATCAGGTGGCTTGGACACTGTCTCAGCAGCCTTGGTGCTATTTCCATACAGAGAGTAGTTGCCGGAACTTTTCTTCTGCAAAAATATAGCATAAAACTGGAAATCTTAAGCTCTTTTTTGCCCCTCTATCTTTAGCCATATTAAGCATGATATAGGGGTATGTTGTATCAATAGCTGAGACTCCATATACATATATACAAGAAATTGATGGAACAAATACAATTTTGGTCACACTAATGAGGATAAGCCAAAGGTATTTTACACAATAAAAACTACACTATTTAATTATGCGAGTACTTACTGCTTCATCTGTACAATACTGAAATCTACTTGGGAGTGAAATGACATTGGCATTGCACATAATTCTATGTTCCAGTATGAATTTATGGTAAGAAAAGATACAGGGAAGGAAAAGAGTGAATTTCTTAAAGCTGCAAAATAAAAAAAAATGGTATATAACGTACGTGCCCTACTCACATATGTGGAGTCCATTCAATCTATAAACTTAACAGGAACAAAAACATACTCCTAATATCGTACCTTGTATGGCACTATTGTATTGGGCTTTAGTATATATGGAGACATAGCTACTAAAATGTCTATTGCTTTTTAAAAAGCCTGCTTTCTAGAAGTGCTGAAAAACCTGCTATTATCCAAAGTTTCATTTTCATGAACTCATTCCTGTACTCTCCCAAGATTACACATTTCTCTACTGTATTCAGGTGACTTCTGTATTATTTGTATTATCCTCGTTTTCATTGGAATAATAAGTACTACCCTAAGCTTGTAATAATATTCAGTTTTTGACGCTTTATAAAACATTCATTCAATAAATCTACTTTCTCTGTGACAAATCTATGAAATACATAAATAGAGATTACAAAACTAAACCAAATGAAGTTGTGTTTCATGCAATATGGAAATACCAAAGAATTCTGCTGGTTCTAAGCCTTATCTGTAAAGTACTGCAGCCATGTGTCTGAATGGAAAACAATAACCTAATATGTGAATATCTATTTTGATACTGTGGTAAATAAATTTGCAGAATTTACCTTGTAAAAAGGATATGTTATTGTTAAATCTTCGAAGTGTGAATACCTTTAAGTTTCTTACCGTTTTTCCTATTTACTAATTATCCTAAACAGTCAGAAACATATCACAAGTACCATCTAATAACAAGTAACCTGCTTTCAAGTTCTATCCTTTAACACATTAACTTATTTTAAGTGGAAGTCCCAGACACATATTTTACATCCTGTTTAAATCAATAAAGTACTATAACTCTGACAAATTTGTCCGCTATGTAAATGTGCATACTTTTTCTGTTATCTCTTATCAAACTTTTATGGCTGAAATATTTACACCATATTGTTGTATATAAATACATGTATGGAAGACACACTATCCCGTAGTTAGTACAGAAGTACACAATATACTTATATGGATATAACCCTGAATGGAGAAAAAGATCTGGGAACTAAAATACACAAAAACCTCAGTTTTGCGTATCTTTCTTAAGTTCAACAGAGATAATATGTCCTACACTATTTACTAAGCCATTACTGTGTAACATGTATATATATAAATTTGGCTTGATTTATTTATACACTACAAATGTAACCCAAGGTTTTTTTGGTAAACACAAAGTTAGATATACTGCACACTTAATAATACAACTGTTTACATGCAGATATTCTAAAAACATGCAATGTAAATCTTGAGTTATTTTTTTGGTACTGGTTTGTTAAAAATCTCATATCGATTCCCTTAAGTCAACAGAAATTTCCTCTATTAGGTACACAATGTGTTGTACATAATTATTGAAGTACATTTACATTGGAATTCTGACATGAAACGTTCTACCAGTTACAAGGATAGGATATTGAGTGACTCTATTGATGAGGAAGGTGTCATGCTATATATCTCTTGTTTTGAAAGCAGCCAGTAGCAGTGTTGGCAACTGGGTTTGAATTTACAGAGTCCTCAGGATTCAACTGGGTTTTAATTAACAGAGTCCTAAGGATTCAATCAGTGTGATAAAGTTGAGAGCAAAATGATAGACACAGGAGAGTCCCTGCCATTTATCATCTTCAGAATATTTATTGCCTAGGTCATACTGTTCTGTGCTGGGCTCTTGACCTACAAGCACAAGATATTTAACCTGACGGGGCTAATTTCTGGCTCGATGCGTTTCATGTTTCAGTAGTATCCATTAGGTATAATACAAAGGTGGGAATCGTTTTTTTGGTAGGACATGCTTGACAAAGAAAAATTCTCTAATTTCTACTTAGTATGAGTACTCAAAAACTCTCTTTATCCTTAATATATTTTCAAATTTTAAAATATGGACATCAGTCACATCACAACAGAAACTAATATCGCTAACATGGAGACTATAGCAGATTCCTAAAAATAACCAGGAAAGTTAGCATGACTCTTGCTGTACCCAACACACCCACAAATGACTTTTGATCTGAAAGCAAGCTGAGTATTTACTTAGTAAAACTATGTGACAGGAATACAAGTTTAAACTAGATTGCGCCGACTCAACGCCAACATATCCCGAGACAGGCCATCTCTCATGCCACAGGCATTCACTGGGTATTTTTGTAGCACCCATTTTGCATGACTGACAATTATTATAAATTATTTTTCATTTATGTTTATTTTATTTTTTTTTTTTTTGGTCAATTTAAAAAAAAAGTCTTCTGGGTGGATTATTCATGGGCCTCATATACAGGTTAAATGTCTACTTAAAGCTCTGATTTTTTGGCACATGTAAAATTAATATAATCCCAGATGAGATTTCAGCTCTATCAGTCATATAAAGTATGACTGCTCTAGGGCTTAAAAGTGGCAAAAAGTCCATAAATTGTGTCTCTGTAGGCATTTTAGAGATCTTAAGGTGACCTTAAAATTAAAGCTATAGACCTTAAATTTTGCACAGATAAAGATTACATATTGAAGTTATATCTACTACAGTTTGAGACTTGTCAGACTTTCTATCTTTAAGTCACGGGGCACAATATGTGAAAAATGTCATATACAATGTCTAAATATGGTCTTTATGGGCCTCAAACACAATTTTAACCTTACCATTAAATCTGGATTTTTTGGCATATGAAAGAAAAGTATATTAATATGTTCCTAGGTAATATTTGAGCCAGATGATCCAAATAGTTTGTCACCTAGAGGACCTTAAGGTAGCCATAAATTCTTTATTAATAGGAGTTTAAGGTCGCCTTAAAAATGGTTTCTCTCCTGACCCAAATACATGAGTGTGCTAAGTCTGAAATCTGTGAAAGCATTTTTGAGTTATCGAGAACACAAGTCAAAACATACAGTGGAGGCACTACAGAAGTGAATCCAGTATATCCCCTACTTTCGTCTGGGGATATAATAATGATTTCCAGATATAATAATGATTTCCAGACATCTATATAAGAAACCTAAATGTAAAATTTCTTACAAATAGGTGAAGTGCTTTTTAAGTTACCATCTGGACAAGCACACCCCTTTAAAACATGTTTTTGGTCACCTGACTTGGTTGAAATATCATGACACCATATTCAAATAATTTTCCCAGGGCAACTGCAAAAATGTGCACATATGAAGAGAATCCGCCCAATGGTGGCCAAGTTATAGCCAATACAAAACTGTGGGAGCCGGCAGAGGCTCTCTCCCACGTTCTCCTGAATACAAACAAGCATCCTTTGTGGAACGCATAATGAGTTGACTTGCAAGAGACATCCAAATGAAAAAATGCAAATGACCCGTGAGTGGAAACTGGAATGCAACTTATTTTCTGTGTGGTAGTTGGATAAACAGCCAGCCTTGGCAGGCAAGAACCCCAGCCCACAGGTACAATTAAATTGGCAACAACATTGAGATTTGGGTAAATCTTAGGAATAACTTCAGTTGTAAGAAGTATACAGAATCCATGAAATGTTGTCAGATGTAAGATTCACATGCCATGATTTTTTACAAGTTGTTTTCATATTTTGAAGCCCTAGAGCCAATGATAAGGGAGATATAAGGCCCTTTTAGCATGATGACCCCACATGACCCTGAAGCAGGTGTCAAAGGTGAAATTTGACACTTGCAAAAGATTTGCAGACCATGATTTCCAAGAAGTTGTTTTCTCATTCCAAACTCCTGGGACCAATGATAAGGGAGATGCTGGGGCTTTTTGATATCCCTGCCATTTGATATAAAAGATGTGATATGGCAGCCACTTTGTTTTCAAAACCAAAATTTACTCTCAGACGAGCTTTCCTAGCCATTTAAATTTTGTGCAAATCTGACACAGCTAGCTGCAATATATTAAATTTTAAATTTTAGAACATATCAGTGATTTTCAAGCAACTGGCTATGGCAGCCATGTTGTTTTTTAAAAAGAGTACCATCATTTTTTACAGACACATTTTCACAGCCATAAACATTCTCTGCAAATTTGGTGAAGATATCTTCATAATTGAATGAGATATAAAGCTTGATCTAAATATTTGATCAATGCACGCATGCATGCGCACACACACACACACACTCACACACAGGCATTTCATAATCTCCCAACCCTGGCCTTGGCCGGCAGGAGATGAAAATGCAATTGTAGTATCATCGGTATAATAGCGTCCCTTTTTAAACTAGATGAATGCTTTTGTTAACAAAAGCGAAGCGTCCCTGAGAGTTTAAAATGCCTTGTGGTTTTAATAAGCATGCTGTAAAGCTAAGAATGCACAAAGCTGTACCGTACTGTTACATAAAGCAACCCCCTTAGTGATATCATGACAGGGAAAATCCTACAAAGGTCTTCTTTAATTAACATAAACAAGCGTTGTAGACATAGACAAGCTGGAGAAAGTGTTGTACATTGGATGTACAACATTGGATGTAACTTTAGTAAATTTTGTGTAAATACTACAAAGCATTTCAGTAACGAGTATTGATAACTTCATATAATCATATAATATAATGATATAATCATGTGTGCAAGTATGTATTGCTATTTAGATTGTCCACAGGGTTTTGCAATAGGTTTTAATACATTGTGAAAGCATAAAAGCAACAATAAAGGCAAAGGCTATTTCATGACCCCAGTTTGACTCATACATGGGGGTCAGGAGGTAAAACTAACTGGCTATTTAGACTGTCCACATATGGTTTCCCAATACCTCTTAATACATTCCGAAGCTATAATAGCAACAATGAAGGAGATATCAGGTTGAAAACTCCAAAACAGCTATTTTTTACCCCAGTTTGACCCGTAAGGGGGGGGGGGGTCGGGTGGTAAAACCGACCGGCTACTTAGACTCTCCACATATGCTTTCCCAATACTTCTTAATACATTCTCAATCTATAAAAGCAACATTAAAGGAGATATAAGACAAAAACTCGAAATCAGCTATTTTATGACCCCAGTTTGACCCATGGGGGGGGGGGGGGGGGGGGGGGGGGGGGGGGGGGGGGGGAAGAGAGGGATCAGGGGATAAAAGTGACCAGCTATTTAGATTCTCTACATATGCTTTCCCAATACCTCTTAATACATTCTGAAGCTATAAAAGCAACGATAAAGGAGATATAAGGCAAAAACTCCAAAGCAGCTATTTATGACCCCAGTTTAGCCTATAAGGGGGGGTTGGGGGGTAAAACTGACTGGCTATTTAGACTCTCCACATATGCTTTCCCAATACCTCTTAATACATTTTGAAGCTATAAAAGCAACAATAAAGGAGATATAAGGCAAAAACTCAAAATCAGCTATTTTATGACCCCAGTTTGACCCATAAGGGGGGGTCGGGGAGTAAAAGTGACCGGCTATTAAGATTCTCCACATATGCTTTCCCAATACCTCTTAATATATTCTGAAGCTATAAAAGCAACAATAAAGGAGATATAAGGCAAAAACTCCAAAGCAGCTATTTATGACCCCAGTTTGGCCCATAAGGGGGGGGGTCGGGGGGTAAAACTGACCGGCTATTTAGACTCTCCACATATGCTTTCCCAATACCTCTTAAAAATACATTCTGAAGCTATAAAAGCAACAATAAAGGAGATATAAGGCAAAAACTCAAAATCAGCTATTTTATGACCCCAATTTGACCCATAAAGGGGGGCCGTGGGGTAAAACTGACCGGCTATTTAGACTCTCCACATATGGTTTCCTATTACCTCCCAATACATTTTATGGCTCTAAATGCAATACTTAAGAAGATAATAGGGGGGTTGACCTAAATTTAAGGCTCTCAGATTGGAAGGTGTGAGGAAATCACCCATAAATGAGACATTTTTCAAGGGATTGCTCCCAAAATCTAATCAGCTCGCATTTTCGATAGTATGAACAGGTGTGTCAAAGCATAAGGCTGTGTAGCAAGTAGTTTTTCCTGAACTGTGATGACGGGGGGGTGTACTTAAAAAAATTGTTTTTGATCATGTGACCTTCATAAAGGTCAAAGGTCAAATTTAAGCATGCAGAAAAATTTTCCCACGCCTAAGGTATATAAGTGCCAAATATGGTTTGAATCCTTCTAATAATAAGGGAGATATTCAAGGGAGACCATAATGCGGCGGCGGCGAGGAAACTGAGGTGAAAACAAATAAGCGCCCTTTCAGGGACGCTTAATTAAGAAGTTTAACACAGAAAAGTATTTAAAGCATGGGAACAGTTGTTGGTAGATACCCCCACATATCGGTTAACATATCGCAAAAATTTGGTGAAAATCCATGCAACAGTTTAGGCTGTGGAACACACACAAACATTAAAACCGAAAAATATTCAAAGTGTTGCCATGGAAACAGTTGTTGGCAGATACCGCCCCAAAAAACTTATCAGCTCTATATCTTCTTGTGGTAAACATATCCTAAAAATCTGGTGAAAATCCATGCATGGGTTTAGACTGTGGAACACCCACAAACTTTAAGACCCAAAAATCTTAAAAGTGTTGCCATGGCAACAGTTGTTAACAAAAACCACCCAATCCTAATCAGGACGGTGCAGGGGATGACAGTGCAGGGGATGACTATAACCCTGGCCTTTATGGGCTGGGGTTAAAAACAAACACACAACCAGCTCACAAAATTCCCTTGCTTTACAAGACAGCCACACTTGCAAAGATCTACCGGTACTTCCCCTAGAAAGTGGCCAAAAACCTTGTGTTATCAAATTTAGAGGAACATGGAAATTCTTTTATGTTATAGCCACATTCAATGGGAAAAAACAAATGTTATGATTTTAGGAAAAGTAAAGGAAACTTCATAAATAGTGCAGTGTAATAAATTTATCATGTTCATAGTATCCTGAAGATGAGTTTTTATGGACAACAGAATTAAAACACTTTAATTCTTTCCAAATGACAAATGGACCAGTATTCATATTCACTAACATTCTAACAAATATCATGAAAACTCAAACTTATCCTTTGAGTTGTGATATAAGAGACAATTTTAACTGAAAGATTTGTGGAAATTTGTGCTGGAAGAAAACTTTTTTAAAATACAAATTTTCAAAGATTATAAATTTAACTTTCATACATAATAAGTTTCTACTTTCAATATCAAAAAAGAATGATTTTAAAATATCACTGCTAATTAATTTTTACTACACAGACTAATTTGTTGAAATAGTTTAAGTTTTTTAAGCTTTGGGAAAAATTACACTGGTGCAGTATTTTCCAAAAACATATTTTCTTTTTTGCTGAATTTCATAAAAAAAAAAAATGTCTGCACTCAAAACAAAGGACAGACAATAATTACTGCTAACTCAAACATAATTTTACAAGATTTTAAATATCTATTTATTTATAAACTGAAGAAATTGATTAAAGTACACTTAAATAAATTTTACTCTCAGTAAAGATATTTGGCCCCAGATGTCCTTTTAAACTCAAGCAGTATTTCAAAACTATACAGTACAATGCATGCCACATCTAACAACAAAACAACAAATCTGTGGTATAAACAACATCATTTTAGAAACGAGTGTAACTGTGTAAAAACAATAAAACAATAACGATAACTAGGACAAGCAAGAGTTGACTGTAAATGCCAAGACCAACCTTTTTACTCTTCTGCTTTTAGAATGAAAAAATAATAACAAGATTACAAGATTACAATCACTAAAGGTAGATGTAAACAGTTTGTAGTGTTTCTGGTAAACATAAAAAAGAAATATCTAAAATATAAATTGTTAAAATACCCACTTCAACCAAAGGAGTTCATACTTTTGCTAGGTTTTTATTAAGGTTAGTCATACTAAAACAAACCAATTTTACTACTGGAGCAAAGTAGAACTACAGCTGTCAACACACACTCTGCAACTTTTAGTCATTTTGAAAGTATTTCTCTTTAACTTACAGTAATAATAACTTGTCCATGCCAACAATTATATTTTTGTGTTTTCTCAATATTCAAAGGTTGAGCTGAGATAAAAACTCACAGGTGGTCATGCCAATGGTAAATCAGTATTCAAGTTTTTGTTTAGCTTGGGGAGAAATGACCACATAGAACATTTAAGATTCGGGGCTATATTCATTCATACTCAGATATATTAGTTCACCCCAAACATGAATGTTAAAAAAAACTTTCTTCTCAATAAAACTGCAATTAAAGTCTCCAAATGCACAAAAATAGCGGATAAAAGTTTACAAATTCCTAAAATTTGTCGTTTGTTTAAAATGTTTTAAGTTTTCCTTCCATTATATGTCTTGACAAGCGAGATGGAGATTATATAAAGTGTCGTAACTTATTTACCAAAATATGGCAGTTCTGCTCAATGAAATTGCAAGAAAAATCCACAAATATACAAAAAAATGGGATAAAAGTGTGGAATTTCATAAGATTTGCAGTTTTTTCAAATATTTTTATTTTTCCTTATGCTTGTTTTTACAAGTGAAATGGTATCTGTAAAATCTTATCACGGTATTTCAGTAAAATGCTCTGATACTGAGCCTACCGACCCATCCCTAACTTAGACCATTCCTAACTCAGACTTTGAGTATTACTTAGATTTTAAGGAAGACATTATGGAAACATCTCAACAAACATTCTTAACTCTTGTTTGGTGAATACTGATTCCAAGAAATACTCAAGTGAAATACGTCAAATGTATGAACCTTTTAAGCTTTTTAATGACTGATACTTCATCAAAACAATAAAAAAAACCCTACAAATTCTGGTATTTATCTCACCTCAGAACTTTATGTGGAGTAAAAAGAGGCATAATTATTTTTGGAAGACACTTCCAGTGTTAATTAATGGCTTATATACTCTCATGGTTAAGTTTAAACCATATCACTGACAAGTGTTCAAAAGGTGGGATTTTGTTCTATTTTTAAAGCCTTGGCAACCAGTTTTGATTTTGCTGCCATCGTTTTATTCTCAATGATTTGACATGGGTGATTGGTATCAGTATCATGAAATCAGGACCATTTTACTGAATTTACTGTAACCAATCGCTGTAAAAACTGTCATGTTGTTTGTTTGTTAAGAAATCTCAAAATATTGGATACTGACAAGAAACTTGGAGAAATTACAACATTTTTACCTTCACCAGGAAATTACGTTTTTGGGTCTGTTTGTTTGTTTGTGTTCATGACAACTCCAAAAGTAATGAACAAATCTTTTAGAAAATATTTATATGGACAGTTCCTGACTAAAGGAAGAAGTGATTAAATTTGGGGATAGATCCGAATCGTATTCCGAACACAAAAAATCCCCAATTTTCGGACTTATGGTGGAGGTCTGTGCTCTATAAGTGCTTTCTAGATATCATATACTTTCGGAGATTTTCCAGCTTTCGTTGGAGACTTTAATAACCAAGTTTTGTTTTGATGAACTCGACTTCCTTTAAGTGTTGGCCTATTACATCAAAAGCAATACCAGAAGACAACTTCTTTCCTATCTTGGAATCTGAAAGGTTTTGCACTGAATGGACATAGATTCCACAAAATTTGTCTGCAGCGTTCATTCTAGAGTTGGAACTACTTGGGTCAAATGACTGGTACATTAAATTTTGGTGAGACATTTAGTAAATAGGATGAGTCGAACAAAAAAAAACTAGAGGATCGCTCGCAAAAAAAAAGATAATGTTTTTGCATAGCAAAAACAAAGCGTCCCGAAAAGGATATAAAGGTGAGTGCTAAAGTATTAAGAAAATGCTTCGTTTCTAGCCTTATACTGTTGTGGCAACCAAAGTCAGCGCAGTCTGCTCTATCTAGCACGGTTTTCAAGATATAAGCATTTTTGTGTTTTGCAAAAAATTCAAAAATTCAAAATGTCCGCTATATTTGGCGAGACAAAAATATTTTGAAAATTGGCATGGTCAAAAATTTTGTTGAGTTCGCTCCATATAGCACAGTTTTCGAGATATAAGCATTTTTGTGTTTTGCAAAAACTTTGAAAATTCAAAATGGCCACCATTTTTGGGGAGACAAAAATTTTTGTCAAGACCACTGCCGCGGTGTGTATCTCCCGCCGAGCATTAAAGGAGAAGAAATAGCTTTTCCGAGATATTCACAATTTTTCATTTTCGTGTGTGAAAGCTCTTCCAAAAGTAGGTGAATGAGTTATTTGAGAAAAATTGGCTATCTGCAACACTATTAAGAGATAATTCACATTTACTCATTTTGAGTAGGTGAATAACTAGACAAAAGTTTTTGTACACAAAAACAAAGCGTCCCTACAGCTTGTAAAGTCTATGTAAAGTTCTAAAGGAGCACTGTAAAGAGGTAAATGTTATTAGTGAAGAGAAATTCTACTGAAACGACTATGTTAGGATCATAAGAGCAACCGTAAAACCAAACAAGCAATCAGTGCCTGTGAATGGGTTTTGCATCAGGTGACTGTGGTTTGAGTTACAAAGTAGAAGTGAAAGCATAAAAGGAGACACAAGTTGCCCAGTTATGAAATGAGCTATGGGTCTGCAAATGTAACTATCTTATAGCTGCCTAAAAGTAGGTGCATAATATATTTAAAGAAAATTCTAGAAATGAAATAGTTTTGAAGTTACAAGTGATTTACTCAACAGTAAAAACCTGAAAATATTACTGCTCGGCTAGTTAATGAGCTAAAGTTTCGCAGAGTCACTGCTATAGGTGACCCTAAAGTTGATGAATAACAAATTAAAAAAAAACTCTAAATGTAATAGTTTTCAAGTTACAAGCAACTTACTCAAAAGTGAGAACCTGAAAGTAGCTATTGCTCAGCTATGCAATGAGCTACAGGTCTACAATGTAACTGTTGCAGCTCACCCAAAAGTAGGCGATTAACATAAACACAATTCTGTAAATGCAATAGCTTTTAATTTACAAGCGCTTTACTCATTATGGAAGCCACTGAAAAGTCAGGAAGTAGTTAATACTCACTTAGCCACTGGGAAAGGTTCCAAAGTTACTCACCATGTTGTAGCTAAGGATAAAGTAGCTAAATAATATACTTTAACAAAATACTGTAAATGCAATACTTTTTAAGTTAGAAGTGATTTAGTGCATGATTTCGTGAATTTCAATGCATTAAAAATTATTTTAAAAATTCATTAAAAATAATTAACAAAGATCCGGGCCTCATACTCACGCAAGGGAATCTACTTGCAGACTAGTACATATATCCAAGTTAAGAGATAAATCCCTTCCATAGTCAAGGAGAAAAATTGTAATGAAATGTTGAAATTTTCACACTTTGGATGGGGGTACCTTTCTTGTAATGGCAATGGGGAACAGACGAACAGACGGGTCTGTATGCCTTGGAACAATTTGTCATCCTCGACAGACAAGGTATATTTTAAATGTAACAGCATGCCTCTGGGCCATGTACTTATGGAGAAGTTGTTCACGAGGATGTGGATGCGTACCGGACAATGCAGAGTGATACCACTTCGTTAAATGTCCCTTGCTCAACCTCTTTTATGTGTTGAGCAGCTACTTCACTAGCTCTCAGCATGTCAACTGCTGCATTTACATTGGCTACCTTCTATCTAAACATCTGTGCTCTTGCGGCCTTGTATTTCATCCCCATAACCACTCAGTCTCTCCACAAACTGTCAATCATTGCTTCAAAGTTGCAAGACTTTAAAAGTTGTCTCAGTCTGTTAACCCAGTGATCCACATTTTAATTGAGTAGAACTTGTACTGTTTGTAAATCTCATTTTGGGTTGCTTTGAAATAACTTTAGTTATTTGACCTAAAGTGCCTTTATGCACTTTGCTATATCTTTGCATATTTACTAAGATTCTAAAACTATGTCTACCCATAACATAGACTTTAACCAAGTCCTTTTGTCTTTTGTGTAATATATGGGTACTGTATGATCTTTGGAGAAACAACCAGCCCGTTTTTTTCAGAGACTATCCCCCATACTCGAGAATGCTTGTGCTATAATGAACTCTTGTAAGTGTCCAGTTTAAATTTAACTGTTGTAGTTGCTGATGAATATAAATACAAAGACTTGGAGCAAGTCTACCTATAACAGATCTTAAACTTGCAAACCTTACATTCTTTGATTTCTCTCTTAGTCCAGTGGTAACTTTGTAATTTTCCCATTGATCTTTGAAAAATGTCGAATTACTAAGTAAGTCACCTTTTACCTCCATGGAGCTGGAACAAGGATATTAAAAAAAAACTTTCTGAATATTTTCATTGTGCTATGTATTATATCAAGTTGTTACTATTTGTATCCTATTATGAGATGTATTCCTCCATAATGTGGTTTTCTTCACAAAATTAAACTACTGCTGTTTACCTTTATAAAAGGATGTTAGAGTTCAAGAGGTGATCATTCCCATAAACTGGATTTACTTTACAACTGTCTTAGCCTTTCCCAAAGTCTCTACTTATAACTGTATAACTCAAAACAGGGCTCAAAGCCAAACCTATCCACATCAGATTATTCCTAGCTATGGTTTCCCATAGGTTGATTTCATATTGCAAACCCTAGGACCAATAATAAGCAAGCTAAGAACACCTTTAACTTTGGCTATCCTCTTTTGACCTTGAAGGAAAGACCCAAAGTGAAATCTGATCACATCAGAAGATTCCCAACCCATGATTTACTGTACACTGGTTTCACATTGCTAACCTGTAGGACCAATAATAAACGAGTTATAAACACTTTTAAATTAGTCATTACAGGTTAGGATGGTTGATCAAGATTACGGCAAATATAAACCACCAGCAATTAACCTTACTTATTTCAAAAACAGTTTTACAGCTTTAAAAATAAACAAATTATCTGAAAGCTATGTTATCTGTAGATAATGTCAGTAATACATGATATTATTTCTACAATGTACTGTGGTATATTACAGGAAATAAAATGAATATGATGCAATGTCTGTTATTATTGGGACTTGTCAAATATTATTTGTATTCATCTTGGGCACATCCATCACCAATATTCCATCAGACAATGCCACAAATTGGTCTTATATTGAAAAGGTGATTAAAATGGTGATTTAAAATGAAACAATCTGTGCACCTGAACAAGGCCACATGTTTTTTTCCATCCTTGAAGTATACTGCCTTGCTACCAACTATCGCCGGCTACCAATTATCGCCACCAGAAAATAAAACGTTCATATTTCAGTTATGGTTATATATTTTGAAAGCTCTTTGTTGTGTATTTGTTCCACTCACTTTGGTTATAGTTTTACCTTATTTGCTAGGCTTGGGATGCTACTTTGGTGAAGTTATATCCATTTGAATTCTGTCTGGCGATAATTGGTACCCGGCGATAATTGGTAGCAAGGCAGTATATACAACAGTGTCTTTTCTCCAAATTCTCATTGAGTGGAAAAACAAAAGGTTGAATCCACTGTATTAAATTGGCATGGATGTGTATATCTTTACACAGAAAGAATGTGTCCATATTGTCATGTAAAAGTAATTACATAAAATTACATAAATTACATAAAATACAGTCATCGTTAAAGGCCACAGGAAATGTTTTTCACAAAAATTGTGAAGTTAACTTAATTCAGTAGACAAACACCCAGAATGAAAATGTGGTTTATATTAAAAAAATATATGGTACAAAAGGCATAAATAGCATTAGAAATATAGGTGTATATGCATTGAACTACTTCCTTTATTTCTATTTTATTTAGCCGTGCCGCATCGCGCCGCGCTAGTGTACAATGAGCTTAAGTGGTTAAAAATTATGTAAAACCTGAGAAAAAATACAGCATCTGGAAAAATTAAAGGCTAGTGGGCTTTTTCCTGGCAAAGAAACTCGTTATCTTCCTTCAGTTTGTAAATGTATACATTAGATCTCCAACTAAACAGAACTTCCTTATGAGCCTGTGACGTCATCAATCATCTTCTAGATCTTCTACGAGGAAAAACAATATGTTGGCTTTTTACTCCACCAGTGAAAACCGCTGGGAAAAATCGCCCAAATGTACAAAGTAAAGAAAATTTGCCTGCTTAGCATGTAGTAAAAATAGTACCGCGCCACAGCGTGCCGCGTAAATGTGCAAGGGCCTTAACAGTTCAAACAAACACAGATTTGCTATAAATAGGCCTGTCTTGGAATGCAGAAAGCGTAAACATTTGTATGAGATATTACCTCCTCCTATTTTGTTCAAGGTTCTTAAACTGTGATGGGAAAGTAGCCTTTCACTAGTGAAATATCTACATAAAACTAAGGATCTGTTGATAAATTCAAAAGTTGTCATTAAAATGTACTGAATACTGTTGTTTGCCTTTTATCACCGGTACTTCTATCAAGATAAAGTATGATGTAAAGTGAAATCAAAATATACAATTTGTTTTCACTTGCATAAATAATTTATCAAAGCATGATGTTGTAGTCAAATTTATTAAATTTATTTGAAAGAATCCTTAAAGTTCTAACTTTTAATAAAAGTCTTTTATATTATCAGTTCATGAAACAATTCATTATATAGTGGTCTTTCCTGCAGATAGTAGTTCAGTACTTGTTGACCATAAGTTTGGAAAATTTTAAGTTTTGGAAATTAGCTGGTTACATTTTTTTTTCTAAATTTTTAAGCCTTTGTTGAGACTGAGAAAATTAAATGTGTTTGGTGGAAATTTTTATTAACAGTATATACTATAGTTTGGTAGCGGCATTCTGTATACTATGATGAAAGCATTGTTTACAGCCTCGATGGGAAACTTCTGAACTAATTTGGGGAACTTTTGTGATTATCCTTGCTTGAGGCCCAGTTCTAAAGACATTTATGTTGTATTTATTTCATCCCCTAGCAATAATTAGTTTTCAAAATTAAAAAATAACTATCAAAACTCATCTCACAGTTGAACCTGGTTGACTGCATTGTTTTTGATTTTTATCCAACTTGCTTATATACCTCTCTAAATATTTTTTTATCTGAAACAAATATAAAAGATGTTCTCCAGGCTATTTCAGAAACTTACAGCGCCAGAATGATGTGTTATAGACAAATAAAATTCATAAAAACAGATGGCGACAGTTGTGCAAATCTTCAAAAAACAGTAACAAAGTGACTGGATATACCGTGTAACCTTGTCCAGACGCATCTTATTTTTACAAAAATTGAACTTTCATATGTATATGTTATTGTTGATGAATGATCTGACAATGTTTCCTATGACCTTTAATCAAAGATTATGAAGTCCTTTTTACAAATATAAAAAGAAGAAAACAAAGTAATATATGGTGTTTCTGCAACATCTAGGACCAATAACAAGCGAGTTATAAGCACTTTTAAGTTTGGGTATGCTCGTTGCACCTTGAACGAGGGGCCCAACATCAAATGCGATGTTGGTTTACCATCACAAACCTCTAGGACCAATAATAAGCGAGTTATAAGCACTTTAAGTTTGGCTATCCTCGTTTGACCTTTAACGAGAGGCCCAAGGTCAAATCCGACCACACCAGAGGGTTCCCAGCCCATGATTTCCTATATGTTGGTATACCATCACAAACCTCTAGGACTAATAATAAGCGAGTTATAAGCACTTTTAAGTTTGCCTATCCTCGTTTGACCTTGAAGGAGAGGCCCAAAGTCAAATCTGACCACACCAAAAGATTCCCTGCACATGATTTCCTATATGTTGGTATACCATCCCAAACCTCTAGGACCAATAATAAGCGAGTTATAAGCACTTTTAAGTTTGGCTATCCTCATTTGACCTTGAAGGAGGGGCCCTAGGTCAAATGCGACCACACCAGATGATTCCCAGCACATGATTTCCTATATGTTGGTTTACCATCACAAACCTCTAGGACCAATAATAAGCGAGTTATAAGCACTTTTAAGTTTGGCTATCCTCGTTTGACCTTTAACGAGAGGCCCAAGGTCAAATCTGACCACACCAGAGGGTTCCCAGCCCATGATTTCCTATATGTTGGTATACCATCACAAACCTCTAGGACTAATAATAAGTGAGTTATAAGCACTTTTCAGTTTGGTTATCCTCGTTTGACCTTGAAGGAGAGGCCCAAGGTCAAATCTAACCACACCAAAAGATTCCCTGCCCATGATTTCCTATATGTTGGTATACCATCCCAAACCTCTAGGGCCAATAATAAGCGAGTTATAAGCACTTTAAACTTTGCCTATCCTCGTTTGACCTTGAAGGAGAGGGCCAAGGTCAAATCTGACCACACCAGAAGATTCCCTGCACATGATTTCCTATATGTTGCTATACCATCCCAAACCTCTAGGACCAATAATAAGCGAGTTATAAGCACTTTTAAGTTTGGCTATGCTTGTTTGACCTTGAAGGGGGGCCCAAGGTCAAATCGGACCACACCACAGGATTCCTAGCCCATGATTTCCTACATGTTGGTTTACCATCCCAAACCTCTAGGACCAATAATAAGCGAGTTATAAGCACTTTTAAGTTTGGCTATGCTTGTTTGACCTTGAAGGAGGGGCCCAAGGTCAAATCGGACCACACCAGAGGATTCCTAGCCCATGATTTCCTACATGTTGGTTTACCATCCCAAAGCTCTAGGACCAATAATAAGCAAGTTATAAGCATTTGTATGTTTGGCTATCCTCTTTTGACCTTGAAGGAGAGGCCCAAGGTCAAATCCGACCACACCAAAAGATTCCCAGCCCATGATTTCGTATATGATGGTATACCATCCCAAACCTCTAGGACTAATAATAAGCGAGTTATAAGCACTTTTCAGTTTGGCTATCCTCGTTTGACCTTGAAGGAGAGGCCCAAGGTCAAATCTAACCACACCAGAAGATTCCCAGCCCATGATTTCCTATATGTTGGTATACCATCCAAAACCTCTAGGACCAATAATAAGCGAGTTATAAGCACTTTTCAGTTTGGCTATCCTCGTTTGACCTTGAAGGGGGGGCCCAAGGTCAAATGCGACCACACCAGAAGATTCCCAGCACATGATTTCCTATATGTCGGTATACCATCCCAAACCTCTAGGACCAATAATAAGCGAGTTATAAGCACTTTTCAGTTTGGCTATCCTCGTTTGACCTTGAAGGGGGGGCCCAAGGTCAAATGCGACCACACCAGAAGATTCCCAGCACATGATTTCCTATATGTTGGTATACCATCACAAACCTCTAGGACCAATAATAAGCGAGTTATAAGCACTTTTAAGTTTGGCTATGCTCTTTTGACCTTGAACGAGGGGCCCAAGGTCAAATCCGACCACACCAGAAGATTCCCAGCCCATGATTTCCTATATGTTGGTATACCATCCCAAACCTCTAGGACCAATAATAAGCGAGTTATAAGAACTTTTAAGTTTGGGTATACTCGTTTGACCTTGAAGGGGGGGCCCAAGGTCAAATGCGACCACAGTAGAAGATTCCCAGGACATGATTTCCTATATGTTGGTATACCATCCCAAACCTCTAGGACCAATAACAAGCGAGTTATAAGCACTTTTCAGTTTGGCTATCCTCGTTTGACCTTGAAGGAGACGTCCAAGGTCAAATCTGACCACACCAAAAGATTCCCAGCCCATGGTTTCATATATGTTGGTATACCATCCCAAACCTCTAGGACCAATAATAAGCGAGTTATAAGCACTTTAAACTTTGCCTATCCTCGCTTGACCTTGAACGAGGGGCCCAAGGTCAAATCTGACCACACCAGAAGATTCCCAGCACATGATTTCCTATATGTTGGTATACCATCCCAAACCTCTACGACCAATAATAAGCGAGTTCAAGGCTTAATCTTAGCAAAATTTTTATGAACTTATAATCAATCGCCCGTCAATCGGTCAATTATGGCCCGACTGATCCCAATATCGACTGGCGCCTAGATTCTTTCCCCAGGAATGTGCATACCAAATTTGGTTGACCCACACCCAGTACTTTCTGAGGAAATCTAATGAAAAGGAAGTAAATTTTTTTTTGAATTTTTCATAATGTGACCTTGATAAAGGTCAAAGGTAAAATTTATGCCTGTCAAAAAATTTCCCCACGCCTATAGAAGAACACTGCCACATATCATTTGGATAGGCCTAATAACAAGGGAGATATTCAAGGGAGACGATAATGCGGCGGCGGCGGCGGCGGCTGACTGAAAACCGGGGGTGAAACCAATAAGCGTCCCCTTTTCAAGGGACGCTTAATTAGCTATGGGTCTGAAACTTCACCAAGTGAAAGCTCTCCCAAAAGTAGGTGAATGAGTTATTTGAGAAAAATTGGCTATCTGCAATACTTTTAGAGATAATTCGCATTTACTCATTTTGAGTAGGTGAGTAATTAGCTATGGGTCTGAAACTTCACCATGTGAAAGCTCTCCCACAAGTAGATGAATGAGTTATTTGATAAAAATTGGGTATCCGCAATACTTTTACAGATAATTAGCATTTACTCATTTTGAGTAGGTGAATAATTAGCTATGGGTCTGAAACTTCACGGAGTGAAAGCTCTCCCAAAAGTAGGTGAATGAGTTATTTGAGAAAAATTGGCTATCTGCAATACTTTTAGAGATAATTCGCATTTACTCATTTTGAGTAGGTGAGTAATTAGCTATGGGTCTGAAACTTCACCATGTGAAAGGTCTTCCAAAAGTAGGTGAATGAGTTATTTGAGAAAAACTGGCTATCTGCAATACTTTTAAGAGATAATTCGCATTTACTCATTTTGAGTAGGTGAGTAATTATCTACGGGTCTGAAACTTCACCATGTGAAAGCTCTCCCAAAAGTACATGAATGAGTTATTTGATAAAAATTGGCTATCTGCAATACTTTTACAGATAATTAGCATTTATTCATTTTGAGTAGGTGAATAATTAGCTATGGGTCTGAAACTTCATGGAGTGAAAGTTCTCCCAAAAGTAGGTGAATGAGTTATTTGAGAAAAATTGGCTATCTGCAATACTTTTAGAGATAATTAGCATTTACTCATTTTGAGTAGGTGAATAATTAGCTATGGGTCTGAAACTTCACCAAGTGAAAGCTCTCCCAAAAGTAGGTGAATGATTTATTTGAGAAAAATTGGCTATCTGCAATACTTTTAAGAGATAATTCACATTTACTCATTTTGAGTAGGTGAGTAATTAGCTATGGGTCTGAAACTTCACCATGTGAAAGCTCTCCCACAAGTAGATGAATGAGTTATTTGATAAAAATTGGGTATCCGCAATACTTTTACAGATAATTAGCACTTACTCATTTTGAGTAGGTGAATAATTAGCTATGGGTCTGAAACTTCACGAAGTGAAAGCTCTCCCAAAAGTAGGTGAATGAGTTATTTGAGAAAAATTGGCTATCTGCAATACTTTTAGAGATAATTCGCATTTACTCATTTGGAGTAGGTGAGTAATTAGCTATTGGTCTGAAACTTCACCATGTGAAAGGTCTTCCAAAAGTAGGTGAATGAGTTATTTGAGAAAAATTGGCTATCTGCAATACTTTTAAGAGATAATTCGCATTTACTCATTTTGAGTAGGTGAGTAATTGTCTACGGGTCTGAAACTTCACCATGTGAAAGCTCTCCCAAAAGTACATGAATGAGTTATTTGATAAAAATTGGGTATCCGCAATACTTTTACAGATAATTAGCATTTACTCATTTTGAGTAGGTGAATATTTAGCTATGGGTCTGAAACTTCACGGAGTGAAAGCTCTCCCAAAAGTAGGTGAGTGAGTTATTTGAGAAAAATTGGCTATCTGCAATACTTTTAGAGATAATTCGCATTTACTCATTTGGAGTAGGTGAGTAATTAGCTATTGGTCTGAAACTTCACCATGTGAAAGGTCTTCCAAAAGTAGGTGAATGAGTTATTTGAGAAAAATTGGCTATTTGCAATACTTTTAAGAGATAATTCGCATTTACTCATTTTGAGTAGGTGAGTAATTGTCTACGGGTCTGAAACTTCACCATGTGAAAGCTCTCCCAAAAGTACATGAATGAGTTATTTGATAAAAATTGGGTATCCGCAATACTTTTACAGATAATTAGCATTTACTCATTTTGAGTAGGTGAATAATTAGCTATGGGTCTGAAACTTCACGGAGTGAAAGCTCTCCCAAAAGTAGGTGAGTGAGTTATTTGAGAAAAATTGGCTATCTGCAATACTTTTAGAGATAATTCGCATTTACTCATTTTGAGTAGGTGAGTAATTAGCTATGGGTCTGAAACTTCACCATATGAAAGCTCTTCCAAAAGTAGGTGAATGAGTTATTTGAGAAAAATTGGCTATCTGCAATACTTTTAAGAGATAATTCGCATTTACTCATTTTGAGTAGGTGAGTAATTATCTACGGGTCTGAAACCTCACCATGTGAAAGCTCTCCCAAAAGTACATGAATGAGTTATTTGATAAAAATTGGGTATCCGCAATAGTTTTTGAGATAATTCACATTTACTCATTTTGAGTAGGTGAATAATTAGCTATGGGTCTGAAACTTCACGAAGTGAAAGCTCTCCCAAAAGTAGGTGAATGAGTTATTTGAGAAAAATTGGCTATCTGCAATACTTTTAGAGATAATTCGCATTTACTCATTTGGAGTAGGTGAGTAATTAGCTATTGGTCTGAAACTTCACCATGTGAAAGGTCTTCCAAAAGTAGGTGAATGAGTTATTTGAGAAAAATTGGCTATCTGCAATACTTTTAAGAGATAATTCGCATTTACTCATTTTGAGTAGGTGAGTAATTGTCTACGGGTCTGAAACTTCACCATGTGAAAGCTCTCCCAAAAGTACATGAATGAGTTATTTGATAAAAATTGGGTATCCGCAATACTTTTACAGATAATTAGCATTTACTCATTTTGAGTAGGTGAATAATTAGCTATGGGTCTGAAACTTCACGGAGTGAAAGTTCTCCCAAAAGTAGGTGAGTTATTTGAGAAAAATTGGCTATCTGCAATACTTTTAGAGATAATTCGCATTTACTCATTTTGAGTAGGTGAGTAATTAGCTATGGGTCTGAAACTTAACCATGTGAAAGCTCTTCCAAAAGTAGGTGAATGAGTTATTTGAGAAAAATTGGCTATCTGCAATACTTTTAAGAGATAATTCGCATTTACTCATTTTGAGTAGGTGAGTAATTATCTACGGGTCTGAAACTTCACCATGTGAAAGCTCTCCCAAAAGTACATGAATGAGTTATTTGATAAAAATTGGGTATCCGCAATAGTTTTTGAGATAATTAGCATTTACTCATTTTGAGTAGGTGAGTAATTAGCTACGGGTCTGAAACTTCACCAAGTGACAGCTCTCCCAAAAGTAGGTGAATGAGTTATTTGAGAAAAATTGGCTATCTACAATACTTTTAGAGGTAATTCGCATTTACTCATTTTGAGTAGATGAGCAATTAGCTATGGGTCTGAAACTTCACCATGTAAAAGCTCTCCCAAAAGTAGATGAATGACTTATTTGATAAAAATTGGGTATCCGCAATAGTTTTAGAGATAATTAGCATTTACTCATTTTGAGTAGGTGAATAATTAGCTACGGGTCTGAAACTTCACAGAGTGAAAGCTCTTTGGGATAGCTGCTCTGCAGAGATACCCTTAAGATCAAAAATTTCGTCGAAATCGCTCTATGTAGCACGGTTTTCGAGATATTAGCATTTTTGTGTTTTGCAATTTTTGCGCAAAAATTCGAAAATTCAAAATGGCCACTATTTTTGGCAAGATAAAATTTTTTTGAAAATTGGCACGGCTACTCTGCAGAGATACCCTGTGGGTCAAAAATTTCATCGAAATCACTCTATCTAGCACGGTTTTCGAGATATAAGCATTTTTATGTTTTGCAATTTTTGCGAAAAATTCGAAAATTCAAAATGGCCACCATTTTTGGCGAGACAAAATTTTTTTGAAAATTGGCATGGCTACTCTGCAGAGATACCCTGTGGGTCAAAAATTTTGTCGAAATCGCTCTATCTAGCAGGGTTTTCGAGATATAAGCATTTTTATGTTTTGCAATTTTTGCGAAAAATTCGAAAATTCAAAATGGCCGCCATTTTTGGCGAGACAAATTTTTTTGGAAATTAGGCATGGCTACTCTGCAGAGATACCCTGTGGGTCAAAAATTTCGTCGAAATCGCTCTATCTAGCACGGTTTTTGAGATATAAGCATTTTTATGTTTTGCAATTTTTGCGAAAAATTCGAAAATTCAAAATGGCCGGCATTTTTGGCGAGTCAAAATTTTTTTCAAAATTGGAATAAATACTCTGCAGAGATTCCCTGCGGGTCAAAAATTTCATCGAAATTGCTCTATCTAGCACAGTTTTCGAGATATAAGCATTTTTGTGTTTTCCTTATTTGGAAAATTCGTAATGATTAATTAATCATTAATTACTCGGCCATTTCTTAACCAATCAATGCCAAAATCTAATGATTTCCAGATTTTAATAGAATGAATGTATTTGCCAAGTTTCAGGTGAATTGATAAAATTCCTTTCAAGTTATCATCCGGACAAGCTTCCCCATCGAAAAAAGACATTTTTGGTCATGTGACCTCTCTGATTGGTTGAAATGTCACTGCAGCATATTCAAAAAAATTCCCCAAGGCTACTGCCTAAACCTGCCAAATTTGAAAAGAATCCGCCTAACGGTTACAGAGTTATAAGGAAAACAAAATGCGGAGCCGGCAGAGCCGGCGGAGCCTGAAGGTCTCCTATACACAAACAAGCGTCCCGCAACTTAATTAACCTTACATTTGAGCAAATTGACTTAAATTGGAGAGAAGAGAAAAAATGTACCATTAGTCTATCTTAAAAGTGAATTTGCAATACTAAATCAAATTCAAGTCTACTCACTGTGAAAAAAAAACTTCAATTTCAATTCGAGACATATATTTGTAGTCAGCATGTACATATATATTTGCAATAATTAAAGTTTTTTTGTTTTTAAGTTAAATAGTTTAAATTTCTACTGTGACAATTTTAAGTCATGGCAAATTACCAGGAATTGCAGATGGAAAATCATCAGGCATTTTTATTTATTATTAATGAGTCAAACTCATAACCAGGAATATTTCCCTCACTTCAACTCTCATTAAAAGTTCTGTTGATTTTCCCCCCTAATATTGCTTGACCCAATATCACTTTCATTTCCCTCATCATAATGTTTTAAAAATGTCCTTTAACTTCCTTTAAAATTTTCTCTTAGAGCTATTCATGATTGGAGTTGTCAAAAAAAGTCATCAAAAGAACCACGAAACGTGTTTTCTATTGATAATACCGAATATTTGTGAAACGAACTGTGATTGGACAATGCCATTTCCACTCAACCAATCAAATTAAGCCATTAAGAAGCAAGGATATGTGGAGGAATTGGGTTAAAAAGACAATATATGTGTCCTTTTATTTGATTTTGAAAACAAAATCACTCCAATTTCCCAATATTTGCAGCAAAAACGCGGGCGATAATGCAAGATCTATGCGTTACCATGACTCGGTACCATAACGTTTTCACCCCAGTATAGCGACAAAAGACGCGGAAACGCATGGTAAAATGAACTCTGTGTCTGTCTACATGCTCACAGTGTTAATTAATGTCCATGTTAATAGAACAAACCAGCTGTTGTTTTGTTTCAAAGTCAGGGAAACAGATTTTGGTACAATAAATATATAGTATCCCTACCTGTTTACTGGCCTCTGCCTCAGACTGGGAGAGAGCCAATGCCAGCTGTAACTCTTCCTCTTCCTGTATTTCCTGCTCCGACTTGGTAGGCGGACCCTGTAGAAAGATACACGGGGATACTGAATGCAGACAAAAATACATGTTTTATATCTCTTTCAACAGCTAAGGTCTAATCAGGACAGGAAACTGACAGAAACCTTGCGGAAGTTCTAAAAACTAATTGGTTCATTTAAGTAAACATTTTGTAAAGGTTAGAATTGGTAGTAATTGATGTATTTGGTTTATTTCAGATTTATTTTCTTCCAAACTCTTTAATTAATCTACTCTTTCTTTTTAGCTTAAAAAGAGTGACATTATGTCTGATTTCCATTTAAAAAGATTCAGGATGTGACAAATTTGAGGTCTATTTAATAAATAATCAAACAAGAAAACAGTTGTTTTTTTCCCCGACATCGCACATGGAACAACCCATTACACTAATCTTTAATGGGAACATATTAGGAGTTGTTGAAGAGCACCTGTATCTTAGAACCTTTTAACTGAAATATGGAAACACCAGTATGGAGCATTGCAACCATTATCTTGACCATCAACGCACAAAAATGGTGGGAAAACATGCAATAATACAAACAGGTAATAAATCTACAGATACTTTTACAGATTTTTCTGGTTTTTGTTGACAAGTTGATTATCCTGTTTTATGAACTTCAGTCTTCATGTATCTTTTGTGGACTTAGTCAAGTGGTGCCGTATTAAAATACTAATAGTATTCCAGGAATCAGAAAAATTTTGTACTGGCATGGTACCTATACAAAAAGTATTTGATTGACTTGTCGATGTATGATTAAACATGTGGTAAATTAAACCTTAGTGACAGTGTATCATTGTGATCGATCAATGACATATTTTCAGTGATGGATTATTCAACATAAATCTTACTTTTCTACATGGAATGAAATTTAGGATGTAGAATTTTATGTAGCTTTTATTCATTAAACTGACAGATTTATTACAACCCTTGTTTTACGCTTTCGACCACACATGTATTTACTGATAGTAGGTTATTTTGGTCAATTTTGATTTTTTTTTAAATGTCACAAATTTTGAAACCACCAAAATTGTTACTAGATTGATATACATTTTATCCTTTGTATTTTATGGTATAATGACCAACAATATGACAAAGGGGTGAATTATCGATTCTGTCATGATCACTGGTCAGCCAAAATTGGGGACAATTGCCACACTACCACTAACCAATCAATAAATGTACAGTACTCTTTACTGCCATAATATTAATAGAGTAAGAAATCTAAAATTCGCCACATATCTGAAATTCGCCATATGTAAATATACTAATAAAATAAATGAATTGTGGTGAGATTTGTTGAATGTGTAGTAAATTAAGGCTTTTTGAACTGAAAAATATCAATTTCTAGACAAAAACATCATTTTCTTCATAAAATTAACTAAGGTTTTAGAGGTGGCAAATTTTAGATTCCTGGCGAATTTTAGATTTCTTACTCTATGCTCATACTACCTGACTTTGCTTAGCCAGAGGACTGCTCAAATACTCCTGGGGTAAGTCAGTGTCCTTCTCTCCACCAGGCCTGCCAAAAACGACACCAAAAATTCAAATAAACCTGCCCATATCTCAGTAGAAACATGTTACAAACAATGTCTATTATTGGAACTTCTATTATCTGAATGTTTGATTTTATTCCCCACCATCTCTAATTTATTTTCCCTATTTTTTTATACTAATACAGTTCTTCTACTAAATAAACCTTCTAATATAGGATAATATCTTACTCTGCTGACAAGGTTGGATAAAAGAGGTTATACCAAAATATAGCAAGTTGAAACATTCTGCTCACTAGATAAAACGTGTATTTAAACAAGCCGGTTTACCAATCATACCACTAAAGTTAACTGCAATAAAATGTGGCATACTTACCTGAAAGGTAACAGATATTGACCCACTTTATGCTTATATTTTTTTTAAATATTCTGTGAACTTGGAATTACCAAGTGGAAAGAAGTACTATTTTCTTTATTCTGTATTCATTATAATTAATGCTAACATGACGAGGTGCGCAGAAACGAGTTTTAGTACTATACGCACACATTTATCTGGGATAACAATCGCACTGCTGTTCCATCCTGCGTATATATTTTGCTATTGTTATATTTTATTATTTTGTTTTTATTTATTTAATATTTTATTTATTTTTCTTTTATTTATTGTTTTTGTTTTCTTATTTTGTTCTATCCTGAATTGTAAAAATTTTATTGTAATTTAACTTTTTGTAAGTTAAATACTTACCTTATCCTCACTAGTGCTTTCGCCTTGGCGGGAGCAAACACTACGACCAAACGAGAATATTTAAAAAGAAATATTCTTGTCGGTACCAGTATGTACACGCATGACCGCGCATGCGCCTTCACCGGAAAACCCCTTTAAGCCTCACTTTAATTTTGGAATCAATGCAATTTATTGAATAACCAAAAATCTTGAAAATGTGGGGTTGGATGGGTGGGCATCCGAATCTAGTGAGGATAAGGTAAGTATTTAACTTACAAAAAGTTAAATTACAATAAAATTTTTACATTTTATTGCGTAAAATACCCTTACCTTATCCTCACTAGTGCTTGATTACAACCATACTGGTGGTGGGATTTTCAATATTTTTGACACCCAAAGTAGGTATAATCAAACATTAAGCCAAAGTACAAATATCAAGCACTCTTGTGAGGATAAAGTACTAGACTATTTTAAGCACAAAACACTCAACAAAATAACACTATATTTATGTTATATTTGTAAGCACTAACCTGGCCCCTTTTGAATGGTGCCTTGGCCCTATATTCAGTTTGAGTTTTTGCACATATCAAAGGCTGTTTCCTGTCTTGCTTAAAAAGTGGTAGTTTCAACACAACAACTGGAACAAACTAACTTGTTATTTACAAACATCTTCCTGGATGACTTGTAAATATATGAAAAAACAGCATATAATCACAACAGCCATAACCATGCATCAGACAAAGCATTATAAAGTAGATACATGGAAAATGTGAAAATGTATTATTATCGTACCTACTATAATTTTACTATGTGTTGAGCAGAAACCACAGAACCCAAGGAATATTCTGAACTTTCCTTTGACCTCCAAGCCACATCCTTCAAATAGAAGTTTGTAAAGGTGGTATGTGATTTCCAAAAACATGCCCCTAGAATTTGGTCAAGAGAGACTCCCCCTTTGAAAGCCAAGGAAGCCGCCATTGAGCGTACGTCATGAGCCTTGACCCTGGACAAACTCTGGGTTTCAAGGTCAGAACCCTGATATGCAAGCATAACTGTCTGTTTAATCCATGAAGATATAGTAGATCTTTGTATATCCCCCGAAAAACCACTTTTGAAGGAGATAAACAAAAGGTGCTTCCCTTCCCTCAGATCTTTAGTCTTGTCAATATAATATCTTAAAGATCTAACTGGGCACAAGGTCATATCCTCAGTTAAGGATTGATCTAAAGATGGTTTAAGAGCAGGAATGACCACTGGTTGGGCAATACTTGGACCATCTGAAGCCAACTGATTCTTAGCCAGAAAAACTGATGAAGGAGACACTGTTACCTCCTTCCAGCCAGTCTTATGTTTCAAAGACCTGAATGTCCAGGCATGAACTTCACCCCTCCTACCTGAGGCCAACGTCATTAAGAAGACTGTCTTGAAAGTCAAAATTTTCAAAGGAGCATCCTTGAGTGGCTCAAAAGGAGGTTTAGTTAAAGCCAAAAGCACTAAAGATAAATCCCAAGAAGGTATATTCCTATCCTTCACTGGCCTATCCCTATGAAAACTTGCAATCAATCTGTTGAGTTCAAAACTGTTACTGATCTCAATCCCTGCAGGCCCAAGATGATCCGCAATTGCTGTTCTATAGCCTGCAATAGTAGTAGGTTTCAAAGCCTTTTCATTGAACAAATAGGTCAAAAAATCAGCTATTGAGGAAAGAGTAGGTTTTTTGAACTCCACCTGCATCTGTTTGCACCATGACTCAAAAATGGCCCACCTTGATTCATAGACCCTTCTTGATGAAAATCTCTGAGGTGCCTTAACTCTCTCTGCCACTGACTTCATCTAAAGAGAATTTTTGAGGTGATTCTGCCTTGAATCCAGGTGCCAAACATGTAGATTCAAGTACTGAAGATTTTGATGGAACCTGTGGCTGAACGGTTGCCTGAGAAGAGTTTCCCAATGTGGAAGAAGTAGTGGAGGTTTTGTGGAAAGTTCTATCAGATCCCAAAACCAGCTCATCCCTGGCCACCCTGGGGCTACTACAATCATTCGGCATGCATAGGTTCTCATCTTTTGAACTACTTTGGGTATGAGAGCAACTGGGCAGTAAACATAACCGTCTAGTGCCTGCCACGAGATGTTCAATGCATCTACCGCCATTGCATTTGGATCTGGGACAGGAGACACATACAGAGGTAATTTGTTGTTCATCTTGGTCGCAAACAAATCTACCATTGGTCTGTGCCAAATTTGGCAAATTCCCTGAAAAATCTTGGGATGAAGGGACCATTCTGTCTGAATAATCTTGTCCCTGCGAGACAGACTGTCTGCTATTACATTGAGACACCCTTGGATATGACGAGCCCTTAGCAAAATTGCCCTGGGGTTGCAAAAAGCCATCAGACGCCAAACCATGAGACACATCTCCAGTGAGTGAGCCCCCCCTGTTTGTTGAGGTAAGCTACTACTGTCGCATTGTCCGAGGCCACCAAGACCCTTTGATTCAAAAGATGGGACTGGAAAGACCTTATTGCCAAGAACACTGCCTTCATTTCTAGAATGTTTATATGCAAATTTGCCTCTGTGTCCGACCACAGTCCACTGATTGTCAGGTCTCCCAAATGAACACCCCAACCTTTGACCGATGCATCTGTAAATAACAGGAAATTGTGTTCTTCTACATGAAGGGGACAACCTCTCAGCACATTTTTTTGGATTTTTCCACCATACCAGATGTTTTTTCAAAATTTCTGAACATGGTATTTTTTTGTCCAATGATTGGGGATACTTCCAATGTGTTTTGAGATACCACTGGAAGGGCCTCATGTGCAATCTGCCCATTGGGACTGTCTTCTCCAGAGATGCCAGAATGCCTATGAAAGACATCAGGATCCTGGGAGTTGTTGTTTGACTGTTGTTTAGACCTTCTATGGCAGCTGTCAAAATTAGCCATTTTTTTTCTGTGGGTAAGACCTCGCCCTTTGTCAAGTCGAACCTGTACCCCAGGAAGTCGAATTTTTGAGTTGGTGTTAACTCTGACTTTTTGAAGTTGATCACCCAACCTAGCTCTTGCACGAACTGGACCAGTTGTCTTGACTGCTCCATGCAAATCTGCTGTGTTGGAGCTCGCAATAACCAGTCGTCCAGGTACTGGTGGATGCGTATACCCATGTTTTGAAGCATAAGCTTTACCTCTCTGGCAATGCGGGTGAATTCGAGTGGAGCCGTTGCAATACTGAAAGGTAGGGCTCTGAACTGAAACGAACGTCCTCCCACGTGAAATCGAAGCAGATTTTGAGATTTTTGATGGATAGGAATGTGGAAGTATGCGTCTGTTAGATCTACTGATACAACCCACTCCCCTTTGCAAATGGAGTTTCGTATAACTTCGGCAGTCTCCATCTTGAATGTGGGAACCGATAGATGCATATTTAAAACACTGAGATCTATCACTGGCCTCCATTTTTTCCCTGGCTTTGGCACCAGAAAAAATCTGCTGTAAAATCCCAGGCTTGCACTCATTTTTACCTGAATAATCGCTTTCTTTTGAAGCATTTCCTGGACACAATCCACCAGAAACTTTTGTTTTTGTGGCTGTGCGTAACCGCTCTGAATTGTGGGAAAACGCGACAATTCGATTGGCTTTACTAGGATGATCTTGTACCCGTGCTTTAAAATGAGTGCAACTCTGGGATGGCATTCTTTTCTCTCCCATACCTGATAATAACACTGCAAACGGCCTCCAGGAGCTAAGTCCACTGGATAGTCATTTCCTTCTGCCACCACGACCCCCTCTGGTGGGCTGTGATGATCTTTGTTGATTTTTGAAGTCTGTTTGGCCACGAAAAGAACTTCTTGCACTATTTTGAGCAGAGTTTTGTTGAAAAGAGGAATTTTTCCTTGATGAAAATCCAGATCTATTATCCAGTTTTTGCCTCTTAGGTGACCTGTCTCTCTCATATTTATTCTCAACACTATTGAGGACAGAAGGTGAAAACAAGTCCACTGACTTGAACCCAGATCTGCGAAGACGATTCCTGTCGTGCTCATGAAGGTGAGGGGCAGAATACTTGAGGATGGAATCTCTACGAGCTAACTCCATATTGCAAGCCATAGTCATAGATGCCTCTGTCACTGTCTCTAGAGCACGTTCTGTTGAGGTGATTGTAGCTAGCTGAATACGAATATAAGCTAACAATTCTTCCAAATCTTTCACCATTGCCTCATCTGCTGAACCCAAAGCAGCTTGCATAAGTTCCTCCATATTAGTAGCACACTTTTCAATAGTCCTGATGAAGAGGCTGACAAACCCCAATACTTGCACATGCTCTCTCTTTACAGACTCCATAGTAGTGAACTGTTTAGTAGGCACTGAGATCGTAGATGGGGCAGATGAGGACTTGGAACAAATACTTCTAAAAGAATCTTGGCATTTAGGTGCAGAGGTTGAAAAATCTGAGGAAGTTGTTCGGTAGAATTTCAACAGAGGCCTAGTGTAAGGTAGAAACGTATCTGAATTATATGGAGCTGATAAAAGTCTTTCCCCATTGTCAGAAGGGTTTCCAGCAACCTTCTTCTCAAGCTCCGACCATCTGTTGTTGATCTCCCCCACTGGAGGCAAAACCATTGGAAGAAGAGCATGTTTTTTCTTTCTGTCCTTAGAACCAAAGATCTTAGATGGGGCTTCAGCAAACTCCACTGGTGTAGGTAGATCCAAAATATTCCTTACAGAAGCTAGTAATTGTCTGTAGGAAGGATCATCTTCCACCTCTTCCTCTCTCACTGAAGACTGTTTTTCTGAATGCTGAGGAGACAAAGAACGTGCTCTTTTAGCAGATCTATGCTCACTGCAATCCTCTGGAAAATCTTCCTCATCCATCACAGCAAAGGTATTCAATGGTGTTTTCTTCGTTCTGTATGTATCTTCAGTAACAGGGGTTGCCTCTGCCATATTCACCTCACTAGAGGAGACAGAGGTACTACCCTTCTCCAGAGCCACTAGACGACCCTGCATACTGTCCAATCTCTGTAGAATTAATTGTAGGGGATCTACAGAAGAAGACTTCTCAGTGGGGGCAGAGGAAGCATTCATAGCTGGTGTTGAAGAGGGAGGGTCATCAGAACCTAACAAGGAATCTTCCAGGTCTTTAGAAACCTCTTTTGCCTTCTTTAACTGATAAGCTTTCTTAGCCTTCAGCTTTTTCTTCTGTTCTGACGAAAACTGAAGACAAATGTAGCAATCCTCCTCTTTCGAGGTGACACACACATGATCTCCCTTCTTCTTGTCTCTGCAAGCCCAGCAAAAATGATGGGAGTCCCATTCAGCAGTAAAATGGCGACAACCCGAAGCAATTCTCTGTCCTTTCGTTTTAATCTGGCTTTCAGCCATTTCTTCGAAATTTCCAAACGAATACAGCAAAGTAAACAAACGATGTTTGCTCCCTGACGACCAAAATTGAAGTGAGGCTTAAAGGGGTTTTCCGGTGAAGGCGCATGTGCGGTCATGCGTGTACATACTGGTACCGACAAGAATATTTCTTTTTAAATATTCTCGTTTGGTCGTAGTGTTTGCTCCCGCCAAGGCGAAAGCACTAGTGAGGATAAGGTAAGGGTATTTTACGCAATAAAAACATATTTTGACAAAATACAATGGATGGACTGGCCGGTTGCTAAGGTCACCACATGTAAACACACGTACGTGAAACAATTTATTCCTTGTAAAAATGAAAGAAAAAAATGAAAAAAGTCTCTTCAATAAACCTAGATGTCATGTTAGAATGGAAATAATCCACTCGTGCTGATAGTTTTTATACGGCATTTAACCATGGCACTTTCGGTAATTTTACGAAGCCATATACAAACCATCATCACTCACAGATTAATGCTACATTAATATTCTAATGTGCTAACAATTCATCACTGGAGAGCCTTTACGCAGCACTATTGGCTGATTGGCAGTTCAGTTCTATGAAGTAGAAGCCTTTATTACTGTAATTTTACAAAAAAATATGCAAGGATTTATAGCCTCGCTATGCAACAAACATTCAAACCATGGTTCCAGTCAACAGCCATGTACAATTTTCAGAATAGGTAGCAATTTTCACATTTGCTATTCTTGGTGCTTAGACTATCAGAATCGCAGATACTCAACCATAAGCACTCAAATATGTTTTAACAGCTCTTAATATAAACATAACCATTATGGTTCAGTAACATGGTGATACCCACTTCTTACATCCCTGCAAATCTGAACTGCATTCAGAGGCACTTGCCTTATCTCAACACTTGCGGTTCTAAAATCCAAGATAACATGAATCTGACTTGCCACATAAGCAGCATGGCATGACAGTCAAGAGATAACATCTTACAGATACAGTACATGACAGACATTTGAAGTGTGCACAGCTTACCATTGATGAACTGTGTGATTTATCAATAAACATATAAACTGCATCAAATACAGTTCAATGTTCTTTTCTAAACTTAAGTCATTGCTTACACTTCTCAGACAAATGCATGTGATTGGTCTGGCTAACATCACTCTAAACAAACAGCATCTGCACCATACTTTACCATAAGTATTGGAGGATGTAATTTGGTGGAGCAAATTTTAAATGAAATGTGACTTGGGGGCAGATATAATATCAGATATACATTTGGTTTAAAATGCAATGTAAATAAAATACGGCTAGACTGTGTCCAGGCCCAGGGCTCTGAGCTTCTAAGAAACACCTTTCCTTAGATTGGCTGCTTAGTTCATCCAATAGTTAGTAATGCTGTGAAATATGAAGGTTTTGCTTAATGAAATATAGACAGGAACAAAGAAAGCTCCATCAGTGAACATGTTTTTAATGCAACATTACTGTACTTCTCACGAAAGTGTGATGGCATGCAAGTTGGATAGCTGAAATATATAGCTATTGTTAGAAAATGGTTATTATGGTATTTAGCCATATAAAATGTGTTGTCTCTATCATGCAAGGTATCTTACTTATTAATGAGTTCATAGCAGGCATCACACACTCGCACCTCCCTTTCAATTCCAAACTTGGGGATGATGGAATTCTTTGAGGAGCATTTGGAGCAGAACACTTCACCACAGTGACGGCAGTGGTGCTGAAACAACAATACACAGAGTAACATACAAATATTATCTTCATAAGAACAGTTTCAAGTATAAAGTAAGAGTTACAAATTCCACTTGTCTTATGAGAGTAATATACATTCATAATCCTATTCTGAAATACAGTGGATCAGGGTTAACCACCAACCTATACATTGCCCCAAAAGGGTTAATCGTTGCCTCTTAAAAGAGTAAATGTACATCACTTCTATACTATACCTCCATTGGACCAATTTACCAGGGAAGGCTCTGTTGAACCAGAAAAGGTGAAATTTTGATGTAAGTGAAACTAGTTTTCGTATCCTAGCATCGAAAAATGCTCTAGTTTGATTTTTTTTCCACAACACTCTATTGCTGGTAAGTTTAGGGGGAAATTGGAGGTTTGAGTTACATACAGAGTCTATTACTATGAATCCAGTGATTTGAGGTTATTCCATGGCTTTTATTAAAGGCAGATGAAGGTGTGTCAGACCTATATCTAGTGATTCCATGTCATTGTAAAGTACCACAGAAAATACAACATCTGTATGTCTATTACATACATAAATTAATATGTATAATGCAATATGTCTGGATCCTCTGTGACTGAGTGGAATAGCAAGGTTGATTCCTTTGTTGTGGCTCCAACACCCACAAGTGACAAAACTGTGGGCTTGACCCAAAATTAAGGATGGGTCGATGGACATAGCATCTAGGTATCAAGAGAATTTTACTGAAATACCACTCGCTTGTTAACAAATATAATCGAAAGAAAACTTAAAATACTGAAAATAAAAACCCCAAATCTGAAGAAATCGCACACTTTTATCCCATATATTTTTGTGCCTTTGAGGACTTTGTGAAGTTGTCGAGAGTAAACCGCCATGTTTTGGTTTCATGAGTTTCACTTCCTGTTAGTGGCCTATTTTACTGGGGTGTACTAAAATTCATCCTTTTTACAGAATCTCGGAATCAGAAGGATTTTGTATTGGCATTGTCCTGATGTACACATTTTTTATACCAATCTATCCCTATCCAATATGACTCTAAACAGGATGTCAATATGACCCTAAACAGGATTCGTATTTACCAATTTATTATCCATTACTCAATACCTGTATTACAATGAAATCCAGTCATTCAGATTAATCTATACCTTTCTGTTGAATGTTGTGAAAGCTGTCCTACATCTAGTGCACACATCTGAGTCTTTCCATTCTGGTGCTCGCTCTGCAGAAAACATGGCATCACTCTCCTTCAGAACTGGAAACTTATGACCTGGAAAAAATACAGAACCCAACCTTTAATAAGTAAAATTCTGTGAATACTCTTTTAAGTAGAAATAAATACGTTATTATTAGTATTTCAATCTACTTAAGTTCACTGTTATCTGTAATTCCTTGTAATTTTCTATTTTCCTGAGGTCTGAATACACAGGGTTTTACAGTTTGAGTCACCTCCAATATTCCTGATCCAGTAATCACCAATTATGATGAGACAATTATCTTTAAACCATAAAACAAACCAGAAATAGGACATATTGGTATGCAAAATGTCCACCCAAAGGGAACCATGAGTTTTGCTCTAAAACTTGGACAAAATTGGCAAGAGTAGATTGCTGAGATACCCTGTGGGTCAAAAATTTCGACGAAATCACCCAATCTCGCATGGTTAAGGCGCAAATTTGTGTTTTTCCATTTTTGGCAAAAATTCGAAAATTTAAAGCGGCCGCCATTTTTGGGGAAAGGAAAATTATTTTGAAAATTGCCAATAGTACATTTCTTAGATACACTGTGGGTCGAAAATTTCGACGAAATACCTCTATCTCGCACGGTTAAGGAGACAGAACCAAATTTGTGTTTTTGCATTTTTGGCAAAAATTCGAAAATTCCAAATGGACGCCATTTTTGGGGAGAGTAAAATTTTTTGAAAATTGCCAATAGTACATTGGTTAAATACCCTGTGGATCGAAAATTTCAACGAAATCGCTCTATCTCGCACGGTTAAGGAGATAGAAGTAAATTTGTGTTTTTCCATTTTTGGCAAAAATTCGAAAATTCAAAATGGCCGCCATTTTTGGGAAGAGGAAAGGTTTTTTGAAAATTGCCAAGAGTACATTTCTGTGATACCCTGTGGATCAAAAATTTCGATGAAATCGCTCTATCTCGCATGGTTAAGGAGATAGAAGCAAATTTGTGTTTTACCATTTTTGGCAAAAATTCGAAAATTTAAAATGGCCGCCATTTTTGGGGAGAAGAAATTTTTTTAAAAATTGCCTAAAGAACATTTCTTAAGATACCCTGTGGGTCGAAAAATTCGGCTAAATCGCTCTATCTCGCATGGTTAAGGAGATAGAAGCAAATTTGTGTTTTTCCATTTTTGACAAAAATTTGAAAATTCAAAATGGCCGCCATTTTTGGGGAGAGGAAAACTTTTTGAAAATTGCCAAGAGTACACTTCTTAGATACCCGTGGGTCAAAAGTTTCGACGAAATCGCTCTATCTTGCACAGTTAAGGAGATAGAAGCAAATTTGTGTTTTTCAATTTTTGGCAAAAATTCGAAAATTCAAAACAGCCGTCATTTTTGGGGAGAGGAAAATTTTTTGAAAATTGCCAAGAGTACATTGCTTAGATACCCTATGGGTCGAAAATTTCGACAAAATCGCTCCATCGCACGGTTTAGGAGATAGACATATTTATGTTTTTTGCTATGTAGCTATTACTCAGGAGATTAAAGCTATTACCATTAACAACAATACCAAGCAAGCAATTGAAATTATAAACCTTCACACCAAATTTTAAAAAGATGAGTTAAATCTGTTTCCTTTAAAAGAGTGAAAACAGAAATACAATTCAGAGTAGGCTCAAAGTAGCAAATCAGCTATTACTCAGATAGCTACAAAGCTATCATTGACCAAAAGCTATCCTGGCCAAACTATTGACCCAGTTATCCTTTATATAAATTTTTGTGAAGATAGAAAACATGTTTCATAAAAATGTCCACAAAAAAGTCAACTCAAAATAGCATAATAGCTATATAGCACAGTAGCTATTACTCAGTTAGCTATAAAGGTATTATCACCAAAAGCAATCCCAAGCAAGCTACTGATCCAATAATCCTCAATCCCAAATTTTGTGAACATAGGTGAAATACTTTTCCTTTAAAATGCTTAAAATGAAAAGCTACTCAAAGTAGCTAAGCAGCTATTACTCAGTCAGTTATATAGCTATTATCTCTAAAAGCAATCCCAAGCAAGCTATTGACCTAACTATTGCTCATACCAAATTTGGTAAAGATATGTCAAATCTTTTTCCTTAAAATGCCCGGAAACAAAACAAGTACACAAAAGTAGCTAAGTAGCTATTACTCAGTTAGCTATAGGTACAAAGCTATCATTGACCAAAAGCTATCCTGGCCATACTACTGACCCAATTATCCTTCATATAAATTTTTGTGAAAATAGAAAACATTGTTTCATTAAAACATCCAGAAAAAAGGTCAACTCAAAATAGCATAATAGCTATATAGCACCGCAGCTATTACTCAGTTAGCTCTACAGGTATTATCACCAAAAGCAATCCCAAGCAAGCTACTGATCCAATAGTCCTCCATCCCAAATTTTGTGAACATAGGTGAAATACTTTTCCTTTAAAATGTTTAAGATAAAAAAGCTACTCCAAGTAGCTAAGTAGCTATTACTCAGTCATTTATAAAGCTATTGTCACTAAAAGCAATACCAAGAAATCTATTGACCTAACTATTGCTCATACCAAATTTGGTAAAGATATGTCAAATATATTTCCTTAAAATGCTCGAAAACAAAACAACAGAAGTAGATAACCAGTATCTGTGTTCTATACAGCAACCTATAATTTATGGTAAAGTTCAATGGTGGACTGCGATATATTCACCAAAGCAATATTTTCCTGTCTTTTTGGTGCCCCAAAATATTATTACTTTAAGTACTGTGGTACTCCATATGTTAAAGTGCTGCAACTAAAGATCTGATACACTTAACACAATACTGTGTGAGAAAAAGTAGCTGAACAACTTATTCAATTTAAAGACTGCATGATGTCGTTCATAGTTTTTCAGTTAAAAGGTAAGTACATAATTAACGCTCTACGATAGGAGAGGGTTATTGTAATCAGTTTGTTTCTGTCTGTCTGTCTGTGCACCGTTTTGCCCTTATAACTCAAAAGCTATAACATCAATCAATCTCAAATTTCGTGGGCAGGTATTTCATGGGGTACAGACGGATTCTTCCAAATTTGGTGTAATTTGCTTGAATATTAAAGTCAAGAGAGAGTTTTTCTTATTTTTAATTGGGAATACACAGTGAAACTGCTTCTCTTCATCCCGTACGTAAAAAATCAATATTTTGCTTCCTGATGATGTCATTACTCAGTGATGTCACAATGCAATTGTCATTGTGATGTCACAAACCTAGCTTGTGATACTTGCTGTCTTTAAGTAAAAATATTTCTTCTCATTTTATGTCTTGAAATTGACATAAAGATAATAAAGAGGGAGGTGGTATATTCATCATTTTTATTAAATTATTATTTCTGTTTTTATTTTCTCTTTTTTTCTTTCAATTCCTTGACAGTCCATCACAAAAAATTAGCATGCGTGATTTTCACCAAGAAGGGACCTTTAAGCAATATTTTTACCTCCACCAGAAGTTTATGTTTTTGTGTGCTAATTGTTTGTCTATTTGTCTGGGTTTTTTTTTGGTTTTTTTTTTTTTGCGTGTGTGTGGTTGTGTGTCTGTGTGTGTGTTTAGATTATTCCAGAACCAATGAACAGATCTTTATTAAAAAATTGTGGGTAGGATCTGACCAAAGGAAGAAGTTACTAAAAGAAAGATCTGGATCTTATTATGGATACAAAAAAATCATGAATTTTCAGGTCCCATTTCAAACTTTTTTTAATGACTTTAGCTTTCTACTTGATATTTCTATGACGATTAATTAATATGTTTGGTTTTATTTTATTGTCTTCCTTACAAATTGAATACTTTATGTCACTTGAGAGACTGGTCACATGGAGTCGAGCGTTTTGCTCTCTCTGAGTGCATCTTGTTATTTAAGTAATACCACAGAGGCCTCACAGTATTTATTTTACATAACAATCAAGATCTAAACATTATTAAGCAAGTATTTATCATTAGTTCTCTTACTTTTGTAAATATGTCATCAGAATACTTTTGTACACATATCATAAGAACAAACTGTGTAAAGTTACTCAATTTTAAACAAGTAAATAAAGGCAATTGGAGAAACATGAGCAAACAAGATGCACTCAGAGAGAGCAAAACGCTCAACTCCATGTGACCAGTCTCTCAAGTGATATAAAGTATTTTAAGGAAGACAATAAAATAAAACCAAACATGTAAATTAATCTTCATAGAAATATCAAGTAGAAAGCTAAAGTCATTAAAATACATTGAAATGGGACCTCTGAAAAATCGTAATTTTTTTGTATCCAAAATAAGATCCAGATCTTTCTTTTAGTAACTTCTTCCTTGAGTCAGGTCCTACCCACAAATTTTTGAATAAAGATCTGTTATTAGTTCTGGAGTAATCTAAACACACACACACACACACACCAAAAAAAAAAAACCCAGACAAATAGACAAATAAACAATTAGCACACAAACATAAACTGCTGGTGGAGGTAAAAATATTGCTGAAAGGTCACTTCTTGGTGAAAATCACACATGGTAATTTTTTTGTGATGGACTGTCAAGGAATTGAAAGAAAAAAGAGAAAATAAAACAGAAATAATAAGTAATAAAAATGATGAATATACCACCTCCCTCTTTATTATGTTTATGTCAATTTCAAGACATAAAATGAGAAGAAATATTTTTACTTAAAGACAGCAAGTGTCATAAGCTAGGTTTGTGACCTCACAATGACAGTTACATTGTGACATCACTGAGTAATGACATCATCAGAAAGCAAAATATTGATTTTTAACGCTCGACGATAGGAGAGGGTTATTGTGATCAGTTTGTTTCTGTCTGTCCGTCTGTCTGTCTGTGCACCGTTTCGCCCTTATAACTCAAAAACTATAACACCAATCAAGCTCAAATTTGGTGGGCAGACATTTCATGGGGTACAGATGGATTCTTGAAAATTTGGTGTAATTTGTGTGAAAATTAAAGCCAGGAGAGAGTTTTTCTTATTTGTAATTGGGCTTTCACAGTGTAATCTGCTTCCCTGTCTGTGCACAGTTTTTCCCTTATAACTCAAAAACTACATCAATCAATCTCAAATTTGGTGGGAAGGTATTTCATGGGGCACAGACAGATTCTGCCAAATTTGGTGTAATTTGCTTGAAAATTAAAGCCAGGAGAGAGTTTTTCTTATTTTTAATAGGGAATTCACAGTGAAACTGCTTCTCTTCACCACATATGTCAAAAATCAATATTTTACTTTCTGATGATGTCATCACTCAGTGATGTCACAATGCAACTGTCATTGTGAGGTCACAAACCTAGCTTGTGATACTTGCTGACTTTAAGTAAAAATATTTCTTCTCATTTTATGGCTTGAAATTGACATAAACATAATAAAGAGGGAGGTGATATATTCATTATTTTTATTACTTATTATTTCTGTTTTATTTTCTCCTTTTTCTTTCAATACCTTGACAGTCCATCACAAAAAATTACCATGCATGATTTTCACCAAGAAGTGATCTTTAAGCAATATTTTTACCTCCACCAGCAGTTTATATTTTTGTGTGCTAATTGTTTGTCTCTTTGTTTTTTTGGTTTTTTTTTGTGTGTGTGTGTGTTTACATTACTCTAGAACTAATGAACAGATCTTTATTTAAAAATTTGTGGGTAGGACCTGACTGAAGGAAGAAGTTACTAAAAGAAAGATCTGAATCTTATTTTGGATACAAAAAAAATCATGATTTTTCAGAGGTCCCATTTCAATGTATTTTTAATGACTTTAGCTTTCTACTTGATATTTCTATGAAGGTTAATTTACATGTTTGGTTTTATTTTATTGTCTTCCGTACAATACTTTATATCACTTGAGAGACTGGTCACTAAGAGTCGAGCGTTTTGCTCTCTCTGAGTGCATCTTGTTAACGCTCGACGATAGGAGAGGGTTATTGTAATCAGTTTGTTTCTGTCTGTCCATCTGTCTGTCTGTCTGTCTGTCTGTGTACCGTTTCGCTCTTATAACTCAAAAACTATAACACCAATCAAGCTCAAATTTGGTGGGCAGGTATTTTATGGGGTACAGACGGATTCTTCCAAATTTGGTGTAATTTGTGTGAAAATTAAAGTCAGGAGAGAGTTTTTTTTATTTTTAATTGGGCTTTTACAGTGAAAATTCTGCTTCTCTGTCTGTGCACCGTTTTGCCCTTATAACTCAAAAACTATAACATCACTCAATCTCAAATTTGGTGGGAAGGTTAACCCCTGCGAAATGATGCTGAACAGTTCCTGAAAGTTATGTATCTGGCATGACCTAGTTCCGGAACCAAGATCACGAACTGGCGGCAAAAGTTCAGGATAAAGTTCAGGATAAAGTTCAGGATAGTTCTGGAAATGGCATGAACATGAAATGGCCACTTTATCATGGCATCAAAAGTTCGGCATTTATCAAGTTCCCGAACAATCCAGAATTGTTCAAGCTTTACAATTTTGTGATAGTTCCAGGAATATCTTTAACTTTTGTGAACTGCTGAATTCAATTGAAATTAATTATTGCATTGAAGTTCCCGAACCATCCAGAACTGTTCAAGCTTGGAATCAGTTCTGAGACTATCTTTAACTTTTGGGAACTGCTAAATATTATTATTGGAAAACGTATTGTGCCATCAAATCACAGCTTGTGTCAAAGTTCCTGAAAAATCCAGAACTGTTCCCATTTAATATTCTGTGATATTACCTAGTTTCTAGCAGAGTAATTTACTGTAAATTTTCGAATTAGTCAGTAACATCACCCTCACCTTTCACTCACTGTGATGTTTTAAAAATTGTTTAAGACAAGAACAAAAGGAAACCTAAACATGTACCTGAAATCTGTATTATCCTGGCTTGATTGGGTTTTCCTTTAAACTTTGCCTCCATATTTTACCAGTTTTTGTAATCCTGCATTTCCTTTCATGGCCTGACAGTTTTGGCCTAGATATTTTGACAAATAGACTCTCTAATATCCATTCAACTATCCAGTACATTTTACAACAAATCTTATTAATTCAAACCCTTTTTTTTGCTGAAAACCTTCCCTCCAACAAAGATTCAAACCATGTTGTTTTAGTCATGTGACCCATGTGACCAAGTTCTCTGGATATCCTGAATCCTTGCTGCTACCTTAAGTTTTGGGTATATTATATTTTACACTTTACAAATTCAGAATATTTATAATGTTAACCTTTAACTTAAACAACATGGAATAATGAAAAAAACATATTAACAAACAAATGAATTATTAATTTCACCAAAACCAAATCAGAAAACTTTAAGGTAAATAACCTACTTTAAGTTTTCAAGTAAAACATAGAACAGAAGACTAAATCAGGGTCAGTTATTTCAACAGTACACAAAGCATACCATGCTCAGATACCACTGCAAAAACATATAGCCTGTCACAAGTTCTGGGTTAGTTTTATTGGAATAATTATATGATCCATTTCACTTTTAATACCAAACATTTTAGACAAATATATAAGTATTTTGTTTACATGTTAAACTTGGTAAATACATTATTTAACAACACCGAAAGTAAATTGATAGTTTATTTTCCAGTGGATTTATACCAATTTCTTGTGTTATTATAATTTTTTCAATGTAAAAAAATGTGTCTGTAAATCAAAGGCTAGTCTCAGTGTATGAAATCTGAATAACTTGTAGTGTTAAAACAGCTATAAGTTATTATATATTCATACTTTCCTCATTTCTCAGGTCCAAATATTTCTGTTTTCCAAATTACAAAAAAATCAAAAAGAGTTAATGGTAGGCTAGTATCCATGCTTATACTCCAAGCTTAGTTAATGACCACAGGACCAAGGATAAAACATTTACACACAGAGTCAGGAGTGTGCATATCCCATCAGACGTTCAAACATATATATAGTCTGAACATATTTACATGAAGCTTTTTTAATGATACAATATTAAAGGGACAATTAATAAAATAATGTATTTTAATATTGTTCATTGGAAAATGCACAAGGTTTTTATTAGTTTCATACAGTGTTAGATTGTGACGTTTTCTGTTTCACATTGTGCTTGCTAAATATTTATGTAAATGTATGTATGATACTGTGAAATTTCACTTCGCTCATTATTTCACCAGGGCAAACAAAGCTATCTTTTCAAAATTTATTATATAATCTCAACTTTTCTATAGAAATGATTCTAATATCATTAAAAGGAAGCTTAAAAGGCTGTATTTTAATTTGTTTTTGGTAATCTCACACAAACACAAACTTTAGAACAAACAGTGTTTACTTATTTGAGTTTTTCTGTTTTAGATTTTCCTTATACTAAAAACTTGAGTTCAATGTTCCTGTAAGTTCAGTTTAGTTACTGAACTTCAACCATGCTTGTATCTTGTCTTAGTTAATTAAAGCTTAAGTATAAAAAGTCAAAATTTATGGATTTGTAGTATTAATTGTTACTGTTTGAAAAAAAGGATTCCAAAAGGTGTTTAAAAATATAGCTGTTCCATACAGTTCAGTAAATGTTCACCAAATTTTTGGTGAACTGCATTGCCGAAAACTGCTGAACGACAGTTCATGCACCCTACTACTGAACTAATGCCGAACTTCTGCCACAATGTCCTGAACTTTCATGATCAGTTCAGGACAGTTCATAATGTGCCGAACATCATTTCGATGAAGAGAAGCAGTTTCACTGTGTATTCCCAATTAAAAATAAGAAAAACTCTCTCCTGGCTTTAATTTTCTAACAAATTAGACCAAATTTGGAAGAATCCGTCTGTACCCCATGAAATACCTTCCCACCAAATTTGAGATTGATTGATGTTATAGCTTTTGAGTTATAAGGGCAAAACGGTGCACAGACAGAGAAGCAGATTTCACTGTGAAAGCCCAATTAAAAATAAGAAAAACTCTCTCCTGGCTTTAATTTTCACACAAATTAGATCAAATTCGGAAGAATCCGTCTGTACCCCATGAAATACCTTCCCACCAAATTTGAGATTGATTGATGTTATAGCTTTTGAGTTATAAGGGCAAAACGGTGCACAGACAGAGAAGCAGATTTCACTGTGAAAGCCCAATTAAAAATAAGAAAAACTCTCTCCTGGCTTTAATTTTCACACAAATTATACCAAATTTGGAAGAATCCGTCTGTACCCCATAAAATATCTGCCCACCAAATTTGAGCTTGATTGGTGTTATAGTTTTTGAGTTATAAGGGCGAAACGGTGCACAGACAGACAGACAGACAGACAGACAGACAGAAACAAACTGATCACAATAACCCTCTCCTATCGTCGAGCGTTAACAACACAAAACAACTAACTACATACATGGCTTAAAATTCAGTTATTTGTCTGATAATTTGCTTATAAAAATCACATTAGAAATATAATACAACTGAAACTGTCAATGTATCCATTACATGGTGTGAACAAAATCTTACTGCAACTATTACTTAATGTCAGTGGAATTAAAAAAAAAAATTGAGATGACCTTATCAAATATCGAACACATACATACATGTATGCCAGATATATCCACAGTAAGTAAGTCTTATAAATGGCTTGTAATGCATATAGGCATGGAAAATTCTGCCTCTTGTTACAAATCTGACATTTATATGTTAAAAATGTTAATAAAAATTCCCCTTTTGTATTTTGGGTTATTCGCTTCCATAAAGGCACATGTGGTGTTTGCCTGATAATACTATATTCTTTTCAGTTTTTCAACAAATTAAATTTATCTCAATGTATATCAAAATGTTCTTACATTTTTCTTGGAATATAAAAGTTTGTAAGTTAAATACATGAATTACTATGCTTTATTCAGTATCACTAACAGGGTCTTCTGATTTCATAGCTCTGGTTGGGATCGATCTATGCCCATGATAATTTCCAAACATTACATGCAAATCATATGACCATATTTCACTGTATAAACTCCCCCCCCCCCCCCCCCCCTATTACCACATCCACCCTCAACGTCCATAAAAGCAAATTTTCTTTTTCAGTATCCTGCAAATTTTTACCAGTCTGATTACAGGATGTTTTTTTATCTTTTTTTTTTTATATATTATCCACTCTTTTATTCAATAGAAAAGAAACCCACATTATTTAATATTTACAATGCTATTTGTCATACTAAGGCTGAAAAATTATGTATAATTGTCCACTTTCATTTTGCAATACACCATACATGCAGAACTGATCTATTTAATATTTAATTACTGTAAGAAAAATATAATATTCTGTACTCACACATGAGCTGGCTAATCAATGTGTAATGCCTTAGTAATTGTTTTTACAAATACCGTATTTATTGTAATAAACGCCCCGGGGCGATGCATTTTTCCAAAGGGGGGGCGACTATTACAGATAAATAAAATCATATCTCGAGTCCAGTGGCAATGGGCGATAATGAACACTTGCTGCCTTGATCTCGCTTGCTGGCATGTATAATGGCGAGACAGCTTAAAATATTTAAAACAAACCTTAAATCTGAAGAAATTATGTAGTTTTATCTCCTATTATTGCAGATTTCAATGCGTCTGTGACCAAAACTGCCATGTTTTGTTTTTATTTTCTTTATTTCTCGTAAGCGATATTCGCTTGGGAAGTACTAAACTGCACCATTTTTCGGAATCCCGGAATCGCAAAAGTGTTGGCTGTTGAGAGGGATGTAAAACCCCGAAATATGAACTTTGCAAAGGTAGAGAAGAGGGGGGGGGGCGATTAATAGGGAGGGGGCGTTTATTACAAAAAATACGGTATATCTGTTTTTTTCCCGTTCAATATTACTCTTTATTCACCCTTTTTTCACACTGCATTACATTGCAATTGTAAAGTGAATCTGATGGAGGGTTTGGCACCCTTGCCCTCCCAGATTCTTTTAGCACCGATGTGGAAAGAAAAGATGTCTTAGTATATCCCCATTTAAATATGCGCAGTAACAGTATGTGAAGCTTATGAAAACAAAACAAGGCAGTTCTGCTAAAAGAAATCTTAAAAGCTATAAAAATATGAGGTAAAAGTATTTTTGGGTTGGTGTCTTAAAATTAGGGGTGTGACGGGTACTTAATAATGGCCTCGAGTACAAATGCGTCGACAACCGACTCCCACTCGAGTGCTCTATAGGGATTTACGTAAGAGCCGGTAAAATTAATAAATCAATTACAAAAGTTCAAATTGTATATTTACCTTCTAAAAATAAGTTTAAAATATGTTTCTATCCATTTAATCTTTCAATATCCACACTATCATGCAGTACTGCTTGTACAACATAAGTATTTCCAAACAGGAAGTTGAGATACCTGTTCTCACCTGATGAGAGATTACAGTAATCACCATAAAATTTGCCTTTTTAAGGTATGTATGAAACGTTTGTCAGATTATTTGAATAAAGAGAGGAAACATTGTGGTTGCTTTTCTGTTTTATTTTTTTACTTTTCAGGATTATTATGCCAAGATAACCTCCATATATTATACATAATGACCTTGTAAAGGTAAATTATTATACTTGGACAAAAACATTCCGTATTAAATGTCTATCACTGACAGTCCCGACAGTCCATCAACTTAGCAATCTTAACTATATTTATTGATTTTATTCCATTTTGAAACAGAAAAAAGTACAGAAAAATGATAAAATAGAAATCATAGCAATGTTCATGAAAAGTCCATGCAATAGCAGTAAAGTCCAAGAAATGAAACTGTTGATCTTAACTATAAGCAGTCCATGCTTTAAAAAGAAACCCTCACACTTGCTTGTAAAATTCTTATGTTAAGACAAAACACATTCTGAATGCAATATTTAACATGTTCATCATTGAATGTCCAGTAACAGTATTCAACATACCAACTTGCTAAAAACCTTACTTAAAATACAAATTTAAAATTTCACACTTGTATTTCACTACTCAATCTCAGACTTGACTGTATGACCTTGGATTTGTTCTGTAACTGATACTGTGCCGGAAATCTCAGACTCAGCTTGAGGTTCAACCTTAACTTCACCTTTCACCTCACCCACAACTGATTTGACATGACTGTAAAGAGTGGACTTAGAATTTTTGTTTAAAAACACAATTTGATCAACTGGCCCTGCATCCAAATTTGCCCTAAGTTTTGTAACAGTCAATCCAGCAGTAGAAAATGTCCTTTCAGAAGGTACAGAGGTGGCAGGGACTGCCAAATATTTTTTGGCTAACTGACCCAACCTAGGAAATTTGAATTCGTTCCTCTTCCACCACATCAATGGATCACTGATGGTCACAGGTTCCCTAATGTAATCCAATAACTCATCTCGTTGGCTCTGCTGATTATAATTGGAACTTACCTCCCCACCCAAAATTTCCCAAAGTTTTGATTTTTTGGGGGGTACAGCAGCTCCAGAATTTGAATCTTCTTGAGTCGCAGTAGGGTTATTCAACTCTCCCATTGAATCAGTAACCACTAAATATAAAATCTCAATCTTACCTTCTGGAACAATGTCCCTGCCCACTAGTGTCTTGTACCTTGGGTCCAAAAGAGAGGCTATGAGCAATGGGGACCCAAGAACCGCATCCATTGGCTGCCCTTGGTCACTTACCTTGAAGCGCTTCTGTAACCCTTCTTTGATCTTAAGTTTCATATTTCTAACAACATTACTATCATGGTCAACAAAGTTCAAAACATCTTTGAAAATACTGTACAAAATGACATGTACACCACTGCCTGTGGGCTGATCCTCTTTGCCTAACACCTCTGTAATATCAGCCAAGGGCTCTAAAACGGGCACTATATCCTCCATAACCTTCCAAAAGTCATCTCTAATGTCAAGTTTTACTCGATCATTGGGGCTGGTTACCGATTCATCAAAAATAACTCCATAAACTGCTACTCTCAACTTAAGGAGTCTGGCCATCATGTCATAGGAGCTGTTCCAATGAGTTGGAACATCTTGTACCAACTTGAGCTTACTATCACCTTGCTTACAAAGGAGGGCATTTGTGGCCAAAAGGGAGTGACTAAAATGGGTAACCAACTTTCTGGCTGCACCTAGAACCCTTAAAATTTGGGGGAGTTTTAGGCCGTCTTCAATAGCCAGCTGAAGGGTGTGAGCAAAACAGTTGACATGGGCCAAATTGAGCTCTCTGGATGCAGTCAGCATATTGGCTGCATTGTCAGTCACTAGGGCTACACAGCTGCTAAGCTGGAACTCTGTTTTAATCTTGAGAATTTCAGGGGCAATATTAGTTCCAGTGTGTCGTTCCACCACCAGCCTTGTTCCCAACACTTTGGAGCTCAGAATCCAGTCAGATGATATGTAGTGGGCTGTGATGCCTATGTAACCCTGCTGGGCGGTGCTTGTCCACAGGTCGCTGGTTATGGAAACATCTAGGCCTGTGATTGTTGAAATTAAATCAGCTTTTTCTTCCTCATAGAGCTTCTGTAAGTACTTGCTTACAGTTTTCCTGCATGATACCTTATATTGAGGATTCAGGGAATGTAGAAAATATCTAAAACCCAGCCCCTCTACCATACTGATAGGTTTTAGATCCAATGCGCACATGAGTGCTAACTTTCGGGTAAGTTCCTCTACTTTTTGCTGTGGCATATCATTTTTTTTCACAAAGGTAAGTGTACTTTGCTTTGGCTGGGATGAAGATGTGGGTGACTGCAAACTGATACTGGGATGCCTGTGGCTGAGGTGAGTCCTCATTGTAGAAGTTGTGGAACCTTAAAGATAATAAAAAGGGGGCTTCTAATACTTAAATTCGTCACAATTGACTAAATTCTGATCAAAAATCGAAATTAAATTTTAAAATGTAATCTCTTCATATTTATTGATAAATAAAATAAATACCTGAATACGCCAGTGTAGCATGACATAACTGACAGGTTGTTTTATTCCTTTCACTATTTAATTCAAAATATTGCCAAACAACACTCTTTTTTTTATTCTCAGCCATTTTAATCACCAGATATTATTAACAACTCTTAGTAGACGCCAGGGGCAAAATTACGTAGATTTACAGTACTACGTAATACTATTGTCAGTACTACGTCACAAATTCAGTACTTGGAGATAGAAAAAGAAAGAAAAATGGTTTGTAAAGTTTATTTAACAAATTCATAGTACCTGAAAAGAATAATATATGGATATATTGTTGTGTTTAGGACAAAATATGTTATGGTTTTTACTGATGTAATTACGTTAGAGCCTCGAGTGCAATAAATCACACTCGACGGTTGACAAAAATGGACCCGTCATTCGAGGCTCGAGTACCCGTTCGCATCCCTACTTAAAATTAACTCCCTCACAATTATACACACTGACAATCGAGATAACAGTTGTAAGGTGTCGTCAAAGCCTGAGAAATTTCACTAGTTTTTCACCTCAAACAGTGGTCAAACCTTTTGAAAAATGTAACAGTGTGAACCAAAAACTGGATTGTCTGGTCTTCATTTGGTTACAAGATGCATGTTAACAACTGCAATAACAACTAGAAATAGGACGCCCTGTTGATAGTAGCTGCGACATATGAATAGAAACAGGATAGCATAGAAGAACACACATTATCATGTGTAATGTCCACCCCATGAACCTTTTGAGAAAATTGTACAGTAGTCTTACAAGACCCTGTTTCATTTGTGAAATATATCAATGATTGTTAAATATTTATTAGTGTACATGTAAATTATTTCAGCTTCATGCCTTTTTGCATTGGTTGGGTCGAAAATTTTGACGAAATCACTATCTTGCACGGTTAAGAAGATAGAAGCAAATTTCTGTTTTTCTATTTTTGGCAAAAATTTGAAAATTCAAAATGGCCGCCATTTTTGGGAAGAGGAAAATTTTTTGAAAATTGCCAAGAATACATTTCTTAGATACCCTGTGGGTCGAAAATTTCACCGAAATAACTCTATTTTGCATGGTTAAGGCAAATTTGTGTTTTTCCATTTTGGGCCAAAATTCGAAACAAGAGGAGAGTGCCCGTGAACGGGCACTGTGTCAGCTGACTGAATGTTTTTGATTTGTGATGGTGATAATGAGAGGAAAGCATAATTATAAGGGAAAGGGCTGTACAGAAATACAGTAAATGGTAACTGAACAGCATGTTCGAAAGATATTTCGAAGCTGACAGAAAAAAAGGACAAAAAAGTTGTGCCCTGCAAATGGTATTATGAAATAAAGTAACAAGGTAATTGTTTAAGTGTAAAAAGTAGGTTAAAAATATTTAAAGAAATACTATAAATGCAATATCCTCGTTCGACCATGAAGAAGGGGTCCAAAGGTCAAATCTGACCATACCAAAAGATTCCCAGCCAAAGAATTTAGGATGGTTTACCATCCCAAACCTCTCGGACCAATAATAAGTGAGTCATAGGCACTTTTTAAGTTTGGCTATCCTTGTTTGACCTTGACGGAGGGGTCCAAGGTCAAATCCGACCACACAAAAAAATTCCCAGCCCATGATTTCCTGTAGCTTGTTTACCATCCCAAACCTGTAGGACCAATAATAAGCGAGTTCTAAGCAATTGTAAGTTTGGCTATCCTCAATTGACCTTGACGGAGGGGTCCCAGGTCAAATCTGACCACACCAAAAGAATCCCAGCCCATGATTTCCTATATGTTGGTTTACCATCCCAAACCTCCAAGACCAATAATACGCGAGTTATAAGCACTTTAAGTTTGGCTGTCTTTGTTTGACCTGGAAGGAGGGGTCTAAGGTGAAATCTGACCACACCAAAAGATTCCCAGCCCATGATTTTCTATAGGTTGGTTTTCCATTCCAAACCTCTAGGACCAATAATAAGCGAGTTATAAGCACTTTTAAGTTTGGCTATCCTCATTTGACCTTGAAGGAGGGGTCCAAGGTGAAATCCGACCACACCAAAAAATTCCCAGCTCATGATTTTCTATAGGTTGGTTTTCATTCCAAACCTCTAGGACCAATAATAAGCGAGTTATAAGCACTTTTATGTTTGGCTATCCTCATTTGACCTTGAAGGAGGGTTCCAAGGTGAAATCGGACCATATTAACAGATTCCCAGCCCATGATTTCCTATAGGTTGGATACAATGATTTACTCAACAGTGAGAACCTGAAAGAAGCTATTGCTCAGCTATGCCATGACATAGAGGTCTGCAATTTCACTATGTTATAGCTGACCAAAACGTCTGTGAATAACATATTTAACAAAATACTCTAAATGTAATAGTTTTCAAGTTACTACTGATTTACTCAAGAGTGAGAACCTCAAAGTAACTATTACTCAGCTATGCAATGAGCTACATGTCTGAATTTTTGCTCTGTTATAGCTGACCTAAAAGTAGGTGAACAACATATTTAAGCAAAATACTGTAAATGCAATAGTTTTCAAGTTACAACTGATTTACTCAATAGTGAGAACCTGAAAATAGCTATTGCTCCACTATGCCATGAGCTATAGGTCTGTAATTTCACTATGTTATAGCTAACCCAAAAGTAGGTGAACAATATATTTTAACAAAATGCTCCAAATGCAATATTTTTCAAGTTATAGCCGATTTACTCAACAGTCAGTGCCTGAGAATAGCTATTGCTCAGTTGTGCCATGAGCTACAGGTCTGTAATTTCACTATGTTATAGCTGACCCAAAAGTAGCTGAATAACATATTTGCACAAATTTCTGTAAAGGCAATAGTATTCCAATTACAACTGATTTACTCAACAGTGAGAACTTCAAAGTAACTATTACTCAGCTATGCAATGAGCCACAGGTCTGGAACTTCACTATGTTATAGCTGACCCCAAAATAGGTGAATAACATATTGCAACAAAACACTCTAAATGCAATAGTTTCCAAGTTATAAGTGATTTACTCAACAGTGATAACCTAAAAGTAGCTATTACTCAGCTATGCCATGAGCTACAGGTCTGAAATTTTACTATGTTATAGCTGACCCAAAAGTAGCTGAATAACATATTTATACGAAATTCTCTAAATGCAATAGTTTTCAAATTATAAGTGATTTGCTCAACATTGAGAACTTCAAAGTAGCTATTACTCAGCTATGCAATGAGTCACAGGTCTGGAACTTCACTATGTTATAGCTGACCCCAAAATAGGTGAATAACATATTGAAACAAAATACTCTAAATGCAATAATTTCCAAGTTATAAGCGATTTACTCAACAGTGATAACCTCAAAGTAGCTATTACTCAGCTATGCCATGAGCTACAGGTCTGAAATTTTACTATGTTATAGCTGACCCAAAAGTAGGTGAACAACATATTTAAGCAAAATACTGTACATGCAATAGTTTTCAAGTTACAACTGATTTACTCAATAGTGATGACCTAAAAGTAGCTATTACTCAGCTATGCCATGAGCTACAGGTCTGAAATTTTACTATGTTATAGCTGACCCAAAAGTAGCTGAATAACATATTTATACTAAATTCTGTAAATGCAATAGTTTTGCAATTACAACTGATTTACTCAATAGTGAGAACCTCAAAGTAGTTATTACTCAGCTATGCAATGAGCTACAGGTCTGAAATTTTACTATGTTATAGCTGACCCAAAAGTAGGTGAACAACATATTTAAGCAAAATACTGTAAATGCAATAGTTTTGAAGTTACAACTGATTTACTCAATAGTGATGACCTAAAAGTAGCTATTACTCAGCTATGCCATGAGCTACAGGTCTGAAATTTTACTATGTTATAGCTGACCCAAAAGTAGCTGAATAACATATTTATACGAAATTCTCTAAATGCAATAGTTTTCCAATTACAACTGATTTACTCAATAGTGAGAACTTCAAAGTAGCTATTACTCAGCTGTGCCATGACCTACAGATCTGAAATTTCACTATGTTATAGCTGGCCCAAAAGTAGCTGAATAACATATTTATACGAAATTCTCTAAATGCAATAGTTTTGCAATTACAACTGGTTTACTCAATAGTGAGAACCTCAAAGTAGCTATTACTCAGCTATGCAATGAGCTACAGGTCTGAAATTTTACTATGTTATAGCTGACCCAAAAGTAGGTGAACAACATATTTAAGCAAAATACTGTAAATGCAATAGTTTTCAAGTTACAACTGATTTACTCAATAGTGATGACCTAAAAGTAGCTATTACTCAGCTATGCCATGAGCTACAGGTCTGAAATTTTACTATGTTATAGCTGACCCAAAAGTAGCTGAATAACATATTTATACGAAATACTCTAAATGCAATAGTTTTCCAATTACAACTGATTTACTCAATAGTGAGAACTTTAAAGTAGCTATTACTCAGCTATGCCATGACCTACAGATCTGAAATTTCACTATGTTATAGCTGGCCCAAAAGTAGCTGAATAACATATTTATACGAAATTCTCTAAATGCAATAGGTTTTAAGTTACAAGTGATTTACTCAATAGTGAGAACTTCAAAGTAGCTATTACTCAGCTATGCAATGAGCCACAGATCTGAAACTTCACTATGTTATAGCTGATCCCAAAATAGGTGAATAACATATTGAAACAAAATACTCTAAATGCAATAGTTTCCAAGTTATAAGCGATTTACTCAACAGTGATAACCTAAAAGTAGCTATTACTCAGCTATGCCATGAGCTACAGGTCTGAAATTTTACTATGTTATAGCTGACCCAAAAGTAGCTGAATAACATATTTATACGAAATTCTCTAAATGCAATAGTTTTGAAGTTATAAGCGATTTACTCAACAGTGATAACCTAAAAGTAGCTATTACTCAGCTATGCCATGAGCTACAGGTCTAAAATTTTACTATGTTATAGCTGACCCAAAAGTAGCTGAATAACATATTTATACGAAATTCTCTAAATGCAATAGTTTTTAAGTTACAAGTGATTTTACTCATGATGGAAGTTACTGAAAAGCCCAAAAGTAGCTATTACTCACTTAGCTATTGAGACAGGCACCCAACTTACTCACCATATTGTAGCTATGAAAAAAGTAGCTGAATAACATATTTTAACAAAATGCTCTAAATGCAACACTTTTCAAGTTATAAATGATTTTGTGCATGATTTCATGAATTTTAATGCATTAAAAATTATTAAAAAAATTTATTAAAAAAAAAGTAAGACAGATCCAGGTCTCATACTCACACAAGAGAATCTACCTGTGGCCTAGTACATATATGCAAGATATGAGAGAAATCCCTGCAATAGTCACTGAGAAAATTGTGATTAAGTGTTGAAATTTTCACACTTTTGGTGGGGGTACCCCCTTGTAATTTCTCTAGCAAACAGACGAACAGACAGATTTGCATGCCTTGAACAATTTTTCATCCTCGATAGATAAGGTATCTTTTAAAAAAAACAGCACGTCTCTAGGCCTTGTAGTTTTGGAGGAGAAGTTGTTCACGCGTACGCGTACGCGTACGCCCACGCCGCAGAGTGACGACATAATGTCAGCTGACTGACAAGTCAGCTGACATAAAAATCTCGCACGGTTAAGGAGATAGAAGCAAATTCGTGTTTTGCCATTTTTGGCAAAAATTCAAAATGGCCGCCATTTTTGGGGAGGGGAAATTTTTTAAAAAATTGCCAAGAGTACAATGCTCAGATACCCTGTGGGTTGAAAATTTTGATGAAATTGCTCTATCTCGCACGGTTAAGGAGATAGAAGCAAATTTGTGTTTTGCCATTTTTGACAAAAATTCGAAAATTCAAAATGGCCGTCATTTTTGAGAAGGGGAAAATTTTTTGAAAATTGCAAAGAGTACATTCCTTAGATTTTCGACGAAATCGCTATATCTTGCACGGTTAAGGAGATAGAAGATAGAAAATTTTTTGAAAATTGCAAAGAGTACATTCCTTAGATTTTCGACGAAATCGCTATATCTTGCACGGTTAAGGAGATAGAAGATAGAAAATTTTTTGAAAATTGCAAAGAGTACATTCCTTAGATTTTCGACGAAATCGCTATATCTTGCACGGTTAAGGAGATAGAAGCAAATTTGCAAATTTAATAAGTAAATTAAATTTTTATAAGTTAATACCCTATCCAATGGACAATTGCTAAACCGGTCGGCGCAGACCGGCCCGCCAAACGTCAGAAAAAGACGTCCTGTGTTTCCACCGCTGGCCGGTCCGTCAGGAGACCTATAGGCCCAGGCCTGGGTTGACCTTAAGGTCAGGAAACCCTGTAAGGCCCTGGTCGGTTGCCAGCAGCCGGTTACCCGGGGCTATACTGCCGTCGCCCCCCCCCCCCTTTTTAGACCTGCTCTGAGGTAGGGGAAGAGAGGGATGAGTTCAGTCCCAGAATGCAAATAAACCTCCCGAAGGAAGCACGCCACACTCAATTCTTATGTACATGAAGAACTGTTGATACATATATACAAATCTCCTCAATCTAAGGGCCACTAGTGGATCTGCTGAGTAGCCACTACCAAGCCCAATTGGTAAAGCTCTGAATCAGCCCAAGCCCCGCCCTTCAGATAGAACTGTGTGAAGGTATTATGTGACTTCAGTGGCAGGCTGACAAGACTGTATCTAAGGAAACTCCCGACTGGAAGACCTTAGAAGCATCAAAGGCCCTGACATCATGGGCTTTAACCTGATGTAAAGTGTGGGCCTCCTGGTCAGAGAGCTCATAACATAGGATCACAGTCTGCTTGATCCAAGAGGAGATAGTGGCAGGTGAGATGTCTTTGTCAAAACCTTTCTTAAAGGAGACAAAAACCACCTCCTTATTCTGCCTGAGGTCCTGTCCAAATAGTAGCGCAATGCTCTGACTGGACAGCGGGACCTGTCAGACTTGAGGGATCTATCCAGAGTTGGGGCCAGGGCTGTTATACCCCTGGGGCCACACTGTCTGGACCCTCTTTGGCCAGCTGATTCTTGGAGAGAAAGCTGGGTGACGGGTACAGGGACACCTTGACCAGTCGGATTGGTGTCTAATATTTCTGTTTTGCCAAGCATGTATCTCACTTCTACGCTTGCCCGACCCCAGGGCCAACAGGAAAACTGTCTTGAAGGTTAAATGCTTCAAGGAGGCCTCTTTAATTGGTTCAAAATGACCCTTGTCAGCTGGTGCAAAAACCAGGGAGAGGTTCCAGGAGGGGATTCCCTTCCGGCCTTTGGGTCTGTCTCAGTGGAAACTATCCAGGAGACGAGTGAGATTTTCATCCTTACTGATATTGATGGGCGAATTTCCCAGTCTATCAGCAATGGCTGACCTGTAACCATCAATGGTGCTGGTTTGCAACTTCCTGTCCTGAAACAGGTACATAAGGAAGTCAGCAACTGACTTTACAGGGGGGGGGCCCCAAAGTCCACCTGAGGAGTGATACATCACTTGTAAAAAAGGCCCACTTGCCTCATAGACTGATCTGATTGATCCCCTTTGAGGAGCCTCAATTCTTGCTGCCACTGCCTCAGACAAGCCCTGCTCCTTGATTGCTGAGACTCTAGGAGCCATGCATGAAGATTAAGATTTGTCAGATTTCTGTGAGGGATCTGATTGAATGGCTGTCAACAGGTTGGGCAGATTGGGCAGGCTCAGTGGGATTTGGCTGGACATGGCCACTAGATCCCAAAAGCAAGGCATGTTGGGCCACCCCGGAGCAATCAGAATGATTCTCTTGCATGGGGAGTCCTGCAACTCCTCCACCACTTTGCCCAATATGGCTGACGGTGGGAAGGTGTATGCTTCCAGATCCTACCATGGCAGACTGAGCGCATCCACTGCTGTGGCCAGGATCCACCTGCTGCATATTGAGTAGAAGACCTCTGGAAAGAGAAACCACTCTGTTTGGATGGTCTGGCCTAGCCTGGATAGCTTGTCTGCTACCACGTTCAGCCGGCCTGGCATGTGTCGGGCTTAGAGTCACTTGTTTCCTGGTACACCAGGTCAAGAGTCTCCATAGCGGGGCACAAGTGGGCCCGACCTCATGCCTCCTTCCTTGTTTATGTATGACACTACTGTGCTGTTGTCGGTTGCTACAAGTACTATCTTGTTTGAGAAAAGGTCTTGGAACTCTTTTAAAGCCAGAAAGACTGCTTTAAGTTCTAGATAGTTTATATGCAGCTTGCTTCCCGGAAGGGACCCGGTTCCTCCTGCAGTGTGCTCGTTTAAGTGAGCGCCCCACCCTTCTATTGATGCGTCTGTAAATATTTGCAGAGCATGTTTTATTGGGTGTAATGGTTGGCCTGTAAGTACATTGTCTTCTTTCAGCCACCATTGTAAATGGGGGTGCAGGGACCTGGGGACTTGGATCACCTTTTCCAGTGATTCCGGTACCCTCCAGTTATTTTTGAGATGCCACTGTATGAGTCTCATATGAAGTCGGCCTAGATTAACTTGCTTTTCTGTAGCTGTTAGTAACCTATCAAGGACATGAATTCCCTGACCAGGCAAGCCGGTAGGGATAGCAGTTTTAACAGTCTCTTGAAGGTTCTGTCACCGGTCCAGAGTCGGTCGGAACTGATCAGACCTGAATTCGAACTGGTAGCCTACAAAATCGAAGTCTTGTTTGGGCTCCAGCTCTGATTTCTCTAAGTTCATCAGCCAACCCAGTTGCTGACACATTATTTACTAGTTCCTGTGTATGTTGGAGACAAGCCTGGTGGGATCTGGCTCTCACCAACCAGTCGTCTAGGTACTGGTGGCTTCTTAAATCCTTGTGTATGGCCATCAATTTCACCTACTTTGGTATCACGGTGAACTCCAAAGGTGCTGTGGACAAACCAAATGGCAGGGCCTTGAACTGGTATGCCCGAACTTGGATGTGAAATCTCAGGCTTGGGACACTGTCATATCACTGTCATATCACCAAGACCACTGACTGGTCTAAGAATTCTCTGTAACCAGATTTACCTTAGGCAACTCTGTCCGGTACAAGGACTCCATATCCGGTACTTTACTGTAATCAGTAATTCTCTGTAACCGGCAAAAAACTGGCAGGCTGGGGTCACCAATGAATTTAGACAGCTAATGGTCTATATTTAGCAAGCTTTTTTTTTTTTTTTTTTTGTAACCAGTAAGGACTGTGTAGCCAGCACCCTGTTAGTAGACTTTGTAACCGGTAGGTTGAAGCAAGTGTACAAGACTGTGTAGCCAGTACCAGTCGGTACACTCTGTAACCAGTTGTTGAAGTAAGTGTACAAGGCTGTATAGCCAGTACCAGCCGGACACTCTGTAACCAGTTGTTGAAGCAAGTGTACAAGGCTGTGTAGCCAGAACCAGCCGGTACACTCTGTACTCAGCTGTTGAAGCAAGTGTACAAGGCTGTGTAGCCAGAACCAGCCGGTACACTCTGTACCCAGTTGTTGAAGCAAGTGTACAAGGCTGTGTAGCCAGCACCAGTCGGCACACTCTGTAACCAGTTGTAGCCAGTACTAAACAGTTGCTAAAACAATTTTACAACTATCTTGTGTGTTGAATTCAGCTTGCTGTAGTTTTCCTCCATTAATTAAAGTATTTCTTTAATCGCACTTCTTATTTGTAGATTTGACAGTTGCTGGGAAAGCCCTTGTAAACTATTTTTAGAAACACTTGGTGTTCGGTGTGTCACGTGACCAGCCTGCTGGTCGGAAAGACACGCGATTGGCTGATTGGAGCTCGTCAGTTGTCACGTTCTTTTGTGATACTTAAACATGCAAATGCGCAGTATTCTGTTAATCCACAAACCCCACTACCGACAACAAAGGTCGGTCCATGAGAGAGGGACTGGTATCACAGTAGACGTAAGTTGTGAAGAACGCAGTTCCGACCTTCCTCGTCTGTGAAAACACGTGACCAGCTTCGGGATTTGGTCGGAAAGACACGCAATTGGCTAACTGGAGATGACATCAGTATTCGCGTTCTTTGTGTGATGCCTTACCGGCAACTTTACAGTCCACAAAACCCCACTACCGACAACAAGGTCGGGTCTGCAAAGCAGGGACTGGAATCACAGTAGACGTGAGTTCTGAAAGAATGCACTTCCGACCTTGCTGGTCGGTGAAAACACGTGACCTGCTTTGTGACTGGTCGGAAGGACACGCGACTGGCTGACTGGATATGACGTCAGAGGTCGCGTTCTTTTGAGCTGGCCAGTCGGCTGAAGCTTAAAAACAGAGAAGCCTGGACCAGTGTGCTCTGAAGATGAAAGTCCTGGTCGATGCCGGTCTGAAGTTGGATGCTCAGCCGGCTGTGCACTCAAACCAGTGTCCTGGCCATCCACTGCCCTTACTACCGACACAAGTGCCGGGTCCACAAGGGTGGGACTGAGAGTGATTAAGATGAAGTTCCTTCTATGTAAATACTAGGTGAGGTCGGCTGAATACGAGCTTGCCGGTCAACAAATGCTTAACAGCAAAGATGTCTGGACCAGTGCGCTCTGAAGAAATCTGAAGAATTCATCTCTTGCTTCTGATGAAAAAACACTAAATACTCGAGCTAGGCTGGTGTGACTGATGCTATACAGCAGAGAAGTCGGTACCAGTGCGCTCTGAAGATGAAGAATGCATCTTGCTTGGGGAATTCCTTCTTTACAGTGTTCAAAACTACGTAGACTGAAGTTTCCCATGATTTCTATTTGTAGTACTAGAAAAGACGTTTCTATGGTGATTGTAGCTGGAAGGTTACAGCAGGTACATTCAAACAAAAAACATGGATAGAAATACCTTGTAAGTTGTATATTCCATTATATTTCTAAATATTGTCGATCTGCCCCTAACAACACAATTGTTGAATGGGAGGAAACTAGAAAAAAAGGCTGCCTTCATATTTCTCGTAGATTACTGCGCTATCATCAACACTAAATTGAGTCAACTAGGGAGTGTTTCCAGCAGATTTCTTTATGTATATCCGTGCTTGATATGTAGGTAACACTTTTACAATAAATTATTTGCAATTAAGGTGTAAAATCCGTCATAATGCACACTTTTCCTTAAAATATCTGGAGATTGTTGAAAACACGTCTGCACAGTACACGCGCCAAACAAAAAAGATGCTATGATGTCAGGTTGTCTAGACAGGAAGGAAGTACGAGGCGCCATCTGGGGAGTGCACAGTACTACGGACCGGCCAGCCGGTGAAAACACAGGACGTCTTTTTCTGACGTTTGGCGGGCCGGTCTGCGCCGACCGGTTTAGTAATTGTCCATTGGATAGGAAGTATTAACGCAATAAAATTGTGTTTTGCCATTTTTGGCAAAAAATTCGAAAATTCAAAATGGCCGCCATTTTTGAGAAGGGGAAAATTTTTTGAAAATTGCAAAGAGTACATTCCTTAGATACCCTGTGGGTCGAAAATTTCGACAAAATCGCTATATCTCGCACGGTTAAGGAGATAGAAGCAAATTTGTGTTTTGCCATTTTTGGCAAAAATTCGAAAATTCAAAATGGCCGCCATTTTTGGGGAGGGGAATTTTTTTTGAAAATTGCCAAGATTACATTCCTTAGATACCCCGTGGGTCGAAAATTTCGACGAAATCGCTCTATCTCGCACGGTTAAGGAGATAGAAGCAAATTCGTGCTTTGCCATTTTTGTCAAAAATTCGAAAATTCAAAATGGCCGCCATTTTTGGGGAGGGGAAAATTTTTTGAAAATTGCAAAGAGTACATTCCTTAGCTACCCTGTGGGGCGAAAATTTCAACGAAATTGCTCTATCTCGCACGGTTAAGGAGATAGAAGCAAATTTGTGTTTTGCCATTTTTGGCAAAAATTCGAAAATTCAAAATGGCTGCCAGTTTTGGGGAGGGGAAATTTTTTTGAAAACTGCCAAGATTACATTCCTTAGATACCCCGTGGGTCGAAAATTTCGACGAAATCGCTCTATCTCGCACGGTTAAGGAGATAGAAGCAAATTCGTGCTTTGCCATTTTTGTCAAAAATTCGAAAATTCAAAATGGCCGCCATTTTGGGGGAGGGGAAAATTTTTTGAAAATTGCAAAGAGTACATTCCTTACCTACCCTGTGGGGTGAAAATTTCAACGAAATTGCTCTATCTCGCACGGTTAAGGAGATAGAAGCAAATTTGTGTTTTGCCATTTTTGGCAAAAATTCGAAAATTCAAAATGGCTGCCAGTTTTGGGGAGGGGAAATTTTTTTGAAAACTGCAAGGATTACATTCCTTAGATACCCTGTGGGTCAAAAATTTCGACGAAATCGCTCTATCTCGCACGGTTAAGGAGATAGAAGCAAATTTGTGTTTTGCCATTTTCGGCAAAAATTCGAAAATTCAAAATGGCCGCCATTTTTGGGGAAGGGAAAATTTTTTGAAAATTGCAGAGTACATTCCTGAGATACCCTGGGGGTTGAAAATTTCGACGAAATCGCTCTATCTCGCACGGTTAAGGAGATAGAAGCAAATTTGTGTTTTGCCATTTTTGTCTAAAATTCGAAAATTCAAAATGGCCGCCATTTTTGGGGAGGGGAAAATTTTTTTTAAATTGGGGGAGGGGAAAATTTTTTTTTAATTGCCAAGAGTAGAATGATCAGATACCCTGTGGGTTGAAAATTTTGACGAAATCGCTCTATCTCGCACGGTTAAGGAAATAGAAGCAAATTTGTGTTTTGCCATTTTTGGCAAAAAATTCGAAAATTCAAAATGGCCGCCATTTTTGGGGAGGGGAAAATTTTTTGAAAATTCAAAAAGTACATTCCTTTTTGACGAAATCGCTCTATCTCGCACGGTTTAGGAGATATGAGCACATTTGCCTTTTTCAGTATTCAAAATAGCCAATTACTCATTTATTTAATTAATTACTCACTCATCTATGAAGCAATTACCCCCAAAAGCAATCCCATACAAGCTATTAACCCCATGAACCTCCATACCAAATTTCAGAAAGATAGGTTTAATAGAATTCCTTAAAATGTCTGGAAACCAAAGAGATACTCAAAAGTAGCAAAGTAGCTATTACTCAGTTAGCTATCATCACCAAAAGCAATCCCATACAAGCTATTAACCCAAGAACTGTTGCCTAAAATGTCTGGAAACCAAGTGGGACGGCGGACGGCGGAAAAAGCAAAAATAATATGTCCACCCCCCAGTGGGTGGACATAATACTTCATTCGATTGTCATTTTCAACAGATTTAAATCACTCATTAAATTAAAACGATGCAAATGGACATAAATCTGCCAATTTTAAATCTAACCATAATATAAACTAAAAGCTTTTTTACAAACTTCTCTGTCACACCATACCGCACATTATGGATGGTTGGCTGATTTTATGATTACCCTGAAAACCCCCCAGGTATCTCCTGTTGACTTTATATTTCTGCATTTACACTTAGTTCTGTGATTTTTCTGACTGAATACATCAAATTTTCATTTAATCTTATTCGACTCAGTATTTTATAGTGACAAAAAGGCTGTAAAGAAATTATTTAATGTATGTAAATGATCGCAGACCACAACAGGAAATTTCCATGTTTTGTTTTGTTTTGTTCAACGATAATCAGTTTTGGAAACTATAAATGGTGCTACCCTTAAAAAATGTATCAACCTAGGGCTTTTATATGTTTAATCATAGTAATCTAATTGATAACTAGAAATAGGCCGCCCTGTTGATAGTAGATGCGAATAGAAACAGGATAGCATAGAAGAACACACATTATCATGTGTAATGTCCACCCATGAACCTTTTGCCCAAATTGTACAGTAGTCTTACAAGACCCTGTTTCATTTGTAAAATATATCAATGATGCTTAAATATTTGTTAGTGTAGATGTAAATTATTTCAGCTTCATGCCTTTTTGCATTGGTTGGGTTGAAAATTTTGACGAAATCACTCTATCTTGCACGGTTAAGAAGATAGAAGCAAATTCCTGTTTTTCTATTTTTGGCAAAAATTTGAAAATTCAAAATGGCCGCCATTTTTGGGAAAAGGAAATTTTTTTGAAAATTGCCAAGAGTACATTTCTTAGATACCCTATGGGTCGAAAATTTCAACAAAATAACTCTATTTTGCACGGTTAAGGCCAGTTTGTGTTTTTCCATTTTAAGCAAAAATTCGAAAATTCAAAATGGCTGCCATTTTTGGGGAGGGGAAATTTTTTTGAAAATTGCAAAGATTACATTCCTTAGATACCCTGTGGGTTGAAAAATTTCGACGAAATCGCTCTATCTCGCATGGTTAAGGAGATAGAAGCAAATTTGTGTTTTGCCATTTTTGGCAAAAATTTGAAAATTCAAAATGGCCGCCATTTTTGGGGAGGGGAAAATTTTTGGAAGATTGCAAAGATTGCATTCCTTAGATACCCTGTAGGTCGAAAATTTCGACGATATCACTCTATCTCGCACGGTTAAGGAGATAGAAGCAAATTTGTGTTTTGCCATTTTTGGCAAAAATTCGAAAATTCAAAATGGCCGCCATTTTTGGGGAGGGGAAAATTTTTGGAAAATTGCAAATATTACATTCCTTAGATACCCTGTGGGTTGAAAATTTCGACGAAATCGCTCTATCTCACACGGTTAAGGAGATAGAAGGAAATTTGTGTTTTGCCATTTTTGGCAAAAATTCGAAAATTCAAAATGGCCGCCATTTTTGGGGAGGGGAAAATTTTTTGAAAATTGCAAGAGTACACTCCTCAGATACCCTGTGGGTCGAAAATTTTGCCGAAATCGCTCTATCTCGCACGGTTAAGGAGATAGAAGCAAATTAGTGTTATGCCATTTTTGGCAAAAATTCGAAAATTCAAAATGGCCGCCATTTTTGGGGAGGGGAAAATTTTTTGAAAATTGCAAAGAGTACACTCCTCAGATACCCTGTGGGTCGAAAATTTTGACGAAATCGCTCTATCTCGCACGGTTAAGGAGATAGAAGCAAATTTGTGTTTTGCCATTTTTGGCAAAAATTCGAAAATTTAAAATGGCCGCCATTTTTAGGGAGGGGAAAATTTTTTGAAAATTGCAAATATTACATTCCTTAGATACCCTGTGGGTCGAAAATTTCAACGAAATCGCTCTATCTCGCACGGTTAAGGAGATAGAAGCAAATTTGTGTTTTGCCATTTTTGGCAAAAATTCGAAAATTCAAAATGGCCGCCATTTTTGGGGAGGGGAAAATTTTTTGAAAATTGCAAAGATTGCATTCCTTAGATACCCTGTGGGTCGAAAATTTCGACAAAATCGCTCTATCTCGCACGCTTAAGGAGATAGAAGCAAATTTGTGTTTTGCCATTTTTGGCAAAAATTCGAAAATTCAAAATGGCCGCCATTTTTGGGGAGGGGAAAATTTTTTAAAAATTACCAAGAGTACAATGCTCAGATACCCTGTGGGTCGAAAATTTCGACGAAATCGCTCTATCTGGCACGGTTAAGGAGATAGAAGCAAATTTGTGTTTTGCCATTTTTGGCAAAAATTCGAAAATTCAAAATGGCCGCCATTTTTGGGGAGGGGAAAATTTTTTGAAGATTGCAAAGATTGCATTCCTTAGATACCCTGTAGGTCGAAAATTTCGACGATATCACTCTATCTCGCACGGTTAAGGAGATAGAAGCAAATTTGTGTTTTGCCATTTTTGGCAAAAATTCGAAAATTCAAAATGGCCGCCATTTTTGGGGAGGGGAAAATTTTTGGAAGATTGCAAATATTACATTGCTTAGATACCCTGTGGGTTGAAAATTTCGACGAAATCGCTCTATCTCGCACGGTTAAGGAGATAGAAGGAAATTTGTGTTTTGCCATTTTTGGCAAAAATTCGAAAATTCAAAATGGCCGCCATTTTTGGGGAGGGGAAAATTTTTGGAAAATTGCAAATATTACATTCCTTAGATACCCTGTGGGTCGAAAATTTTGCCGAAATCGCTCTATCTCGCACGGTTAAGGAGATAGAAGCAAATTAGTGTTTTGCCATTTTTGGCAAAAATTCGAAAATTCAAAATGGCCGCCATTTATGGGGAGGGGAAAATTTTTTTAAAATTGCAAAGAGTACACTCCTCAGATACCCTGTGGGTCGAAAATTTTGACGAAATCGCTCTATCTCGCACGGTTAAGGAGATAGAAGCAAATTTGTGTTTTGCCATTTTTGGCAAAAATTCGAAAATTTAAAATGGCCGCCATTTTTAGGGAGGGGAAAATTTTTTGAAAATTGCAAATATTACATTCCTTAGATACCCTGTGGGTCGAAAATTTCGACGAAATCGCTCTATCTCGCACGGTTAAGGAGATAGAAGCAAATTTGTGTTTTGCCATTTTTGGCAAAAATTCGAAAATTCAAAATGGCCGCCATTTTTAGGGAGGGGAAAATTTTTTGAAAATTGCAAAGAGTACACTCCTTAGATACCCTGTAGGTTGAAAATTTCGACGAAATCGCTCTATCTCGCACGGTTAAGGAGATAGAGGGAAATTTGTGTTTTGCCATTTTTGGCAAAAATTCGAAAATTCAAAATGGCCGCCATTTTTGGGGAGGGGAAAATTTTTTGAAAATTGCAAAGAGTACACTCCTCAGATACCCTGTGGGTCGAAAATTTCGACGAAATCGCTCTATCTCGCACGGTTAAGGAGATAGAGGGAAATTTGTGTTTTGCCATTTTTGGCAAAAATTCGAAAATTCAAAATGGCCGCCATTTTTGGGGAGGGGAAAATTTTTTGAAAATTGCAAAGAGTACACTCCTCAGATACCCTGTGGGTCGAAAATTTTGCCGAAATCGCTCTATCTCGCACGGTTAAGGAGATAGAAGCAAATTAGTGTTTTGCCATTTTTGGCAAAAATTCGAAAATTCAAAATGGCCGCCATTTTTGGGGAGGGGAAAATTTTTTGAAAATTGCAAAGAGTACACTCCTCAGATACCCTGTGGGTCGAAAATTTTGACGAAATCGCTCTATCTCGCACGGTTAAGGAGATAGAAGCAAATTTGTGTTTTGCCATTTTTGGCAAAAATTCGAAAATTCAAAATGGCCGCCATTTTTGGGGAGGGGAAAATTTTTTGAATATTGCAAAGAGTACACTCCTCAGATACCCTGTGGGTCGAAAATTTTGACGAAATCGCTCTATCTCGCACGGTTAAGGAGATAGAAGCAAATTTGTGTTTTGCCATTTTTGGCAAAAATTCGAAAATTTAAAATGGCCGCCATTTTTAGGGAGGGGAAAATTTTTTGAAAATTGCAAATATTACATTCCTTAGATACCCTGTGGGTCGAAAATTTCGACGAAATCGCTCTATCTCGCACGGTTAAGGAGATAGAAGCAAATTTGTGTTTTGCCATTTTTGGCAAAAATTCGAAAATTCAAAATGGCCGCCATTTTTGGGGAGGGGAAAATTTTTTGAAAATTGCAAAGAGTACACTCCTTAGATACCCTGTGGGTTGAAAATTTCGACGAAATCGCTCTATCTCACACGGTTAAAGAGATAGAGGGAAATTTGTGTTTTGCCATTTTTGGCAAAAATTCGAAAATTCAAAATGGCCGCCATTTTTGGGGAGGGGAAAATTTTTTGAAAATTGCAAAGAGTACACTCCTCAGATACCCTGTGGGTCGAAAATTTTGCCGAAATCGCTCTATCTCGCACGGTTAAGGAGATAGAAGCAAATTAGTGTTTTGCCATTTTTGGCAAAAATTCGAAAATTCAAAATGGCCGCCATTTTTGGGGAGGGGAAAATTTTTTGAAAATTGCAAAGAGTACACTCCTCAGATACCCTGCGGGTCGAAAATTTTGCCGAAATCGCTCTATCTTGCACGGTTAAGGAGATACAAGCAAATTACTCAAAAGTAGTACTGAAAATACACAATGAAGTACCTAAATGGCTATTACTCATGTACTGACAAAGCTATCAGTCCCAAATGCAATACCAAGCGAGCTATGGACATAACAATCTTGTATTCAAAATTGTAGTAAAATATCTTTAATTATTTTGGCTTAAATGCACGGAAACCAATGGGTACTGAAAATAGCTGTACTTAAGTATTACTCAGTAAGCAAAAGAGGTACAACAGCCAAAAGCAATCCCAAGCAAGCTACTGACCCAATAAGCCTGCATACCAAATTTGGTGACAATAGCTCTAATACTTTTCCTTTAAATGAGCGGAAACCATGCGTGACGCCGGACATCGGACGCCGGACGCCGGACGCCGGACATCGGACATCGGACGGCGAAAAAAGCAAAAATAATATATCCACCCCCCAGGGGGGTGGACATAATTACAGGACCCGAATGTTCTTACAATTGTCTGGTGGATACAATATTTTACTTTGTTTTGTAACTTATATAACTGCCATGCTGTTTTGAAGACATTTCAGTGTATTATTCAGTTATTAGTTTTAAATGAAATAAAAACATAGTTTGATACTTTTTCATCTTCCATGTGCCACTGGACATCAGACCTAACCACTGATACTGCATTCTTTTATTTCTTATTTCTTTAGTCTTCAAGTCCACCAAACTTACTTATTTTCCATTTCTAAAATTCTAGCTGTTCAATTTGTGAAATTAATGGCTTCTATGAAACTTCCATCATCAATTGTGATTACTACATCATTAAAGTTGTCAACATTAATATGTGAAAATAGCCAGTCTCGGCAGGCAAGAACCCCAGCCTGCAACTAAATGGGCAACAACACTGAGATTTGAGGAAATGTAAGGAACAACTTCAGTTGTAAGAAGTATACAGAACCCATGAGATGTGGTCAGATATACAAACTTGCATGTAGTTAAAGAAGAGGGAAAACTTACATATTTTATTCATTCATGATGTGAGTTCCAAGCCTAAGGACCAATACATAAAACCCCAGATAATCTTGAAGAAGGGGTCAATGGTCAAATATGAAACTTGCAAAAGATTCAGTGGCCATGATTTCCAATAAGTTATTTCGTATTTTGAAGCCCTAGGACCAACTAGAAAAAGGTTTTTACAAACAAAAACCAGTGGCCCTGAGATGTAGAAGTGGGTTATTATAAACACCATCTGATGACATAGATTTATTGCATGAACAGTACATGTCTGGTTTGTCTGGCCTTCTAGATATTCATGCACCAGTGAAGACTAAACAGCTCATCAAACCAGCCCCATGCTGGATAACTGATGAGTATAGAACTGCCAAGTGCATGAGAAGGCAGTTTGAGCGTGCCTGGAGAAGAGACAAATCCCCTGAAAATCGTTCCCGTCTTCGACGGCAGATAAACAGATGTAACCACATCCTAAATAGAAACAAGGGGTGTTTCTATCGTGATCTAGTCAGTGAAAATTGCGGCGATAGCAAGAGGTTATGGCATGCACTAAACAGAACATTGAGTCGGTCAAATTCTACTGTCCTCCCATCCTTTGATGATGAAAAATCTTTAGCTGACAGATTTGGTTCGTTTTTCATTGATAAAATTAAAAAGATTCGAGACACCTTTAAATACACCCGATCTCAGGTTCTTCATCCAGACAAGGAGCCGCCGACTTTCTGTTCCTTTCAAGCTGTCACTGAGACTGAAGTCCTTAAGTTTATCAAGGAATCCCCTTCTAAAACTTGCTCCCTTGATCCATGCCCCACTCACAGTGTGAAACAATGTATTGACATTCTTCTCCCTTCATTGACTAAACTAGTTAACTTGTCCCTCAAAAACGGCATTTTCCCTAATCCTTTCAAACAGGCTATTGTCACTCCCCTCCTCAAAAAGTCCACCCTTTCAAAAGAGGATTTGAAGAGCTACCGACCAGTGTCCGGTCTTAGCTTCTTGTCAAAATTGGTCGAGCGAATTGTGGCTGCCCAAATTAGATCTCATATGGATTCTCATGATATTGGTAATACTTTCCAGTCAGCCTACAAGGTGGGGCACTCAACAGAAACTGCCTTGTTGTGCATCAAAAATGAGATTCACTTATCTCTGTCCAAGGGCATGCCTACAGCACTAGTGCTACTCGACCTGTCTGAGGCATTTGATACTATCGATCATGACACACTCCTATCCTGTCTGTCGTCTAGATTTGGTTTTGCTGGATCGGCATTAAAATGGTTTAGATCCTATCTCCAGGATCGTTTTCAGTCAGTCAAGATTGGTTCTAGTCTTTCGAATTTGTTCAAATTGAAGTTTGGAGTCCCCCAAGGTTCTGTTTTAGGTCCCCTTCTGTTTTCCCTCTACACAACACCTCTTGGTCAAGTCATCAGAAAATATACCGGAGTCTGTTACCACTTCTATGCGGACGACACTCAGTTGTTCATTCACTTATCCCCTGATGATAGTCTGAAGTCTTTTGACCGTCTTAAATCATGTTTGAATGATATTCAGGTCTGGATGTCTGAAAACAAACTCAAGCTAAATCCTGATAAAACAGAATTCATAGTCTTCGGTGCCAAAGACAGACACAAATGGCTCAGTGACTCACTACCTGTCAATATCCTGGGTAATTGCCTCTCTCCCGCAGATGTTGTACGCAATCTGGGTGTTCTGTTTGATGCAAAGTTTTGTTTCACCAATCACGTAAATTCTGTTATCAAATCCTGCTTTATCAGCCTCAGGGACCTTCATCGTATCAGGAGGTTTCTTTCTGTGGATACATCAGTGGTGATTGCAAATGCTCTGGTCAGTAGTCGTTTGGATTATTGCAACTCTCTTTTTCGCAGTTTGTCATCCCGAAATACTACAAGGCTCCAATATGTTCAAAATGCGCTTGCACGGTTTGTCACTGGTGCTTCAAAGTACACTCACATTACATCCACCCTTAGGACACTCCATTGGCTACCCGTTAGACAACGTATTATCTTCAAAACCCTAGTTTTGGTCTATAAGTACCTCACCACTGGCCAGCCTAAGTATTTTGCACCATATCTCCCCTTGTACAAATCTGCCGTGAATACAAGACGTTCCAATCCCAAAAATTTGTTCCTTCTGGTTCCCTCTTACTGTCCTTCCATCCATAAATCAAAGGTCCATTTTAACAATAGTTTCTCATATGATGCCCCTAAGTTATGGAATGATCTTCCATATGATATACGCAGTGCTCCAAATCTCTCCAGTTTCAAAAGTCGACTCAAAACCTACCTATTTCAGAAATCATTCCCACCATAGCTTCTTACTACCGAACACCGGACCGCCTCCCTGGCAACGACTCGGAACATGTCTAATGTCTCATGATTTATGCCTTACGGATTGGATGGTGTGCCTTAGAATCCGTTGATACGGAGATTAAGCACCTGGACAACTGATTGATTGATTGATTGATTGTGGTGGCAGTATCCGACTGCAAGCATCAGCCTTTTTTTATTGTAAGATGGCTACAACTTTACTGAAACTGGAACTTCAGGTGGCAAGAAAAAAATGTCCCCTTTGTCATCCTTATAGTGTGCAAAGTGGAACTGAGGTCAGTTGCAAAACAAGATAGCTGAAATCTGAAAACCTTATCACCTTATCACGGTATACAAAAACAGAATGTCTCTATCTGTATTCTAATCCTAATAGCACTTTTATAGCGCTTAATCTCTGTCAAAAAGACAGACTCTAAGGTGCATCACACAAAAATATTGTTCAATATTCATAAACCAGAGGCATTGCAGGGGTCAGCACCGTGGAGAAAGCAGGAGGAGATTGAAAATTTAGGGTGGATATGCTTCTTCAAAGAGGTATGACTTCAGCTTTGACCTGAAGGAGGCAAGTGAGTTTGTATGTCCCCCAATTTAGACAAAATACTGTAACAACTTGTTATGTATAATAAAAACTCACCTTCTACTTTGAGGAGGTTAAATGTGTCTTGCACCACCTTGTAACTGACTTCATTCCTGAAAGCGTGAGACCACACTTGCAGAAGCTCCAGCATCTTAGGCTTCACAGGTTCAGGCTTTTTCTGAAAGCAAATTTTCTGATTTATGGACACAAAAGTCGGTGCCATTTATCACTATGACAAAGAAACACTGATTTAACTAAGTACAGCCTTCCACATTTATGCTGGTGATTATTAAGTGGCTGTCACAAGGTGTGATGTCTGTACTCTAGTAACCTTTTAGAGTAAGAAATCTAAAATTCGCCACATATCTGAAATTTGCCACATGTCAAAATACTAATAAAACTAGAAATAGGCCGCCCTGTTGATAGTAGATGCGAATAGAAACAGGATAGCATAGAAGAACACACATTATCATGTGTAATGTCCACCCATGAACCTTTTGCCCAAATTGTACAGTAGTCTTACAAGACCCTGTTTCATTTGTAAAATATATCAATGATGCTTAAATATTTGATAGTGTAGATGTAATTTATTTCCGCTTCATGCCTTTTTGCATTGGTTGGGTTGAAAATTTTGACGAAATCACTCTATCTTGCACGGTTAAGAAGATAGAAGCCAATTCCTGTTTTTCTATTTTTGGCAAAAATTTGAAAATTCAAAATGGCCGCCATTATTGGGAAAAGGAAATTTTTTTGAAAATTGCCAAGAGTACATTTCTTAGATACCCTATGGGTCGAAAATTTCAACAAAATAACTCTATTTTGCACGGTTAAGGCCAGTTTGTGTTTTTCCATGTTGGGCAAAAATTCGAAAATTCAAAAGGGCTGCCATTTTTGGGGAGGGGAAAATTTTTTGAAAATTGCAAATATTACATTCCTTAGATACCCTGTGGGTCGAAAATTTCGACGAAATCGCTCTATCTGGCACGGTTAAGGAGATAGAAGCAAATTTGTGTTTTGCCATTTTTTGCAAAAATTCGAAAATTCAAAATGGCCGCCATTTTTGGGGAGGGGAAAATTTTTGGAAAATTGCAAAGATTGCATTCCTTAGATACCCTGTGGGTCGAAAATTTCGACGAAATCGCTCTATCTCGCACGGTTAAGGAGATAGAAGCAAATTTGTGTTTTGCCATTTTTGGCAAAAATTCGAAAATTCAAAATGGCCGCCATTTTTGGGGAGGGGAAAATTTTTGGAAAATTGCAAAGATTGCATTCCTTAGATACCCTGTGGGTCGAAAATTTCGACGAAATCGCTCTATCTCGCACGGTTAAGGAGATAGAAGCAAATTTGTGTTTTGCCATTTTGGGCAAAAATTCGAAAATTCAAAATGGTCGCCATTTTTGGGGAGGGGAAAATTTTTTGAAAATTGCAAAGATTGCATTCCTTAGATACCCTGTGGGTCGAAAATTTCGACGAAATCGCTCTATCTCGCACGGTTAAGGAGATAGAAGCAAATTTGTGTTTTGCCATTTTTGGCAAAAATTCGAAAATTCAAAATGGCCGCCATTTTTGGGGAGGGGAAATTTTTTTGAAAATTGCAAATATTACATTCCTTAGATACCCTGTGGGTCGAAAATTTCGACGAAATCGCTCTATCTCGCACGGTTAAGGAGATAGAAGCAAATTTGTGTTTTGCCATTTTTGGCAAAAATTCGAAAATTCAAAATGGCCGCCATTTTTGGGGAGGGGAAAATTTTTTGAAAATTGCAAATATTACATTCCTTAGATACCCTGTGGGTCGAAAATTTCGACGAAATCGCTCTATCTCGCACGGTTAAGGAGATAGAAGCAAATTTGTGTTTTGCCATTTTTGGCAAAAATTCGAAAATTCAAAATGGCCGCCATTTTTGGGGAGGGGAAAATATTTTGAAAATTGCAAAGATTGCATTGCTTAGATACCCTGTGTGTCGAAAATTTTGCCGAAATCGCTCTATCTCGCACGGTTAAGGAGATAGAAGCAAATTAGTGTTTTGCCATTTTTGGCAAAAATTCGAAAATTCAAAATGGCCGCCATTTTTGGGGAGGGGAAAATTTTTGGAAAATTGCAAAGATTGCATTCCTTAGATCCCCTGTGGGTCGAAAATTTTGCCGAAATCGCTCTATCTCGCACGGTTAAGGAGATAGAAGCAAATTTGTGTTTTGCCATTTTTGGCAAAAATTCGAAAATTCAAAATGGCCGCCATTTTTGGGGAGGGGAAAATTTTTGGAAAATTGCAAATATTACATTCCTTAGATACCCTGTGGGTCGAAAATTTCGACGAAATCGCTCTATCTCGCACGGTTAAGGAGATAGAAGCAAATTTGTGTTTTGCCATTTTTGGCAAAAATTCGAAAATTCAAAATGGCCGCCATTTTTGGGGAGGGGAAAATTTTTTTGAAAATTGCAAATATTACATTCCTTAGATACCCTGTGGGTCGAAAATTTCGACGAAATCGCTCTATCTCGCACGGTTAAGGAGATAGAAGCAAATTTGTGTTTTGCCATTTTTGGCAAAAATTCGAAAATTCAAAATGGCCGCCATTTTTGGGGAGGGGAAAATTTTTGGAAAATTGCAAAGATTGCATTCCTTAGATACCCTGTGGGTCGAAAATTTCGACGAAATCGCTCTATCTCGCACGGTTAAGGAGATAGAAGCAAATTTGTGTTTTGCCATTTTTGGCAAAAATTCGAAAATTCAAAATGGCCGCCATTTTTGGGGAGGGGAAAATTTTTTGAAAATTGCAAATATTACATTCCTTAGATACCCTGTGGGTCGAAAATTTCGACGAAATCGCTCTATCTCGCACGGTTAAGGAGATAGAAGCAAATTTGTGTTTTGCCATTTTTGGCAAAAATTCGAAAATTCAAAATGGCCGCCATTTTTGGGGAGGGGAAAATATTTTGAAAATTGCAAAGATTGCATTGCTTAGATACCCTGTGTGTCGAAAATTTTGCCGAAATCGCTCTATCTCGCACGGTTAAGGAGATAGAAGCAAATTAGTGTTTTGCCATTTTTGGCAAAAATTCGAAAATTCAAAATGGCCGCCATTTTTGGGGAGGGGAAAATTTTTGGAAAATTGCAAAGATTGCATTCCTTAGATCCCCTGTGGGTCGAAAATTTTGCCGAAATCGCTCTATCTCGCACGGTTAAGGAGATAGAAGCAAATTTGTGTTTTGCCATTTTTGGCAAAAATTCGAAAATTCAAAATGGCCGCCATTTTTGGGGAGGGGAAATTTTTTTGAAAATTGCAAATATTACATTCCTTAGATACCCTGTGGGTCGAAAATTTCGACGAAATCGCTCTATCTCGCACGGTTAAGGAGATAGAAGCAAATTTGTGTTTTGCCATTTTTGGCAAAAATTCGAAAATTCAAAATGGCCGCCATTTTTGGGGAGGGGAAAATTTTTTGAAAATTGCAAATATTACATTCCTTAGATACCCTGTGGGTCGAAAATTTCGACGAAATCGCTCTATCTCGCACGGTTAAGGAGATAGAAGCAAATTTGTGTTTTGCCATTTTTGGCAAAAATTCGAAAATTCAAAATGGCCGCCATTTTTGGGGAGGGGAAAATTTTTGGAAAATTGCAAATATTACATTCCTTAGATACCCTGTGGGTCGAAAATTTCGACGAAATCGCTCTATCTCGCACGGTTAAGGAGATAGAAGCAAATTTGTGTTTTGCCATTTTTGGCAAAAATTCGAAAATTCAAAATGGCCGCCATTTTTGGGGAGGGGAAAATATTTTGAAAATTGCAAAGATTGCATTGCTTAGATACCCTGTGCGTCGAAAATTTTGCCGAAATCGCTCTATCTCGCACAGTTAAGGAGATAGAAGCAAATTAGTGTTTTGCCATTTTTGGCAAAAATTCGAAAATTCAAAATGGCCGCCATTTTTGGGGAGGGGAAAATTTTTTGAAAATTGCAAAGATTGCATTCCTTAGATCCCCTGTGGGTCGAAAATTTTGCCGAAATCGCTCTATCTCGCACGGTTAAGGAGATAGAAGCAAATTTGTGTTTTGCCATTTTTGGCAAAAATTCGAAAATTCAAAATGGCCGCCATTTTTGGGGAGGGGAAATTTTTTTGAAAATTGCAAATATTACATTCCTTAGATACCCTGTGGGTCGAAAATTTCGACGAAATCGCTCTATCTCGCACGGTTAAGGAGATAGAAGCAAATTTGTGTTTTGCCATTTTTGGCAAAAATTCGAAAATTCAAAATGGCCGCCATTTTTGGGGAGGGGAAAATTTTGGGAAAATTGCAAAGATTGCATTCCTTAGATACCCTGTGGGTCGAAAATTTCGACGAAATCGCTCTATCTCGCACGGTTAAGGAGATAGAAGCAAATTTGTGTTTTGCCATTTTTGGCAAAAATTCGAAAATTCAAAATGGCCGCCATTTTTGGGGAGGGGAAAATTTTTTGAAAATTGCAAATATTACATTCCTTAGATACCCTGTGGGTCGAAAATTTCGACGAAATCGCTCTATCTCGCACGGTTAAGGAGATAGAAGCAAATTTGTGTTTTGCCATTTTTGGCAAAAATTCGAAAATTCAAAATGGCCGCCATTTTTGGGGAGGGGAAAATATTTTGAAAATTGCAAAGATTGCATTGCTTAGATACCCTGTGGGTCGAAAATTTTGCCGAAATCGCTCTATCTCGCACGGTTAAGGAGATAGAAGCAAATTAGTGTTTTGCCATTTTTGGCAAAAATTCGAAAATTCAAAATGGCCGCCATTTTTGGGGAGGGGAAAATTTTTGGAAAATTGCAAAGATTGCATTCCTTAGATCCCCTGTGGGTCGAAAATTTTGCCGAAATCGCTCTATCTCGCACGGTTAAGGAGATAGAAGCAAATTTGTGTTTTGCCATTTTTGGCAAAAATTCGAAAATTCAAAATGGCCGCCATTTTTGGGGAGGGGAAATTTTTTTGAAAATTGCAAATATTACATTCCTTAGATACCCTGTGGGTCGAAAATTTCGACGAAATCGCTCTATCTCGCACGGTTAAGGAGATAGAAGCAAATTTGTGTTTTGCCATTTTTGGCAAAAATTCGAAAATTCAAAATGGCCGCCATTTTTGGGGAGGGGAAAATTTTTTGAAAATTGCAAAGAGTACACTCCTCAGATACCCTGCGGGTCGAAAATTTTGCCGAAATCGCTCTATCTCGCACGGTTAAGGAGATAGAAGCAAATTACTCAAAAGTAGTACTGAAAATACACAATGAAGTACCTAAATGGCTATTACTCATGTACTGACAAAGCTATCAGTCCCAAATGCAATACCAAGCGAGCTATGGACATAACAATCTTGTATTCAAAATTGTAGTAAAATATCTTTAATTATTTTGGCTTAAATGCACGGAAACCAATGGGTACTGAAAATAGCTGTACTTAAGTATTACTCAGTAAGCAAAAGAGGTACAACAGCCAAAAGCAATCCCAAGCAAGCTACTGACCCAATAAGCCTGCATACCAAATTTGGTGACAATAGCTCTAATACTTTTCCTTTAAATGAGCGGAAACCATGCGTGACGCCGGACATCGGACGCCGGACGCCGGACGCCGGACATCGGACATCGGACATCGGACATCGGACATCGGACGGCGAAAAAAGCAAAAATAATATATCCACCCCCCAGGGGGGTGGACATAATAAATGAATTGTGGTGAGATTTGTTGACTGTATAGTAAATTAAAGCTTTTTCAACTGAAAAATACCAATTTTTGGACAAAAACATCATTTTCTTCATAAAATTAACTAAGGTTTTAGAGGTGGCGAATTTTAGATTCCTGGCGAATTTTAGATTTCTTACTCTACTATTACCCTCTTATTCAATGAATATTCTTTTTGATGCAAATACACTAAAAGATACTATTAGACTATGTTTCCTGTGAACATATTTGTAGGAAATAATATTTTTGTGCAAATTCTATATCCCAAATATTCCTGCACTCTCTCTGTAACGGGTATTTGGGTACTCTTGAAAAGCTTTAGTATCTCATTGGTAAAACTACACCCAAAGCAAAGAACCAAATTAAGATATTTGAGTAAAAGATGAAACAGTGAAAGAAAATGAGACACTTGATGCTTCTGTACATATCCAAGTAAGCATACTACTTCCAACTAACATTTTAAGGGGAGTGATGCAAGAAAATGTACAAAAAGGATATTTTTTCAACAATCAATTCAAATTTTTATAAGCGAAACAAACTTGAAACAGAAAGCAGGAACAAAAAGACAAAAATTTCTTAATATTTCGTATTTTTTTAAAAAAGTTTTTCAAGTTATGTTTTTGCTACAGCAAAAAGAAACTTCATCTTTCATTCTATAATCTATATACTCTAGACAATGTTGATCTAAGTAGCTAAAACAAACTGGTGTTACACAGTTTTAAATAAGTTTTCCAAATTGCATCTCTTTGAACACATAAAGTTTCTGTTTACCTGTAAAGTGTCTTTAAAATACTCCATGAATTCCTTTGTCGCAATTTGCTCATGAATCAGTGAACCACAATTTTTAACCATCGACTCCAACACCTGAAATATTTCATCAAAACTATACTTACTGTCAATTCTACTTGCTAAAAACACAGGAATGACAAAATTATCACCAAACTGCATAGAGACCCCACAGCCCTTAAGGGCTGTTGGGGTATCGTTTTCATCCATGGTGTCCGGATGGGTTTGCAGGCACGGGAAAAAGTTTGCATCTCAGAAACCGAAAGGTGTAGGAAGTTGATACTTGGTACAGACATTGGTTAGGGGGTGTAGGTGTGCAACGTCATGGTGTGACCTTGATTTGACCTCTGACCTTGCCGTAGTGAACTTGACTTACAAAATCTTGCGCGGGCTATATCTCGGTAATTGTAAGGTATAGGAAGTTGATTCTTGGTACGGATATTGGTTGGGGGTTGTAGGTGTCCAACACCATGGTCTGACCTTGATTTGACCTTTGACCTAGGTGTAGTGACCTTGAGTTTGAAAATCTTGTCCGGGCTATATCTCACAAACTGTAAGGTGTAGGAAGTTGATACTTGGTAGAGACATTGGTTAGGAGGTGTAGGTGTGCAACGTCATGGTATAAAATCTTGCGCGGGCTATATCTCGGTAATTGTAAGGTGTAGGAAGTTGATACTTAGTAGGGACATTGATTAGGGGGTGTAGGTGTACAACGTCATGGTGTGACCTTGATTTGACCTTGCTGTAGTGACCTTGACCTATAAAATCTTGTCCTGGCTATTTCTCAGAAACCGCAAGGTGTAGAAAGATGTTACTTGGTAGGGACATTGGTTAGGGGGTGTAGTTATGCAACATCATGGTGTGACCTTGATTTGACCTTGAGACCTAGCCATAGTGAACTTGGCCTACAAAATCTTATCCAGGCCATAACTTAGAAACTATAAGGTGTGGGAAGTTGATACTTTGTAGGGACATTGGTTTGGGGTTGTAGATGTGCAACGTCATGGTGTGACCTTGATTTGACCTTGCTGTAATGATTTTGAGTTTAAAAATCTTGTCCGGGCAATATCTTGGAACCATAAATTGTATGAAGTGGACCCTTGGTAGGGACATTGCTTAGGGGTTTTAGGTGTACAACTTTATGGTTGCCGAGATATAGCCCAGACAAGATATTATAGATCAAGGCCACTACAGCAAGGTCAAAGGTCAAATAAAGGTCATACCAGGACATTGCACACTTACAACTCCCAACCAATGTCCCTACAAAGTATCAACTTCCTACACCTTCTGGTTTCAGAGATAAAGACCGACAAGATTTTATACGTAAAGGTAACTACAGCAAGGTCAAAGGTTAAATCAAGGTCACACTATGACAGTGCACACCTATAGCCTCTAACCAATGTCTCTACCAAGTATCAACATCCTACACCTTATGATTTCTAAGATATAGCCTGAACAAGATTTTCAAACTCAAGGTCACTACGGCAAGGTCAAAGGTCAAATCAAGGTCACACTATGACTATGCACACCTAAACCCCCTAACCAATGTCCCTATCATGTATCAACTTCCTACACTTTACAGTTTCTGAGATACAGGCCATACAAACTTTTCCCACCACCTGTCCATCAGGACACCATGGGTCAATACCCCAACAGCCCTCAGGGCTGTGGGGTAAAAATCTTTTTCAAGTGAGCATTTCTTCAGCCTGTAAACTACTGGGTCTGGGGCCATATTCACTAAACCTCCTATATTTTTAAGGTCCCTTTATTAAAGGAAGGTGAAAAATCTCCTTTGGTAAGGTGACCTTTAAAATGTCTTTTCACGAAACCTCCTTTATAGTTTCCTTACCAAAGGAGACCTTAAATAAAGGACCCTTTAATTAAGGAGTGTATTCAGTCATCTGATTGGTTAAAAACTTTCTTCACAAAGGCTCCTTTATCTTTCCCTTACTTCTGTATTTTCTTCTTTCCATATTAATTATTCAGCATAAGATCAGTGTTATGATGTGTTTTCTATTGCCGTTTAAGATGATATTTTATATTTTAGGAAATAAATACCTAAGTTTTAAACATTTTGTGGTAACACATTGTGGTAATAGCCACTTTTCATACAGATATTGTAACACACACATCAAATACATTTTCATTGAGAATGATGACATATCAAGTAAATATCCCATAAATTTCAAAGTAAGACATATGGTGATATAAATGATGTTGTATGGACAAAAAAGGTGCAAATATCATAACACTTCACCTAACCTAACTTTTTACTTGAAAGGTCAAACCACCAAAACTTCCCTTTATCATAAAGGTAGTCACACACTAACCTTGAAAGTTGAGGGGAAAAAACAAGGATTGCTCAGTAAAGGATGGTTAGTGCATATCAAAATTAAAGATTTCCTTGAAAGTTAAGTATTTCCTAGATTTTTAAGGTTTCCTTGAAATTCAAGGAAAGAAAGTTAGGCTCCTTTGTTTGGAGGAACTTTAATGAATACCAAAACAAAGGACAGGGCAAGAAATAAAGGAAATCCTTACTTTTTAAGGGTTTTTTGAATAGAGGAGGTTTAGTGAATACGGGCCCAGGTCATAAGGCAGATCTTTAAGCTTGTATGGGCTATCCTCTTACTTGGGAAAAATTATGTGGGTTGTCAGATTTCCTGTACTTTTTCAACAGAATCGATTGTATCAGTAAACATCAATTTCAAAAAGTGCATATTAAGTACTGTGTCATTACTGCCATTTATCCACTGTGTATAATTACTTTTGATTGGTACTGAATAGTATTGGGAGATCACTGAAGTATTGCCTATTGATGTTTGTATTGGTAAAATGTGAACACACATTAATCACCGACAATTGTCAGCTTCAACAGATTCAAATCAAACAATATTTAAAAACAAGGAAAATAAGACACAAATCGGCACAAATATAATCAAAATATAACCTAAAACTTTTCACAAACTTATCCCTCAATCCATATCATGGTTTCCTACTCTGCCTTGTTACTGGCTGGTTATATGATCACCTTAACAACAGTGTGAAAACCACAAGGTGTTTTCTGTTTACTTTATATTTTTGTAGTTGCAGTTAGTTTTGAAATTTTAACTTTTTTTTTAAATTTTACTGATCATTGCTTGGCATTAGCCAGTGAGCAGCAATAGTGAGGGTTTTACACAATGTCCCAGCACTTCTGAAAAAAATTTATTTCCTACAAAAATAATCTCCACTTACCAGTAAAGCAAAGGAAGCCACATGTGGGTTGTCATTGTTCAATTTTTTCTTCACAGCCTGTATGGCATACTTTGGCCTGAAAATTATTACACAAATATAGCTGATCTTCTTTGCTCAAAGAAAAATGATCTACTATGTTTCATGGACTTCTGGGGCGGATTTCATGAAAGGTCTCACACTTAGCCCAGTCTCAGGCTGAGCCACTGGCTCAAATCTGAGCTTTTTGGCTCAGCTAAGTCTTTGTCTCAAATGGTTTTCACAGAAGGGGTCTCAATTGAGAACCAAGCTTATCAAATAACCACAGTGGTTTTCTGTGTCATGTGACCATTTTTTGTAGTCGAAATACTCTACTGATGACATATATTGTTTGACACATAATATCTCTGGTCAAAAACTATTTTGCAATGGGAAACCTTGTAAACATGTAAAAACACCGAAAGACTACTTCAGGAGGTTGTTTTGTATACTTGTACCTTATTTTCAGCCATTTCAAGTTTTGAAGTGGAGAATCAATTATGGCAGCCATATTTGAGCCTTTGTTTACAAAACTTAAGCCCACTATCTACAAGTCTCAGTATTTGAGCCAGTGGCTCAGCCAAAGCTGAGACAGAGACCTTTTGTGAAATCCATAATGGCTGAGCCCATGGACTCAAGAAATATGTTACAATAATTTGAGACAACAGTCTCAAGTTTGAGCCTGAGACTGGGCTAAGACCTTTCATGAAATCTGCCCCTGTGCAATATCTATTGTACAACAAATTTACCATAATATTTTACATTATATTCTTGAAGTCTGAACAACCTTGTATCCCTGACCATGTGTACAATTGCACTAAATCTTAAGTTTAATCACATGTAATGACTTAAAGCTACAAGTTCCATTGTACATAATACATATCTAAGTCACAGCAAAACTGTGTAACTGAAGTTTGCCTGAAATGTGGAACTCCAAAGTCTAAATTAAATTGGTAGTGAAAACACAGATGTCAACTTATATGGGCCATAACTGAAAACAAGAAATGGTACCACAAGATATTGCTAAACGCCATTTTCACTCCAAACAAAGAAATTTTGGCAGATATTTTATAAAATTTATCAGACTTTTGGCCTGCATAAGTGGAAAAACCAAAACCAGAAATTATTGTCCTCTAAAATAAAAACAAAGGCTGGTTATAATGTTACTTTTGAACTGGTGTCCCAAGCTATCCAGGCCATGGATGCTTGCTTGCATTTGTGAGATGCATAGTAATTACTGCACTTCCCACTAGCACTTGCAGTCATGTTGGAGCAGGCCATTATCATCTGTAACAACCTCAACTCGAATTTATGGCCACCAAGATGAGGTCTAAGTAATTGTATGCTTGTGAGTAATTCAGTGTTTCAAAATATTGCCCAGACAGAAGTCACCAGTGAGGTGATTACTGAAGTAACAATGATGTGTACTTACTGAACATCCTCTTGGCGAACGCAGTCACATATCTGTAGGATTGAGTCCCAGTCAGGTTCAAACAGGAGCTGACTGGTGGCTCGTTCTATGTAAGAAAACATAAATAATCAAGTTATATTTAGAAATAAGATATCCTGCAGCTAATATTATGTCATGACTATTAAAAAATACTAAGTACTCATTTAAAAACAGAATAGGGTTAAGATGGAATACAGAATTATTCATGATACCCTTGCATATAGTTAACACTGGCACTTTCCTTATATAAACATGAAAATAGCATCGGAGAAGCCCGTACCCCACAGCCTGGGGAAATAGTTTTCAACACCATGAGATATAGAAGTAGTGAAACAGTACAAAGATTGGGAAACATTCAGAGCAGTGTCAGTTATATGAAGGTCCAAATAATGTTTAAGTAGATAAAATAACTTCTAAGAGGAAGAAAATGTATGTAAAGATAAAGTATTAAAACAAGACAATTCAATAGCAAGATGACAGCATTAATCAGTACACTAATAATTATGAAGCTGCAAAATTTATTTTCTGGAGAATAGCTGTCAATGGAAAAAGCACAATTATGTAAAAGTACATATAATAATCAGTTGTAGCAATCCATATGTCTTTGTCCCTACACCTTACGGTTTCCGAGATATAGCCAAGGTATGCTTTTATAAGTCAAATCACTACAGCAATGTCAAAGGTCAAATCAATGTCACACCATGACGTTGCACACCTACCACCCATAACCAGTGTCCCTACCAAGTATCAACTTCCTACGCCTTATGCTTGCCGAGATATAGCCAAGACAAGATTTTATAGCTCAAGGTCACTATGGCAAGGTCAAATCAAGGTCACAACATGATGTTGCATACCTACACCTCCTAACCGATGTCCCTACCAAGTATTAACTTCCTACACCTTACAGTTTCTGAGATACAGCCCGGACAAACTTTTTCAAGCCGCCAGCCTGCCCGCCTACCCATCCGAACACCTTGGGTGAAAACAATTCCCCGACAGCCCTTAACAGTTCATTACGGCTGTGGGGTAAAAATATGTGTAAAATGAGAAAATTGCAATGGTACATTTTCGCACATATTTATATTATTTTGTCATACAAAAGTAATTGCTTAAGAGGAGAGAAATTGTGAAATGGAGAAAAAATATCTATTTGTGACAACCCTATGTAATGTTATACAATGTTATACACTTCCGAAGCGTATGCTTGTGTCATATATAGGGGTGTTGCGGTATCGATTTTTCCTTCGGGTTTTACGTCTTGTACTTCAAGGTCAGTTACCGGTTAACCGTCTCTTATTTTCCACACTGAAAACAGGAATTCTAACATAACACGGATGTGTACTCAATTCTGATTGGCTAAACAACAAAATACTTCACGGATAACCTGGTAGTCCCGAATTATCACTCATTATACAGTAAAAAACAAATAAAAGTGGATGACATTTATTTTGTATATAAGGTTAGTAAGGTTACTTTACATTGAAGTGGAAGCAGAAAACTGGTAGCTGAATTTTATGGCGGTTTGCAATAATTTTTTTACCTTACCGACGATACCAGTACTACTGCAACACCCCTAGTCATATGTATGACTGTGCCACAATTTGTCTTGCAATGTGGCTGCTAAAATTGTTCATGTACAATATGCTATATAATGTGTATAAATGTCTATACTATTGACATGTACTGTAGTCACAAAGAAGTCCACTTAACATTTATAGATGTGTACAAAATGGGAATTTGTTGGTATTTTCGGTCTGTTGTTAAATAGTTGATGACAGAGATTATTTGTTAAAATACAAACAGAAAACTTTCAAAGACATATTATCATGCACAGCCCAAGTAATAGTGAATATCACTTGTCAGATTATTTCAAAAAGAATATAATCTAAGGCTGTTAATATAATTTAAATTCAAAATATGTACCACAGAGTGGCAATTTTCTTTACTGACATATAAATGTCAGAGGTATTCTGCCAGTGAGTGCTAGCTGGGGAAACCAACTAACGACGACATCTGTGCGACAGAGGTTTGTTCGCCATGCCAGCTAAGTGAGTGCCTACCTACCAATGAATGCCCACCTTGTATTCCTTGTGGGAGGTCAAGAACAAATACATCATTCTATATGAATACTGCGTTACTTCCATTATTGCCAGGTACCAATTACGGAAACTGTTCACATTTCAGCAATATATATCTTCATAGCATGTACTGGTATTTTTAGTACATAACAGTGTACTTATCTTGTAGATTTAGAAGGTACTGTTCACCAAGTTATGTACCCTGCAGTAAAAATAGCTCATAACAGAGACCAGTTGTCAAGTATATGTTAAATAATTAAGGAACAGTAAATATTTCCAAACTGAACGCAACTAGACTGATTAATCTGTCCCTTGGCCAATATTTAAAAGATGGACGTATTGACGACAGATAGATGGCATAAGTATGCAAAAAACATAAATGTCCTGAAGGGCAACAAATGGCACACATCCTGACATTAAACATGTACTAGGCTACCACTTTGGGTATCAAGGATGTGCCCCGCATTAAAAGAAATAAACTTTTTGCATAGTTAATGGATATATTTACCAAAATTTATTTCACTTGCAAAATTTCATCATTGTTTATACAAACAGGAAGTGCATCAAAAGTGTCTATATTACTGCAAACACAGAAAATTGTGTTCCTGCATCTAAATGCTTTAGTGGTAGTGGACCAATTCACGCCCGTGTACCTATTCACGCCCACCCCTAAATTTATCCAAAACAATCATAGTTAAACAATACAGTAGAATTGATTTTACTCGAATGGTTATTCGTCGAAATTCGTCGTTATTCGAACCAATTTTTAAGTCCCAACTTTTTTCAATTAAAATGGACAGAAATACTCGAATTTTAGAGTTTCAATATCACCCATTCCTCGAAGCAATTTCTGGGTGCAGAAAACTGGTTTTCAATGGAAAACAATGGGATTACCTCGAAGCTACCAACAACTTTAGTCATCTAGACTTCAGAGAAGACATAAAAGGCTGATTATTCATTATTTAACAACAATAGGTGTCACATCTAAAGTTTCTCACCTTTGAGTCATGCTTACACAGTTAATCCCTTCAAATGGACACTTATTTGATTGCATATCACACAAATAACTGACAAATATTAATCCCTTCAGATGTTTATGATTACACATGGGGGCCGCCATTGTTAACTCATTTGCATATGGCAATTGCTACTTTCAAACGAAAATTAGAGAGAGAGGATTTATCACTGATTGCAATTCCCGAAAAGTAAATGTCTATAAATATGGGGATTTTTTGTGAGAAATCATTCATTTTTGAGTTATTATCAGATGATATCATGGCTACAAAAAGGAAAGTTGTTTGTAAACCTTTGCATGAGAAATACAGTGCATTAATTGAAGTGGAAAATGGTGGTAAAAAAACGGACATTGCTGCAAAGTATGGGGTTCCTTTGAACACTTTAAGCACATGGATTAAAAATGCAGAGAAAATAAAAAACTCTTTCAAATCTGGGGAACAAAACTTGGCTAGAAAAAGGATAAGAGTAAGTAAATTTGAAGAAATTGATAGTGCTTTATTGAAATGGTTCAGGGCTAGACTTGATGAGGGTGCAGCAATTAGTGGGCCAATTCTAATGGAAAAAGCCAATAAATTCGCCAGTGAGCTTGGATACCCAGAGTTTAAGTGTACAGTCAGCTGGGTCACCACCTTCAAGGAAAGGCATGGTATTAAACTGAGATCTGTGCAAGGTGAAGAAAAGTCTGTGGATATGACAACAGTTGAAAATTGGCACAAAACAGTTTGGCAAAATATTCTTCAAAATTATGAAGCAAAAGATATTTTTAACTGTGATGAAAGTGGATTATTTTACAAACTTTTGCCAAACAAAACTCTCTCCTTCAAAGGTCAGAAGTGAGCAGGTGGAAAGCTTTCAAAGGATCGAATTACAGTGCTGTTTTGTGTCAATATGGATGGCAGTTACAAATACCCTTTGCTCACTATTGGAAAGTCTGAGAAGCCCAGATGTTTCAAAGGCCAGGTCACCCTACCTACTGAGTACAAATCCAATCGCAAGGCATGGATGACTGCAGAACTGTTCACAGAATGGCTCAGGAAATTTGATAGAAAAATGGCTGCAGAGAAGAGGAAGGTTGCCTTATTGTTAGACCACTGTGCTGCTCATCCAAAGACTGTCCCTACTCTGAAAGCTGTAGAACTGTTTTTTCTTCCACCCAACACTACCAGTATTTTACAGCCATTAGACCAGGGGATAATCCGCAATTTTAAACATTACTACAGAACCAGTGTGAATAGAAAACATGTTGAGGCATTAGACAAAGGGACTGAATTCAAGATGAGTGTGTTAGATGCCTTAATAGAAGCACTGAGAGCCTGGGAGAGGGTCACTGCACAGACAATAAGTAACTGCTGGCTACACATGACTTTTATTGAAGCAACACAGGGTTCAATCTCATCAGGGATTAGTGAGGATATACCAGGCCTGTCTACTGAAGAATTCAATGAGTATGTATGCCTAGATGACAATGTTCTAACATCAGAAGCTCCCACTGACCAGGATATCATTGAAGAAATTAAGAATGACAAAGAAGAAAGTGACCACGAAGATGAGGTAATTGCAATCGAGCCACCACCACCCCCTACCAGTGCAGAGGCTGAGGCTGCTTGTGATGTAATGAGAAGATACTTAATGTCCAAATTAGGAAGTGAGAGTGAGCTTTTGAAGTTGTGTTCAATTGAAGACTTTGTTGCTAGAAGTATGTTAGCTGGCATCAAGCAATCACAAATCCCAGATTTTTTCAGAAAATAAGATTCCTGGAGAGAAAGTTTTGTGCTTCACCTCAAATTGGGTTTAGCGTACATACAGTGAGAGACAATTAAAACAACAAAGTAATTTTGCTCAATTTTATTGCTACTACAGTGTAATCTATGTTTTTATCGTGATAAATTGTGATATTGTATGTTAATAAAAGGTTTTACAGGTATTTCTTTATTTCTACTTCTATACTTTGCATTAAATCACAAAAAACACTCATTATCGCCCAAAACATGCACCTCACGATCTTTATGATAACAAGTATTACAAGTATATAAACTCGAAATGGCTATTCCTCGAACAGAATTACTGACACTTTACAACTTTGATTAAAAGCAATTCTACTGTATATTACAAATGTATATGACCAATTTGATGATTATCTATGATGTGGTAAACATCTTCTCTATGAAAAATTATAAATCTTCAAGAAAAGTGGGGGTGGGCCTGAATTAGTACCCGGACGTGAATTGGTCCACCACCACTATACTGTTAATACATTTAAGTGGATATTTTAAAGTTTAAAGTGACAGTAATTTCAGATATGAAGTTTTTTGTGTGGTGAGGAACTCTGTCCCAAAATGCCATCCATCAGTTTCAAAAGGCATATTTTGGGATAGACGTGGTAACCGCGGCGATCGACCCTATCGGGATCTAACGCCGTGGTTCCTCCCCATTTAAAAGTAGAGATTTCAAATATTAGCTTACTCACCATCAAAACTATCTGTAAAACGATGACACAAGTAAAAGATTCTAATATTATTTAAATTATCAATCCAATAATGCTGTTTTACATGTACAATGTAATATAATGACTTTTAACAACAATATTTATATATTTCGTCCTCCATGTTGAAATTCTGATTGGTTTGAATATATTGCTGTTTATATATGGTATGTGCTAAACCTCGGATTTCTCTGATTCCCACTTTCAAGATTTTTTGTGTTTGAAAGTATAGTTATTTGGGTTGGAATTTTTTACTAAATTTTTTTACACATTCTATACTGTTTGAACTACAAATGGAAAAATTGATATATTTTTGGCATTAGGTTTGTACTTATATGACATGATACATATAAAGATTCAACGTTTTGGCAATTCATCAAACAATAACTTTAATATTTACACATAAGAATTAGAATGTGAAATGATGTATCAATACTGAAAATGTAATGAAAAATAATTTTAATTCAAATTTAAAAAAATTATGTCCATTTTGTGGGAGATAGTGACCAGTCCATCCTTGACCAAGGAGATTTATATTGGATTCAAGTGTGATTTTATTTTTTGCACCTATTTACATTTCTGTATTTGATATGTTAAAGTTGTTTAAATATTTCTAAATTGCTTGTGAAAATATTTTGAGTTTCCCTGCAATGTTACCAATGCAACAATAGTTCAGATGAAAAAAATGTAACCCTTTCATCAGGATTGCTGATGCAAATATTTAAAATATTTTTTGACCTCTACTTGGCTTCAAAACTAATTTTTTTAATGTTGAATAAATATTACTTCAATGCAAAAAAACATATTTATAATATTTTGGTCTGCATTAGTATATGAATGTGATGAGGAATCATTTCTGTAATATTTTGTTTCAAATAAAGTTCTTTACCAAGCACTAGTGTTAGTGTGTTATGCTTTTAAAAGGAAATAAATATTTAAATTACACTATTTGCCTCTTAACTTTTTAGAAATTTTCTTCGAGTTGCAGTAATATTTCATGTGTGGGGTGACCAGAAACCGGTTTCTAGGTTTATATTAACGGCTATAAATATTAATCAGTTATTTCAGTTATGGTTACACAATATGGCGGACATATAATAAAAACAAGGTAATATAAGGTGTTACACTGAAATAAGTGTATATTTAATGTGAGTTAAGTACAAAGTATTGTTGTTTGTTGAATATATTTCGATTTAAATGCACTTAATAGGCCAATGAATGCCTAGGTTGTAAATATTTGAAAATCTCTACTTTTAAATGGGGAGGAACCACGGCGTTAGATCCCGATAGGGTCGATCGCCGCGGTTACCACGTCTAATTTTGGGACAGAAAACTCGGTCTAAATTCAACCACAGCAAAACATTTCGAGGATATGGGGTGTTACTTAAATATAAACGCTGTATTTAAAAGGGGTGATAATCGGTACCCAGGGGGGTAAATGATAAAAATGAAGTAGATTCTCAATAGGGTCAAGATATAACCAATCGTGAAAGACTTGGACACCGGTACTGTACAGTACTGTACTGAGACTCAACTCGATCACTTCTGACACCATCAGAATCACAGTTCCGTTCTTGAAACAATCTGACAAAAGTAAATTGAAGCAAAGCAATAATTACCCAAAAATCTGTCAAATGTACCAGTGCGACTTCCAAACATTGTTCTCAATTAACTTTATTCACAAAATTTATAAAATCACGCAAATCTTAGTCAAATGACATTTCCTGATGATGACGTCAAGCCGCATACATTAAATACAATAATAGTTGGGTTTTTTTTCAAACATAAAAAGTAAAACTCGACACAATCAGCATTATATATATCTACTTATGTGTGAAAATACTGGGATTGAAAATCATTTTATTTGTTACTCAATAAAAATGTAACACGAAATATAAGTTTATAAATGTTTTTAGCGATTTGGAGTAAAGTAAAGCTAAAAGTTTCTGTCCCATAATGTTTAGGGTAGTTTAGATCTTTATAACGATTACTCCCCATTTTAGAAACTTTTTATATGAGCAAAAAGATTAATAATAAATAACACATGGCCTTAACTTATTAAACTATATCCATCTACTTGCTTGCATCCATTTGACAAACACATTGAAACTTAAAAATTTCACCTAACCCCTTTTTATTCCATGGGTGGTACCCTCTGTTTATATCCCCATTATACATCACAGTAAACTGGAAGCTTTTATCAGATTTTGATTTCATGCAACTGAGGAAAACATTGGATAACACTATGAAATACACTGCAAAATCAGGGACAGGACTAATTGTAAAGAAAGCCCAAGTAATAACATTTGATGAAGAAGAATGTTGTGGAAATATTAAAATAGGATTTGCTAACCCACGAAAGCTCCTGCATACAGTATTTTATCTACTCGGATTAAAATTTGCTTTAAGGGGATGAAAAGAACATTATGAACTCTGTTGTGGGGAGCAGTCACAGTTGTCTTTTTGTGTTGACAGTGATGGTTCTGGATATCTTCAGTATACACAAAATGTGCCTTCAAAAACTGTACTGGGTGGTTTTGACCATGTTCACATTTAAGGAAAGCAAGTACAAGCATATTCATCTAGAAATAAACAAAGATGTTTGGTGGAACTTTACAAGAAATATATGTTCCTTTGTCTGAAACCAAGACCCACTCCATTTTTTTACACCCTCTAACCAAAAAAAAAAAAAAAAAAAAGCAAACTGAAAATGGTAAAGTTTGGTATGGCCATCAAGCTGTGGGGGGAAACTAGTTGGCAAATATTGGAGAAAAACATATAAGCACCACAGGCATCACAAGTGCAATAAGAGAGCATTATCTATCACATGTTTTGTCAACTGTTAAACAGTTTTGTTGGGAAGTCTAGAATATATATATATATCTATATATATATAAAAACATATGTACATGTTTATATGTACATGTTTATAAGAAAGACAGTGTAAAACACACAGTTCTATACCCATATCATTATATTTGTATATTTGGTAGATATTGTTTCAAAGATTTGCCATAATACTGGTTTGACAGGATACTGAACCAATCCCTCACTTTGTACCTCAGCTGCCTCACATTTATACCCAGAAGGAGTAGAGGAACAACTCATGATACAGGAGCAAACAGGCCATTGTTCAAATGTTGTTACAGGGTACAAATGCACTACTGATGCTATGAAATGAAAAATCAGAGACATTATTAGTGGAGATAATGGAGAACCAAGTCTCAGTGTGTCAAAGTGTGTAAAGTTTGATGACTCCTCATCAGCTTTAGCAGAACCAAAATTGTCACTTTCTCTGAACATAAACATCTAGGTTTTGAGCCAAAAATTAATATCACAGTATTGTCCTTGTTACTACTGATAAAAAAGAAACTATTTGCTTAAAAGGGTACTTTCTTTAGAAACATAAGAATAAGAAACATACTGTAGCTATAGAAATATTTCTGTTCTGTATTAAGTTTTTCTGCTTGCTTTATGTTTATTGTGGATTAATTTTGAATTATTTAAGTATTACAAGTAATGTGTTTGTTTTCATAAAACTGTGTACAGTTATTTCTAAGGTACATTTGTAGTGTCATTCTATTTTTAAAAAGCTGAATCATGTTGTAATATACACTTTCATGGATTATACAAGGGACACCTGAAACAGTTATGCATCTTGTATTATGCTGTAAAATAATTGTAAATTTATTCCTTTCAAGTTCACTTTTACAGTTTAAATCGTTTAATTGTTATGATTCAGCCAAAAAAATCAAGCACTTGATGTTTTAGGTGTCTGCTATTCAGGACAAAAAGTGTGCATTACCCAAAAATAATGCACATTTTTAACAATAGAATGACATCACAGGTGTGCTTTAAATAGTTATGAAACTTACCTGAAGAAAGCTCATTATCATTTATCATTTCTTATGACTTATTTACAAATATCTAATGGCCAATGACAAGGCTTGTGTCAGGCGAAGCTCTGACATGTAATTTGGCCAACAGGAAACTTTGACAAATTGTCAACAACTAGACTGTATTTAAAACTCTTTTTCAAATATATAAAAGCCAACTTTCTGACAAATATGTCATACAACTTTGTGCTGTATCACCTTTAGTTCTGATGATGAATTTCACAACTTGAAAATATGAATGCAGTTTCAACACTTATTGAATTTATTTTTAAGACCTAGAATGTAAGTATATTTCCCTATCCCTCCACAATTTCACTTTATGTAGGCTTCTGGGTCAGCTTATTTTTCACATTTACTCTTTATCTCTTGGCTGTAATGGTTGCTTACTTTTCAAGTTGTGGATGACCAATGTCTTGTATATTTAATATTAGCTCTTCAGATTTGATTGACCAATCTGTATTGCTGTTTTTCTTCATCTGCCAAACCACTGTATGCTTGAGAATAATGGATATGCATTGTGTTATGTACACCACAGCAAACATGCAAGTTCATCTTACCAGGATTTTTGCCTTTGTGTATAAAGCAGTGGAAATGCTAACCAACCAAATGCATTTTAGATAATCTTCTGGTTCTGGACACTCTGGACTTGAAAACTCTGCCTCTCCAATTGGCATGGTACTTTTCACAAAGGTTTCAAAATCTTTAAAAATCAGGTTGCAGCTTCCTCTAATGTCAGGAACCGGGGGTAGTGTTTGACTCTCAGAAAATTATATTAAAACTCACTACAATAAATCCCTGCACCACAGGAGTCAAAGCACTATTTGGCCAATATGACTATATGACAGCCCAAGGTATCAGGTGACTGACATTGCCTACCCCTAATTGAAAAAAAAGGTTCAAGATGATCATGTATCACTAGGGATAGGACTCAATGACAGAGAACTGCCATTAAGTGGCATCTGAGCTACTGTGTATCTGACTGTACCTGGGTTTGAACCCATGCCCTCTGTATTTCTTGGCGAGTGTGTTACCCACTAGGCCATAGTGGCAGACTATGTATCCAAAGTCACTAAGTCATTTGTCTCAAATCTATTCCAGAGATCAATATAGGATTGTCTGCTTACTTGATCTCACCTTTCTTATGGTTTATCACAAATCATTTTAAAGCCCTACCCCTTCCAATCTGAGGTGTCTTTGCTATAATACACGTTGCTTTAAGCTAGTTGGGTTTAGGTGTTTGTCTGTCTAATGCACAACTGCATGGGTTCTTTTTAAATTTGTATTTATTTTTAAATTTTTTAATACAAGGTCTTCATCCAGTTTTTAAGTATTTTAATGAATGAGCTATATATAAAAATAATTTATGCAAGTAATGAGAAATTAATGAAATTGATTAAAATTCCATTAAAATCTTCAATGTGTATCCAACCACCAGTTTATGTATTTAATTCTGCAAAACAATTTGCTATACATTTTCACTGTTTTTATATCTGCTTCCCTTCAACTCTAATCTTGGTCAACATGACCCACAGCTTGACAACCGTAGCAAATTAAATGTCCCACAGTGTTTCACAAGCTGAATATTTAAGAACCTGCATTTCACATACTGGGTCGTGGGTCTGAATACATCATATGACAACACATGGGATGCACTGAGGAAATGACCTAACATGATCTTAGCTGTTAAGAGAGACATGGAAACATTTTTGACCTGTGGTATTGCAATGCATTTAAGGCTTAATTGGGTACATCATGCATGCATTGCACATGTTAGTGTAGCCTCTCAGGGGCGGATCCAGCTTTTATGTAAGGTGGGGGTTCACATCGAGTAAGGTGGGGGTTCACATCAGACATATTATAACTAAGGGGGTCGGGGGCATGTCCCCCTGGAAAAAAATAATTTTTGGTAAAAAGTAGAGTGCATTTCCTGTAAATTTAACACCACCGTCAAGAAATAATTTTGTACTTTGGGTTAAACCCCTTTACATTATTTTTCAAGGGGGGTGGGGGGGGGGGGTGGTTCGAACCCCCTGAACCGAACCCCCTGAACCCCCCCCCCCCCCCCCCGGATCCGCTAGTGCCTCTCCATTGGACCCAGGACCAATTCAGTGTCTAAAGTCTCTGCGGAAGTAGCCAACATTCTGAGCAATTGAATTTAATAAACGTAAAAATACCTACACATTGACATATGTCCTAAGCAACAGAATTCATGTCAGGTGTCATGTCAGCTGCACAAGTTGAGTATATCCTCCTTTTTGCTTCATCATTTCTAGGTAAGATGAACATTTGAATTTATTTTTAATACAACAATATAAATGAATCATTCTATCATATCAATACATTACCATCAGTATAATAACCACGCATTAATGTAATGTTATGTATTTTGGTGCCAAAAGATCACTACAAGGTCACAGAAAAAAGTGATAGGTAAATTTATAACAAGAGATAAACCTGAGAATTGACCTTGTGTATAAAGGTCCAATTCGTAACTTCTCAATTATAATTTAGGAACAGTGATTAGCCAGTAAGAATTTAATTAAAACCACCAAGCCTAGAGAAATCAAATAATAGATAACATGACAAGATATATAGCTAAAAGAGGCAAGGTGGTGGAATGATTAGATATTGATATAAATAAGGCATTAGAGGCAGTAGAAAGAATGTGACAAAATGGTTGAGGTCATCCAGAAGTTCAGAAGTGACGACTATGTGCGAGACCAAGATAAAGTAAAAAAAGGTTTCAACTTAAAATGTTTTATGTATGACCCTTAAATGCCCATAATAATAAAGTACTAAATCAGTGGCTAAAGTTACAGCCATATTCCTAAGACTGATCAAGATATTACTTTAAAATGAATGTAGATTCAAACCGACTGTGAAAAGTTGCTGGTGTCAGTTTAGGTTTATGCAATGACCTCAGGTTAAACATGTCAAAATGTAAAGGCAACAGCTTTATGTAGTGTTCACATGATGGTCATACAAAGTCATAGTTAAAACAACATATAAAATCCGTGTTTGCCAATTGTCTCACGTGCAGACCTAGGAGGTCAATCAATTTAATATGTAAAGGAAAATGATAAAATGATGTAAAATAATATATGCAAGTTCACACAAAATGATCTGGTTAAACCAGAAGTAAATGAAGGATTGACTGATTTTTATCATATGGCCGGTAATGTAAGTCATAAATCCAAAAGGTCAGATCAACCAAGATCAGTTCATTGTTGGAGCTGACAAAAAATGTTACAAATGACCAATAACGAAGGTCATTGACAGTGTGTGGGTGAATTTTAGTTTAGGGAATCCCTGATAAGTCACATGACCAAACATAAACAATGGTGGAAAAATATCTTAAGATGATATAGTCCATAATCAAATAATAAAATTATAATGTTCAGAAACAACTTTTCTTATTGTGAATTTATAATAAGAATGTTATTTTTATATCTAAAATTATCAATTTGTCAGTTCAAATTTGTGGGCTCACTGAAATATGAATTTTAGACATACCATAATAAATCATTTTTGCTAAGTTTCCCAAAATCCCCTGTTATTGCTCGTCGCCATCTTGAATAAAAATCCAACGTTGGCCCAACGTTGGCAAAATATAGATTTATGCAGCCTGAGTTTTTGTTGGCAAGACACCATTGGGCCAACATTGGCCCAACGGTGGTAAAATCTACTGATCATGTGACCAATAGTCAGTGTTGGCCCAGTGTTGGGCCAACATTGCCAAAATCTGCTGACCATGCGACCACCAGCCAACATTGGTCTGACGGCGGAATGCTATCTTGGAACATCGTTCACAGGTCAAAAGATCAAGTCAAGAAAAGTAAGAATGTATCAGTAAGTGACAGAAGCCTGTTGTTACAAATAAGGATCATAAACATAATGTAGTTATATAAGTCAGACTTGTGACATGACCGTGAACACCAAGTGAAAGACTATACAATAAAACGAGGTGTACCTTGTACTTGTGCCGCCATGTAGCCAACCTAATCAATTAAAAAAAGAAAACCCTATATGACCACATAATACGACTCTCTCCTGCTCAATGATCACAATGGCTAGTCTTAATTACTTGAAGAAATTAAAAATCATCAAAAACTATACAAAAAGCATGATATGATATGCATGATACCACCAGTGGTAAATTCGTTGGCCCACCGGAGGTTACTCTCATTGATATCTGTGTCACAGTTTGATACTTATGACTACACATCGGCTGAAGTTTTCTTGAAGCTATTTCTTTGCCACTGTTTGAATATATAATTATAGGTGATCTTAACTTTCACTTGTACCCAAGGCCCCTACTTGAATGATTTACCTTACTTTACTTACTTTACTGCTCAGGTTTGATTTTATTCAACATATCCTTACAACCACATCAGTTCTATGCCACATTTTAGAGATTAGTTTTTGTGAAAAACATATCTTCTTGTCAAACTACCTACAGTTATTGACTAGTTTCCTTGTCAATTTACACTGGTTTTTAAATTACTTTTGCACTTACATATTTCATGTGATTTCCAGTTCACCAAATTCTATAAATTCGACCAAATTTACATTTCATCTTTCATCATGATTTCAATACCCTCAGTAAGATTTTGAATGGGATGCTCCACTTAGAAGAATGGGGGTAAAACACTGACAAGAATCTCACTATCAAACGCAGCAAGAAAAGTCTGGGCCAGACTTAGTGCTATGATATGTCTTTACCCACCCAGAGTAGAAACAGTCAGAGAGTCGACCAATAACTACTACTTGCCAAGGTCACTTTTCTGAAAAAAAAACTTGAGACAAAAGAGGAAAGACCATAAGAGAATGTGTGTGCTTAAAGATATATATTACATAAATTCTCTTCAGTTGACCTTCCAAATCACAAGAGCCTTGTGGGTTTATTTATTTATTTATTTGCGGTTTTACGTCGCTTTCAACACTGTACAGGTCATATCACAATGGGTAGTTGGAAGGGCAGAGGAAACCAGTACATAGAGTTCGAGAGGGTTCTGTACTGTAAACTGCCGACCAATGTTAAGAAACTACCAGCTTTCTCACTTGAGGCCGTGCCGGGAACCAAACCCCGGCCTCAGAAGTGGGAGGCGAGAGTGTTACCACTCTGCCACCGTGGCCCCTTCCTTGTGGGTTGAGCAAACACCCATACCAACTGCTTCTCTAACAAGATATTTAAAATCAGGTCTAACATTTCAAGCTTCCTTCGATGCCATAGACCATATCATATTATCCGACTGTCTGAAGGAGTAATAAAGAATTGACAACACAGCTGTCAGGTGAATCATATTATATTATTAAATTGGAAACTATGAGTGAAAATATCATGACATTCATGTTGAAATAGATCTAATCAATACCAGTAACATTACAGATGGGGTTGCCATGCCTGTTACTATCACATCAAAGATATTTGCAGAATACCTAATTTCTGACCATGGACACTACTCTAATGGTGAAAAATGCTCTTTTAAATATCAGCTGCAGTCTAGATCACTATTGCACGATTCTGTATAGATTTTGTTCGGCAAGTGACCAAAAATAACTGGTCCAGAATTCCTTTGGTCATATTATCTGTGAGTTGAAAAGCTAACTCACATTACTCATTTCATAGAAAAATGCACCGATGGCCTATTCAATAACAGTAGAGTTTCAGTAATACTATTTATATGTATTTGTAAATGCCAGAAAAGAGCAAACCCAGCCAACAAGTCATGGCAACAGACTGCCTGTTATCTAGTTTCTGCATTCATACATAAATTGGTAGCTGGGGATTTACAGATAGTGGAATCTGGGTGGACCAGATTACTATACATGTGGTCAGGTTATGATCAAACACAACTTCTTGGAGAAATGAAACAAAACATAAGAGAAATGACACACACACAATATTTTCAAACTTATCTTTCCACCACCTCAACATTTTCTATCCTGGCAGTAGTCTGGTTACTGTACTGCTTTTCTCACCAGAAAAAGGGCCTAGTATCGGTCTGCCGTTTTGGATAATTAGTGTTGGTAATTACACTTACCAAAAAAAAAAACTAACATAATATGTTTCTCCTGAACTTATAGATTGTGTATTAGTTGCTTAGTTGCCTCTTATTTGTTCTTATTTTATGATAATTTAATTAAATTAATGTTAAATGGAAAATGTGCATCAGTTCAAAGGTTTTAATCATTCATTATCACACACAAAAATCAGTTTTCAAAAAACAAATATTAGTTCACAACATCAGCAATATTTTATCTAACTAACTTTATCCTACTTCAAATACATATAAGTAATTTAAGTATTTAAAAAAAACTGAAATTTTGATTCACGACCACAAAATCCTTTGAAAAAAATCTTATATCCAGACGGTAATCTCACCATCAAATGGTATTCATTTGTTCCTTGTGTCACTGTTGACATGTCCTGAGAAAGTCATCAAAGTCTGTCCATAATGTTTCGAGTTATTTTGCCAATAAACAGACAGAAAGACAAACACACTTCGCAAAATAAATAACCTCCTTGGTGAAGGTGGGAAGAGCATCGACCAAGTATAAAATGAAAAAAAAAAAAAAAAAAAAAAAAAAAAAATACAATTAACAGATTATATGACATACATACTGCAATTATGGCTCTAAAGTCAAAACATTTTTTTCCGATTAAATTGCACTAAAGATACGGCTTGATACAGAATTCTAGTCACACAGATGGAATATGACTGATTGATACTTATTACAATTTATTTGGGTTTTAACGTCATTTTCAACACTGAATAGGTCATATCACAACCGGTAGATTTATGGGCAGAGCAAATCAGTACATACAGTTGGTGAAGGTTCTGTACTGTAAACTGCCGACCACCAGTAAGAAACTACCAGCTTTTCCATATAAGGTCAGGGGTTTGAACCTCAGACTTCAGAGGTGGGAGGAGAGTGTGTTACCCATGCGCCACCATGGCCCCCTTACTGTATTACAAGGAAAGCGTTTGTGTAAAACAAAATTCACTTGGAGTAATCACTAATAACACATTACAAGTTGATATAATTAATTAAATCACGCTTTTGGAACCTCACATACACTTTGATGGGACAGCTTGTGTCGCTAGTTTGAAAGGGTACCTTAAAGTTAAATACATCGTATGATAACATTTAAATTTAGAACAGAGAATCAGTCCTGACATCTGCAAATTTAAGAACACAAGTGTGAAAGAGCAGACATGTGTCACTCATCTGACAACATGATACATCTCCTAACTTTAGATATACTATGTATTTCTCTTGTTGCAATTGAGTAGTGCCAAAAATAGTCAATGAAACATATTTCAAATTTAGTTTAAGTGGGTACTTTAAATGATTGATGAACGTTGATGTGGAGCCTGCACCTATGATGCTTGTCCCATATACTGCATCCTACTCTTCAATCATCTTGTGCAATAGTAGGTCTAATGCTCAGAGAAATCTTCACTGACCCAGTGTCTACAGAAGTAACTCAGACTGAATTTCTTCTCAAATCTGGGTGAGCTATTTACACAAGATATAAAATATGAAACGTGAATTACACCAGTGGTGGTGGGGATGGGGGATGAAGTAAGACAAAATTATCAAGATTTGTACTTATTTCTCTTTAATGGAGATTAGAGGCCTTACTTAGTCACAAATACCACCAATGTCTGGAGAATTTCCATGAAATCAAGAAAGTAAAATTTTGGGTAGAAAGTCCTCACTGACAAATTTCACATACTATCATGAATTTGGCCTTTTTTATTTATCGAAAGGAAATTTTATCTTGGATTTAGTCTTTAAGCAGAAACTGCTAAAGTGCTGTGTCAGATATATTGAAGAAAGTCACAAATATGCTTTCAGGTAAACAGGGAAAAGTGTCTATTATTGCATGTGCTTTGAAATAAAGTGAAACTATTAAATTAAAATAAATGAGAAAAACTGGGCTTAAACGTATATGTCAGTATAAACTAGATATTTTGTGCCAAAAACAATGTACTCATATAGGTGCTTTTACAACAGTTTTACCCTGACTGTATAGCAACAGACAATTGGATCATGTCACATAAAAAATGGTCAAAATATATTATGGAAACCTTATGACTCTGAACCTCCGAATAATTCCAATAAATTATATAAAATTTTCATGATTTATGACACACACTTATATTACCTCTGCCAAGGAAGTATTAAATTCATGACCATTTATTTGTCTGTTTGTCTGATTGCTTGTTAGCAGGATTACAAAAAACACCATTGGTTGGATCATTATGAAAAAGTATGAGAAGATGGGTGTATGTCCAACTTAGATCCCATTAAACTTTGAGAGTGATCTGGATAACTTGATACAAAAAAATATCAAAGATCCGGATTTTCACATTAACATGTCTTGGTTGAGGTCTGCGCTCTCCGAGTGCTCTTTTTATAGATTTAATATGGTTTCAGAATTTGTTTTGGTTTGCTTACGAGAACTTGATAATTTATACTTTTGTCTCAGTCCTTTATTAGGGAACACATTTTAAAATCGCAAACTTGAGACTTATCTGAGAACACAGGCCCAGGATACACGTTTAAGCAGAGTTTAGATATTATATGTTTTGCTTTTTAGCTATTCAATAATAATTTTGCAATTAAACAAAATACTAACCTTAACATACTGCAAGTAGCTTGAGTTAATTTATCTACACCTCTCTTAGTGAACACAAATTTGAAACTTGCTTTCAGACTGAGACTCCAACATCTCTAGCTGTAGATATTTTAGTGTTAAGCTTTGTGAATAATAATAATAATACTAAGCTAGTTTAAATAACAGAAATCAGACAGTAGATATCCTTTGATACTTTCTGTGTTGGAAAAAACACAACCTTAAATTACTGCACACACTCACCACAATGCCTTCATTGGATTGGTGATGTCATACAAAGACTGTAAGAGTCACTGTGTTAAGTCCATTAATGTATGGACAACAGTGAGAGAAAGTCAAAGTCAAATGAGGTGATAGCAATGGATAAATTTTATTGTAGCTACTGAGGCACCAGGGTTTTTAGACGTATATAATAACTGTTGAAAGTGAAGGTTATATGTTACATATATAGCATGGTTTTATTGGTGTCTCACAAATAGCTGCAATTTAGTATATGGATAGCAAACTATTATAGTGATAACACTGAAGTATTTTAAACGTATGTGCACACTAACAAAAGAAGTGTAATTTGTGGTTAATGACTTTCTGTGGATATTATATAGAGACTGCCTGGAAGTGTGCATTAATATGAATAATTTCATTGTTAATCAAAATTGTAATTTTACATAATTAAGTGAATGAAAATGCTCTGCTGTAGAAGTTCATACTTAAAATATATATTTTGTTGTGAAAATTTGGCACAATTTGCAAAAGAAAAAAAAAGTTTCTTTGGTTTAAATGCAAAATATTGTGAATTTAATTCATATTACATGGCATACACTTTATAAACAAAAATGATTATATATCTTAAACAAAATTGTCATATAAAATATCAGCATTTTGACAGAGAGACATTGCACCTTTGGATATGTAACTAGGTTTAATCCTCATACAAAAATGGATAAACGTGCTTCCACTGGGATGATTTCCACAAAAGCTCCGTTTAATTTCCTCTTCATATTTGTTCTGGCTATACAAAATCTACTTGTCATGGGGGACAACTTAACAGTAGGCTTTTTACCAGCATTAACAAACAACAAAGGGAGAGCCGACAGCAAATACTTTGTGGGGGCTTTCTTGTGTGCCCTCCATGATATTAATAATAGCCCTTATATTTTGCCCAACCGCACATTATCCTATTTTTTCAATGATACTCGTGCCAACACAATCACTGCGTTACGAGGGATGACGTCACAGTATATGGCAGGTGCGCTGGCTGTGATTGGTCCAGAGGGAACCTGCCTGACAGAAGCCAAACTAGCAGTGGCCTGGAATATCCCACTGATTGCCTATGTAAGTCTTAATTTCTAAGTCTAATAATACTAACTTTATCTGCCACTGTGGCCTACTGGGTAACACACTTGTCTAGGAAAGCAGAGGACGTTGGTTCAATCCTAGGTACAGGCAGATATATAGTGGCTCGGATGACCACTTAAAATGGCGGTCCTCTGTCATTGGGTCCAGTGGCAGGTTAAAGAACCTCAAGGATGTTGATAAATAGTCATCCTTGAGCCTCTGTCTTTTCAATTAGTGAGTATAAATACAAATATATGTACAAAAAAATACTAACTTCATACTTTTGAAGAATGAAATTAGGCAATATATCACCCATGGTTAATGTCAATTACAAAGGCACTTTTAGAATAAAAATTTAGAAACTGGAAATTATCTCGCTAGAGTAAGTTATAAAAAGGTTATATCTTGCTTGTAACTACATATATTATGATGCATATCCTTTTTTATTTATACCACCAGTCAGTATTAAACAATATCGAGGTAATGGAGAGCTTCTTGTGGTTCCAAAGCTTGGTTCCTCCACTCATAAGTCAAACACTTGAGTTACAGTTTTGCTTTTGATGTATGCAGAGTGTACAATGAATTGCCTGATGAGGTTTAGGTCTCCTCCTAAACTGTCTCCTTCAGAAAGAAACTTAACTCTTACTTCTTTTTCAAAGCATATCTACCACATAGTCTCTTCATTGATCTTGCTTCTCAGTAGTAAAGTTGCCCTTCTATCTTGACCCCAGATTTTGAAATTCTATATTGTTCTTGAGTGTTACCGCTTTGAGTCTGCTTTTTAGTGGAGATTAAGCATTATTAAAGTCTATTGGAATTAGAATTGCTTTAAATGATTATAAAAGGCTTATGAATGTCAGTTTACAGTTTATCAAAGTTTGGTATGAAATCGGATTATGACTTATAAAACGTGATACCAACGTTTACATAGGTTATACTCTAACACCAATAAAATATGCTTAGTCAACTATGGCAATGGCGGTTTATAAGTACAAAAGCATCAGTACTGAAAAGTTTCTAATATAAATACACTTAATTTATTAATTTGCCTCAAATAGAAACACACTGTTATTATTTTTGTACAATCCAAATATTTGTTCTCAATTCAATTAGTTTTTTTCTAGAATAAATGCACTTGATTAAGAGTTTATGAGAAGGTGGTGTTTTGATTTACAAATAGTACAGAATATTAGAACAACTTTCCAAAGATATTTCAGTTAAGTCAATTACAACTGTTTATCAGTTATTATGGCACTATCATAAGTATAACTATTTCATACTGTTTCACTGTATTAGACCGATGTTTCAAGCAATGTGAAAATTTTTAGTCAGGGCAAGATCACCTATTTTCCACAGCTTTCTTCGTTTTTTTTCTCCAACAGTCAATTAAAGCTGTTGGTCAGTTACTGTAACTTTGATAATAAATGTAATGGCTTGTTTATTCCTTATCAAAGCACTTCACTGGGGAGAGAGTATGCAAATGGTTGTTTGGGAATCAGTTGTTTCTCTCTTGTAAGTGTCTGGTAGGTGTAAAGAAAAACCCTGGCCTAATGTCTTCTATTATTTAGATAAACATCAACATCATGTCAAGGCTATACTAGCAAACGGTGTTCATATCTGGAAAACAAATATACACAAGTCACCCTATGCTCTTTGTTTGGCATCCTGGATTATTTTAAAATTATATGTAATATTACAAAATCCTAGTTAGATAAAGGGGTGATGATTTTCCCATATATTCTTACTAAAATAGATTAATATATTATATTTGCAAGCCCTAACAAACCAATTTTTATGCTCAGTTTTAACCTTTTACGTTATCTTTGATTTAAAGTTGGATTTTGTGTCCCTTTCAGCAGTTAAGATTAAGGATGACAATCTTTTTGCCTTTCAATGTAAACTGTTTGAAACTCGAAGACACCATTCCTTTTCAGCAATTGATATTAGTTTGTTAAATTTAAGGTGTGATCTAAAATGGGAGATGGTAATTGGGTACACAGTTAAAATAGAAGATTGCAAAATACAATCATAACATTTCTCAACAAAGGCAATCACTATTGGGCTAGTGTGAGTTAATTACTGCCATAGCAGTACCATTTACACAGCTGTTATATATCATATTATCTACAGGCAAGTATATTTAAATGTTCAGTTCACTGCTTAACAGCTTTACAATAAAACATTTTGCAACACTGTGTCAGTGTTTTTGTATGAATTTCTTGAGACTCCCTCATAAGCCAAAATTGGCTGGCTGGGTCTGTAATACGTAAATGATATAAACTTTGTTTATTTTATTATTGTACTGTTACCATGCAAGCGTATAATAAACAACCTATCTCTAAATCACCCTGGGTCTATTCGCATGGTCTAGATTCGATCCCATGTGCTCAGAGGTAATTAAAGTCAAGTAATTAAATGCTGAAGTAAACTAACAAGTAAGTTTCAATGTTAGCTTAAATAAATCCCTTAAAATAAGTAACTGTTCACAACATGTATTGGCAGCGTGAAAAAAAACTGCCTCTAGATAAGAAGTCCAATAATTTTAATTACATGTTTTAGATTTCTTCCCTTAGAAACTAATAAAAATATTTTGAAGTAACAATTGCGGAAATTAGGTCCACAAGAAAGATGGCTTCATGGTGTTTTCTTGGAATTAGTCGAACATGCATAACAAGTGTGTGTTAAAACAGTGTAACAACTGCTGTAAAAAGAAAGGGGGTTTCTTTTTGAGCTTGCTTGGCTCATGTATCACACAAGGTTTTAAATGGATTCTGTCTCTAACTAAGTGGCAATAGATGTGACATAAAATCCTATAAAAGCTTGTACTACAGTCTCAGTCAATATCTGGATACATGTACATGTTTTTTTTTTTTGCTAAAGTTGACTTATATACATATTTGTCTTGTAGAAGTTCAAGATGTATTCAGTCTTTATCCACATAAAGTACCTCTTAACATAAGGCCATTTTTTGGCTTAATGTATTGAGATTTCAATAGGACTTTGCTTTACTTAATAACCCCATTACTGGATGTTGTGGCTCTAATGCCTATAATGGGGTGGGGGGGGGGGGGGCACAGTAGCTCAATGGTAACACACTCGCCTCCCACCTCTGATATCAGAGTTTAAATCCCAGCCTGATGTCAGGTGGGAAGGCTGGAATTGGCTTGCTGTTTGTCAACAGTTAACAGTAAGAACCTTGACCAACTGTATGTACTGGTTTCCTTTGCCCTTCAAGTTACCCATCACATTATAGCTGATAAGGTTCTAGGTGTGACGTAAAACACTAAATATATAACCAATCTAATGCCTATCACTGCCATTTTGGAAATGCAGCATCAACACATGATATCAAGCAATCAAATGCAGTGTTTTCATTTTTGCATCTTCAAGGCAATACCCTCATGACATAAAACTAGATACAGGGCGATGGTTGGTCACATTACATGACTGTTCTGTCACATCACACTGATACTTTTTATCATGTTAAGACAAAATAGAACTAGTGTAAATTCTGTCTTCATTGCCATGCCATAGGTTCATACAGCCAAAAATATGGACATGTTTTCACAGTCTTTCCTGATCCGTTTGGGGTGCCTGTGAATAACGCATCTTTTCGGCTTGTGATGTGGAAAGCCCCTATAATGATGTCATATATTAACCTGCACTTTGAAACATGTCCAAATTAACTTTATTCTGTGGATGTGAGATGAGCTTTTAGGATGCCATAAATTAACCTAAATATTAAAATATTGGCAAGAGTAATGTTATTTTGAAGACGTTAAAAGTCACAATATGATGTCTTATATTAACCTAGATTTTCAAACATGTGCATATTAATTTTATTTCTGGAGATGTGAGAAGTTCTATTAGGATGGCATAAATTAGGCTACATCCCGAAAAACATGCAAATTAAGGTGATATCGGAAATGTGGAAGGTACCATTATTGTGCTATAGATTAACCTACATTTTGAAAAGTAGGAAAATTAACATGGTTGCAAAGATGTGGAAAGTCCAAATAGGATGCCAAAAATTAACATACAATTCTTAAACAGGGGCAAAATAACATGATTCTTGGGATGTGGAACGCAGCATCATGGTGTCATATGTTAACCTACATTCTGAAAAAATAGGCAAAGTTAATGTGATACTATAGATGTTGAAAACAGCATCATGGTGTCATATGTTAACCTACATTCTGAAAAATAGGCAAAATTAAAGTGATACTGTAGATGTGGAAAGTGCCACTGGGATGCCATACATTAACTGACTGTTTTAAATTAAGTTTTGGCGGCCCTTAAGTTCTGTTTTAGGTCCTCTTTTGTTCTTACTATACACCACAAACTTAGTTAGGTTCACTGGAAAATATATGGATGTGAAATATCGTTTCTATGCAGATGTTACTAAGCTGTTCATCCATTTATCTCTTGGAAATTGTGCAAATTCTTTTCATGAGTTTAAGGCCTGTCTGAAGGACACCCATACCTGGACGTTTGAAAATAAGCTTAAATTTAATCCTGAAAAAAAACTGAGTTTAAAGTCTTTATTTTGGGCAATTGTCTCTCACCAACTGATGTCATTTGCAATCTGGGTGTATTGTTACACTCTAAATTTAATTTCTGTTATCAAATCCTGTTTTGCTAACCTATGCAATTTACATTGTATCAGAACTTTTCTCCTTTGATGTTCTCAGTCAGGGTTGCAAATGCAGTGGTCATTGGTCATCTGGATTATTGCAATTCTCTGTTTCATAGCTTGTTATCCAAAATATCACAATGCTTCAGATGTTCAAACTTCTCTGGCTCACTTTCTGTAAGTGGTGCTTCAAGATATACCCATATTACTCCAATCCTCAAATCTCTTCACTGGCTTCCTGTGAGAACAACAAATCATCTTCAAAACCTTGGTACTCATTTACAAGTGCCTCATTACTGGAAAGCCAAAATATTCTGCCCTATATCTGACTCTGTATACATCTGCTGTTAAAACAAGACATATTAGTCCAGAGAAGATGTTAATTAATTTCTTCATTATAGTTCCTCATTTCATAAATCAAAAGTTCATTTCAACAATTTCTCATATGATGCTCCAAAACTGTGGAATAATTTTACCATTGGAAATTTGAACTGCTTATACTATTCCATATTTCAAAAGAACAATTAAGACCCCAGTTACACATGGCCGGATGTACCACTGGATCACGGCAGGTTACCAAATATGGAAAATTGTGAGTGATTTACAGATCATATTTTTCATCCGTGAACACGTCCGTACCATCTGAATTATCCTTGTGGCATCCGCCACGGAAGAATCAAACTGGTTGAATTTTTCATAAAAGGTTTGTGGATCCTAGGTGTAATTAATATCTGTATCACATCCGTATGTAATCCGCAGAGCATCCATAATGTCCTTACAGCCTCCGTACATGTCCTTGAGTCATCCATGCCAATTAAGACTCGGAAAATGTATACGAATATCCACAGAGGGTGTTTGGAGGCTGTAAGGACGCCACCGGAAGTTTACGGACATTACCGGGAACCACAGGGATCAATAGGGATGGTCCTTGGAAAAGGTCACAGATATGAAATTCGTCTGCGGATATTCCCGGAGGTGTATACGGACAATAAGCATAGGGTTTATGGATGGTAAGGACGTCTCAAGGACAATAAGGACGGGGTTTACGGATACATTTGTAGTTTCACACGGCACTCGGGAACTTACGGAAAGACGCTTTGTTTGGGGTGTCAAAGGGGTCATCTTCCCAAGCCAGTGCAGCAGTGGGCTCAGCATCCAGAAGGGAGACAGTGCACATGGAACTGTTCCAGGATACTTCTCGTCCAGAATCCACATATGACCCAGCAGACATGTCGCACCTGGACACACATATGCCTACGCCTAGATCTTGTGGCGTCAGCATCACTTTGAGCGTTGCAGATTCCGACTTCCAGTCAGCTCTCATGGAATCCCGGAGGGGGATAACCGAGTTGAAAGACATTGTGGCCAAGAAATTGACTGATGACAAGGCTGATAACCCACGACTGGGCTTCTGTGACTTTCAAAGGTATAGGTGGTACAACTAACCAGGAACTCATATGACGAGTTTCAACACAAGACGTTTAACTTGTTGATGAGACTTAAACGGAGTGACAAGCAGCAAAGATACCACAGCAATGGGCACGAGCACCACCACTTCTAGGTCTTCGCTGTCCTCAATGTAGACCACATCTCCTTCTCAGCCTGTCTATCATACCTGTAATGATGACTAACTGCCTCTCCATTTGTAATATTAAGAGTTGAATTTGCATAAGATCTTTGTTCCATCTGTGCATTTTGGCTTCTTAATTCTATCTGGCTAGTGGCCTTACCCTTACCCTTTTTATAGGCATTTGGATCCAGGTATCCAGTGGTCAATGTTTCCCACCAGGACATCTTAATGTTATCATAAAAATCCCTAACCGATAAGCTGACATACGCGAGAGAACTAAGATCCGTAAACCCCATCCGCTAATCTCCCCGAGTCTCCGCAAGGTCTGTATACCCATCTGGGGCGCCCTTGATACATCCTGATGCATCCCTATGTTGTCCTGGCGTGTCCTGGGGTGTTTCCGCCACACTGCGGGTGGTCACGGATGTTTATCCGGTGGTCATCCGCAAGCAGCGGAAAACGTCCCTAACATCCTTCTGGCATCCGTAACATCCATAGAGTTATCAGTGTCGCGTCCGTAAATCACTCACTTTTCAAACATTCCCCCTCCCCAAACCCCGCCATATGCAAGGGATCCTTGGCAGTTTCCATATATGGAACTGTGGCCTAATCCGTGGGGGATCCGTGAAAGTATAACTGGCCCCTAAAGCCTATCTGTTTAACAAGTCTTTCTCTCCCTAGTTTTTTGACTGTCAAACACCGATGGTCTCCCTGGAAACGATCCATATCACGTCTCATGAATTTTTATTTATGCATTATGTTTTAGATGGTGTGCCTTAGAATCCGCTAGTTGGGAGATTAAGCACTAGGATAACTGATACCTAATTAAACCAACCTTTATTTTAAAATATGCACAATTTAATATGATACTAAAGCTGTGTAAAGCCCCATTAGGATGCCATTTACTAACCTACATCTTGAAAAATGAGCAAAGTAGTTGTGAAAATGTGGAAAATTCCATTGGGATGTAATATTTTAATCAACATTTTAAACCATGGGCAAGTTAACGCGATTCTGGAAATGTAGAAAGTACTTGTAGAAAGTACATTTTTAAGCACAGGTAAATTGGTGTGATTTCGAAAATGTGAAAGTCCCATAAGGATGCCATATATTAATCAACGTTTTAAAAATGGGAAAATCAACGTGTTAAAACATGGTCAATTTAATGTGATCCTGGAAATGTGGAAAGTCCCATTACTAAGCCACATACTAACCTACTTTCTAGAACACATGGGTAGATTAGAATGCTTACTCATTCATGATACTGTATCCTTGAATCAGTATGCATTCTAAACTACTGGAAACCTAACTAATTGATTCACTTGAAAAAAATTCAAAACTCTCTATGATTTTGATACTTAAGTCTAGGTCACATTAAACTGGTCTGATGGGAAGTGATAATACAGTTGAAACTTGTTATGACATATGTTGTCTATTTGCATCAACGACTGGTATGACAGGATTGGTAGGTTTCATCTGCATATACAAAAAGACTGCTTTGACTAAAATTACCTAAATTACCTTATTTATTGTCTTATTAATTTTTTCACGATTTTGTCGGGTTTAAAGGCTGCTCATATCTAAACACATTGGACCATATCAGTTTGTTATGTACATACATTTAATTGTTACACTTGTCTAGGAGCTAAATGTATTCTATCTTTAATTTTTTACAAATGCAAATATTCAAGGGGTCTTTGTTTGTCTTTGAAAACTTAATTTTATCATTTTTATCGCTACAAAGTCAAGTTTGAAACAGACATGCTAGTATTGGGACAGGTCCTCAGCTTTGTTACTTGTGGGAGTCGAACCCTTTTATTACAGGTTTAGAATTTTTTTTCGATAAAATGTTAAACCCCAAATCCAAATAATATGTTTTTTGTTTTTAAAAATATTAAAAACCTAAATAAATTAAGATAAAGTGTGATGTGAGAGAATCTAATTAATTCTATTCCCATCTATTTATTATAGTTCTTCAAAAAAACTCGTTCAACTTCATGTGTATCTATATACCTAACAGAATAACACTTTGTGATTTTCACTGGATTTAAAACAGAGGCCCTGTAAATACTGTTTACACAGAAGACAGATTCTAGCTTAGGGTTCCAACAAATCAGATTCATTCCTGAGTTACAGTTAACATTTAATCTGATTTACTCCAAAACCTTCCGTTTTTCTTTGTTGTGTCTGAGAGGAGATAAGAGAAAGTAGAACACAAAACCCTTATCAGTTCAGAGTTTGAAAATTGTTTCCTATTACAAGATTAGATGTGAGTGATAGAAACATTGAGATAATCCCGTAATTAAACCCTATGTTGACGTGAAACTTCAAGAAAGTGAGGAAACACATTTAATTTGTGTTTACCTCTTCTACTTTCACCCCAATCAGGAGGTTATGTTTTTATGTGTGCTCGTTTGTCTGTTTGTTTGTATGTGCCCATGACTCCAAAAGTAATGGATGGATCTTTCTGAAATGGGTTATGTGGATAGGGTATGATCAAAGGAAAAAGTGATTAAATATTTGGAAAGACCTAGATCAGATTCTGGAGCCGTATTCATGTAAGGTCTTAGCCAGATCTCAGGTTTTAGTTGCCTAAGTTTGTGTACAAAAGTAAAGCCTAAGACTTGGCTAAGAACTTTCGTAAAAAGGGCACCAGAAAATCTCGAATTTTCAAAGGTCCAATTTTCAATATATTTTCACTGGCCTTGGCTTTGTGGTTGACATTAATCCGATCATAATGAGTGGATATTTCTGGGAGTTTTTTGTAATTAGGGGTCTGGCCAAAAAAAAAAAAAAAAAGATTACATTGTTGAAAAGACCAAATTTCTCGAAACACATCCTGGCCGAGGTCTTTCTAGTTATAAGTATAAGAATATCAACTGAGGGTTTAATGAAAAACAGACTGGAGATGTCAACATATTTATACTTTTACTATATTTGTATTACTATAGTACTATATTATAGTACTATATTTTTTTTTACTATGTCTTAAATTAATATTAATAAAATACATTTAAACCTATTTATATGTCAAAGATAAATTCTCCATCCAAACTTGGATTTTATTGACATTTTTTTCTATCATAAAATTTAACAAAAGAATAAATTAAGAAGCCTTGTTTCAGACAGATTTTCTTCTTTGCACTAGAATGGATAAAATATAGGAAAAAATATAATAGAGTTTCCTCCTGATTGTTAAATTAATCAAAATAATGAGACAAATATCTTGATTGAGTTGAAGGCTTCCACCACCAGTAATAAACACTGGAATACTAGTAGCAATGTTGAAAGTTATCAAACATGTGCCCGAGTTTCCAGGAAATCTAGGAACTTAACTCAAACCATTGCTGACTTGTGTATCTGATATCTCTTGGTAAACTGGCTGAACGATGATGGAAAGCCTTGGAAGTATTTTGAATGGGCTCAAGAGTTCCTTAAGCACTGGTCACACTTACACGATCAGTTGGTTGTAAAATATGTAGAGCCATGTTTGATAGATTATGTACAATTATTGTTAAAATGTGGTAAAAAAATCTATTATCAAATTTTAGTTGTAACATCACAATCAAAATGTAGATTTTAGCAAAGAAAGTATTTCCAGTTTAGCTGTTATGGCTATGACTTTGTAATGACGCAGCGTTGGTGTACCTGAGATGTATCGATAAGTGTGTTGCATATTATTAAAACATGCCTTGCTTAGTCTATGAAAAATGCTTGCATATAATATGACCTATTTGGGAACAACTTCATATTTTGGATTATGAACTATATAAAACAGTTTTGTTGTGCCTTAGATTAAGATTAAGCACTAATAAGGAATTCATTAGATCTGGGCCCATATTTAATTGTCTTTGAAAATTGGGCTTTTCCAAGAGAAAAAGTCGAGAATAAAACTTATTTTTTTGAAAATTGCAATAAAAGAGTATTTCATAATATCCAGTTATTCTAATTAATAATACCTTCATGTTTATACACAATTTAAATTTAAATGTTCTTTGTTTTTTTCACAGAACCATTGTCTCTAATTTATCATTACTATCTCCACCAAGGATGTTATGTTTTTTTCGTGTTAGTTTCTCTGTATGTTTGTCTGTGACTGCAATTTCTCCAAAAGTAATGGACAGATCCTTATGATATTTCTGGGTAGGGTCTGTCTAAAGGACATTGTGGCCGTACCACAAATCATGAAAGTCCGGAGACAAAAAAAAGTGATCTCTAGAAACGCAAGCTTCGTGCTTAAAAGGATTGATTCTAAGAACACAGATGTCAGTGAAGAGGTACCAAGATTATAAACTACAGGAGGAAAGCTTCTCGAATAACACACATGAAAAAGTATATATTGAGAATGAAGATGACAATTGTTATACGGGTGTGTAGCATGAGTATTATATTGTCCGTCTTCATAAGTGATATCTTTACTTTCATATGAGGGATGTTTTGCTTTTATTATCCACCATTTTGCATGAATAATAAATAAAGTGCTAAAAAGGCAGAGCTATATACATATGGGGATACCAGTGAATATAAAAATGTTCAATTATTAACCCGAGGTTTCTCTGCCATTTTGACATGGATTCCTATGCAACAAAATTAGCAGAACTCTATATAATACATTTTAATGATTCAAGTAACATATTTGTGGTTTACATAATTGATGAAATATTAATGAAACATAAGTACTTGTTGACGAATTGTCAGGTTAATTATGTATAGGAAATGGATCTGGGGAATATAAAATTTAAAAAAAAACCCTGTATATCCTGTTATTGAGATCAAATATGTTGTAGTGTAGGTAATGACATAATTTTTTAAGCCTGAGCTCTAGCGAGACTCACACTTCTAGAGATTACTCATTTCCTTTCTTTTATCAATGGACTTTCATCCAGTAAGGAATCTGCCCTTCCAGTGGGCACTACTTTTGTTTCTAATTGCTTTCAAGCACTAATGTCACTGTCCTACTGCAGCTTGCTCCTGTAAATTGACAAACTTCTCAGCCTTGTTTTGATTTAAAATTGATATATTTAGTGATGATGCCCGCAGCTTTACACCTACAAGGTGATTTGGTTATATCAATACCCTTATATTAAGCAGAGAAGTGAGACCGAGGCTTAACTCAGACATGACATTGAGAAGGGCAGAGTAAATGATAAGGAACATGTACTGAAACACCAGATCCTATTGTGATAGCCCAGTGTGCCTGTCAAAGCTCTATCTCAAGGAAGTAGAGCTAAATTAGATTGCTATTGACACAACTTTCTCCCCCTCAGAGAATGATGCATGTAACAGTAGCATATAGTTAGTTTTTTCTGAGTAACAATCTGCTTTTCTGGTTTTTGCACTCTTAACCTCTTGATGTGGTGTTTCAGGGGACCAATGCAGCAATTTCTACTCGGTAATTTTTAAGGCATTTTCTTTCTTAAAATTGAAGTTATCAGTTAATGAATGAAGTAAAAGAGGTTTATTGAAGCTTACTACTTTATCTCTCCACAATTTTAACTATGTGGTTAAATAGTTCCTCAGTAAAGTAACCATTGCAATCTGATAGAAGTATATCACGTATCCTGTGTATCATAGACAGTGGATACACAGCAACCGTGCAAGTTAGCAAGTAAGCAGTTCATCACTCAGTCCTTACCTCTGTGATTGTGGCTTTGAATCCAGCTCACGTTTACATGCTGTAATTACTGTGGACCTGTCTTAATATGATCTTAGCTGAAAAGGGGAGACATAATCCCCTAAACTTTGATTATTTTACAAGAATGTCAGGTAATACCTAGATCACACTGTCCCATGCTGAGCTTTAGGAGCTACATACAAACATGAAATTGTTAACTCATCCGGGCTTGTTTTTGGCTCAATGCATGTCATATTTTAGTAGTTACCATTTGCCACAAAAAAATCAGGATTGATATTGTAGTAGGATGGATAGCATATTTCAGGCATATCAACTTTTTCACAAAGTTTGAAAAAACAAGGCCAAAGTGGGTTTTGGTTTACTAGCACGAGCCACAAAGCCACCAGAGACATAAGTAGTGCACTAAAACAGTCACCCATCCCAGTACTAACGTAGCCCATTGCTGCTTAACTTCAGTGGAGAGACAGGCACTCATCAAGCAATGCCACAATTTATGAAAGTCCGGAGACCAAGAAAAAAAATGAAAAAAGATGATCTCTAGAAGCGAGGCTCGTGCTTACAAACCTGTCACAAGTTCTCACATGCTGAAATAAAAATGTATTTTTGTATTGTGTATTTATACTCCGCGCAATATCTCCATATACTACAGGACTCAAAGGGCTATTTAACCCATCCGACTGTACAAGTACAGCCTCAACTCACAACTATCTGACATTCCCCTAACTGGAAGATAGAGGCTCAAGGATGACCATTTATCAACGTCCTTGAGGTTCTTTAGTCTGCCACTGGGAATAGGACCCAATGCCAGAGGGCTGCCATTTTAAGTGGTCATCCGAGCCACTATGTATCTGCCTGTACCTGCGTTTGAACCCACATCCTCTGAGTTCCTAGACAAGTGTGCTACCTGCTAGGCCACATTGGCAGATACCACTGCACAGCACAGTGTAAACAGACCTTAACGTTTCAGATTAGATGGGGCACTGTTGCTTACTGCGTGATATACTCGCTTCTCACCTCTGACATCCTGGGTTCTATTCCCAGCGTGATCTAAAGTGGAAAAGGTGATAGCTGCTTCCGTTGTGCCTGATGGTTTAAGTTATAGAATCCGGAACAAATATTAACATTGTTTTTCCTGTATCTCCCCAACTACACTTCATCATGCGACCTATACAACTTATTGAAGGTGACATTAAACTCCTGATAATGTAATGATTTATTATTGTTTATTCCTTTTAAAAATCTCCTTATTATAGAGTTGGTTTCAGTGCTAGTTAAATTGCAAAAGGTTAAAGTTGGGGTTTTATGTCCTGTTTAGTAGTTAAATTGCAACACGCCCAAATATCATAATCATATATGTATCATATCACATCTGCAACTGTGTCCTGACGGTTCCTGTTCTGTCCTGGTACAAGCAAATAAACATTGGAATGTATGACCACTTAAAATGTTGCTCCTCTGCCATAAGACCCTAACAAATGTCGAGAATATTGATAAATGGTCATCCCTGAAACCCTGTCTTTCAGTTACGGGACTGTCAGTTATTGGAGAGTCCTCTTGGGGTTGTACTTGTGTAGTAAAGATGAGTCAAATAGCATTTGAATCCTATAGTGAAGAAGATTTTGCACTGAGTATAAATATGACTGGTACAATACAATAGGAAAACTTCCTGAATGACATATAAAACAAGGCCGCTGCCGTAGCGGTTATCTCCTGCCTTAGAATCAGTAATAAACTAAAGGAGATATAAGGCCTTTGTAGTCAGATAACCCCACTTGACATTGAAGAAGGAGTCAAAGGTAAAAGTCAGCAACTGGAAAAGAGTCTCAGGCCTTGACTTCCTTTAAGTTGTTTTCACATTTGGAACCCCTAGTAGCAATGATAAGAGAGATAGAAGGCTTTTTTAATAGGATAATCCCATTTAACATGTGATATGATGGCCATTTTGTTTTCAAAACTAGGTCAAATTACTATCAGGCTAATTTTCCTAGCCATATAAATTTTGTGCAAATTTGATAAAGTTAGCTGGAATATTTCGAGATTTAGAACAACTTTATGATTTTTAAACAATTGGCTATGGTGGCCATTTTGTTTTTCAAAATGAGGTCAAAATTTGCAGAGACAGGTTTTTTGTAGCCATAAACATTCCCTGCAAATTTGGTGAATATATCTTTATAAATGAATGAGATATTAAGGTTTATACAAAAACATGAGGAACAAATGGACGGACGGACGGACGCATGCACGGATGCACGTATGGAAGGCGTTTTATAATCTCCCGACCACGGCCTTGGGCCGCAGGCGAGAGATAATATATCACAGACGGAGGTGGTAATATTTTACGAGTGCATAGCATTAGCATTATATTGTCCATCTTCAGGAGTGAAATATTAACAAAAACTGACACTTGTTGAAGAATTTGTTATGCTGATTATGCGATTGTAAATGGCCCCAGCAATACAAAATATATTTTCCATTCAGTATGTCCATGTGTTTAGGTCAAATTACAGCTTGTGGTGAAATATCAAATATATCTCTGCCTTATCTGAACACATATATTTCAACAGCATTTCTTGAGTGCCCATTGCCATGTTTTGCTCAAATAGATTTTGGACAACACAGGAATCTAATGTTGTAGTCTATGATTACTGTTACTTCTCCAACAGATGGTTTTTAAAACACTTATTCATATATTCAAGTTAGACCAATATACAGTTAAATCAACATTAATAATTGCTTCTATTGCCATAAGATTATCACTCACATCCATCTTAGTATACACAAGGATTCTTTATTGAAACTAAGTTATTCTATAGTTTGAAGAAATATAATTGTAAAGGATAACTCTAACTATTTAAACCACACTTTTAGTAACAGACAATAGAAAAAGTGTGAATTCTTTTTCATGAATCCACACTTTTCAGCTTCAGAATCCACACTTTTAAGTTTGAGAATCACACTTTTAGCTTAAGAATCAACACTTTTTAGAATAAAAATTCACACTTTTTAAATTGTTTAATTAAATGGCCCTGATTATAATGTAATCAGGTGAACATAGTCTGACAATTTTAACGTTGAATTTAAAAAAAATTGTGTTCTATAAGACATCATTTAGGATTTAACACATATAAACCACAGTCGTACAAAAACATATGAAAATTATATTCATTTCACAAAAGTAAATGTTTGAAACTTGACACTGTCTTTGAAACAATCTTAATATTTGGAACAAAAATGGCATTTAACATTTATGAGTAATTTTACAATCCCCAAGTGTATTAAGTGATGTGCTGCAAGTGATTAAGTTCTACAATTATCCTGTGAGAGAAATATCCAAATGTAAGATGGAGCATCACAAAGCTTCACTGGTAAACAAGCTTTTTGGGTGTCCTGTATGACTGAAGCACAATTTTTCTTTATCCAACAATCTAAAACATTTTGTAAATAAGCAGCATGTGACCCACATTCATTTTAAATTATTTCCATATTGCTGTATCTGAATTGAGATACCATGCAAATCCTCAGCAGGAAAATCCTCCATCCAAAGTGAAGCAGTGACTGAAATCCGTTTTCTTTAAAGCAGTAACCTCAGACTCGGTACATAGACTTAAATTGAGATCCTGACCTTTCATTACTCTCTGGTTTGTTGTAGCCCCGAGTTCTCAGATAGCTTTGCTACCCAGTCCAGCAAGACTGTAAACAATTTTAGACAATACAATGAAATATTATTTGATGCTAAATCAATTTTGGGAACAATATTTAATGATGGTGTATTTTCTAAGAAATTAGCACAGAATTATGTTTTGCCATTTGATAGTGCAGTCAATAATTTGTATGTCAACATTTATAATAACATTCTGACATATAATTTAAAATTTAATAAAATATACAAAGAACACAGTAAAATGCAATGAAAAATAGCAAAAAGTGAAATACCTTGCCTTTTCACATCACTGTGCACAATCCATTTTTGTTATGTAAGTTGTTTTCCACATCCTTTCAGCCTATAATCACTGATATTTTTATATTTATTTTGAATAATAAATAGGCTCTGTCATGTACTCTCACTGAACATGGTTGCAAAGCTGCAAGTTTGACACCACAAATGCTAAGGACAAATGTACCAGCAGAATACAAAAGATTTAATTAATTCAGTTGAACATTTTCAGAATCAACACTTTTTTTTCAATGTTCAGGTCACCACATTCAATATAATTAGAGATTTAGGCCACGTATATATAAACATTAGTTTTTACATGGCCTCTTTTGTGGTTTAAGCCAGAGAAACCACTCGAAAGTGTGAATTCGTGAATCAGAAAATTACTCGGTCTTTGGCCTCGTATTTCCTGATTCACGAATCCACACTTTCTCGTGATTTCTCCTGCACAGAAACGTTTATCTTTTTTAAGCAAATGTCCATTGAAAAGCCTAAAAATTCATATGAAATAAGCAATTGATATTTCCTTGTGTTTGGTGTGAGTATGTTACAGTGGAGACTGCAATTCATGGGAATCGATAAGTCCACTGGTTGAGACTCCAATTGTAATTTTCTTTGTAACAATATTGAATCTTTGCAAGTGGACATTTGTGAAATACATAAATAAAAAAACTTACTTTCACGTAAAGAACAAATCTAATTGCTTACAAATAAAACAGAATGTTTCTGAATAATGCCACAGGATTTATTTTAAGTGATCACTGCGTTGCTGTTTAATTGAAGACAGAATATTTACTTATTATGTTTTGTAGAACATCTGTCATATGCAACACTTTTTGCTAATTTCGATTTCGTATTAAAACATTTTATTTGCTTTATGTATTATTTTGGTTTAGATAACTGAGGTCAGGACCTGTATTCACAAAGATTCTTAGAATTTTTCTTAGAATTACACTTATGTCTAAGAAAAATTCTTTGCTAAGAATTTTCGTATTCTTAGAATAAAAACCTATTCACAAAACAATTCTTAGCTAAGAATAATTCTAAGAATAGAAGTAAAAATAAATGTGTGCACAGGTTAGACTAAGTGTAATTCAAAGAAAAATTCTAAGAATCTTTGTGAATACAGGCCCAGAAGTAACTTTCTGTACGTGGATGCAATTCTGGTGTCAAGAATAAGAGATTTGTGCATATAGCAATTTTATATTCTTAGAAAAATTCTAAGAATAAAAGTCGTTCTTAGAAAAATTCTAAGAATAAGTATAATTCTAAGAATAAGAATCTTTGTGAATAGGAAAATTCCTATTCTTAGAATTTTTCTAAGAAAAATGACAATTCTAAGAAAAATTCTAAGAATAAGACTAATTCTAAGAATAAGAATCTTTGTGAATACAGGCCCAGATAATTACAGTCTTTCTGTAAATCCCACCTGTTGCCATAAGGTGCGTTCAGACCAGTACCAAGTATGATAAGAGCCAAACTTGTAAACAATTCAGCTGATAAATAAATAAAACAAGGAAATTAAACCTTTTATGATTCCCCTTAGCCTAAAAAATTTAAAACAGTTTAAATGTATATATGATTATCAGATTTTCAGATTTTTCATTGAAAAAGCCTGGAAGTCATATCAATTTTATATCTACTGTTCTTTGTCACTGTAGCATGACTTACATGTTATTGTCTCTATTTTTATTTGCAGAAATGTAGGGATTCAGAGGTTTCCAACAATGACTTATATCCAACCTTTGCCAGGACAGTACCATCTACCTCAAAAGTGTCCAAATCAGTGATTTCAGTTATGCAAAAATTCCAATGGACAAGGTTTGCCATTGTGGCAGGAAATGGTCCAACCTGGAGAGAAGCGGCTAAAACCTTAAGAAAGCTTGCTGATGAAAATGGTATCTATACAAGTCATATCATGTCTTATGAAGAGCCCTACATTCCAAACTCTGGGGGAGAGAGGCTGCATCAGATCATGAGGGAAACTCACAAGGAAACCAGAAGTAAGTTAATAAAGTTTTTAAGTGTGACCTCTAGCGAGGCTAGCACTTCTTGAGATCACTTTTTTTCATTTTTGCTTTGTCTCCAAATTGTCATGACTTGTGTCGTAGTGTGATAAGTACCCATCTGCTCACTGAAATTAAGCAGCAATGGGCTAGGTTAGTACTGATATGGGTGACCGTCTGATTTCTTGGTCAGAGATGGGATGTATCTGACTCAGAATTTGTTTTTGTCAGCAGACTTTCATAAATCCTAGTGCACTACTCCTGTCTCTGATGACCTTGCAGCTCGTGCATGTAGATTGAAAGACTTTTCAGAGTTGTTATATAAATTGTCTCTATGATATAATTAGGGGTGACAGTGGTTAATTAGGCCTGTCAGGGGATGTCAGTGGTGAAAAAACAAGTCTTTGGCTCTTTCCCTCAGTGGTGGTGGGTTCAAATCCAACAGCTGTTGGCCTGTTAGAATGTGAGACTAATGGCCTGGTCACACTACGTGCGTCTATAGCCTACATTTATAAGTGGTTTATATAACCACTTATTCCCGCATGTATTGCCAGACTTCTGTCAGGGAAGTTCGCATACTGCATCAGTCATTGATTGTCCATGGCTAGCCACATAGAAGTTTCAAACCATTCACAATTTCAGCCTATCATAGGCTGTAGCAAGATCACCTCTTGTAACTGCCTGTACAGCAAGATGTTGTATCATTACTTAAGTTCTTCTGCTACCTTTTCACTACATTCGATGTTGTTTTCTCTGTCTTTCTGTGTCCCAGTGAAGTTTTATGTTTGCACTGCAGCAGCTGATATTTTATTGAGGCAGTGTTTGATTCAAACACCTCCTCTAGCATTGTAAAAGTGATGAAATAATGTTTTCTAAAACTTTTTAAAAATTGAAATAAACTACTTTCAGGACCACATTAAAGCTATTATGAAAAAAAATATATATATCCAATTGACTGATTCAATCTCTGTCCGAAACAAACCCCAGTCAGGTAACATTACATTTATAGTATCTTTTCTGTGTCAAATCATGGCAATTGTCCTAATGTTGGGAGGTGTAATGTTGGGTTTTACAGGCAGTACAGCACCCCCTATCACCTGTAACTGCTAGAAATACTGCATGTAGTGTGATGGTGATAACTGTTTAAATTATTTATTTGGGTTTAACTTCGCTTTCAACACTTTTTAGGTCATATCATGATGGGTAATCTTATGGGCAGAGGAAACCAGTACATACAGTCGGTCAAGGTTCTATACTGTAAACTACCAACTATCAAGCTTTCTATTTACCCACAATTAGGGATTTGAAATGTGGCAAAAATGACCCAGGAACTTGTTCACACACTTGCCTTTTATTTATTATGTAAATTGTTTTGTATTTACCTTTGACTTTTTTTATTATGTCACTTGGCCAATGGATTTAAATTATACAAAATAAGTCCAGTAAAAATTATAGGATAAGTTTCCAAATGACACATGCAAAAACAAGGTTAAAATTCGAACAAAATTTGATGTAACACATTTTATCGCCTTTTTTCTACAGAGAAATGTAGAGTGAAAAGGATTTTTACCAGAAATACAAGATTCATTAAATTAAATTAGACATCCCCATAAAACTGAGGGAACATTTTGCTTAAATTAACAACCTGAGACAGTATAAATCTACCTAATCTGATCACATTTACCCAGTAATCTAGGTCATGTGACACATTTTATGGGTGGGCCATTTTAATTTGTGTCAACAGTCTTATTTAAAGAAAGATGATAAAAATTAATTCTCTGAGGAGGCAAGTGATTGTCCAAAACATTCAGTGTCTTAAATAAAAAGTATTTGTTTTTCAGAAAGAATGTTTTCTTTAAATTAGTTTGTGACAATTTCAAATTTTTACAGTAATTGTAATTTGGAAGACGGTGCTTAACATTAAAATAATTTTTTTTTACCGTAGTATAATCAGTTTTCTCTTGCCTATTATGGTATAAAAATAGATATAGGCCATCAGTTTTATGGAATTTAAGATACACATAATAACAAGACCAGATTCTCAGTTTTTGTAAAGTTCTGTTTAAATAAAATAACAGGTCATGACCTGAATTTAACCGATATTTCTAAATGTTGTTTTACGAGTGATCATATGACATTCAACCCAGAGATAACCCCTTACAATTCAGCAACAGGAAGCAGAATTCATTAAAGGAGATTGGATGTATGGCCCCAAATGTAAACAATCACACATGTCTAATAATTTAGTTTAAAGTGGGTTGAATTTCACATACTGGGATAAATGTCATTTCTAACATGCCATGCCAGAGAACTCACAAACCCCCACCTACAGGTATTGCAGAAAAACAACACAAAATGTGTTTCACCAGAGATGCATCCTTGGTCCAGTTATCTGAAATTTAAAAAGAGGCTCTGTTCCTGTGACCGTCATCTTGTCTTCTCATTTCTCCCCACCCCTTTAATTGGTTTGCACCTCATGACCCTGCTACATACTTTCCTTGTTTTTGGTGTATTGTCTTCTGTGCTGTCATCTTTTGTGTGCAATAAATGTTTGTGAAATAATAAAGAAAAAAGAAAAGAAGTCTGGAGACTTGATCTAGATCCAGTTCTAAATTATCTTTGAGGAAGACTGAGTCATATGTAGACGTCACCTTGTGTAAAAATATGACCCAGCTAGATCTGATGTATAGTTTTTCAAGTTATACACACAGACAGACAGACCCATTTACAATGGCCTTGCCCCTCCTTTTTGGGATTAGGGTAATGAGGCTGTTACAATTTCTAACCATTTTTGGTTGGAAGGGGTATCACAAAGGTAGGGGTGCTGATTGGCCATGACACACATCTAGAGATGAACAGAGGCATTCTCACTACACCTTCAGGTGAATTGGGAACAAGAAACGGATGGAAAAGTAGAAAATTGTGACACTTCTACAGATGGACAGAATCATTCTGATACACTCTATAGAAAAAGAGGCACACTTAACTGGACAGGAAAGAGGTTGTCATATCTGTGGGTAAACAATGCATACTCAAAACATCTCTGGTTGAATCGTGGCACACGAAATGGGACAGAGAAGTTGCTGACTTGCATACATCTCTAGATAAAGAAAAATATTATCAGAATCTGGTTGAACAGGTCAAAGAAAAAATGGGACGGGAAGGTGGAAGAGAGTGCCACTTTCAAATATTTTTCAAAATAGTAGTATTTGAACTAGTGGTCTGCTTTTCTGTTTGGTGTGCCTAGAGTCTGTCCTCAGGTGGAGATTAAGAGCTATAAAAGTACTATTAGAATTAGAAAGAACTCATAGAGTGCATACCTTCTCCAAGGCAGTTTCAGGGTTGGGCTCTGTGTTCAATCTGTGTTGCTAAACTGGACCGTCTGTTCTAACCAGGAGTGTCACAATGAATCTTGAGACATGTATTTTTACACTTCGTAAGAATGTCAGCTGAAATGAGGTTTTCAAATTCTAAAACATACCATAATTTTCACCAATTCTACATTTTCTGCATGTCTAAACAATACTAATGTTATATAAAAAGTAAATTTTTATATATTATTAAAAATCATTTTCGAACACTTGGTAATTTTGTAGTTTAATTATGGAATGAATGAAATAATTCATTGTTTAGAGATTGTAATGATATTTAAAAGAAATCCCATTGTTGTTTTTATGGTCTTGAATAATCCACCACACAATGTAATTGTATTTTACACTGACTTATAAGCCCTTCAAGGGCTGAGGGATTTCGCTTATATTGTTTAGTTTATTTATGTCATGAAATTGTATATCATTTGTTAGTTCTGGACAAAAAGTTGATCTGGAGGTGATGTTGACATGTGTTACAGTGCCGGAAGTGCAGAAATTGAGTTAGGTGTGATAATGAAAGGTATTAATGTTGACAGGTGGAGAGACACAGCTATATTCTAAATCTTTGTTAACTGGGAAACCCTTTCTCCTTCTCGGGAATGAGGCTCAAAAGTGTACTTCTTTATGAGAAATTAATTTGCAGACTTGGAAACAGTGTTAGATTTTACTTAGCACAAAGAAAATGGTTTCCTTTGTGAATAAACTTTTTCTTCAGGCTTCAGAAAGGGTATATTGGGGAAGTAATGGACACGTTCTACTGGACATTAAAGAGTTATTTACTGTATTTTGTTTTAAGAAAAAATTTGGGCTGGAAGAAAATTTCACTGATTTTCCAAATTAAAAATAGGTCACTTGAATTAACTTTCACCAGTAGTCGAATTCAAGAGATAAAATTTCATTAAATTATTTTCACTATCCAAGCTCTTGGTTATATTATAGTTCAAATCAATGCCTTGTAAAAAAGGTCCACTTACATTGTACATCAAAATCTACAATCTTGGATGATACAAATTGCTTAGACCACTGAACTTGTCAGATAGTATTATCATCTGTCCCCAGTCTCTTGTTGACAGAATATTCGTAATAACTATTGATTTTGGCTTTTCATTTGTTCAAAATCTCCTGTTAATTATGGTAGCTTAAGGGGTTAATTAGTTTCAGTGCAAACATATCTTTTCAGACAGACCTATTTTTCTCTCTTTTAGTTCCTCACACGCTTAAATGCTTCTCTCAGTAACAACATTTTTCTTGGAATTTCAAAGTTTCCCATTTTGGCCACAATGTTTTAGAGAATCTTATAATTGTTATAAATGTTACAAATACTCTGAGTTTTACATCTTACTCTCTTCACCCTCGTCCGCAGAAGAAGAGAGGGGTATTGTAATCACTCCCATTTGTTTGTCTGGTTGTCAGTTCTCATAATTCCAAAATTTTATTCCTGGTTAGAGTTATATTTTGACACTAGGTGGGGGTCTCCTCATGACTCAGTCCTTTTCATAGTTTGAAAAATATCCGTACTGGGACTTTTGTTGGGTGTTTTCACCTTTATCTGGCTCAATGTCACTGGGCGAGGGTTTTTTGCTCTCTTAAGCACTGTTTGTTTTAAATGTAATTGCGTAATGAGAGACAATAGCCAAAGGTGACAATCTACAATGGATATATAGAGTAAACAGGAGAACCAGCTGAAATGTAGTGGCAATTACAGTGTTTTAAATGTCAGTATGGAACTTCAGGTCTCCTTAAATGTCTTTCACTGCTTCATAAACAAATGAACTGACTTCAGCTGCCTTCTAAGTCTTGGGGCCATATTCACCAAACGACTTAGCCGAGTCTTAGGCTTAGCTTTTGTATACAAATATAGCCAAATTATACCCGAGACATTTGGTGAATACATTTCCGGGTATCTAACCTTTTAGATTGATTTCAAGGTCACACAGATGGGCACTAGGGTTATAGCATGGTACCTGGGCAGGTATTCACAGACATGATCAGTGGTTTGATTTATTTCTAACTTACTTTGCGTTTTTAATGCTATCAACATTATCTCAGGTAAAACACAGGTTTTGTGAGTTTGAAAACATAGTTTGTCCTACAATCTGTCAGCAAATTTGCTTGTAGTGGGATAATTTGAGAATAACATTACTGCTTATCAGTTACAAACCATCTGCTAAGACTGTTTGAAAAAAAATTCACATTTGATTCTGCTGCCTGAAAACTCCATAGATTCGGTAGTGCTATTGGTAGTTTAATATTGATAAAATAATTCTTTCTTCTTTTTTCAGCTCCAAACATTGAAAAATGCTGTATTATATATGCAGTGGTAGACGTTATCGAAAAAAATAGACTCAAATCCTTTTGATGTTCCAGATTCTATTTATACAATGTCTTATCATACACAGACCAGTGATGTTTGAAAGTCTTTTGAATGTAACTTATGCAGGCATTAATCCTGACATTAACGGCTACCTAATTTGTCTAACAAACCACAAAACTCTTTTGAGTTGGAATTCCCAAATAAATGTACTGAGGCATAAAATAAGAGGAATGGAGCAATGACTAGAACATTACATGATTGGTACATAATTTACTAGCACTTAAAGAGCGCAGACCTCCGTCAAGCAGCTTAAAAATCCTTGCTCCAGACAGTGTTGTGGATATCCACCAAAATCGAATAACTTGTTCATCATGCCATTGTAAACATTTCCAGGAGATTTCAGGGAAAATCCATCCATAACTTTTTGATTTATTTTGCAAACAGACAGACTAACGTTGCCAAATGCATATCCTCCTTTGTGAGGAGGGATCACAGGACAAAATATATGAATAAATCTGAGCCTTAAGGACAAAGGTTGTGTGTGTATTATACTTCTCCAGTGATTATGTTTCAAACCATGCCCCAAGAGGGTTGTTTTACTCTTTTAATACACTACTTTGTTTCAATAACAATAAGCAAATTAAGTACAACTTTGCCAAAACAATGAAAAATAGCTGTGTAACATATCTGTTGTTACGGGCACCAGTGAATGTAAAAACTTTAATTTTTAACTTGTGGTTTCTAGGTCATTTCTGCACAGATTTTCAATATTGCAAAAAGAAAAGGTCTATAAAAATTTTGTCTCGTGATCTATTCATCATATTTGTATATTACATATTTTAAGATATATTAACAAAGAATTGACACTTGTTAATGAATTTATAATGTTAATATTATCCATGGTGAGTAACGCCAGGAAAATATAGAGAGGTCCCCCCCCCAAAAAAAAAACACTCCTCAAGACAAACAAACAAACAAAAAAACATAAAAAAGAAAATATAAATCAGAACAAAATCATACGAGAAAGTGATGTTCTATGTGTTGATGTTATTAAAATAAAATGAATAAAAATTATTTGTTGATATTCATTGTAGAGAAACATATAGTCACTTCAAAAATATTGTTCGCAAACCCTCTAATATGTCCTGGTCTGTATTTGGCCATATTTCAAGAAATTACAGCATTGAGCGCACAATAAATTCTCGGAGATTATACCGGTCCAAAGGACGTAGAATCTCTAGTCTGAACCCTGGGTTAGTATCTTGAGTTATATAGATGTGTATGTTGAGAAGTCTGTTGAGTGTGACTCCTGCAAGCATTAACACTGACATGGAGACATCTGTAACAGCTTTTAGGCTTACAAGTGTAGTGCTTCAATTCCCCTAGGAGTCACTGGGTAATGGGCACAGAGAACTCAAGACATTAGCAGAGAAATGAGGATGTGGGGCGGGGGTGAGGGTGGGTGAGAGGGTAGAGGGGTTGCTAGAGCTGATATAGCAGAACTAGTTTTGAAATTACAGTCATGACTGGAATCTGTAACTTTAAGACCTGTTGTCATCTTTATTGTAAGCTAAAATGGCAGGATGGAATAAATATATCTTAAAAGGTCTGTTAAGACATGAAATCTGGTCTGGTTGGACTGTTGTTACTAAATTGTCCAATTCCCTGTAATGTAAGATAGTTATCACCTTTACCAGGAGGTTATGTTTTAGGTGCATTTATTCGTCTGTCTGTCATGGTTACTCCAAAATTAGTGTTAGAATCTTTATTAATGTTTTATGTGGGAAGAACCCGAGCAAAGGAAGAAGTGATTAAATTTGTGGAGAGTTCTCGATGATAAAGTAAGAAATCTAAAATTCGCCAGGAATCTAAAATTCGCCACCTCTAAAACCTTAGTTAATTTTATGAAGAAAATGATGTTTTTGTCCAAAAATTGGTATTTTTCAGTTCAAAAAGCCTTAATTTACTATACAGTCAACAAATCTCGCCTCAATTCATTTATTTTATTAATATTTTCACATGTGGCGAATTTCAGATATGTGGCGAATTTTAGATTTCTTATATCTGAAATAATACAAGAGTTTTCAGCAGTCACATTTTTAATGATTTAGGTTTATGGTTGAGATTATTCCAAAAAAATAAAAATTGTTAAAAAGCAGTGTTTACATCAAATTACACTTGGGGAACACTCAGCTGTATTGGTGGAGGTTTGCGCTGTATGAGTGTTTTTTTTTTTATTTTAAAAGAGTTAGGAATTAATAATGTTTGAAATAAATGAGAATTATCTGGACGAACTATAATTTTAAAGTTTTATTATTAGAGAATGTAAATATTTATCATTTCAATGCGCAGGGCTATGACTGTACATTGTTTTCTTGCCAGATGACAAAATAGAAACATATACACCGAAAAGATTATTTTACATTTAGTGTCCACCATTTAGAATGAATACTACTAAAAATAAGTACATGTTTGCCTAAAGAATGCCATAAAATTACCTGTTACACATACCCAGAGTACGGGACGGCAGTGAACATAGAAACTTCAATTGATAAATTTGGATATCTCTGCCATTTCTGCATGGATTTTAATGCAAGAATACCAGCAGATGCTCTTTTGTCTCATATCTCTTTCTGATGATAACGATAGCATTTATGTTGGCTACATAGTCTGTGAAAACATTCCAAGCAAGTCCAAAAAGTCTTTCAAGCTACAGGTGTAAACTGCAAAGCCATCAGTAGGGCACCAACCTCAAAGCTTAGAAGCAATCAGAAACATCAGTAGTGCAGACTGGAAGGACAGATTCCTCACTGGAATCACAAATTCCACCAAAGTCTGGTGACAGAAAAGAAAGCTCACGCTTAAAAAAACAACCCTTGTTTGTGCAAATTTGACATATCGATAGTAACGAAGTACCCCCAAACTCAAGTTCCTTCAAACCCCCACTTTTGATCGCAGAGTTCACAAATCAGTTAAACTTTTTTCTAATTCCTTCAGTCACTATGCCCCTGCCCTTTGGAACTCTTTCCCTCTCCATGTAAGAAGTAGTCCCTCTGTTGCATCTTTTAGGAAGCACCTCAAAACTCACCTCTTCAGCTCTAGCTTCCCAACTTAGTCTTCCTTCCCTCCCGGTCACACCCACAATCCTGGATTACTGACCTTGAACGCCCCTCGACTTCCATATGATAATGATTTTGTTTAATTAGTGCACTGAGTTCCTCCTTGTGGGGAAGATATTGTGCTTGCAAAGCAGTAGATTAGATTAGATTAACGAGCTCTGGGTAATAAAACTATATTATCCAGTCTAATTTTTCCAGTATATATAGGTCAAATACATGGTGATGGGGTAATAAATTTTGTTAACTCTTAAACTCTAAGCTTAGTATATCTTTCTTGGCATTAGAACAAACCTAAAACTATGTCTTGGCATCATGTCTCTACTGATATTATTGAATCTTAGAATTTCTTGATATATAATGATAATGATGTATAACAATAATGATAACGATAAATGGCTAACAATATATAAGTCAAAAAATTCACGCTAGATGTTTATGCCCTTTGGTCAAACCTTTCGGTGTGCTTGTTTCTGTGTGTATTTTGACATTATCCTTATGGCTCGGAAAAAACCCAAACGATCTTGTATCTGTCTGAAATTGAAATTGAAGAATGATGCATCCTGTATATCAACCCCCCCTTCTACCCTAAACCATGTACATTTTAGTTGATCTCATGAGAGGACTTAACTACTTTTTCAAACATTCCGAAAAAGTGGTCCTGGATGTAAATCACATTCTGTGTTATGTCAAGTGCATCGTACCTAAATGTTAATCCCACCAAATCATACCGAGTGTGTACTACCAAGACACAAAGTGGGCAGTACTACAAGAACCATCAACAACCAAAGGTAGATGAGGCTGTTCAGCTGTAGTTCATGTCAGCATTACAACAAAGGTTGTCCTAGGTGCAGGGTCATATCTGGACAGGTCAGGGTAGAAACACACTTGTTTTCGTATAAAATGGATTGGAACCCACAAGTATTGAAATGAGAGTCAAGTGATAAAAGGCTAAGCTTCTAAAGCTTCGAAGGCTAAGCTTGTTGCCGGGACCTTAATGATTCATAGAGTATAGTGTTGATATATCTTCAGCAAATATTGCTTATTTAATAAATTCTAGAAGGATAACTTTTGAAATTATTTTAATTAGTACAGTTAAACCTAAGTACGTGTGAATCAAAAGGACAATAAAAAGTAATTATTCCAGATAAATAAGGTGGAAACCTGGCGTTCATTTCTACTAAGAAGACATTTTTATTTACTGGAGAATTTTACTTAAAGAGATCCACTTAAAAATGAGGTTTTACTGTAACTGAAAAGCATTTGTTTGATAGTAAATACAGTACTCAAACTGAGTGTTACTGACAGAGACTGTACTGCAAATAGTAAATCCATTGCAACGAAAATTGTGGGTTCTGGTGTCATGATCTTGTCTCCCTAAATCAGTGTCTATTTCTCAAGCAATTTAATCTAGTTCCCACAGAGTTAACCTTATATTGTTTTATGATTACATGCTATATTTTGACATTAAGTGTACTTCAAATGAAAATCAGTTCTCCTTCAAGTTAATTATGATTTGTAGTGGGACGATAAAAGGTATTTCTTAAAGAAGTGTTTACAATATAAATTAAAGTGGTATAAGGTAATACAAAAATGTAACATAAAGGCAGGAATGTGATTACAACTGAAGTTAGTGTTACAAGATGAGGAACAGCCTCTGGTGAATTCAATTCATTGTTGTTTTCGGATGTTGAAAGATTTATAGACTTTATCAGTTCTTTACTTCTGCTTTTCTGTAAAGCAATTTGATCCACTTGACCAATGTTAACTGGAAACTGCTCAGCTGTATTATGAACAGCCCTTTTCAGGGAATTTCTGTTGTCATTCTGCACTGTGGAAGGTTTTGAGTCCATATTGAAACGTGTGTCTCGTTGCATTGCTCAGGGGCTCAAATATGACCAATTATCAACGCCCTTGAGGTTTTTTACCCTGCCACTGGGGAAAGGACCCAATAGCAGAGGACCCATCATTTTAAGTGGTCATCTGAACCACAATGTATCTGCCTTCACCTGGGTTTGAACCCACGTCCTCTGTGTTCCCAGGCCAGTGTGTTATCTGCGAAGCCACAGTGAACACTCTCATTGTGTTGCATTAAAGTAAGGGGCATCTGTATGAAAACTTTACTGTCATTGTCCTGTAGTAAATAGTAATGGCGTCAATCAACCACACAATGGATCATTTAGTAACATGAATCATAGGCAAGTAAAATAGATTGTTCTAGAACTACATGTACTTTGTGATTAGGGTGACCAATAGATTGTTCTAGAACTGTTTTGTGACCAGGGTTTGATATATCATTGTGACCATTGCCTCAGATCATTATGTGTTTATTGTAATTAGGCTGCCACCATAGCTTCCAATCAATGAAGTTTTTTTATGTCCTCTCTCTGTACTTACTTTCAGTTTATGCGTTTCTGGGGGAGCAGTATGCCCTGATGGACTTTGCACGCTATCTCCATCTTGATCAGCTGTCAACAACTGGCAAGTATGTGGTGATTGCAGTCCATGACAAGCCATACTCAACCAAAGAACGGCATAAAAGCTTCATGAAATGTGAGTCCCTAGTTAAAGAAATAACATAGTAAAAAGACACCCAGATATTATAGGATGCCAATGTTTATTTGTTTAGGAATCTAGCACCAAAATTAAAAATAGTTAATCTGTGTGTTGTGTATGATTTAGTTAACCGTTTACAGTGTCTAATATCTAAATCAGGATATTATGGGTCCAAATATAGATAAAGAAGTTCCAAAAAAGTCCAGAGGACAGGATAAGTTCATTATATCGTAATTTTGTCTAATGAGAAAACTAAAACGGGATTTAACGTTTTATCAAATAAACCTTCTTGTATTAATTTGACATTTCATTTATTAAAAACCTGTGTCAGTTACTTGGTAGCAAAACAAAAAAGAAATATCTGAAATGTTGAGGTTCTTAGATTGTTTGTAAGATTGATGTAAGAATTGTTTTCAATGTAGTCAGACAGTATCTCAATTTATTGAGACACGTAGTCAATTTTGTGAGATATTAAGTCAATTGTTCAGGATAATTGTTTCATTTTTAAGACACCAAGTAAGTTTTATTGGGAGTTTTTAACTCAATTTTTCGAGATAATGTGTCATTTAAAAAAAAAATTACTTTATTGAAATGCTAACAAAGCTACATAAACAGGTACATAAAAGTAATTTCTTATGTCTTAGTCATACTACATCTGGTAGTGGCCATGTTATAGGCGTTTTAAATTACTCCGGAAAAAAAAAATTGTTTACCTGGTCCTGCCGTTTGCATTAAACCCTTGTTTTAGCTAAGTTTTTTTTGTATATTTGTATTTACTAACCGATCTCATTCATCATTCCCTATTTAATGGATTGGGATGTTGAATTGACATGTTGCAATTGTACTGCATAAAATATTTATATATTCATAGACAATGATTTTAACTTGTCAATAGTGTTGGATATGAGGCTGATGGGTTGGAAATGTAATTTATATAAAAAGCTTGCTTTATATATCCACATACTCAATTCAGTAACTGTACACCCTTAACAATATCATCATGTTATGTTAGAATCATTGTCTAACGACAAAATTGTTAACTTTTCTACTTTACATTGTTTTTGAATGGTGTTATAATATATAAATTAAGGCTCACAAATTAAAAAAAAAAACACTAGTTTAATAAAATATAACAATATCATTTGATTTGAATGGAAAATGGTAATGATAATTTTATGAATGGAAGCAAAAATTATTTAAATATTATTTATGAATTTTTCTAATAGTCTATAACCTCAGTCATTGAAACCTAAAAAGCTTAATTCAAGTTGTATATACATCACATAATTTAATTAAATTTGTGAAAGTAAAATCTATATATTTGGTGTAAGTTCCTATTGTTGTTTTTACTTTTTTTCTGAATCTGTCTTTAAATTTTGGTTTGCAGTTTTTATGCTGTCAATATTACTTAACTTAATGCTCAACTTTCACGAGCTGGCCACCCGACCACCCTAATGATGTTATTACATGTAATCTCATTGGTCATATGTAGCCTGTTATGCCTCTGGATTCTGGGGCAGTATTCTGAAAAGGTCTTACCCAAGTATTAGGCTTAATTAACTGCTGTATAACCAACTTAAGCTTGATAATTGATTAAGACCTTTTGCGAATGCGGCACCTGATTTTTAACCCTTTCTCTTTGTGGCACTTGTGCCATAAAATTTATCATATGACAGAGATTAAGCACTATGAAAAGGACTCATAAAATTGTACAGTACATTGGTTGTACATCTTATCTTTCTAGGTGTGAAGGCTAGAAACATAATCGTAGCTATGTTTCAATACATTTTTGGAATATTTGAAATATGCTCGACAACTTTCACATGTAAAGCTAGTAGATCCAAAGGGGAGGTTCTGGGGGTTCGATAGCAAACCCAAAGCAACAGACACCGATTTAAAAGTTGAACATCCTGCACTTGATCGTGCATACCATGTACACATGAATGCCCCCACCCCTATTTAAAGCTGGATCTACCTGCGAGTAAACATATCTCTCCAAAGTACCAATGGTGTTATGACTGGTCTTTAAGATTCTAATGTTGACCTGCACAAGAGTGGTTTGGGGCTTGGTATATAAGCTATTTTATTAAATCATGGCACTTAAAAATGTTGTGAGGTAATGTTACTGGTCATGTGAACTATATTTTTTCACTTGGGAGACATCATGTGGTTTGTTATTATTTCTGCCCCCCCCCCCCCACCGCCTTTTTACAATATAAGTTGTAGATGTACCTTGAATTTAAAATTGGTTAGGCTTCACCATTTGTAGCCACAGTTGAACAGCATTAATAGTGTATGAATAATCCAAACCCGCCAGATAACTAGCAGAATGGGTAGGAAGAAGGTCACTTGTTGATTACCAAACCTGTATCCTGAACTCTGCTTCTCGGTGACGTCATCTCAGTCCCATCAATCTGATTGGTTGAGGTTTAACCTTTTCAACGTATTATTTTGGTCATATCACCATGGGTTGGTTAAGGGGATGAAAGAAAGCAGTGTGTACTGCTTGATCAAGATTCTTTACTGAAAGACATTGGGTACCAGTAATTAAGTAGTGACTTGTTGTGTGAGGTTTTTGTCAAGATTGGGAACCACAGCTTGAAAAATAGAAGGGTGTGTTAAGTTCAGCTAAAAATACAGTCAACAGTTTCAAGGGTAATTACTGCAACTATAGACATCCAAGAAATAATAAAGTTTTGTTAGTTATATGTATACAGATTATTCTCATGTATTTATGAAGCCTGTGTAATAAGTTACAATGAGGGATAAAAACTGACTCAGTAACAGATGTGATGAACTGGATGATATCTTAGATCATATTGGAATCATTTATTAAGCAGCAAATTAATGAAGCATCCTAAATGGGCGTTATGACTCCAGCTAAACTGGGTGATGACAGTAAATGAAATTCTAAAAGCCGGTACAATGTGTGGAAATGGTAATGAAATTCCTTACAGTAGAGAGATTTTTCCCCGCCAACAGCCAACATAAAGCTATGTGCTTGATTTAATTCAAGCTGCTTGAAAATAAAGGAAGACAAATAGGATATCTTGTTATGTAGTAATTTGCAAACTATGAAACAAGTTAACCTTTTTTAGGGGAATGACAAAAAGGTCAAATTATCAGTCCTTTGGGTCAAGCAAGACCTTATATGGAAAAAATAATGAAAGCTATTGATTTGGTTGTACTATGTCTAACCTCAGTCCAGAGTAAGTAAAATTAACAGATAAAGCTGGAACTTAATAATTTACCACTGTTCATAAAGACGATGACATTCCATATGGTGTACTTGGTAATCCAAACATGCTACCATTCTGAAAAAGATTACAAATCCTTTATTTGTGGAAGTGTTTCAAACATTACACATTATTTGTCAATATTTTATACACTACCAGATAATTTCATTAAGGCCCGTTTCCACTGTTCTGTGCAGTCGTATCAACCCTTGTCCTTATTGCTCCTAAAATGTTCGTTGTGTGTGGGTAGTACACATTCAAAACTGAGTGGTCCCGAAATCCAATCCTGCCCACCCCCTCTTTACTCCTCTGGTGGGTACATTTTAGTATTAAAAAACAAGTGGCCCAAAAAACATTCCTGCCCACCACCTCTTTACTCCTCTTGAGGGTACATTTTAGTATTCAAAAAAAGTAGCCCAAAAACCAATCCTGCCCACCACCTCTTTACTCCTCTTGTGGGTACATTTTAGTATTCAAAAGGAGTGGCCCAAAAACCAATCCTGCCCACCACCTCTTTACTCCTCTGGTGGGTACATTTTAGTATTCAAAAAGAGTGGCCCAAAAACCAATCCTGCCCACCACCTCTTTACTCCTCTGGTGGGTACATTTTAGTATAGCATGTGAGAGATTGTGAGAGGCTTTTCTGAACACTTTTAAAAAGCTGTTACAAAGGCTATATGTACTTAGCCAAACAGATTCTAAAGAAATGTGAGTCCAACTTATTGCAACAAGCCAATACTACTAAAACACAAAAGGCACCAAGATATCAACGAACCTGGATGAGTTATATATCTTGCATTGACAAGTAGCTTGTAAGGCCAACATGGAAGAGTGTGATCTAGGTCTGAAACATGGGTGACTGAATGGCAAACTTATTAACCATTACATTACTGAGACCTTCAATGTATCTCAGAAATATCCAATCTGGTAACATTCAGATATGACATCAATTTTTTTTTGTAAAAAGAGTATTTTAAAATCACATTTTGGCACCTTTGCAGAAAAATGTGATCCAAACTTGACTGGATAGACACTTTGGGCAATTGATATAATTACCTACACCAAGGGGGTTATGTGATTGGCAGCGTGGTTTTGTCTGTTAGTCTGCATGCAAAATAACTCAAAAACTTACCCACGGATTTAAATGTCAGAAGGAACAAATGATTAGATACTGTTAGTGATCAGCATCACTGTCTGGATCCAGGAATTTTTAAAGGATATTTTATATTATTGCACTCAAAGACAATATTGAAAGTGTAAGGCCTTGGCAGTGGCCTGCACTCTCCAAGTGCTGCTTTTTGCACAGTGTTATTATTTTTAAAACTTTAAAAATGTGTTGGCATTAAAGGATTGACTCTATTTTATGAACAGTATCAATAAAAATTATTGATTCAGTTCACTCTCATTAACTTCCCTTGGTTTGGGTAGTGATTAAGAAAGATATCCTGGAAAATATATTGTGGCACCCTCTGTTATTTCCATTATAAAGCAAACTAAGCAAACTTAAATCGACCCATCCCAGATAAATGTCTCCTCATTCAGAACATTGAAGTGGTACAGTCACATTCACTTTTGTGTTGCTTTGCTGATGTGTCTAATGTGGGTGTTCCACCACACGACTAAGGCTCCCGATTAAGGGTTTTTGAGGGTCGGTTTCAGAAATTTGCTTAGTCCCAGGCGTCCTGTAAGGGTCGGTTGTGGTCGGTTGTGGCCGTGAGAGAAATCAAACATGTTTGATATTTCTCCCGACCCCAACCGATTATTTTTTCCCGCCATAAACAAAATGTACAGTCCCAGGCTTCCTCAGGCCTCCTCAGACCAAAATTACACAGTCCTATGCTGTCCCAGGCCGCCTGCGACCCTTAGTCCCCGACCCTTAGTCCCAGACCTCTATCACTTAGTCCCAGGCTTCCTGCGACCCTTAGTCCCATTGCCAAACAAAAATCGGCGATCCTGGTCTGGGGACGCCTGGGGACGCCTCAGGACACCTTGTGGGGTCGGGACTTAATCCTGGGTTAGTCGGGGCTTAGTCCCAGGAGGCCTGAGGCGTCCTGGGACCCAGTCGGTTTGTCTACGACTAGAAAAATGGCTTAATCGGTTCTTAGTCCCAGACCAGTTGGGGACAGTCTGGGGCCTCCTGGGGCGTCCTGAGGCCGATCTGTAGTTAATCCCAGACCTTCATACCGATTCTGTCTTCCACCCCATTGGTCAATTTTTTTTCCATTTTTTCCAAGACTACCCACGATTAAGGGTCCCAGACAGGATCGGGGCTTAATCCTTTGGTGGAACAGGGGCATAAAGCTAGCCTTGCTTAAGGCTTAACTTTGTATGTTATCTTTTTGAAATATGTGCAAACATATCCGGTGTTCATAAAACACTCATACATGTTGTGAGATGTAATCTAATTAGACAAAGATTTTAACAATATGCTAATGTAATCCTTTAAAGCCAGTATACGTATGAGACAATTATATTAAACTGAACATTTATGTTTGCGCTGAATGCTTTCTCCCTGTAACACAAACTTTAGCCTTCAGCAAGGTTAGTCTAAACCCAAAAGTCTGTTACCTAGAAGATGGTCCTTAACTAAGATTCTAAGAAAACAGTTTTACATATAAGTTTTTGAATTTGGATCCCATTACAAGATGCATTTCAATTTTTCTTTAATAATATTTAATATATAAAAAATGTTGACTTAAATTCATAGTATAAGTTTAAGAAGTAAGTGTTTTGTATCACATTAGAAATTGGTCGAATATTTGATTAAATATCTCTTTTGAATGGAGTTGAGTATGTACTCTTATAACCTGGTTCTTATGATTTCATAAACATGTGAATCTGTCCCAACATATGCCATAATATCTACAAACATGGTGAGATTAGGATCAGTTTTCAGGTCCGGTAAGATTGTTTGGAAAATGACTTATTTTGGGGAAAACCAAACAGTGAGCCATAAAGTCCATATAAATTCTGCAGAGCCAAAACTTTGTCATATGATATGCTGCTTGAACAAATAAAAGAAGGCCTTCACACAACTCCAGAAAACAGATTGTTCTTAAGATTTCTCCAGATGAATTTAAAACATTTAACTAGATATGAAAGAACTGCAAAAGGCTCAAAATGCAAATGTTTTAAGTATTTCTAATTTGAAATGTTGATGGCACAGTTGAAATAGTGTTAAATATTTTTTCACATATGTTTAACACTATAAAATGTGTAACTATGTAGTTAACATGTGGACAACATAGCAGTTGTGTAACTGCGAAGTAACACAAAAGTAATAGAGATGTTCTGAGCAACTGCTTTGAAGCCCTGTATCTGTTTTCGCTATGTTACACATCAATATTTTTGGGGTGTGATATCGCACAATGATTTACCTAATTTGAAAACAATTGTAGCTGGCCAGAAAAACAAATCTAAGTGTATCACTTAATTGCAGACTTTATATATCATTTAGAGACAGTTCATACGTTTATTTTATATCTCAAAAGAGGGCATGGGGTGCTGTAGAAGAATCACAAATGAATAAGTGAGACGGATGGTTGGCTTTAAAACTCATGGTGTTGTTTTGCATGAGAGCTGTCAGAAATAAGCCAGTAATGTGTTTGCACGATGTTGTTCATCAAGATGTCATTGTAGCTGAAATTAGGGTGGAATTCAAACAGGATGGTGTGAGATTTTGAGTCCTCTTCTAGACGTAAATGACCTTGAAGTCTAAAAGTGTGAATGTTTCAAAGGAAACGGCAAAAAAAACAACAACAAAACATAACCTCCACCATGGAGGAAAAAATGGGGTTTTCACTGAAATTATTAAGAGATAGAGTGACATGAAGCTTATTTAATGCCTGACAGAATATTCAAGCATTCTAAATGTAATATTTTAAAAACACACTTGTACATATCCCAGAACAAAGGAAATTCAACAATTTCAGGCTGACTTTTAACACACACTTCAATGAAATACTGATACTTTTATATTGGACAATTTTTGTGAATTCATGGCGTTTAAAACTAATCACAAGTACTCACGAAAATGCTAATAATTAAAGCAAAAATCTAGTTTTAAAAATCCCAGATTTCTGCGACTTTTCTTTATTTTCTGTAACTAGCAAGTATCTAGGAAAAGGCAAGGGAAAGAGACAGGGAGAGGGGGAACAATTTTGTTCTCATTTTCAACTGCACGGTCGCCTGAAGTGTGCTGAGGTTCAGGGTCTGAAAAGGTTTTTTTTCGGACAGAGTGTATGAGATTTTTGAACGTATATAAGGGCATGTTCACACAATGAGGATCTTCAAGAAAGGTACATATCCATGAACACGGTTCAAACTGTTTCTAAGCAATGTCAGCTGATGCAGTGCCCAAAGGGGACTCTATGCTTGTTACTCCTGGCATACTTAACATTATATAACTTTATTAGACCATCTTTTAATATGTTCCAGACTTTGAAGATGAAACCTTTGAGACATACATGGTGGATGCTTTTAAGAGTGTGCTGACTGTATCTCTTAGGCCTCCCTGTAATCCAGATTATGAACAGTTTCTCGACAGGACTCGGAACTACTCCTACGGAGAACCATTCCTATCACCCATACCCGTTATTCCTGGACTAAAGATGGATGTAAGTATTTCATTACCTCAGTTTGTGTCTTATAGTTCCTATATGTTGCCTTTTAGTTGGATAGTCTGACCAGAAATTTGCCAAGGGCTAGAATTTAATAAAGATTTTTTATTTATTGTTCCTTTTAAAGACAAAATATATAATGCAAACAAGAAAAAGCTGTTACAATATAGTATACAGGGCTACAATATTTGCCACATTATTACACCAGCAAAATACTTCTTTTCGATACAACCACATAATAATACAAAACCACTGAATGATACTCTTTTTCGAAATAATTATCATTATACATTTGTACTGCAATTGAGACAAGCATCCAATTCTTGTAAACCGTATGGTGGAATCTTATGGCATACAGGTATGATTGTTCATCAAAGACACACTTGATCTTTAACTGCAATGCATTGAAACTGGGTTTGCGACTCTCTTTGAGATATTTAAATAAACAGGATTTTCCTATAAGGTTATGACATTTACAGAGAAGGCAAAGGTATATAAAGAAATACAGTTAAAAAGATTGTATGCAGTTGGCAACTAAGGGAAGGCCTTATGGTCTGCAGAACAAAGACTGAAGGATATTAGACCTGACTCCATCATGCCGGGGGGTTGTCTTAATTTACCAACCAAGGACAAACTTGAGAAGTTTATTACTATTATATTATAGTATAATAAAGTCACCTAAGAACATACAAATCAATTTGGTCCAAATACTGTATCACTATTACCTTAAATGCTGCTACTTAAACTGCTACTCCTCCTCCTCCTGCTACTACTACTACTACTACTGCTACTACTAACACTACTATTGCTACTACTGCCGCTACTACTGCTACTACTACTGCAGCTACTACTGCTGCTGCCACTACTACTACTACTACTACTAATACCACTGCTGCTACTACTGCTGCTACTACTACTACTGCTGCTGCTACTGCTGCTGCCACTACTACTGCTACTACTGCTACAACTAATAATAATACTAATACTACTACTGCTACTACTACTACTACTGCTGCTACTACTACTGCTGCTGCTACTGCTGCTGCCACTACTACTACTACTACTATTCAGACATCTTCAGTCGATTTGAAGCATAATTATGCCATTGTACTCTTATAGGACGTTTGTAAACAAAACCATTAATTGTGCTCGTTATATTTAAATTATTGTTGATTTATGTTTAAAGAAATATGAGCGATGATACATTTCTACTTAGAATTGGAGCACAAAATCGACACATGGCCAATTACTGTACAGATAACAAATGATCAAGTTGTACATTATTGTGTCTGATTACTAGGCAAAGCAGTTTATTCACACTTCTAATAGCCTCTATATCAGACTATGTTAACATAATACAAAAGCAAATTCAACACAGAAACAGCAGTGTGCGAAATTTTTTTAAAGATAATTTTCTATACAAAACATCGCATCAATCAATACATGCCTAGATCTAAGACGCAAAATCACTGTAGAAGAAAACCTATGCATCTGGCCCTTCAATTCCTTCACAAGGAAATGGCCTTAAATCTGACACAATTTTCAATTATCTTGGCATTTGGGCCAGATAACAACAGAGATATTATGTTTCTCAAGCAAGCAGTATTTCTTTTTATCACTGAGATAGGATTTGTCAGCTACACAATGGTAACAATAAAAGAAGACTTCAATGCAATCTACTCCAACGTCACTACCTTGTAATCTAGATCATTTCAACTCCCCAAATCTTATGAAATGTGGCAGGTCTTTGAAATGGGGCAATTTAAAAACAGATTTACAAACTGTAATATACATTTACCGATAATTGGCAAAGATATCACTTTGAAGCTGAAATATAATATAAAGGGAGCTACCATAAGCTTAATCTCTTAAATTTTTATTTAAAATTTAAATATATCGCCAAGTTTTCTGATTCATGTAGAGCTGTAGAATACAATGTATGGGTAGACCAGTGAACTGGCCTCTTTGAAAAAGCTGTACACCACTAGGTGAAGGTCACCTTAGACCTACCATTCCCTTTTTCTTAAAGTGTTCTGGTGCCTGGCCTATAGGTATGGTTCTCGTGAAAACCTTTTTCCTGTGATATTTGGGCTTCAATGGAGAGCTATCAGGTGTGGATGTATTAATCACACAACAGAGAGCTGGTGGTGCTCATAACTGAATCCAAAGCAGCAGGAACAAGGCATGTTTCATATGTGGATTTGGCAAAAGCCTGGAAGAAATAGAAGTACAACTACTGCCTTGACTTGCAGTGTTCAAAATTGGGAAGTTTATGCCCCTTTCAAGGTCATATCAGTGCCTTCAGTTTATCTACCACCATATTATCATAAACATAATTGAAACCCACATCGACCTCCATCACAGCCAAGTGATCATATGTCAAAATTGTTAATAACTTGGTAGCTGAGGGGTCAGCTTTGATAACAGAGGAAGTCTAACATAGCTTTCAACACACTGTCCAGGTCAAAACAAGACAGGTAGTTGAAGAGATGGAGAAAAGCAGTCTACTGAAAACTATTTTGCACTGGCAAGCAACAACATACTTTCCCACTTCTAGGTTGGATTGGGAATCGAACCAAGAACTTGAGAGAGGAAAGGTGGGCGTGTTACCCACTACATCCATAGAGCCCTGTGACACTAATACGCCAACTATTCATTGATAAGTGAAAAATCCTATGGTCATTGTAACCTTCACTAAGCATATTATCCCAACGTGTCATTAATTAGATAAATTATTGCCTGCAGTTTTTGTTTCTTCTTCTTTTTTTTTTTTTTTTTTTTTTTTGGGGGGGGGGGGGGGGGGGGGGGGGTTGGTTGGTAGTGTAGTGTGTAAGATGTTTGCCGGCCACCTCCGAGGTCCATGGATTAAACCCTGGACCTTATGCAGGAAAACTGGTAGCTGCTTCCGGATGCACAGAAGTTTACAGTGCAGAATGATGACCAACTAATATGTAATGGTTTCCTTTGCGCCTTAAACCTACCCATCGTATATATATAACCTAGACAATGTGTTGAATGGGAATAGCACAGATAAATTAAATAAAAGCCAGTAGTTTGGGATTTACCAACTAAAATATCGTTTACTTTCTATCTTGTTTCTATCTAAAGTTCAGATCTTTTTACTCCATGTGCGCTCTGTATACAACAGACCACAATCTACGTGTTTATATCTGGCCTTCTGTCTACCTTTAACATGCTTGTTCTGTAATTGAATAGCTCTCATTGATAGGGTGAATCTAATCTAGCATTTAATCAAATGCTCAATCACTCGATCCCTGACACCACACACAAGCCACAATGGTGAATATATAATTCATTACATGAATACAGATATCCCATCTCTGTTTTAATTAACTTGGTATTAAAATGCTAGGATGAAATCTGTTCAAAATGTTTTGGAAGAATTCTATGGAATAAATTAAATTGCTGATTGGCAATGGCAAATAGTCCTTGCCTTGATTGGGAAATGGATAAATTGTACAATTACCCAGTTCGTAAAGATCGCTTTAAATATACAGTATTTCAAGTGGTTCAAACTAAAAGTAAATGTATTACTTAAGTTGATATGAATAAATTAATTTTTAAATAAAAATACACCCCCCAGCAAAAAAAAGACAAAAAGAGACTTTTAAATCGATTCAATTGATAAATATTATAAGATGACTCCATTTATTTATGGAGGCCCAATAAGGACATTCAGGTTTCTATTTTAATATGTACTAAGTTATGATCCTGAGACGTTCTCTTGAGCACTACTTATTATGTCGTGATCACCAGATGATTTGATGATCACCACCTAATTTTTCGTAATCATCAGATGTTCTTCTGCTGGGCAACTTATTTACCTGTGATCAGTACATCATCTGGTGCTCACCGGATGGAATATAATCTCTTTGTGTTCACTGAATAATAAGTCCTGCACACAAGGTTATAAGTCGTGTACGTAAGATAACGTCATGGCCAGGAGCTTTTCCTCTGGTCCCAACATGGTGGATGCTTTCATTGTCTATATCTTGTATTATATTTAAGGATATATTCGAGTGATCAACTGACAAGTAATCAAAATCTTTTGACAAAATTAGAAATATTTCTCAATAAGTTATATCCACAAAATAGTTAAAACATGTAGACATTTTTAACATGGGCTTGTTAAATGCTTCATATTTGTGGAGAAAATGACTTTAGAAATGAGTGCCATCAAGTGGCCCGTAACTGTGAAGAAAATAATAAGATTCTTTATTGATTTATTGACCAGTTCTTGTTTTTTTCAGTTACTGATTATTTTTCAATCAACTGAAGGATAAGTTGGTTCTAGTTATAACTCGGTTAGTGAAAGAAACAGCATTTTATCGGGAGTTTAAAGAAGGGTATTTTATTTCACTCACTTTGCTTAAATACAGTTAATTAGCTCATGGCAGGAATAAGTGAGTCACGTGGTATGTCCATCTGACACTGATAATTTTTGTTGTCTGGATTTGAAAAAAAAATGCTTTATTTGGAATTTGAAATACAATAGCAATTTAAAAACAAAAAAGTAACCGGTAAGCACTCATAGAGTACAGACATCTGCCGCTTTTGGGGTATTTATGAATATTTGAGATTAGTTTTTGTATCCAGAATATGATTCAGATTTTTCCCGATACATGAAAAGACAGATAAAAAGACAAAATACTCAAAAAATATAGCTTCCTAACAGAGTAACTAAAAGAAACATCTACACAGTTGGTATACACATATGTATATCATTAGAGTGCCATTTTCTACCACTACATCAATAAATATTATAATAGATAATTGATTTAACTCTAGTTTGATTATGCTTCTGATCAAATAAAGCTAAGTTAAATGTGGACTTTGAAACAAATTAAAAGAGAAAACCACTTCTGTTTATCTGAAAAAGGTTCTGAACCTATCTCCCTCATCTCAATTTTATTTTGTCTGAGGAAGTGTTTTTAAATGGATTAGATGAACCCCTTCTCTTTACCCAGATAACGTTTTAAAATCTGTACATTCATCTGTACATTCAAAAATAGAAAAATTAAAGTTGCTAATACTAGCAAAGCAACCATGGCCAATACCCAACTTTGTCTGCAGAATGAAGGAACCGGGTTCTTTCATCTGATTTGCACAAAAATGTGATATCTTTGATCTTTTCATAAAACGAAAATATAAAACTATTGTTATTGCTTATATCCCAGAAAAAATGAATTAGGTTTTCTTATTTTCCATATTTTTTACCTTTAACAATTTCCTCTATTCATTTCCTTAATATTTTCCTTGTTTGTCATCTGATGTCGTGTGTGTGACCAAATGATTATTTGACAAAATCGTCCTGATGTCAAATAAATCACATATTGCATGTCATAATTACTTACATCCAGTTCTTTTGAAGACTTTTCTTGTTTTGTTATTTCAAGCTGAGCAGGAAATGAGGAAAGAACACGTCTGTTATATGTACATATTTCACCAAATATGTTTTTGATTTTATAGGTAAAATGTTGAGAACATCAAATATCCTCTACTTTCTGTAAATAATGTAAAATAGACAGTAGCAACAACAACAAAAAGAAAGAAATGGCAACATGCAAGGTGAAATTTCGTGGGATCAACAATACCTCTACTTAATGTAAAGTTCGAGTTATCAGGGTGAATGCTAATAAAACATGGACTAAAATTTCCTCTACTTACTGAGAAATTGCAGCTATTAGGATAAATGTCAATAAAATGTGGACAAAAGTACCTCTTCTAAATCAGCAATTCCAGCTCTTAGGATAAATGTTAATACAACATGGACCAAAAGCAGCTCTACTTATTGAGAAGTTCCAGCTGTCAGGATAAATGTTGATAAAACATGGACCAAAAGTACCTCTACTTAATGAAATATTCCAGTTATCAGAGTAATTGTTAATAAAACATGAACCAAAAATATGTCAAGTTAATGAGAAATGGCAGCTATCAGGATAAATGTTAATAAAATATGGACCAAAAGACCCCTTCTTAAAGAGATATTTTTTAGGTTCCATAAATCATATGCTAGTGACAGTTATTGAGCCTAATAAATTTTGTTTTCGACAATGTTTTTTTTTGGCAAGTGGATCAGTTCAAAGTTTTAGATCCTCATTTTCTCTTCTCTGAACCACTTCACTTAGCTTCAGTCAAATTTTCCTTTTTAACTGAAATGCTAACTTTTGACCTGAAGGTCTTCTTAGGAGATACATAATTTATTTATCCGCTCAAAGGAACATTTTAAAGTCTCATTCATATTTCTGTTGTGATCTTTTTATATATTTATATATATTATACTCATTTCAATATCCCCCTGTATTATAGAACCTAAAGAACTATTTGACCCATCCTGACAACACAAGTACAGCTCAAGCTCTTTCAGACTTTTAGACTGACATTCCCCTAAGTGAAAGACAGAGTCTCAGGGATCACCATTAATCTATGTTCGTGGGGTTCTTTAGCCTGCCACCCAATTCCAGAAGACTTTAAAATTTTAAGTGATCATCGAAGCCACTATGTATCTACTCTTACCTGGAATATAACGCGGGGTCTCCTGAGATTCCAGGCGATGGCTGTTACCTAGCATTGGTTGGTGTAACCACAGAATTTGACTTAAATACCAGATCATGTGGTATTTTTTTGTATTGTAAAAAAGCTATTAATATATGTATATTAATATATTAAGTTGGTACTTTATCACTCAAGGGTCAAGTTATTTACATTGTTTATCATGCAGAAAAATTAAGCTTTTGTGTTAAATACTAAGCTCAACATGAATGTGAGCTGTTCCTGATTGATGCTTGTAAGACTCCAGCTTTGTTCTCCTCAGAGCTGTGGACCTATGGACTGGGGTCTTTTTCCTTTTTAAAAATACTTTCAATAATAACAATCAGACTTCAAAGATGAAAGCTGATAAGTTGATGAAAGTAATAATTAAGAAATAGAAATCTTCTGAATGCAATCAATTGTCACAGTATGGCTTCCATTAGCATCAGGGGTGTTTTGTGATTTACCTCTAGGCAATAAACTAGGATCACAAGTGAGTAGGGAAAAGCACCAAAGGACAGATCATAGTATATCCATAACTGTAATTGACACATGCTTTTCATTAATAAAACCCTTGGATAGTCCCAAAATTGAGATGTGGTTTTATCATCATAAAATAATTCATTTTATGTATCATTTTAAATTGAAATATGGTTTTGTGATGAAATAATTAATTTTATGCATCCCTTTATTTCCCAACAAATAAATTTTGGAGAATTGTTGACAGAAAACAGGATTGTAAATCATAAGGTTCCCAAAATTTGTACATGTTGCAACTTCTACAAGTCTACCTATACAAGTTGCAACTTGTACAAGCTGTTTGTGCAAGTTGCAACTTGTACAGATTTCTTGTACAAGTTGCAACTTGTACAAAATCTCAACCTGTACACAACATATATATGTTTCACGCCTATTTTTTGTATTCTTTTGATACATATGTATTTTACTTATTCTTGAAGCAGAGAGATTTATAATAAAAGTAAAACATCCCTCATTAGAAATATAAAAAAATATATGTCACTCATGAAGATGAATGATATGATACTTGCACTGCACACTCACATGGGGGCCACGGTGGCAGAGTGGTTCGGTTCCCAGCATGGCCTCAAGTGGGAAAGCTGGTAGTTGCTTGCTGTTGGTCGGCAATTTACTGTACAGAACCTTGACCAACTGTATGTACTGGTTTCCTCTGCCCTTCCAACTAACCATCGTGATATGACCTGTACAGTGTTGAAAATGACGTAAAGCCCCAAATAAATAAATACATGGAATGACTGGTTAACTTGAAGTATTACCCTGATACTTTGAACAAGTTAAGAAACAATGTTATACATCATGACCAAAAGTTTAAGGTATAGACATCTCATTTACATTGTTTTTATATATTTCTTTATCAGATTTTCCCAAAAATTAAAGATTTTTAAGAATCAGACAAATCGAGAGATCTCAAAATGAATAGAAAAAGTCTTTTAAGAGAAACAAAACAGTCCACAAAGGGCAAACAAAAGTTCTTAATCTTAAAATAAAACAACCGACCCTCACAAATGAAAGCAAATGTAAATTCACATAAGAATCAATAAATGTTCTTCAAAGAAATTTTTATACATTTGAGTCAACTAAAAAAAACAACTTAAAGTGGCATTTTACAACAGTGACAAATATACTCCTTTTGTTGGCCAACTCTGTTGTTTGAAGATGGCTTTGAATTTATTTGTCCTGGCAGAAATACTCTTATATTACATAACCTAAATGGCTTGCGATAGGATTGTGTTTCTTTGCTAGTTTGGCTTGGGTAATTGTATTAGTACAAATAGAAGTAATTGTATCACATAAAACAGCGATAGCTGATGATAATACCATAAGAGTCTTCACAAAAACTTTGAATTTTAGGGTAGAAGTGAAAGAAGAAAAGAACACAAAGGCTGTTTTCTGCTAATGGTATTCAGAAGCAAAATACCAAGTTAACTGTTAAAGTGTAAAAAGTACATGGAAAAGATTTTAAAACAAAATATTGTAAATGCAATAGTTTTGAGTTACAACTGATTTACTCAACAGTGAGAATCTCAAAGTAGCTTTAGCTCAGTTATGCGACGGGCTACTGCCAGATGATAGGTATCTTTTGAAATAAAACAGAATGTCTCTGGGCCTTGTAGTTTTGGAGTTGCAACTTGTACAAAAAATCTGTACATAACATATATATGTTTCACGCCTATTTTTTGCATTCTTTTGATAAATATGTAGTTTACTTATTCTTGAAGCAGAGAGATTTATAATAAAAGTAAAACATTCCTCATTAGAAATATAAAAAAAATATATGTCACTCATGAAGATGAACGATATAATACTTGCACTGCACACTCACATTGGGGCCACGGTGGCAGAGTGGTAACACTCTCGCCTTCCACCTCTGAGGCCTTGGTCGGTTACCGGCATGGCCTAAAATGGGAAAGCTGGTAGTTGCTTGCTGTTGGTCGGGAGTTTACATTGCAGAACATTGACCAACTGTATGTACTGGTTTCCTCTGCCCTTCCAACTACCCACCGTGATATGACCTGTACAGTGTTGAAAGCAGTGTAAAACCCCAAATAAATAAATGCACACTCACATTCTTTTGTCATCTTCATTCATAATACATATATTTATATGTCATCACTCTGCAGTGTATGCATACGCATCAGCATCCACATGAACAACTTGTCCTCCAAAACTACAAGGCCCAGAGACATTCTGTTTTATTTCAAAAGATACCTTATTTATCTAGGATGGAAATTGTTCAAGGAATGCAGATCTGTTTGTTCATCTGTTTGCTATAGCCATTACGAGTGAGGTACCCTCACCCAAAGTGTGAAGATTTCAACACTTTATCACAATTCTCTCACTGACTATTGCAGGAACTGCTCTCTTATCTTGCATATATGTACTAGGCTACAAGTAGATTCCCTTGTATGAAGTCTCAGGCCCGAATCTCTCTTAATTATTTTTTATGAATTTTTAAAATAATTTTTAATGCACTAAAATTCAACAAATCATGCACTGAATAACTTGAAAAGTATTGCATTTAGAGCATTTTGTTAAATATGTTATTGAGCCAGTTTTTGTGTAGCTAGAACATGGTAAGTAACTTGGGAGTCTATAATAATAATAATAATAATAGTAGGATTTATATAGCGCAAAATTGATACAAATCCTCTAATGCGCTTGAGTCCAAGAAGGGAGAGTCCAGGGACAGGCATGGGTCGACATCTAAAAAGCGCCCGCCAGGGTATAACTAAGGTGGGGGGTATGCCAGCCTAAACAAGTAGGTCTTTAGCTGGCTTCTGAAACCATCTATCCCAATAGCTAAGTCAGTAATAGCTAAGTAGTAAATATGTTATTTACCTACTTTTAGGAAAGCTATAAGATAGTGAAATTGTAGACCTGAAGCTCTTGGCATAGCTGAGAAATAGCTATTTTAAGGTTCTCATTGTTTAGTAAATCAGTTGTAACTTGAAATCTGTTACATTTACAGTATTTTCTTTTAATATGTTATTCACCTACTTTTCAGTCAGCTTTATAACATACTGAAATTGCAGACCTGTAGTTCATAGCAAAGCTGAGCAATAACTACTGTGAAGTTCTCAGTGTTGAGTAAATGAGATGTAACTTGAAAACTATTTCATTTAGAGTATTGTCTTTAAATATGTTATTCACCTGCTTTTGGGTCAGCTATAACATAGTAAAATGGCAGACGTGTAGCTCATAGCATGGCTGTGCAATAGCTACTTTGAAGTTCTCACTGTTGAGTAAATGAGTTGTAACTTGAAAACTATTGCATTTAGAGTATTTTCTTTTAATATGTTATTCACCATCTTTTGGGTCAGCTATAACATAGTAAAATAGCAGAACTGTAGCTCATAGCATGACTGTGCAATAGCTACTTTGAAATTCTCACTGTTGAGTAAATGAGTTGTAACTTGAAAACTATTGCATTTAGAGTCTTTTCTTTTACTATGTTATTCACCTAATTTTGGGTCAGCTATAATACAGTGAAATTACAGACCTGTAGCCCGTCACATAATTGAGCTAAAGTTACTTTGAGATTCTCACTGTTGAGTAAATCAGTTGTAACTCAAAACTATTGCATTTACAATATTTTGTTTTAATATTTTTTCCATGTAATTTTTACACTTTAACAGTTAACTTGGTATTTTGCTTCTGAATACCATTAGCAGGAAACAGCCTTTGTGTTCTTTTTTTCTTTCACTTCTACCCTAAAATTCAAGGTTTTTAAAACTCTAGTGGTATTATCATCAGCTGTTGCTGTTTTATGTGACACGATTACTTCTATTTGTACTAATAAAACTACCCGAGCCAAAATAGCAAAGAAACATAATCCCATCACAAGCCATTTAGGTTATGTAATATAAGAGTATTTCTGCCAGGACAAATAAATTCAAAGCCATCTTCAAACAACAGAGTTGGTCAACAAAAGAAGTAGATTTTGCACTGTTTTAAAATGCTATTTTAAGTTGTTGTTTTTTTAGTTGACTCAAATTTATAAAAAAATTTTTAAAGAACTATTTATTGATCTGATCTGAGTTTACATTAGCTTTCATTTGTGAGGGTTGGTTGTTTTCTTTTAAGATTAAAAACTTTTGTTTGCTCTTTGTGGACTGTTTTGTTTCTCTTGAAAGACTTTTCCGTTCATTTTGAGATATTTCTTGTCTGATTCTTAAAAATCTTTAATTTTTGGGAAAATTTGATAAAGAAATATATAAAAACAATGTAAATGAGATGTCTATACCTTAAACTTTTGGTCATGATGTATAACATTGTTTCTTAACTTAGTTCAAAGTATCAGGGTAATACTTCAAGTTAACCAGTAATTCCATGTATTTATTGATTTGGGGTTTTACGTCACTTTCAACACTGTACAGGTCATATCACGACGGTTAGTTGGAAGGGCAGATGAAACCAGTACATATAGTTGGTCAAGGTTCTGTACTGTAAACTGCCAACTAACAGCAAGGAACTACCAGCTTTCCCACTTGAGGTAGAGCTGTGAACCGAACCCGGGCCTCAGAGGTGGGAGGCAAGAGTGTTACCACTCTTGCAACCGTGGCCCCGTAATTCCATGTAATTGGTTAATTTTAATTGAAAATGACTCTCTGAGAAGCTGACATGAAATTCTTATTGAAACACAATTCTCCCTCTCATATTTTTCTACATAAAGTTGTTTACGTATTTGTAAAACACATCTTACATTTAACCGACATAAAAAACTACACTCAAAATTGTACCATAATTATGTATGTCTTTAAAAAAACCATGCCAATGGTTTAAGAAATCCCACCTCTATTCCCCTCACGGAGAACCCTATGACACCTACGTGACACCAAAGTCTCTTTTCACTGAATTCACAAGAGTATGAATATCATCTTAATGTCAATCACTAATGTGGACACATGCACATCTCTCATTCGTAAATCTGCAAAGAGAAAAAAATGCCAAGGGAGCAAGGAGATATAGGAGATAATGTAAGGCCTTTTTTAAAATGTGTGGAAAAAAACTCACACTCACCAGCACAGGTCTTTTCTGGGGCTCATTAAGACAGCATTAAGAGAGCTTAGTTGACCTTTAACATAAAAAAGGAAGGCACTAAGTCACTTGGAAGAGTGTAAAAATATGTCACAAGGAAAGGAGGACGTATTTATATGTAGACCTCCACTTGGCAAAGATGCGTGTAGCATCTTAATGTAACCTCCCCAAAAAGAGCTCCAAAGCAATCCCCTTGGTTAAACCTAAATATATATGTACAAGTTGGGATTTTGTACAAGTTACAATTTGCAAAAGCAGTTTGTACAAGTTGCAACTTGTACAAAATAGGCTGCACTAGTTGAATCTTGTACAGAATTTCACCATGAAATACTAGTATACTGAAATGTAAAACAGCGTTATACAAGTTGGATTGAAAAAGAACTTTGGTTATATTTCATATTTTATTAAGAATATATCTTATTTCATACATATAAGTATAAATATTAATGTGAGAGTTTCACATATGTATCATTTGTCCCCAATATATTGGTTAAGTTACGGAAACATCTCAAAATTTGGCCATTTACACTTAATACAGACAAGAATGTTTACAGCGGTAATTATTAAGTTGTCAATTACTCAAAAATAAAGTTATGTACACTGTTTATCATGCAGAAAACATGATATACATTTTTAGTTATTTATTTTTTTCGCATGAATGTGAGCTGTGAATCACTGATGTTTTTCAACTAGAACTTCATCTTTGTACCCATCCAAGATAATGTGGCTTCAAAGACTAAAATGAAACATGTTAAATTTAAGAATGGTATCCAATAGCATCAAAGATACGTTGTGATTTACCTGAAAGCAGTTAACTTGAGGATTATAAGTAGTTGAGGGGAAAGCATCACAGACGACTGTGTATAATAGGAAAACTTTCTGAATGACATATACAGAAAATATATATATCACCCTTAGTCGTGAAATTTATTTTATCCTGCAGGTGACAATTACTGGTGCTTATCTGTACGATGCAGTGACAGTCTATGCCAAAGCTTTGGATAAAGTATTGCAGATGGGAGGAGACCCCCGCAATGGCACGTTACTGATGTCCTATGTGAAGGGCCACCCATTTACAAGTAATGTAACAATACATATATATACTTTTGAGTTTTAATTGCTGTTTTAAAAGTGATGATGTGCATGCTGTGGGTATTGCGCAAGCTTCTATTTACTCTAAATGCACTGTGTAATTGATGTAGTAAAAACAACATCTGATTTAAATGTATCAGATAATGAGGTCATTTGCCAACAAACTGTTATAATATATTCTGTAAAACCCAATGAAATATAACAATGTTTTGATTTTACATTGGTGTTTTGCCAAAAATCTGCTGAATCCATAGGAGTTGATTTAATGGAAGCCATTATGATCAAATGTTGAAGGGATGTTGGTGTAGTGATATCACAAAAGCCTTCCAACTGTTGGGTGCTTGGATTAATTCCAGGCCTGGCCAGAAGTGGCAAAATTAGTATTTGGCAGACGATTTTCAGGGTGGAATCTTGAACATTAATCTTGACTATTATACTCAATCCCGCAAATTTTCAGTTTCAGAAAACACCAATCTCTTTATAAATGGCTATACCCTTCTGGTCACTCCCCTGTCTAGATGCTACTTTTATGTTGCCTTCTTTTTAATCGCGAGCTCCAGCTAGGCTCGTACTTAGAGAGATCACCTTTTTTTGTTTTATTTTTTTGTCACCAGACTTTCTTGAATTGTAGTGTATCATGATGAGTACCTGTGGATAGTTGACCGCCTGAGTGTACTATTCATGTCTCTGATGGCTTAGCCGCTCATGCTAGTACACCAAAACCCCCTTCGGCCTTGTTTTTTTCCCTCGATGTTGACTTTCACGATGAAGATACCAGGACTTAGAAGGATGTTTCTCAGTAATTTAGCAATACATAAATGCTTTTATTATTATTATGTCCAACATGTGGAACATAAAATCATAGTTCACACTTTTTATACTGTCTCTATTTTTGTAACTCTTACCAGTGAGGAAATAAAAACTGACCAATGTAAAAAAGTAGTGCCCATTTGGAAGTCTTATAAATGTTGCCTTGTCACTATTCAGCAGAATGTAACCTTGTCTTGTCACCTTTCATCAGTTGAAAACCAAAGTCCAAAGACATGTAAATAAAATTATTTTCTGTCGGAGGTCTCTTTTGCAGGCTTCAGTAGAGTATTATAATGCTTATTGTGTCCCCAGACAGAAGTGGATGCCACTCATTATATTGTACTTCAGGAAGTTCCCTTTAGATGCTAAAACTGAACAATCCTTGTTGAAGTATCGAGTAGAGAGAGACTTTCCAAAGCCTTGAAATTGTACCCCCACCCCAAGGAAAGTCTTCATCACAAGGATCAGAATGTATTTTTTCATACAAGATGACTATGATGGAGGGGAATTGATTGGTCCTCTCATTACTCCCAACCCTGAAGAGGAGGGCTAAGGATTTTATAATCATGTTTGTTTGTCTAATTGTATGTTTGTTTGTCCATGCAAATAACATGACTATATATTGGATTGAAGCTATATTGCATAAGAGTATATCTGTGGCTCCACTCTCCTCAAACACGATTCAGCTCTGGGTCGTGAAACAAGAATTGTTTTCATGTTTTTTGGTCAATATCTTCATATATAACTTAAAAAACTATTTATTATTATTATTTTACCTATTGTAGGTGTCCATATTTGATCATTTGTCCAGACTGACTATAACTTACTGCCCAGTGCTATATTTTCACACAAGGTGGGATCTACCCATGACTTGGTCCTCCCCAAAGTTGATCCAGGTGCTCATGATCCTGATCTGAATCAAATATCCAGATGATTTTATTTTGTTTCTGAATTACTCGTTGTTAAGGGTTTATGTGTTCTCAGATACTGCTTGCTGTACTTGTAAGTCATTGTCTCAAAGTTTCTTGCTGTATGTTGTACGGTGTGACCAGATGTAAGTTACAATCAATTCTCTTCACAGAGATAGAAACAAGTAAGTTCTTTTTGTAAGTTGGCCATTGTTTGACTTGTTTATTTTAAAAGTTTGTTAAGGTGGCACCAGTAACATTAGTGGTTGTGAAGTTTTCCCTAAATAATCACATGATTCACAGCTCTGTTACTCACGGATTGAATCCCATTTAAAGCAACGTGTGAGAAATACTGAGGCTCTATCCCAATAATTGGGGTAAATGGGACGAAAAGCCTGGGTTTGGTCATTTGTTCAGACTCTGTAATTTTTTCCACCCTGTGTATGATAGGACATTACTCCAGTGGTGTGTATTTTCAAATTTCATCACTGGAAGAAGACATGTCAATACACTCTGAGTCTGAATGGATGAGGATTGTGTCTTTTGTCTTCTTGACTTATTAAATTAAAAAATGCACCAAGAGGGTTGTGTGACTTTTATTATCTACCACTTTGTTTTAATAATAAGTAACAAATAAGTCCAAAATTTAAAAAAGCATGAAAATACTTAGCTGTAAAATGTATCCATAGTACTAGTGAATATAACAGGAAAACGTCCCGAATGACATATATAGAAAAATATATCACAAATGAAGATAACAATATTATGCAACTGCTTAGCCAGAGTATTTACTTCATGACTGATATTTTGTTCTGTAGATATCTAATGAGTCATGTTTTACTTTTATTATCCCCCATTTTGTATGATTTATGAGTCAAATAAATCCATATTTCAAGAGAAAATGTGAAAAAGGCTGTCAAAAACATGGGCACCAGTGAAAATAAATACTTCTATCTTTAACTTGCAGTATCTCAGTCATTTCTACATGGATTTTATACAACAAACACAAGCAGAAGCGCTATAAAAAGTTCTTTCTAATAATATATGATACATATTTGTAGGCTACATATTTTCCAAGATATTAGTGAAAAACCGGAAGCAATTAACAATAATTATCCATGGGACGCAGGCTCCGTTGTATACAAAAAAATACATCCCGCTCCATATATCCCCCATGTATGTCCTGAACGGCGCATGGTGGATAATAAAAACTTAATTTTTTTAAACTTGATATGTCTTTGCTATTTCTACATAGATTTTAATGCAACTAAAGTAATCAGAAGCTCTGTAAATACCTTTGTAAATGATGTATGTAACAAATTCATAGCTCATATAATTAACAAAATATTTGAAAAATGTTCAACTAAATATAACTTTCAACCAATTGTAGGTGTCCATATTTGATTATTTGCTCAGACTGACTGTAGCTTTCTAAACATTGTAGGTGTCCATATTTGATCATTTGTTCAGACTCACTGTAAGTTACTGTTCATTGTAGGTGTCCATATTTGAATATCTGTTCAGAATGACTATAACTTTCTACCCAGTGTCGGTGTCCATATTTGATCATTTGTTCAGACTGACTATAGCTTTCTATTCATCGTAGGTGTCCATATTTTTATCATATGTTCAGACTTACTATAACTTTCTGTCCATTGTAGGTGTTCAGGGATATGATATGTTCATAGATAAGGATGGGGATGTTGAGGGGAACTATACACTGTTATCTCTACAAAATGACCCAATGGAATTCAAGACGGGCAAATCTCTGCAACCTGTGGGCTACTTTACCATTGTGAATAAAGATATACCAGTAAGTATATATAGATGTGTATTTCCCCCAAAAATAATTAGGTTCTTTATGAGCAACAATGAACGGTCTTCAGACTGGACTGGTTTCCAAACTGCATCTGCAGGAGACCTTGGCAGTGTGCGCCTATGTCAGAATCAGACTACTCACTTTGCCAAAGGAAACAATAGCCAAAGAAACAGTAGTGGTTAGGGCCCATGATTATATACCTATGCCCACATTTATACCTTGAGTAGAATGCACTTAACAACAAATATACTTAAATATATAATATATATATTATGTACATATTATGGTCACATAAATATATGACCGTTAGATATATATTAAAATAACAATTGTGAAACATAGGTTTTGGTAAATTCCCAGAATTCATTACGGTTTCTATGAGGGTATATTCTCAGTAGATGAGAGGTGATCAGGTATGGTAATAAATCTCTTTGCTTTGATCTCTGTGATCATATGATCAAAGCATTCTCATTCAACCATGTGCGACACTGTAAAGCCCTCTCCTGATATCATTGCAGACTTTTAAACTGTTACTAAAAACCAGCTTGGGCCTTTTCAACTGTTATCAATGTTAATGTCAATGAGATGAATCACTAATAACTAGTTGTGACTTGTCATATTCTCAGTCTCAGTACTGGATTGAATCTCAACCTATAGCTAACAAGAGGTAACAGATTTAGAATATGTAGAAAGATTGTTATCTTGAATTGTATCAGTCTGATCTGGACTAAGAGGTTTTTTTCTAAATAAGAGTAGTAGGGGCCACGATGGCAGAGTGCTAACACTCTCGCCTCCCACCTCTGAGGCCGGGGTTCGGTTCCCGACATGACCTTAAGTGGGAAAGCTAGTAGTTGCTTGCCGTTGGTCGGTAGTTTACAGTACAGAACCCTGACGAACTGTATGTACTGGTTTCCTCTGCCCTTCCAACTACCCGTCGTGATATGACCTGTACAGTGTTGAAAGCGACATAAAACCCCAAATAAATAAATAAATCTAGATAAGAGTATATATACCCTGTAACAACAAGCAAATGGGAATACAGTCTATGTTTAAACCTTTTAAATTTCAAGTATTTTACCCATGGTATGACATTAACAAAATACACAATTGTAATTTAACTGTAAAGGTCATATTTACCCTTTTGACAACGAACGTTAAGTAATATTCTATTAAACTATGCCATTCACAAATAACCATTATGATAGCAATCATGATTGTTTTCATCTGTTATTCAAATCATACATTTTCCATTACCCTGCAATGTTATGATAAGCAACAATTTACATTTATCAAAGAACATAATCTTACTTCCTAAAATAACGTGAGAAAATTATATTCAAGAAAAGCAATTACAGGTTGTAGCAATTAATGCGATGCATTTTACTTTCGAAAGCATTGGAGTTACAACAGAATTATAGGTTGTAGCAATTAACGTTATACATTTTACTTTCAAAGGTTTTGGAGTAACAACAGACTTATAGGTTGTAGCAATTAACGTAAATACATTTTACTTTCAAAGGTTTTGGAGTTACAACAGACTTATAGGTTGTAGTAATTAACGCAATACATTTTACTTTCAAAGGTGTTGGAGTTACAACAGACTTTAAGATTGTAGTAATTAACGCAATGCATTTTACTTTCAAAGGTGTTGGGGTTACAACAGACTTATAGGTTGTAGTAATTAACATAATACATTTTACTTTCAAAGGTGTTGGAGTTACAACAGACTTATAGGTTGTAGCAATTAACATAATACATTTTACTTTCGAGGTGTTGGAGTTACACAGAGAGATCAAGTGGATACTTGGCGACCCACCACCCAGTGAGCCAAGGTGTGGGTTTGATGGCTCCAAGTGCAAATTTAAACCAGGTAAGTGACTTTTTTGACTGACCATACTCAAGTACAGAGTAAAACACAAAAACAAAACGAAGATTTAAATCATTGATATTTTGCAAATGTTAATCTAGAATGTGATCTAATGTTGAGCTCAATTTGTAAAACATTTATTTGTTTGAGTTTCCTTTGTTTAAACTACTGAGAGCATAACCCTATGAATGAACTTAGATGGTTGAAGAAGTGACACTTTCCTCTTGAAGGAAATGATGTAAAAGTATTGTTAAGGCAGATTGCAAGTGACTTTTTAACTAGATTACATAATTCTGTACTGGTCTTAGGAGATTACATACAAACACAAAACATTTAACTAATTTGGAGGTTTGTCGTCTCTCGATGCCTTTTCTGTTTTGACAGTATTCATCACTTTTAAGCTGCAATTCTTATTTGGGCAGTAATATTTGATATACCATGGACAGCGTTTTAAGGACCTCAGAGATTTTTTGAAAAACCTGCTTTGAAAAAACGATCTGTCACATGTCTCACATCCTGGCGGTAAGGGGACAGGTAGAATGGCTGTATGCGGCAGTTTGTGTTTAAACGTGCACTACACAAGTACAAGGTCCATTTACAGAGCAAAAAGGACACGGTTTCGGCCACACAGAACAATGTGCATGGGCCTTAAGATAAAGGTCTGAACTTGAACAAGGTTAAAGCTAAAGAAATTCGACAAATACAGTAGTGAGGATGTACTAGTAATTTCAAAAGATGTTTGAATGAAACAGCACATTTTGGAAATATATTTTGGACCATAGATATAATATGCTGTCAAGCTCATTCAAGTTTGTCTGTGAAAGTACTCAGACAGTACAAACCTCCACCAAGACCAACAATTATTTAAAAGAGTGTTATTTTTACCAAAACTGTTGTATATCTGGTCAGTGGAAGCCTGTGTAGTTACATCTAGAGTGGCCAGAAAAGTACTTGTACTTAATCCAGGGTTCTAGACAACACAAACTGCAATACACAGGGACATCCAGTAAGCTGGTAGTTACTTCAAATAAACAGGGAATTCTACTTTACATAACTTTACATAAAGGGGTCCCTACTGTAGTTGTATTCTCATTGGTTCAAAAATCAGATTAGTTCTTTCCTGAACCTTTTCTGACATCACCAATAGATTTATGTAACTTATATAAACCTGCAAACAGGTCCTCGGTGGCCTAGTCATTGGCAAGATTGACATCTAATCTCAGGCTATCCCCTCTTTATTAGTTTAACTCCCACCAATGAGATAAATGAGGGTCTGTCTCAATTTGACCCTGGCTGTTGAACAAAAAGTAAAATACTGACTTAAGCTTTGCAAACTGAAAAACAACTTACAGGCAGATAAATATTGGAGAAACATATAAATATTTAGATAGAAATATAACTAAAAGAAAACCGCTGTCGACCTCTTTCAATTAGAATTCTTTTAAGTAGAATACCCTTTTTAGTAGAAATAAATATCAAGTCATTCAATGTCCTATTCCATTTAACATTTAACACTGTTATCTAAAATGTAAGTAGAAATAGTTTGCTGACATTACACTGAACAAATGTTAACTGCATACAGAATACCATGGTATAGAGCCTGATTGAAGACTGATTTGACTCAGGAGAAATAAGACGGAGACAAATAAACTGGTCCTGAAGACAAAAGAAAATGTCTGAGAAGTTCTTTTATGTCTCATGGGATGGGAAAAGTCCTGCCATATGATCTCCTAATGGGGATAATACTTTTTTTCCTCACTCTGAGGTGGCACTTTGGAAAAAGAAGACATTATGTATTGAGGTCAATGATTGAAGTTAATGTATGGCTATTGTAACTGTTGAAAATAATACGGTGCACAAATATTACAGAATATATACAAATGAAAAGAACTCGTAGAGCAAAGACCTTCTCCAGGGGGGTGTTTTCAAAAATTTGTGTTTTTTGTGTGTGTGTCTAGAATATGATCTGGAACTTTCCCAAAATGTAATGAATTCTTCTTTTGACAAGGCCCTACCCACATAAAAACATAAAGCTCCACTCATTACTTCTGGAGTAATAAACACAGAGAAACAAATGAGCACATGGAAAACATAACCTTCTTGTGGAGGTAATTATAACTCATATTCTGAAAACATGGCTAAAGCTAAATAAAAGTCAAAATTAAGATAATAACTAAGCATGCAGAATTTATTGATTGATTCATATGGGTTTAATATTACTTTCAATACATTAAAGAGAATGTATTGAAGAGAAACTTTCCCACTTTAGGTCTGGCCTGGGTTTGAACACAATACCTGAGGTGTTGGAGTTTAGTGCATTGAATAGTGAAGTATTGTATTACCATTCAAGAAGAATAAGGTTTAATCTAATGTGATGCTATGTCTGTAGTGCTTAACCTACATGGCAGCAAACAAATGTGAATCAAAATTCTTGATCTAAACCCATATAGCTTTAGACAATTATGGGCATTTGCTGAGATAACTAAAAAGCACTAAACAAGAAAGCAACTAGCTGTTAAGGTCAACAACACAGAGTCCACAAACATGCCTGCTAATATGGCCTGTATCCGTGGGAAGTTAGCCACGAAGACACAGAGCAATCAAAGAGAATAACTATAAGCAAACTCTGTTAAGTAGGTGTATGTTCTCAGCCTCAAACAGGCTACAGATGTGTGCAATACCACAATAATCACGAGAAGAGTCATTCCAAAGCATTTACAGTAATGTATGATAAACTTTCATTAAATAGTATATTGCTCCGGATGCACTTTTACCTTTGCTTTTTTTATTGGTCAGATTGGCAGACTGCCCTTATATGTGTCATCATTGTGTCTCTGGTGATTGTCACTGCAGTTTTCTTACTCAGGTGAGTAGTAAAATGATTAAAATCTCATTCATAATTTGAAAAAATAAAAGAGTTTCCAAAGCCAGGAAAAGATTAAATTTAAAAAAGGCATAGCAGTCTTATAGTACTACAAGGTTACTTTTTCAAAAAAGAGGTTGTCAGTTGTAGTGAAATAGAATAGAATAGAAACATTTACATAGTGCAAAATTGATAAAACATCCTCCAATGTGCTCAAGGTCAAAAAGGGAAAGTTCAGGGACGTATCAGGTCAAAATCCAAATTACGCCCACTGGGGAGATGTTCTATGGTGGAGGATAAGCTAGGCTAAACAACTAAGTTTTTAGCTGGGTTCAGAAACCTATTGTGTGCTGTGATCAGATTGATTGTCGGAGTCTGTTCCATTCAGTTGGGGAGGTCATTGCAAAACCTCGCCTGCCAATGGCCTTTCTAGGACAAACTGAGAAAAGAGATAGTGACTCAGATATATTAATATTATTAATATATATTAATTTCTTACTATAGCTCACAACTAAGTTGCCTTCTCCTCTTTCTGGCCTCTAGAGTGTTCCCACCTGTAGGAGGTCCATTCGGTTTGATGAAGTTTGTGGTTGTGTCAAGGACTTATTAGTCTGGCCGCCCAGGCTGGCCCTGGTGGCCTCCTACCATGACTTACACCTCATAATGTGTGGTTCTTTTTCACACATCTATACCATGTTTGGAGGTGCCAAATAGCATCTATGTGTTGCTGTAAAGTATAATCTAACTATTTAATCACTATATAATTTTAAGATTATTATTGCTAGGGTATTAGACAACAATGTCTTCTTAATGACCTGTGGGTTCACTGTTCAACCCATTTAGGAACTTTTTTTGTTGACAACTAGTTTTCATGTATTCCATATTTCAAAAATGTTCCAGGTTACATGCTGGTGAAATTTTTTAATTTTTAAAACATCACAGGATTTCTTTAAAATGTAAACTGTTTTAAAATTGTTTTACTATCGAGTAAATAAAATCTTCAAACCTCAACTTTGAATCGTCTAAAGTGGTTGCAGCTGTGGTGATTGCTGCACCCTACTCTTTCCCTTATCTTGACCTACATTTCTTACCAACTGTTATTATGTACACTGTCAAACAATGTAATTTAGCTCATAGATTGTAAAGGTCTGCCTTTTTGGTTCTTTTAGAAATCAGAAACTTAGTAAAAGTTTTACTTTGACATTGATATAAATCAAGTTTGAGAAAAATTAACTCACATATGTTGTAATTCTTTATCGTAGTATTAGCTTAAATTGGGTCAAATTCTAAATTCTAAATAAGAAGATTGATTGGCTAAGGAGTTCAGACATATTTTCCATTGGAAATATCTAATTAAGGTCAAGCGATTGACAATGAGATTTTTTTATTGAACTCGGTGTTCAGCTCATTGAGAAAATAAATCGGACCAGAATTACAGGAATTATGGTCATTTAAAGTAAGACGATAGCTTGATTGGTTTGGATTATAGGGGGATAAACTTCCATTTATTAACATAGATATTTAAATTCTGTTTGAGCACAAAACAAAGAACATGCCAAACAATGGAAAAACACTAAACTTAAAAAGAATCACTTACTGGCTATGATGAATAATATAAATCATATATAACTAAAGTAAAATGCACATTTCAAAAGTTTTGGTTGCACGCAAGCTATTTAAAAAGAATAAGATTCCAATGTTTACAATTTGGGAGGGAAAAATAGGTAATTTGACCTCAGGCTCTACATTAGAACCATTAAATTCGTTAAAACTAAATTATTCATAAGGACCAGATGATATGTAATATTGATAACCTTTCTATTTATATAAAGGGCAATGCAATCAAATGACCTTGACACAGGGTGTAAACATATAACAGCTATCCAGTGACAATCTAGGGGAAATATTCATTTCATGTTGGGGATTAATGGCATTGATATGTATGTCACTTTATCTTTAGTGTTAATGGATTTTGGTTTTGAATGACAGAGCGTCCCTGAATAAATTTGTTCTGTAGAGGGTATTGTTGGTATCTGAGATTACAAGTATAGAGTTTTATTTTATGAATACATTGTTACCACAATTGTTTAAGCTTTATCTTATAAACCAAAGAGTCTGATCTCTTTTAAATTTCTTCTATTATTATTGTATAAATGATAAATGTATTGGTTCCTCATTCAACTTATACATTATTCAGACTTTTGTTGATAGCCAATCAAATACTGTCAGGTTTTAATTTATGTGGACTTAGTTCTATCACTTCTTCAATCAAAGTACAATGATCAGATACAATTGAAACTTTTAAGTGACATTCTGTTAAACAGAGCATCTAGTTAACTAGAAGTAAATATCTAAATGCCATTTCTCTATCATTGGGTCCTATATCCAGTAGAAGGCTATAGAACCCCACGGACGTTAATAAAATGGTAATCCTTGAGACTCTTGTGGTTCTGTTAGGGGAATGTCAGTCACTACAGAACTTGGGCTGTGCCTGTGCATTCAGGGTGGTTCAAATAGCACTTCAAATCCTGTAATAAAGGGGACATTGCAATGGGTATAAATATACAAGACGAAACATTGAAAGATTTCCAAGTATCTAGAATTTCTGTGATAATTAGTAGATTAATTAGTTTAATTTAACTACAAATACTTCATCAACCCATTTGTGTCACATAAAACCACTTATAAAGCAGAAGTTTATTAAACTATGTAATCTGTCAAATGTTAATGTCTTACTTTTCAGGCATTATCTGTATGAACAGAAACTCTCTAGTTTAATCTGGAAGATAGATTATAGAGATCTGATTATGACAGATTCAAATCAGGAACAAGTGGAAACCGTCATAGTAAGTATTGCACTGTTTCAATTTAACAGCCTTGTCTATAGTGTGTCCGACCATGAACTACATCTTAGGAATTATCTTATTCATAATGTACTATAGTGCCCATATTTCCTTATCTGATAGAACTTGGTGATGTAAGAAAATATCTAAGTTATGAAATGTTATTATGGTAATGTATTCATAATTGCTATTGTTATTGTGTTATTTTGTATCCTGTATGAAGCATAATGTGACAAAAAAAAACAAAAAAAAAAAACAAACAAACTTGGTGATGCAGTGGGTAACACACTCTCCTTTCATCTCTGAGGTGTGCAGTTCAAACCCTGAACCCCTTGTGGGAAAGTTGGTACTTGCTTACCAATGTCCAGCAGTTTACGGTGTAGAATCTTGAACTACTAGTATGTACTGGTTTCCTCTGTCCTTAAAGCTACCTGTTGTAATAACAAAATATTAAACCCAAATAAATCAAATGTAGCATTTATCTGATATTAAATAAAATATTGACATTAATTATTTGATTTCACCAACTCAGAGTTGCTTGCTATTCACATTTTTTGAGAGAGTTTCTCAATGTTCAGTCTCGGATAACACCCCCTACTGTTACAATGCAGTTCAGCTTGTTGGAACTACTTCTTCACCTAGGGACCTATATAACTGCACGACAGGATTAGCCACATTATAGACTTTGATACAATTATATTGATTGCTGTCTGGCAGTTGGCCAGTTCTACAGTCTCCATCCCTTAATTTTTCTGGAAATACATTATCATTTTGGATTATAGACTTATGCTTTGTTGAAGCAAGTATAGATAGTATGTGCCACTTAAATATGCTAGGAAAATGTCCTATATGATATAGGAAAAATATATATCAGCAATAAAGAAGATGACAATATATACCAATGTCTTGAGTTTTATTTTTCATCCTAATGTGTCATATGTTTTTTTCACACAAGTCTAATGAGGGATGTTTTAGCTTATTATCCATCCTTTATGAATAATTATCAAAATAAATCACTATTTAAAGAAAGAGTACCAACAAGGTTGCCATATTTTTAGGGTCGCCAGTAAATATATAAATTCCCATTTTTAACTTGAGGTTAGACAATTTCAGAAATACTAACGAAAAATAAGAGATGCTTGTACTCCTCAGCCTTGGGAAAGAGCAACGAAAACCATGATATATAGACAATATATAATCCAGACATAATTTTAAACGTCAACGCCACTTAGGCAAGGTCAAATCACCATGACATTACATACATACACCCTCCAACCAATGTCCCCGCTAAGCATGAGGCATCCTATACCTCACGATTTCTAAGATACAGCCTGGACAAAAGCTTTATGTTGCCCACCAGCTTGACTGCCCACCCAGTTGGAAGCCATGGGCGAAATCAATACCCACAAATTTTTAACGGGTACGTTTTGGGACATTTTGACAAAGTTGTTATGCTGATTATGCACTATATGGTAGTCGCTCTGGGGAAAAGTAATATATATCCCTGCCTTGATTTTCAGTCAATCTGTACTAACTTTTTAGGAGAATGTTTCAACCATAACTGACCTATGGTTAGCATACTTAATATTTTTTTGTAACTGGGGATGTTAAGATCAAAGGTATCACTAGGAAATGGACTTGAGGATTGTAAATGTTGGTACCTTGTCCATAAGTCTATGTTTCCAATAAGACATCCAGATGTCCCTCCCTTTGGGCAACCGACAGTTTGTCTGAATTATATTTCAGCTAACCATAAAAATGTGTGAACCCCACTTTATATAATTTTGAGAAACAGCTCTGTTATAAGTATACCCAGATATACAAATTGATTTCTCAAAGAAACTTATGGAATATCAACAAATAAAATTATTGAGCAATGCTCTATCCGTAGATATTTAGTTACATGGTCGTTTTATATTTCTCTTTACTAAACTGGTTCATGATACTGAGAATCAGATTTTAAAGTTATGCTGTAAATTGACATTAAACGACGTCAGGCATTAGTACGTAATAAGTTGACTTGATTAGTGCAGAGATGAATGACAGACAACTATAACAATGACAGTGTGTTTAGCCTGTCTGTAATTAGTGGATTGCCAAATGTCTATAACAAAAATATATTCTTCTGCAGAGTGTATCTCGACTCACCTTATGATAAACAATTTATGTTAACTAGTGCACTGAATTCCCCTTTGCAAAGCAGTAGATTAGATTAGATTAAAGAAACAAGAAAATCCTAGCCAAGAATGACTTGAATGATATCAATCAATCAATGAATCAATCAATCAATCAATCAATCAATCAATCAATCAATCAATCAATCAATCAACCAACCAATCAATCAATCAATTAATCAGTCAGTCAGTCAGTCAGTCGGTAAATTAATCAATTAATACAGAAAAAAAGAAATACACTTTATATTGCCATAATAACAAGTAGCTTACCCATTTCTAAGAGGATATGGAACACAGGAAATATGCCCTTGAGTAGATTTTGAATTCTTACAAAGTCATATAGAGCAGGGTGTGGTCATATCACCTTACAGTTTCCTGCTTCATCTTCTCAGCACCATTTGTCAACTGTAGGAGATAATTGCATCAGTAAAAGATGAATAATGTAAATGGTATTCGTGGGAGACAATATGAATGTATTATGGTGATAAGCATCGAGTCAGTACTTGTTTACTTTAGGTGAACTATAATATAAAGGCAGCACTTGTGTTTACTTTATAATACTTTCTAGGCTACATTTATTTGGTGTGGAATATAAATAAACCTTCTTACATTGAAAGTAAAGAGACCGCAAATTACTTTTAGTTAACCAGGAATTCTGGGGTTAATTTCAATAGCAAAGTACCTTTGTGAGTTGATATTTACAGGGGGATTCTACTTATTAAAGTTCAAATTAAAAGGTTCTGTACAATAAAATGGTTTAAACAAAACTTGTCAGAGAATTTACTGTAACTTGACAAGAGAGGTGATGTTGCTCATATTGGCACAGTGCTTCAAGCATTGGCACTTGTGGGAGTGGAGCTCACACAGAGGTGACAGTCTGTCTAGACCAAGTCATCAGAACAAACTATTAATTCTTTCTTCCTGGATAAGAAATCACATATAAATAATTTATAAGAAATTTGTTGACTTATATATTCATATATAACCCATGAGTTATCATATCTGTTTTCACTTAGGGTCTGTCCTATAGAAGTCAAAGTTGATGTTTTTATGTCTCGCTCAACAACCGTGATCCATTGGGACAGGTCCTCAATATTGTAATTTCTGGGAGTTGAACCCAGACAGAGGTGAGAGCCTGTGATTAGATGCCAAACCTGCTGACAAACTAGACCACTGAGGACCTTTTATATTATTTTAGGTCTGCCTATCATATAGCCTAAGCTGTCAAGGGGTTATTGTGGTTACATACTCGATCGTCTCCCACCTCTGAGGTCAGAGTTCATATCTTGACCGGATCTCAAGTAGAGAAGTTGTTGGTTTTTTCTGTTGGGCAATTTATTTACAGTACAGAACTTTGACCAAATCTGTCTCTTCTACACTTCTAACTGACAATATAATGAATACAAAAGTACTAGTCGTGATGTAAAAGCCCAAATAAACAAGTGGTGCCTGAGAATGCAGAAACCGTTGCCCATGGTTAATGCTGAAAAATGTAAAAATCTTGATTTTTTTATCAAGATCATTGATCCATTTCTATATCAACTTGGAGGAAGACCGAGCCACAGATAGATCGTACCTGGTATGAACATATAACCCCAATCTGATTTTAAGCTTTTTAGGCTTTAAGCTTCTCTTACATTCCATCGTAGGTGTATACACACACAAGTGTGCTGCAAATATTGTTGAAAACTATGAACATAGCCTGGTAGTGGGGTAATAGAGATTTGCATGTGCAAACAAGGTGTATTCTCCCAACAACAGTGTCACTACTTGAAGATCAAAGAACAAACTGCTACTAGCTACAGGTCGTAGAGTGGGTTTATCTACATGTAAGGTACACCTGAGTGTATCATACGGCACATGCAAACAATGTAAGTAACTGGGGAGAACCTACAACACCAGTAAGGAGAACGCACATGCCTAAGTCTCTCTTAAGTTACCCTTGAGATATGGATGCATTTGTAGCCATGCTGCGAGCATGCAGGGAATAATTTACACGCCCATTTTCATTGCGATGTGTATGCAACCTCAAGACTCTGTTATTAAATCGGAAATGTAGCTTAAGTGTCCCTTGCAAATCAGCCGATTTTTCTCTGTAACCAGGACGTACATGCACGTACGATGGGACGTAAGAGAGGCTTTAATCTACTGCTTTGCATGCGCAATATCTTCCCCACAAAGGGGAACTCAGTGCACTAGTTAAACAAAATCATTACCATAAGGGGGGGTCGAGGGACGTTCAATGCCTTGTATTTCTGGAAGAGGTGTAGAGGTGAATTAATTCTCTTAGGTAAACTGGTTGACCTTGGTTGAGAATTTTGTATGTAATGAGACCCATTTTAAATTGTACCGTGTACCTGACTGGGAGCCAATGGAGTTTTTTTTAATGTGAGAGAATTTAGAGGAACGGGTCACAACCCTGCAGAGTAAGTTTTGGACTAGCTGCAGTCTCCTTAACTCAAAATCAGTGAGCGATAAGAACAGTGAATTGCAATAATCCAATCTGCTGCTCAGCAAAGCATTCGCTAACAGAACTGATGTGTTAAGGTCTAGAAGGGGACAAATTCTGCAGAGGTCTCTCACATGAACTCTAGTGGACTTTATGACCTGTGACACATGGTTTGAGAGATTGAAATTCGAGTCGAACACCACTCCAAGGTTCCTGACACTTTGTGCTGGTGAGACCTGAATATTGATAGGGAAGTGAGGGAGGAGTTGTTTACGATATTTTTGGCAGCCAATGTGAATAAACTCGGTTTTGTCTGGGTTAAGTTTTAATTTACTTGTAAACATGAAATTTTGAATGTCATTTAGGCAGTTCTTTAGTTTTTGTATAGAGTGAAAGAAATTTGCTGGCAAGAGTGTTATGTATAACTGGGTGTCATCGGTGTAAAAGTGGAAATTGATGCTATTGTGGGAATGAATGATTGAGCTGATTGGGTTAGTGTAGAGAGAGAAAAGAATTGGACCAAGGACGGAGCCCTGGGGAACTCCATACTGGAGTGTAGCAGGATGTGAGTGTGTCCTTCCCAACAGGTATGATTTGAACCAGCCAAGTGCTAGCTCACTGATTCCATAATAAACATTAATTCTGTCCAGGAGAATGCTGTGGTCAATGGTATCAAAAGCGGTGAACAGATCCAGAAGGGTAAGGGCAGTGACAAACCCTTTGGCCATATTGAGAAGAATATTGTTGTGAATATTAAGGAGGACACTTTCAGTAGAATGGTGTTTTCTATAAGCCGATTGGAAGGCAGTCATAAGGCCGGCTTCATCAAGGTGAGTTTGTAGCTGAACGGCTACTACCCTTCCAAGTATCTTTGAGATAAAGTTTAAATTAGACACAGGCCTATAGTTTTTGAAAACTTCTTTGTCTAAGGATGATTTACTGAGGATTGAGGTAACATGGGCCTGCTTGAAAAAATTTGAACATTTACCTTGCTCAAGAGAAACATTGATTATTGAAATGATGGGGGTGATGAGAATGTCCAGATAATCAAGAACAATGAAAGTGGGCCAAGGGTCGAGGGAACATGATTTACTTGGAGAGTTGGTAATAATTCTGGTAACTTGATCCTCTGTTACAGTAGAGAAAGTGGAAAACATAGGTGGAGGAGAGTCTAGGGTGATGTGTTGCGAATTGAGGCAAGCAGAGAATGTTGAGCGTATTTTTCAATTTTTTTCTGGCAATAATTGTCAAGAAAACTCAGCAATGATTAAACCCCACCTTGAGTAAAAATATGATCCCTATGTAACGTATAGTGTTTACGTTATGTGATTGGACACACAGACTAATGGACAAGATTACAATACCTTTGCCATTCTCCTTTGGGGTTCGAGAGTAATCAATCAAATTAGCTCAGCTGTTAAATGGGACATAAACCTCTGATATTGTCACAACTGTTGAAAAATGTGGATGTATGAAAAGTATATGGACACAGTGTGTTGGTATTATATATGTATTGTTTCAGTATTATATTCTTGTCAATTATTTTGTCTTTTGTTTTCACATTCAATATAAAAATATTGTATGAGTACATTTTGAATACTACGTTATGTATCCTATTGATTGTATATCTTGTACCAAATACCAAACTAAATTGGTAGACACAGCCTTAATAGGGAGGCAGGGCACAACATTTGAAACAAAATAAATATTAGGCGCATTAGACTGCCAACTTGCCATGGCATTTTTTTCTTTGGCCAAAATGTTTTTTTTTGCCAGGCTTACATATAAAAATGAAAATACCGTTACATGTATTACATATTTATTAAATAAGACGATGCTGTGGGAATACAAAGAAAGTTATAATTTCAGTCAAATTTTGAATGTCCTTGGTGGCAAAGAGACTAGCGGAATCTAGTCACCTCTGTATGGGTTGAACTCCCACAAGAGACAATGCTGAGGGTCTGTCCTATATTACCCTGGTTGTATATTACCCAATTTTGAAGTTCAATAAAATTTTAAAAGAGACTTTGATTTGGTTTCATTCATTGAAATATGATTTTGTTAGACATGTTGTCTGACAATAAACTGTCTCAGGCCTACACTCTGGCAGATTGTAAACAGAGTTATAGCTGAGTCTTCTGTATTGCAAACGTAGTTTGTAATGCAGTTTCTATCATAATAGGATAGTGTGGCAAAATGATTTTTTGACAGATAGACATCACCAAGTTTTACATATCTGTGGTAATATTTATTTTGTATACAGGGTGGAGAAAGACGGATGAGTTTCTACCAATCCATGTACACAGATGACACCAAAGACTTCAGCCTCTTCAATGCCAGTCCTTTCACCCCTTCCTTGAAGGTGGCTTCTTACAAAGGAGGGTTAGTTAAGGACTTTACACATAAATACAATGTCATGTGATTATTGTATACCTGGGACAAGGGGGCATATTTTTCTTTTGAATGGAAACCCCACAAAACCTCATGTCATAGAGTAGAACGTTTTCATCAAAGGGCTTTTGAAGTCTTTTGCAAGTTGAAGTTATAACAATCCACATGGTAATTTGCAAGTTTAGAATATTTTCTAAATAGAAATAACTGTGTTGTGTTGTTTAGTGACAGTGACACTCATATGTAAAAAAATGTTTAGCATTTTTTTTTCTATTTTTGTCGCACCACATATGTGCGAAATGGGCTTTAGAGGTGTATCACAAGGCTCTATACGTATTCCCCAAATCAGTGTTCCCACTTCCCTATTTGATCATATGTAAACAGGGTTAGTTATCTCTGCCAAGGAGGTTATGTTAGATTCTGTTTGTTTGTGTGTTTGTTTGTTAGCAAGATTACACAAAACTACAACAAAGATTTACATCAAAATAGGCGAGTCTTGGTCTAATATAGAACTAGTTCAATTTTAGGAATGAACTGCAACAATTTCTGGATCCAAGATTTTTTCAAAGGATTTTTTATCATTGCATTCAAAAGCAATAGTGGAACTGTTGGGCCTTGGCAGAGGTATCCACTCTCTGAATCCTATTGTTTAATCTTTTTATTTCTGATCTATTTTTAAAATGTTTGTGAAAGTCAAGACCAACTTCCAAAATTTGTCTGAACATTCAGGGTTGCATTCAATTTGGTCCACACTTAAGAGAGGATAAAAATACAGATATACTAGCTATTGTAGTTCGTAAAATGGAGAAATAACAAAGCCTCTTAACACCTTGATAATTCATAAAACTCAAAGATTATAAATTACTGCAAGAGTGAATTTTCAAGTCTTCAATGAATAAAAATAATAAATTTATAATAAATAAATTCATACCAAGCGTGAATCACATATTTGGTAAAATTTAATTCCTTGAAAAATACTGCACATTTAAAAAAAAAATTTTTAGCCTTGTCAGAGTGCGAATGTTAAGAAAACGTCATGTGGATGTGACAAGATCCCTGAGGAAAGACCTTCACACCATGAAAGAAATGCATCATGATAACATTAACAGGTAAAATAAACAGGGCTCACTCAACAGATACACTTTCAATGTATTATGATATGAACGTTTATATTACATATACGTATATTTAATATGCTAAATCAGTGGAAACACAATTCATAAGACAAGGGACTGGCGATCTCAGAAAAATAAAATTGGAAAATTGATTGCAGAGCCAGATATATTTATACAAATTGAATACATTTCATAATATATTATCCACATTACAGCATATTTGAACTAAATAAAGGGACATATGGCACTGGGTTGTAAAAAAAGTCTTAGCTAAATCTTAGGCTTAAGTTGGCTATATTTTTAATCCCAAATTTAGGCCTAAGACTTGGCTTAGACCTTTCAAAAATAGGGCCCGAGGTAACATTTTTGTTTGTCTTCTCTAGAGCCCCTTACCATGGATAAATCAGCATTACAAAATGTGTATCAAAGTGATGCTTTTGTAATTATTTAATTCTTTTTGAGAAATAGATATGTTCTATGCATCATTAGAAATGTATTTATACAGAACTGTTGTTAGTCTTTTGTTTCATAAAGTATATGCAGTAATGATGGGGATATCTCAAGTTAAAACTTGTGGTCTGTTTTATATTCATTGGTGCCTGTAACTATGGATACTTTTCAAAGCTAATTTTTCTATTCTCTTGGTAAATATTGACTTTATAGACTTATTTTACATATTTCTGGAGCAAAGTGGCAGATTATAAAATCAAAACAACCCTCTTGGTATATGGTTTTAAACTTTATCACTGAGAAGACAAAAGACACAATTCCTGTACTTAGGACTAGGATTGTATTGATTTTTCTTCTTTATGGTAAAACTTTGAACTGTACACAACTCAGATAATTTTACTGATGTTTTCGTCTCCCACATATATCGATAATAGACATAATAATGTTTTAAATTTAATCCAAGTAGCTTTAAGAACACAGCAACAAAACTATTATTATTACACACTATTGTAGAAATCGCAGCGTCACCGTTTCATCTCATAAAGCTTGATAGAAATTTGCCAGTAGCAAATTAGTAATAAATCCAGCCTTACTAAATTACTCTATATGTTTATGGATCTGTGGGTGTTGTAAAACAGGTTTATTGGAGCTTGTCTAGACGTCCCCAACATGTGTATTGTCACCCAATATTGTCAGAGAGGCAGCTTGAAGGACATCTTAGAAAATGATGACCTGCATTTAGATGACATGTTTATAGCATCCCTGGTGTCAGATCTGCTGAAAGTAAGCTGATATTGCACTGACTTCTTTATTTGCTTAATAGTTCACCTAGTTCCATTGTTATTGGTTAGTCTTTCGACTTCCCCCAATTTATGCAGTTAGCAAGAGCACTCAAACAACACATACATCCACCAAGGCACGTGTTATTTAAGAAAACAGGAAGGAGATAACACTCCTGATAATTATCTAACATAGGAAAGTAACTCTAAGGTGATGTGGAGGTGAGAGTAAAGTGGCAAGTGTTGCTAAATTGAACCAATTGACAATGACTACTCAAACAGCTGAAACAAGCAAAAAGTTCTCTTTTTAAGTCAATTTGTGACTTCAGTTTGCAGAAAAATGAACTTCATTAGGCTTCATTAGTTTAGAAAATATAAAAAAATTGGCTTTAAGAAACCAAACAAAAAGCAAACAAATGAAAAAACAACCAACAACTGCAAAGAAACCAAATGGCTTTCTAGGGCGTAGTTAACATGTAGCTGAAGATTAAATTCCTCCCCAAGAATGAGTACAGTGACTTTTTTTCATTGTGATATCAGGAAGAAGATGCATGTCTTTTGCTTTTAAATACAAGCAATATTCAACTGTCTATGCAGATATGAATCTTAAAGGGCCAGACAATGAAAATAATGCATCTAGCCATGATTTTCTTATAAAAAGGTAGTTTTGCACAGGAAACAACTTGAGTGACTGTAGTTGTTTCTCTAATTGAAAGTTTATCAAAAATTCTTTACAGATGCAGAATCAAAGTTAATCACTGTAAAATCAAATCTCTAGAGATGAAGAATCCATGTACTTAAACTTAAGCAGTAATTACATATCACATGGTTAAATTCATTGGAAAAGTAAGGGACCTTATTTATTTCTACATCAAAGGTAATTTTACTTAACAAGGCTCTGAATCAAATGTATATCATATCAATACATTGTATACAGCTAAAACACACACAAACACACATAAAGGTGTGTCTAATTCCTTGTGTTTGTAAAACTTTTGATTTATCAGTGAAAAGGAACTGATAAAATAGTGGTCCTTAAGTTACCCTATTGTTTTGGAAGCAGTGTTTTTTTTGTTTCAATAACTATAACTTATTGGAGAAAAAAAAATGAAATTGCACTTTCTCTCTTCTTATTAATTTCTGAAGTCCGTTTGAAGTAGAAAATAGGTGATAAAAACTTCCCTTTATGACTTGTTCTCTGGACGGAAGAACACTGGAAACCTGTCCAATCCAACAGTGATTGGAAACAAAGAAATAAAGAGTTATAGGTGGGTGAAAGAGGGTAGTTATTGAGACATACTTGAGAGCAGTCTTCTCATAAATTATCAGTAGACTAAGTGACATAACAGAAAAGTTAATTAAAAGGGACAATTGCCTTTTTTAATCTTAAAAGAAACTTTCCAGGAATTACTATTTTTTACCTCCGCCAAGGTGATATTAAATTCATGACCATTTCTCTATTTATCTGTTTTTATTTGTTAGAAGGATTAAAAAAACACTACTGGTTGGATGTTAATTAAAATGAGATGGGTCTTGGTCCAACGTAGATCCCATTAAATTTTGAGACTGATCTGGATCACCGTCTGGATACAAAAAATATCAAGGATCCAGATTTTTCCGTTTACTTATTATTACTTGCCTTGGTGGAGGCCTGGCTTCTCTGAGTGCTCTTGTGTATATTAAAATATGAAACTGCTACCCAGTAAACATTTTTTGGTTTTTCAAACATTTGATAGGAAACGTTTGGCAAAGGTTAAAAAATGATGGGTACGAAAACCATTTATAACGGAATCTTTTTAAAACGTTTATGTATACCGTTTGTTAAACATTTAATACGGAAGAGTATTAGTGCCACAGAAAAAAATTTTTTTTTGAATTGTCGACTTATTATCTCAACATGTTGAGTTAATATCTCGACATGTTGAGTTAGTATCTCAACATGTTGAGTTAGTATAAGTCTGACTAGAAATTAACTTATTGGCTGACAGCCTATCACCAATCCTGGTTGGATGATTATACAATTAAGAGTTCTTTCACACTGCCACTATACTGATTCACAAATGAGTACTTAATTGACAGCCCACTACCGCCCCTGGCTGGACTAAAAGTGAATTCACTCCACAATACTGATAAGAAATTAAGCTATCAAAAATCCCCCAAAACATGCATCATACTAGTTAGCAGTTTATGCTTAAAGTGTTGGAGTATTCGGAAATACATACATGAGATGAACTTTTCATATGAATTGTTATGAATTAAGCTAAATTAAATATAATGCCCCTGTTCCACCAAAGGATTAAACCCCGATTGGGTCTGGGACCCTTAATCGTGGACAGTCTTGGAAAAAAATGGAAAAAAATTGACCAATGGACTGCAAAACTGGATCGGTTTCAAAGTCTGGGATTAAGTACAGATCGTCCTCAGGAAGCCTCAGGACGCCTCAGGCGGCCCCAGACAGTCCCTAACTGGTCTGGGACTAAGAACAGACTAAGCCATTTTTCTGGTCAGTTTGAACCACGATCCTGTCGTACACAAACCGACTGGGTCCCAGGACGCCTCAGGCCTCCTGGGACTAAGCCCCGACTAACCCAGGATTAAGTCCCGACCCCACAAGGTGTCCTGAGGCATCCCCAGGCGTCCCCAGACCGAGATAGCCGATTTTTGTTTTGCAATGGGACTAAGGGTCGCAGGAAGCCTGGGACTAAGAATAGAGGGTCTGGGACTAAGGGTCGGTGACTAAGGGTCGCAGGCGGCCTGGGACAGCATAGGACTGTGTAAATTTGGTCTGAGGAGGCCTGAGGAAACCTGGGACTGGACATTTTGTTTATGGCGGGAAAAAATAATCGGTTGGGGTCGGGAGAAATATCAAACATGTTTGATATTTCTCACAGCCCCAACCGACCACAACCGACCCTTACAGGAAGCCTGGGACTAAGCAAATTTTTGAAACCAACCCTCAAAAACCCTTAATCGGGAGCCTTAGTCGTGTGGTGGAACACCCACATTACTTTCTCATCAGAAAACCATTCAGAGAGCACAAACCCTCACCATGTAAATTTCTACCAATGACAAAGAAAGACAAATTGCTTTAATATTCAAATTTTGGTACCCATAATTTAGACTAAAAAAGTTTGTTAATATTAGGGCTATCAGAACACAAGTGGGATTAACAAGACATTCAATAGATTTATATGAGAAAAAAAGTAAATTGTAAACATTTTTATAGACCAGTTTAGTGTTGCATTTGGTAGATAACATTATAACCAAAACCTAGTAGGGCACATTGATGTGTGAGTATGCCTTTGCACAATTATACCTGTCCTGCAACCAGTGTGTTGTAAAGTATCAAGATGTTAAAGGTCAACATTGCTATAACAAGGTTAATCCCATTTGACACCATGACGTTGCACACCTACACCACCTAACCAATGTTAACCACCACTTAACCACCTAACAAATATCACTATCCTATTCCTTATCATTCCCAAGATATGGCCCGGGAAAGATTTTATAGCTGAAAGTCTCTATGATAAGGTCATATGTCAAATCCAGGTCTCACTATGATGTTTCAGACCAACACACCCAACCTATGTCACTACCAAATATCAACATCATACACCTTACAGTTTCCGACAAGATTTTAAAGGTCACTGTCACTACAGAAAGGTCAAATGAAGGTCACACTATGATGGCACATACCTACACCCCAACAATGTCCCTACCAAATAATGACATGATTTCAGAGATATAACCTGGAGAAGAGTTTAATAGTCAAAGTCACTATGGCAAGGTCGAAGGTCAAATCAAGGTCACACTATGATGCTGCACACCTACGCCCCTTAACCAATGTCCCCACCAAATAGGTTTCTGAGATTTTAAAGGTCAAGGTCACTGCAGCAAAGTCAGTGAGATATTAAGTCAACATGTTGAGATATTAAGTCAACATGTTGAGATACTAACTCAACATGTTGAGATATTAAGTCAACATGTTGAGATACTAAGTCAACATGTTGAGATACTAAGTCAAGTTAGTCAACATGTTGAGATATTAACTCAACATGTTGAGATATTAACCCAACATGTTGAGATACTAACTCAACATGTTGAGATACTAACTCAACATGTTGAGATATTAACTCGACATGTTGAGATACTAAGTCAACATGTTGAGATATTAAGTCAACATGTTGAGATACTAACTCAACATGTTGAGATATTAACTCAATATGTTGAGATACTAAGTCAACATGTTGAGATACTAACTCAACATGTTGAGATATTAACTCAACATGTTGAGATACTAAGTCGACATGTTGAGATATTAACTCAACATGTTGAGATACTAAGTCAACATGTTGGGATATTAACTCAACATGTTGAGATAATAAGTCAACATGTTGAGATACTAAGTCAACATGTTGAGATATTAACTCGACATGTTGAGATACTAAGTCAACATGTTGAGATACTAACTCAACATGTTGAGATATTAACTCAACATGTTGAGATACTAAGTCAACATGTTGAGATACTAACTCAACATGTTGAGATACTAAGTCAAAATTTTTTTTTGAATTGTCGACTTATTATCTCAACATTTCAAAAAAAAAATTTTTTTTCTGTGGCACTAATACTCTTCCGTAGTTTAATGATAAATGTTAGAAAAACGTTAAAAATGAACATATTAATATATTTTACGTACTGTTCAAAAGCCAGATATTGGGACAGGTCTTCAGCATTGTCATTTGTGGGAGTTTAATCCACACAGAGGTGAAAGTCTTTGATCAGACACAAACCTACTAACCCATAGGCCACTGAGGACCTGTAAGATTTATTTCAATAAAATATGTTTCAAGCAAATTAAAATATTTAGATGTGAACAAAAATAGTAATGCAATACTATCTAGGAAAATGAAAATGCTTTACAATAGAATTGTCTGCATTGAAAACAAGCAGAAAAAGTATCCTTTACCATGTTGGTAACAAGTTATCAACTGAAGTAAATTTAGACTTAGGCTGAAAGATATTGCTCCAACTATACCTATAACCCCAAATAAATTGGAGCTTTATTATTATCTTTTTTTTGTGTTTGTGACAAAATATGCCTGTAATTTGAACTCAATCCTATTGAACCATAGCTCCAGTACTGATTAATATAATATTTCCTACTGATGTTTGGACATATTATTATCAGCAAAGTGATTGATCAACTGAAACTGATACAGTTGTTACAGGCCAAAAATGTCTATGTTACCATATTTAGTTAAGTGGCAAGCCACAAGTAAACAAAAAAGCATTGGTGGTTGAGTGCTTTGTATTTAATCACTTGATTCTTACGTCTACTGTTCCCCTTCCATAAATTGGCACACGTCTTAACTTGGCAGAAAATAAAATATGGAATATTAATCAGAAATTGGTTGTCATTGGCAACACTTATGCATTTCCGGGAGTTTAAAGTACTAATATGAATCCACTTCCATGAGTTATAATTTACCAACATAAGGTTAAAATGGTGGTAGTCGATAGACATGTTACATATCATTTTGACCCCAACTGTTTTTTTTAAATGGATCAGCCAACAACAAAAAAGGAACACAGTCAAAGTCAGACGTAAGTCTTTTATTATTTTTTGGTTTCATGTTTTGTTCAGATATGACAGTGTGTTTGCAAACATTGCATTGTTAACATTTTTTTCATTATCCTTACATTTTAATGACAATGTTATGGTAATATATTCAGCATACTTATATATTCTTAATAACAAAAACATGGACATTATTTAATTTACAGATACATATTTCAGACATAACCAGACATTAAATACATGAGTCAGCTGAAATTACAAGGGCAAATGAAAACATGATATGGCATGAATTTTAAATCAAATGCTCAGAAGAACGTCATTGATCACTGGCTTAGCTTATGTATAAGCCTATATGGTCAGGCGTACCATTATGTTAGTAGAATCATAAATGAGATGTACAATGCCCCATCCCCTAACAAATATTGCACATATCAACAACTTTCGGAAAAATCAGGGTGTACCAAATCAAAAATCCTAGCTTCCCGCCTGCTAGTTTTCATGATAACAGTATTCAGCACACTTTTTAGTTTTAAAACAACCTCACTGACAAACGGATTTAGGCAGCCTCTTCTCAATGAATCAGCTGCACAGCTGGGGCCGGTTTCACGAAGCCTCCTTAAGATAAAGGTCACCTTAAATTCTAGGATTTCCTTGAATTTCTCCTTCCTTCAAGAAATCTCAGTTTCACAAAGCCTCCTTCCTTAAAGGAGACCTTCAAACTCCCTTGAATTTCAAGGACGTTAAGGACCTACCTTAGATTTAAGGAAGTGTCCTTCAAGGAATGTTTAATAACTTTAATAAAGATTTACTCCCCCCTTAAGTTTCAAGGAAGACCTTTGGTAAGGAAAGTTAAAGGAAGTTTTGTGAAACTGAATTTTAAGGTGGCCTTCCCAAAGGAAAAAACACCTTCCTTTACCAAAGGTGGTCCTTTCCAAAGGAGGCTTGGTGAAACCGGCCCCAGGTATCTGTGAGGAATACCATAAAATCATTTTTGATATGATTTTCAACTTTTGGTTGTTGAGGAATGCATTTGTTCATTGGACACATGAACTGGCTGCACAACATCAAACTTTGTTTGAGTTATAACCACCATCAATAAATAATTTCAATCTTTCTGTTCTTCAGCAAGAACATCACTAAAACCAAGGTCTGAAAGATTGAACCACTTATAATTTTTGGCTTTGGTATGTTTGATCAAGTTATCCTTATGGTCACCTTAAACACACTCACTATAGATGGCAGCGAACAAACATACATTAACTGCTATTGTCAATCTCAGAATGCAAATTCTGACTTTTTGTGCCAAGTTGGTGTGATGATTACATGTAGAGATTGTATAGTGTGTCCAAATGATGCCAAGTTATGGAGGGAAGCAGTATGGTTGTGGCTAACAATAAACCTTAGAGGAACATGTAGAATCCACTAAGGGTCAGTCCTGATATGATCTTAGCCGTTGGTAAGAGAATAAAACCTTAATTTTGATTATTGAATACCAACCTACCAGAAGACACCCAAGTAAAGGTTCCTAGTAATTGAGTCACAGGATAAAAGAGGGTACTTGATTGTATTTTCAGTTTGCATTTTTAATTTGTGATACAAGTAAAGGATTGTAATTGTCCTTGTCTAATGACAAATTAAAGGTTAACACTTTATTTTCACTTAACACTTTATTTTCACGCAAACACCCTTTCAGTAGATGCCTGATAAAAGGAATTTTCTTTTAAGTAGAAGTGAAGATGTAAAGCTTTACATGATAAAGCATTTGTATATGCATACATACACCACTGAAAGTGACCAGAAACTTTTAAAACAACCAGCCCTCTAATGGTAATATAAATATATTAGAACCAAGGATACATTTCTTGGTAAGTTAATATTTTAGTCTATATTTCCGTCAGTAAATTCTATTTCCTGTGGTAACTAAGCCACAAGTGAATTTATTTTTTTTTTTTGGTTTCCAGGGAATGATCTATCTGCATGATAGTGAAATTGGTTTCCATGGAAACCTTAAATCCACTAATTGTCTGGTAGACAGCCGATGGGTATTGCAGATTTCCGATTTTGGATTGCAACAACTGAGATATCCCAGTGTGTATATCAATGAAGTGGCAGAGAAGTGCTATGAAAGTATGTATATTGCAGGAAATGTCAAGTTAATGAGAAAAGTGTGAAATTATACCTCTAAGGTCACCTTATTTCTTCTGTTAATAATTGTGTTGCATTCTATAGTTAAGCTAAGCACTATATATCCTTTACTCCAGGAGTTAAAATGTTATTTAACAAAGAACAGCCCAAGAGATCTTGTGACTGACATTCACCTAACTGAAAGACAAATTCTCAGGTATGACCATTTATCAATGTCCCTGGGGTTCTTTAGCCTGCTACTAAGGATAAGTACCCTATGACAAAGGATTGCAATTTTAAGTGGTCTTACAAGCCGCCATCTGGTGCCTGTCCCTGGGATTGCACCCAGGTCCTCTGTGTAACTAGGTGACCGTGTTATCCACTGTGTCTCTGGGGCGGATGTGATAATGAGATAAATTGCCAAATTTGATCAAGTTTTTGGTTTCAAACTACTTTTTGTCATTTATCTAAGCTATTAATTATCTTAATTTGAGTCTTATTTATAAGTAAGGACACTAGTAGAGGTTTTCACATACTGTAGGAGATTTGACATATTGTGGTAAAATTAACGTTGCTTATAATACGCTGACAATCACTTTTACAGTTATCTCTTCAAGGGGAGAGTGGTGTTGTTTGTAACGTACTCGCCTCTCAACTCTCAGGTTACGGGTTCACTTCCTAGGCCCTGATTTTAAGTGAGAAAATTGGTAGTTACTTGCTGGTGTCTAATGGTTTTCAGCATAGAAATTGTTACTAACTTAAGCTCTCTTCTAGCCCCTCAGTTATCCTTTATGCAATGAGCCACATAACATGTTTTAACCCTAATCAGTCAACAACTCAAGCAATACATCAATTTAGAGTTGTGTTTTTGTTGCGAGATGGTTAACTTAAGATCAGTTCGGTATTCTATATTCTCAACATTCAACACATTTTCAGTGTTAAGGATGTTGACGTTCAGTAAGCACTGATATATAAATCTTTTATTTGATTGATAAACCTTTAAATCAGCAAAACTTTTTTTTGAAATACTCACTTTCAGAATAGGGTGCAGGCCTTATTTGCTTTTTATTTACTTATGTTCTTCCTAAAAGTTGCTTAGTTTAGTTCAGCATCCTCAGCATGTAACATTTGACATGTACTCACTGCCTTGGGACATTTAAGTTCATTTAACACTGATGGATTTTGGGAATGATTGATGGACATTTAAACCCTTTGATCTCCTTAATGATTCTGAAATACTGATTCTAAATATGGAATCTGAATGTCTTTCTTGAATTTCACTGTTTATTATCCACCACACACTGTATTTGACCTAAATATAGGAAAGAATAAGATTTTTTGGGGTATTTTTGGTACCGCTTACTGTGCATAATTAGAGATACAAATTCAGCAACAAGTGCTAGTTTTCTGTTAATATTTCTGAGATTATGTAACCTACAAGTATGATGAACAAATCATCAAAAAGTATTTTTACAGATTTTTTTGTTAATTTTGTTGCATAAAAATCCATGCAAAATCTATTAATGCAGTTCACAGCTAATTTTTTACCCCACAGCCTTGTTTGGTGGACAGCAGGAAAATCTTGTTCACGTTGTTTTCATAAATATGGGCTTATTTTGTTGATTATTAAAACAAAAGGGTGGATAATAAAATACAAAATAAATCATTTGGCATATTATAACCCATGATATGCCCTCATATTATATTCAGCAAACACTTTGGCCATAGTTTTGCCTTAGATGCTACTACAAATTGGAGTGAACTTCCAGACACAATGTACGCAGTGCAACATCTATTGCCTCCTTCAGGAAAAAGCACAAAAGTTACCCTTCCCTACCCTTCAGCTACCTGTTATCATATGACCTGTGCAATGTGCTAAAACATTAAAACCTTATCAATCAATTATAAACTCTGAGTCACTGACACAATTTAACATCATCTTCCAGCCCTGTTCGTGTTGTAGGCAAATGTTTCTATAAGCATCTATGTGTCTGTTGCTTTATCATCAGGATGGTACAATAATTTTCAGACCAGGGGACAGTTTTGAGAAAGGGCTCAGATATTTGAGTATTTGGTCCAGCCTCTATAAGAATTGTAAAAATTTTTTTTTAAGATTTTGCCCGCATGGTGTTTTCAATGTCAGAAAGTTATATCAGCCGTCTTAACAATATTACATTTAAGACAAAACTTAACTGAAACATTTCCTGAACACCAAAAGAGGAAAAAAAATTTTCAAATCCTGGAATTTAGTAAAAATTTAATGCCAAGTCCCCACCGATCCCCAGTGGAATGTATTAAAGATGAAAATAGCTCATTGAGTTACAGCTGAACCATGTAAAGCTAATTGATTCTCAAGCAGACCAGTGACACTCTTCCTTACAAAGTTAGCAGTTTCAGACAAAACGCTAAATTTCAATTCAAAAAGTATAATGAAGAATCAATAATGACGTCTAATTTATTGGCTGTTTTCCCCGATAATTTTTCCAGCTAAAATATGTACATCTTTAAAAAAAATTTCACATTCTCCAAAACCTATATGTCTAAATGTTGTTTGATAGTTTGCGGAGTTACACAGCTCCTACAGAACCATTTGTTAATGACATGTTTGGGATACTTCAAAAATGAACCAATTTTCTCATCTGCTGGAATAAGAATACAGCAAATTTAACACAATAGATAAGACTACAATGAAAAGTTATGTGTTTAGTCAGCAACATTCCTTCACAAAATCGGTGCAGTGAAAATGCTTTAAGTAAAGCTTTCTTATGGGCCATTCAGACCGTCCCGTTTCACCATAGCAACTAGTACTTGAATTTTGCTGCCCAATTTTTCCCTTATTGTTCCATTAATAGACCTTGGATGGGGGGTAGTGCATGTTTAAAAATGAGGTGCTTATTACAGCCATTCTGCCCCCCCTCACCCCTGCCATGTGTACATTTTAGTTTTTTACATGTGAGACCTCGCGGGATGTTTTTCAAACATGTAACAAAAATCCCCTACATATTGAAATGGGTGTCTATGCTGTATCTTAACCACAGCCTCCCCAAATAAGAATCCAAAGTTATTAAACTTGATGAATACTTATAAATCAAGAAATACATATAGCCAGAAACCAGCCCGGATATGTTAAATATTTTACTTTTGCATAGAAGCCGACACAGAACAGAGATCTAGATATTAAATAAATTCTTATATTTATAATTTGAGTTAAATATTATGTCCTCTAAGAGGTTTTTTCCATTAAAGTTTACAATGCCATCTGGAATTCATGTCGTCTAAGGAGAAGTATCTTTGGTCTACTTGACAGTGTATTGCCTCCTTCAGAAAGAAACTGATGTCCTGCCTATTTCTGAAAGCACATCCACCATAGCCTCTTCATTGATCTTGCGCCTCTGTGGTGGGGACTTTTTTCAATCTTTTCAGTGGACTTTTCAAGTCTGAATTTGTGCTTGTCATGACTTAGAGTCTGCTTTTTGGCCGCTTGCAAAATACAATTTAGTTAGAATTTTAATATAATTTATACTCCCTTGTGTACTATGTTAATATTAATTGTATTTATTACGTTTGATTAGAGTTGCTGTGGACTGCCCCTGAAGTGCTGAGACATTATAACAAGACTGCAAAATGTGATGTCTACTCCTTTGGAATCATCTTGTACGAAATACATGGCAGGAATGGTCCCTGGGGAGAAGTGTGTCTGATACCTGCAGGTACTGTATACAGGGGTTTGGTTTATTTGGGGTTTTACATCGCTTTCAACACTGTACAGGTCATATCACGATGGGTAGTTGGAAGGGCAGAGGAAACCAGTACATACAGTTCGTTAGGATTCTGTACTGTAAACTGCCGACCAATGGCAAGCAACTACCAGCTTTCCCACTTGAGGCCGTGACGGGGATCGAACCCCGGCCTCAGAGGTGAGAGGCGAGAGTGTTACCACTCTGCCACCATGGCCCCCTACTGTATATAGGGAGATATCACACTGTCTGCCCTGATCATACTACAGGCGGCATATAATATACCTGCTCAAAAAACTATGTACCAGCAACATTGACAACATTCCTATCCTTGCTGTCTGTGACAACCGTAAATACCACATGTAGTGTAACTGGGCTATTACTAAGACAAATGGGACATTTCGTGGACATTGGGTTCAGCTTAAGGCATGTCATTGGTTTGACTTTGGATGGATATATTTCTGTTTAAAGTCAATTTATATAAATTCATGGTATACAAAGAAGTCACCCTTACCATAGCCAGTTCACCTTTGTTGCAAAGATTTGTTTCATGTTTCATCATACACCACAAGGTCGTATTTCACCAAAATAGGAAATGTACACACATCGACATATTTTTTCTATATACCATGCTGCCACTTAAATGGATAATTAGTGTTATGAATACATCAAAAAGTGATGATTTTTTCTTCATATTTATGAAAATGTGTAACCTACCATACTTAGCATAGATCTGTTTTAGATTTTTTTTTGCATTAACATCAAATCGTTGTTTTCAATGTGAGCGTATTTTAATTATTATTCACATAAAATGGTGGATACTAAAATATCACTCATTGGACATACACAAAAAACATATCACTCATGAAGATTAACAATACAATACTCGGGCTACTCGCCTCTATAATTTATTGCTATCTTCATTTTTGATATTTGTCCTGTACATCATTCGGGAAGTTTTCCTGTTTTATGGAACAAATAAACACATATGAATTGGTGGGTTGATGTGGTACAGTATGCATGTTTCACAACATTAATATGTACTACTAAGTTACATCTGGTGCTTTATTTACCTTTAGACAGCTTAAATCAGGCCAGATTCTCTATGCATCAATCACCAGGCCATCAGCTAGATTGGAACTCAGGTGACAAACAAGTGTTAATTAATTTTTGAAACTCCTTAACTATTTGGCTACTGGGGGTCTCAATTTTACAAGTACAAACTGCAAGGAATATTGTTCTGAGAACATTGAAAAAAGGGTAAAATCACATAAATAATATTTGTTTTTAATGATAGCTGGGGAAAAAAGTACTAAGTAATATTTTAAAGTTACAAAAATTAACTTATTTTAACTGTAGGTCAAAACTTAAAGTTGCCATCAATCAGAAAGTTAGGAATTAGGGGAATTGATGGTTATCACCAATCTTAACGTCTCAGTGAATTGATGATGTTTGGTTGCCATATGCTTAACAAAGAGGTTAATACACACCAATAAAGCATGTAGATTAATCTGTGGTGCAATGAAATCGGAACATTTTATTACATTTTTCTTTTTTTTTCTACATCAAACATGTCCTTACACCAGTTGACTCATTACTGAGTTTCATAAAGCATTGGTGAGCAGTATCTTTGTCATCAACAGTGCTCTATAAATCTATAATAGTGTGTTATTGGGCAAAAATATGGACCAGATTGGTTCCAGGTTTCTGTCAAGCCAGGAAAATCCAATCTGTTTGTGATAACTGCATAAGGGTATGTACTATGTAGGTCTGTAACATAACTGAAACTAGCTGGAAGATTTATTTATATATTGGCTGTTGGTGTGATTCGTATAATATGGAAGGAAGGTTGAAAATTTTTATAACCTAATCCAACAAGAAGCAGAATAAGTGAAGTTATTTAATATGGTAGACAACTTCTGTTTCATTATTTAGCACACAAGCTTATTATGGTCCATATATCTTTGTAGTTAGGATGTTGTACTTCATAGCCTAGGGTTTGGAGTTTGATCCTTGGCCACATCATGAAGACTGTTGTCTTAGACAAGGTACATTTGTGTGTCCCTCTTCACCAAGAAGTACAAAAAGGTACTCACACAAGGTTGGGAGGTGAAGCCTGTGACAGGCTGGCATCCTGAAATACTCTGAGTCACTGGATGCCACAGAAATGTTACAAACCTTACTGAGGGTTTACAATCATAAAGATGGACATAAAGAGATATGGTTTTTTACGAATACTAAGATAACTTTTGGGTTGAGTTCCCGAACATCCCGAAGTTCGTGAATCCTATAAGGATCAGAGAAGATTACAGAAGGTTAATGAAAGATTGAATTTATTCAGAAGACAGATATTATTAGCTCCCGAGTGGTCCGATTGATTCCTGAATGGTTCCAGATGATTAACTACCTGTGCTTAATAGCTAACATTTAGATCGTAGTTTACAAGCACCCTGAATGCTCCTGGTAATTTTTAGGACAGTAAAGTAATTGGCGAGGTCAATGACCATAGTGGAACGGGATCTAAGGACCACTAGGTCTGAAGTATGAATTTACCATATTTACCTTTTCAATTTGCAAAATTTTATATCCTATTCCAATAATACTAAGTATAAGTTAAGTCTTTTTTCGATATGTTAGAACACTTCCGTTTCATGTTTAGTATGGAGTTTTTAATTAAAAATATATCCCAATAAAACATTATAACAATCATGTTATAGAAAACATGAACAAATCATGAAAGCAATATTTTACTTTTATTATAAAAATTTTGCTAAATTTTAGCTTTGCCAATCTTACTTCTACATAGTTGAAATAAATAGATTTTCTTTAACCTAACGAATTCGGATCATCATTACAGAAACATTATCTTTATTGAATACTTATAAGCTGAAAAGCTGGTTCTCTTCACATTTTTAAATTTCCATTGAGGCTAAGACTTTTTGCTGAGCTATTTATCACTAAGTTTTGCAATACAGTGAAAAGTTTTGGTTTCGTTTCCAGATTTGGTTTAAGACTCTTTTTTCCTTTTACATGATGTTTCTTAGCAGCTGTTGGTAACTATTATTCAGCTCTTTCACCAAGGTTCTACCCTTATGCTAGAATTCTTATTTTTATTATATTTCTAACAAATTGATTTAGATAACAGCTGATTACAATTTCACATTTGAGGAAAGGAACTTTAAAATCTCACTGACTTTCTCGTGAACAAGGCAGAAAAGTCTTACAATGTACAGGCATGGGCAGCAAAGCCATAAGTCGGGCACGGCAGTAGTACCTAATTGGTGAAAGTTTGAAAAAATGACAAAACTTGAAAAAAAAAGCAAAAAAAAAAAGATCTCTAGAAGCTTAAAAAGCCATAACAACCAAAGATGACTAGAAAGATACTTACATGGTCAACTCACAAACTAAAGCAAAGTTAAGTATGGTCTTACTAGATAGGATTGTTTTTACCCTTCACATTTTATGGTGGCCATTTTACAATAATATATACGTTAAATACTCTTTAAGTCAATGGTCCTTTATGGGCAGCATTGCAGTCTATCCATGTTCTAGCTTAAAGTCCTGGCTCCTGTGGAGCGAGGGCCTGTGTCTAGACGTAAGGAGTAGTTTGGTTGAGGGTTTCAATCCTATGTTCCCTTCGGAAGACCCAATTCGAATTAAGTGAGCATGAACAAAAGTTCCTTGAAATTAACTTTGGCTCATTGAACTGAACACAATAGTGAAAAAGTATCAAAATAAGATAGAAATAATGAAGTACTGGTCATTTAAAAAAAATTGTAAGGGATTTCGGATGGATGGATGGACACACTTCTGTATTTACAAATATAAATATTAATACTCCAAAGACATGTAGTCTCTTGGGTTTCTGTTTCACAAAATGTGTAAAAAAAGAGTTTTCATTGTATAATAGAAGGCTGTTTATTTGTACAATATGCCTGGCACATATCCATGTATGCTATATCAGTTAGACAGCCAATATTACACTTTTATTGTGATTGACAATAAAAGAAAATTGTGCTTCAACATATCCTCAAACCAAGACCTTGTTCAGTAACACAAAAAATCCCCATTCATTAAATGTATTAATGTTTTAGAGTTAACCATCCAAGGCAAACAGTATTTTATCAGTAAGTGTCACAGCCATGACACTTTGCTTCAAGCAAAGAAACAAATGATTCAAAACAAGTAGGGCGAATGAACGGTAATTTGCTCACTTAACAGTGCAATTTTAGGTTCCAGTAGAAGAGCTAACTAAGGTTTTTTCTTCTTCTGAATTAATCAAACAGTTGCACTTTTATAGGCACAGAACTGTTTAATCAAGTCAGATGTTTTGTGTTGCAGTAATGGATTTGTTTGGATAAGGTTTCTAGATATAAGTGGCCAGATAATATGTTTGTCATAACATAATGCAACAAATTTATTTATACATGTTTGTGTTCATGTACACGATTTGGGATTTTTTTGGCTTCATGAGCAAAGTGTCCTGGTAAAACTTTCTACCCAGCATTCATAGAATAATAGACATAGTTGGGAATATATAATTATATTTAGTCTAAGTCTATTTACAAATTTTAAAATGAGGTCACCTCTATTTTCGTTTCTAAGTACTCCAAAGGCCACCTTAACTTGGTTTAAGTAACCCTGAATTTTAAATGTGAGTTTAAGCTTGGCTTTTGTTGGCCTTACTTTAAGACTAATCATATCCAGCCTGAATTTAAAGTAATTGACAATTTTATTGAGGCTTAACCCTTCTGGGCCATGGAGTTGTGCATACGTTAAGGTGACCTTAAGGGCAAACTAGCTATTTATTTAGTTATAGTGTAAGTTGATTTTAAAAGGTTATTTGACCCCAGACAAAGGCATAAATATGTGCAATTATATGCTACTATGAAATTGCTAGAGATTATCAATAACTAAGAGTTAGTATCCTCATGGAAAAATGAATTGGTGATTCCCTATGTTGGCGTTACCATTCACATTTGTAAATCTATAGGATACCAACTCTTATATAGAAGTTATCAATTCATGTGGTAAAGTTATTAATTCATGTATTCAGTTTATGAAACTTATATATTCTTCAAGTGAAAAACTTATAATTTCAAGCAATTAGGTTTTAAAACATTTATTTCTGTTTCATACCATTTTATACCATTTTTTCCTTCTTGTGTGTGAATTAATAATCTATAAATAAGGGTAAATAAAAGGAAACAAAATGGCAGTTGGCAATTCTAGGTTATTATCTAACAAGGACATCGCCCTTAACTATGCATCAGATAGTAACCATATTTTCACACATGGTGGGTCCACCATGGGCTTGGCTCATCTCACAGATAGTTCAGATCAAGACTCCAAGTTTTAGTTTTTTAATTTTTGAACAACATCTGCCCCATTACTAAAAAAAAACTAATGATTGCATTTGGAGTCTTATTTTCCCACAAAGTAGAATCTGTCCCTGGTTAGGTTCTCTAAAAATAAAGTCTCTGTTGGAACACTGGAATAGTTTAACCATTTTCTGATACCAATATCTGGTTTTAGGTCCCAGGGCGAGACCTCGTACTCCATCAGGCACTCTTCATTTTGATTAATTTTCCCCAAATTTAAATCTATTTGACAAACTTTAAAGGTAATGCCAAATTTGTCTATGGTTATTATTTTTCTTTAGAAGTTGCTCACAATAATATGTCAGCTTTTGAAAAAAGGACTCCCGCATTTGGGTTGCTTACTGCATACACCAAGCAAATTGATGAAATGCACTTTTTACCTACAGCAAGAGGTTACATTTTGGGTGTGTTTGTTGGTATTTGCAATAACTGAAAAAGTAATGAACATATTTTTCTGGATTTTGTTGTTGTTGATACGGTCCGACCAAAGGAAGAAATAGTTACATTTTGGGAAAGAACCAGATCACATTCGGGAAAACAATCATCCCGAATTTTCACACAGGACAATTGTTGTTTCCCGTTCAGGAATAATTGAAATCAGCGATGTTTCAGTTTTAAGAAATTGTCAAACTACAAACGCTTTGCTTTTAGAAATGGCTGAACAATTTGCTTTCAGAAATCATTAAACTAGTAACAATTTTAATCAGAAATAATTGCATGGACAAATTGACAATGTGCTGTTTTCAGAAATTATTGAATAAAAATGGTTTGCTTTCAGGAATCATTAAATGAGCTGTGGACTACTTTCGGAAATCACTGAAACAGTCCTGTTTTGTTTTCCAGAATCTTCCAATGAGTGATATTTTGTTTTTAGAAATTATTAAATCAGATAGGTTTTGTTTTCAGAAATAATTGAAAAATCATATTTTGTATTTAAAAAAAATTTATCATTGAATCAGCTATATATTTTTCCTTGAATCATTGTTTCAGTGCTTTTGGAAATTTTTGTTATAACAAATCTAATTTCCTTCCAGAAATTGTTGAGCGTGTAATGCGCCCTCAGCCCAGTGAAAACCTGTACAGACCTGACCTGACTCAGCTGACTTGTGGTGAATACATCAAGTCTTGTATCAAAGACTGCTGGAATGAAGACATGGACCAAAGACCAGATTTCAAGAGCATCAGGATCAGACTGAAACCAATGCAAAAAGGCCTGTGAGTGAATGTAGATATTTGTTGTGAATAGTGAAAAGCACAGAAGAGTTGGTGATAATGTAGCAAAACCCTTTTCTGCGGAACTCTGCTTGTGCCTAGTTCACACCGTTCTGTATTAATTTAGGTTTTAATGTCACTTTCAACACTATATAGGTCATTTATTTATTTGGGATTTTATGTAGCTTTCAACACTATACAGGTCATGTCACGACGGGTAGTTGGAATGGCAGAGGAAACCAGTACATATAGTTCATCAGGGTTCTGTCCTGTAAACTGCCGACCAACAGCAAGCAACTACCAGTTTTCCCACTTGAGGTCACGCCGGGAACTGAACCCCGGCCTCAAAGGTGGGAGGCGAGACTATAAAGGTCATATCACAACGGGTAGTTTTATGGGCAGAGGAAACCTCAGTATGCTAAGGTTTTGTACTGTAAACTGCTGACCATCAGTAAGCAACTACCAACTTTCCCACATAAACTGCAGACCTTTGAGGTGGGAGGTGAGTGTGTTACCACTGCAGCACTGTGGCCCCCCAAATAAGGTTTGGTAAGTCAGGATTTATATTCAGGTGGGATGCATTCGACACAATATGGACAACATTTTCAGGATGGGATGACTTTTTCAAAATGTTTGTCTTGTACTTTCACAAGCTGTATAAAAATATGCAGACAGGAGGTATGAAAGGGAGGATACTCTACAGGGCAGCTCATTTTAAATGTGAGCTACCAAGCAAGATACGAGGTCAAGATACGAGTATGAACGGGCCATCAGTAGAATGTACTATTAAATCCACTAGTTTTATGTGAAATAAGTGCTATGTGAAAGAAGTTCCTGAAATTATACTAATTCACGGATAAAAAATTAGAATGGGCTTTTCTTGGGTAAAATATTTTGAATATTGTGTAAAATATAATGTTTTGGCACATAGAATAACCACCTTATACATGTGTGATAATGCAGAAATGGTTTAGACGGAACTTGGACACATAGAATAATCATTTTATACAGGTGTGATAATGTAGAAATGGTTTAGATGGAACTTATATGGGCCAGTGGTAACTTACCTCCAACCTCTGAGATCAGAATTCGAATCCCGGCCTGACCTCATGTGGAAAAGCTGGTAGTTGCTTGTCACTGGTCAGCAGTTTACAGTACAAAACCTTGACCAACTGTATGTACTGGTTTCCTCTGCCCTTACAAAACCCCATCACAATATAACCGATAAACAATAAATAAACAAAAGGAATTTAATAAGAACTTATTTCACGGGAAATCAGATTAATTTTTCTCTTGATAATTTGTTATCTGAAACCCTGGTTAAATAGACCGATTCATGGTCCCTTGGTATTCTACTGAACAGAGCTCACTTGTTTCAGGATGATGTTTTTGCCTCTTCAAAAATATCTGTATGAAAGAATTATTCATCAAGTGTAGTAAACACCATGTAAAACATTCTGCATATTTTGAAAAGTGCAGAGCAAGTCTCTCGATACCATACCTGAGGATATTGGGAATTTATGAGAAATCCCAGAAGTGAATTGTTATACTTCATGATAACACAGGCTTTTCATCCAGCAGAATTCTCCATAAAGAAGATTTTTCTGAATGGCACATAGGCTTGTGGTTGTTAGTAAAACAAGAATAAATGTTACTGCATTGCTCACACAGCTAGTATTAAATGCAGATGACATTAAACAGTTTCATTTAATTCACATTCCTAAGGCAAAGGCACAGTAAATGATGCCATCATATGTAAATAATATTACATCCACAATTATCTGTAACTTACTTTGGAATGATTTAGCATGTCACTAAAATACAAAACTATTTGCACTACTGTTTGTAGGAAACCAAACATCTTTGACAATATGCTAGCTATGATGGAGAAGTATGCCACAAACTTGGAAGCCATTGTGGAGGAGAGGACAGTCCAACTGATGGAGGAGAAGAAGAAAACAGAAGCTTTGTTGCTGAGGATGTTGCCTAGGTGATGATCTCTGAAGGTCATACTTTATCCAATAGTCCTGATATGGACTGGACAGATTGGTGTAATTCTAAAACACATCTGCAGTCCCATCTAGGGTAAAGAAGCCTTTTGTGTCTGTGACACAACAAGTAACCTTTTTTATAGTTCTTTGAATTATTTCAGAAATACTATTGTTACTTTGGATATTAGGACGAGAAAAGTTTATATTCAGTGCAACTAGGACCAAATATATAACTATCAGGAAATATGATATAATTTATAAATGTTATGTTCAGAAAGGAGATGTTGATTTCTTACTATATTAACTGTAATGCATGTGCATACTTTGTTGTTTAGCATCATATATATGTACCAATAATCACATTAGTAATCTATGGTACAGATCAGTGGCAGACCAACTGATTAAAGGTAACCCTGTGATACCAGAACAGTATGACTGTGTCACCATCTACTTCAGTGATATTGTGGGGTTCACACAGCTGGCTGCACAAATCAGACCCATGGAGGTAAAGAAAAAGACATTTTGTTGATATAGTCTTTTGTTAATATAATGCAGAGACATTTTATTTTATATGCCATATTTTTGGCTCTTTCTCAAATAATATTTTTTTATTGCACATAAGGAAAACGTTGCTCTATTTCAAGAAAGAATAGATTTCTTTCCTAAAGTAAAAAAAAATCCATACTCTAAATAATTAAGGTTACAATGCTTGTAAATAGTTCATTCATTAAAATAATGAATTACTATGTTTTGTAACAAATAATAACAGCATGATGAGACCGGTTACAAACTCCCAAATAATTAATGGTCATTACAATTATTGGTGTATTTGTACTATTGTATTTGTATTTATTTAATCTAGGTTGTGGATGTGCTGAATGATTTGTATACTCTGTTTGATTCCATCATCAGTGCTTATGATGTGTACAAAGTGGAGACTATAGGAGATGCATACATGGTTGTAAGTAAGATTGTTCAGCCTCAAATATAAGACTTATTGTCTTGTCAAAATCTGCAAGGTTCAGTTTTACTATCATATTAAGTGAGAAACACATGATTGTGAATAAAAATAAAAAGTTGTAATAGGAGGAAACTACATATACCAACGCACCCACGAGAGGATAATTAAAAATAAAATTGATATTATAAGGCGATTACATATACCAACCTACCTGTGTGAGATTAGTAAAAACTAAAAAGTCATAATAGGAGAGGACTACTTGTACAAAGATGCCTCTGCCATGATGAATAGAAATAAAAGGTTATCATATGAAAGGACTACATATAGAAAAGCATAACCATGTGAAGATGATTACAATTAAAAAGTTATAACATGAAGGGACTACATATAGAAAAACAAACCTGCAAACAAACCTGTATAAGGATGATTAGAATAAAAAGAACTTGGGGAACTGCACATAAATATATACCCATGACAGGTAAAAAAATTGAGAAAAACAAAACAAAATAAAATATAATCATATGGAAGGAATACATAGTCAAACACACCCACATGGGGATGAATGAAAATATAGTAATACTATTATAATAATCATCTTTAGTTGTACTTAAGTGATACAGTGGTACAGTAACAATTAAATAGTTTACATTTTTCAATATAAATATGGGAAATGAAACTTAAATATATAAAGTTGATTGTAACATTTTAAAGAAAAAAAAATAGAACAGTGAGAGCAAAATATCTATACAAAAGATTATTTTATTTACAAAAGAATTCATTACATTCTACAACACTCAGGAAGGTGTCACAGTGGCAGAGTGGCAACACTCTCGCCTCCTATCTCTGAGACCAGGGTTCAGTTCCTTCAAGTGGAAAAGCTGGTAGTTGCTTGCTGTTGGTCGGCAGTTTACAGTACAGAACCTTGACCAACTGGATGTACTGGTTTCCTCTCCCCTTCTAACTACCCATCGTGATATAACCTATGCAGTATGGAAAGCGATGTAAAATAAATAAATAAAAGCAACACTCAGGAAATCATTGTTTTCCCTAATGCTATGAATACACAATTGATCATTAATGTCATAAGTTTCATATTTTCCTTTCTCATAAGTGTGTAGCATACTGGTCACAGTGTTATATGAATCTTGATCAGATTTAGATGCAATCACATTATATTTACTCTAGATATGATTAAGATTTTTACAAACCATTGACCCACTTCCAGAGAGTACAAGCTGGTCACAGAGTTTAACAACTGGATTATTACTTTTTAATACAGATTCACAAAAACTTTAAAAACCTTTTGTGTACCTGAGCATCTATGGAAATATCATTAACCAATATGTGGAGGTACCTACTGTGGGTTTTGTAGTGAACAACATTTATAAATACACCTAAGTGAGCATAATTAAAATAGAAAAGTTGATTTATGTAGGAGAATCCATAGACATACATCATACTATTTGTAGGTTAGTGGGCTTCCAATAAGAAATGGTGATAACCATGCTGGTGAGATCTGTTCCATGTCCCTCCATCTACTTAGTGCGATAAAGACCTTCAAGATGAGGAACCAGACAGTCTGCAATGAAACTCTACAGCTGAGGATAGGTGTGCATTCTGGTGAGTCTGAAAAATTAAAGTTAACTTATATGAGTGCATTGTAAACATGAATTAAAAAAATATGAAATATGAGTTTTTATTGAATCTTTTATGGGTCACTACATTGTGAAATCATGCCATTGCGGATAGAGAGTACAGCTACAGAACCCAATAGCTGAGAATAAGGGTGCATTATGGCGAGTTTAGTGCATGAGTACATTTTGAAATGAGATTTCATAGTTTTTGACATCATAATAAATATAACAATCATTACAACTGAGGCACAGCATTCTTTGCAGTTTAATTTTCAATTGAACATACCTGAGTTTATGTGTCCTGGTTAAATAAAAGCTATCATTTGTGTAACAAAATAACATGAAAAAATCCCACTTAGTTTAAAAGTGTAATACTTTCAGATCTGATTCAACAGATAGATATCATCATAGTTAATAGCCAGTAAAATGAATGGTATTAGCTTGTTACAAAATTATCTGAGGGCAATATGAAATATCTAAAAGCATTAATATTCTTATATTTGGAAATAACATTAATTCATTTGGCATTTTTCATTTAATAACATTTATTATTATTTTTTTGTGTTCTCAAAATATACTCAAAATAACCTTTTGATTTCTTACTTTATGCTAGTTGGCATTTGAATTTAAATGGTGACAGTTACTTTAACTTATTAAAAGAACACATTTAACTCTGTATTACTAGAACCTCCAATATCAACACACAATTTGATTCCACTTATTTCTTACTTTCACTTCTACTCCCAGAACGGAGTATTTGTTGATGTATCAATCACCATTCTTAAGACTGGTTATAGGATATTTGAAAGAAAAAGTCAAATATTTGGCAACTCTTTGATACCATTTTTGTCTGTTACTTCCCTTGAACTACTTTTTGCTCACTCTGCCTAGTTGCCTCATAATGGCCAGTTACAAATTATGCATCAACAGGTTTTAGCGATCACACATTTATAATGTTCTGTGTAAGTTGCAATTTTCACTGGGCATTAATTTTACCTATTTTAGTTAATGCACTTGGCAGTGAAAATTAGTTTGGAGTGAATTTGTTAATCTGCACTAACATCTCAAGTAGAAACTAGCCATTACTAAAAATTAATTTCTTATGTGAATTTCTTAAAAATTTAGAATTAGTGATATTTTCTTACACCTAAAATTTATACTTGTACAGTATTAAAAAACCTTTAGACAAGCTCTGTTTTTGTAAAGAGATTACTGATTCTTTTTGGTAATATTTCTTTATCATTACAACTGGACTGAAACCCATTTAAAGAGTTTCCTTGTAAGTATTTTTCTTGTACCCAGGTCCTGTGTGTGCTGGAGTGGTGGGACTGACCATGCCCAGATACTGTCTGTTTGGTGACACTGTCAATACAGCCAGTAGGATGGAATCCAATGGAAAACGTAGGTATACATTTGGTTTTGGTTAAGGCTAGCTTACACTTCTTGTTATTGACTCCAACAGGAAGTTTATACTTTTGGATGCATTTGTTTGGTTGTCTGTCTGTGTTTATAATTACTCCAAAAGATATTGAACATATCTTTATGAATTTTTATTATGTGGGTTGGGTCTAATTTAACAAATAAGTGATTTCGTTTGGTGAAAGATCCTGATTATATTCTGGGGTCAAAAGAGCCTGAATTTTCAGCAGTCCCATTTTAATGATTTTCCTCATAGTCATGCTATCCCATTAATGAGAGTTAAAACAAAAAGCTGCATTTGGGTAAAATCACAATATGGGGATACCAGACCTCCTTGGTGGAGGTCTGCTTTGTGCTCTATGAGTGCTTTCTAGTGAGTAATATAGAATTTTCTCATAATGATATTTGAAAGTGATTTTGTGTACATCAAAGTCCATCATAATTTATTGCTAATTCTACAATATACAGAACTAAATGATATATTTTATCATCCAATGATTGTTCACATTGATTAATGGATGGAAGTACAGCCTGCCTGTTTGATCAATTTTTTTTCACTTTCTATGACCCTATGCAGCTTGTCTTGAAGTAGTTTTATAGGCAACACCCCTTAAAGGTTGCATTTCAGTTACCTTGGACTGTGCCTTGCAATGAGCTCATCTATTTTATCTTCTTGACCAATAAGCCATTTCATTGCTCTGGTCAAATCAATTTGCTTGCTTGTCTCAGACCTTGTGTAAGGCGCTCGTGGTATCATATGTGTATATTTTAAGCCACCCATTATATCCTCCCCATATTTTTAATATTTTATTCTGTGAGACTATCTTGCTTATTTTATTTTTGTCAGTATTTCTATGGCGGGCACATCTTATTGTTAATTTTAAGATCTCGGGTTGTGAGATCTCCTGTTATTGCATTTTCTGCTTACTTGATCTAGATTAATAAACGGTAGTGCCCATATTTCATGGTGGAAATGTGAGTTCAAGAACTACGGTTGCAAATCTCATGACAGATTTCCTCAACTAAGGTCATACTGTTTCTCTTTCTTGTCAGCTAAGGGTCATATTGGGAAACACTACTCTTGCGTGCGGAAGGGTAACTGTATTAATATTTTCCAAAGCTCAAAGTCAGGGTTTTGAGTCCAGCTCAACAGCCAGAGTCACATTGGGGCAGACCCTGGGCATTGCCACCTGTAGGAGTTGAACCCACAAAGTTCTGACAGGCTGTGATTAGATGCCAATGTTAACCAAAATGCCTGTAAGGAGCTCTATTGCTACAGAAAAATCAGAGACATTCAACAGATATGTTGAATTTGGCTTCACAAAGGCTCTTCTCTAAAGGTTTCCTTGACTTTCTGTTTCACACATCCCTCTATAGCTCTCTTTATCAAACAGCTTCCTAAACTTTAGGAAGGAACAACCTGCCTCCTTTAGCTGAATGAATGTGTATAAACCAGTGACTTCAGCCAGAGAATGTTAAGTTGTACAAAAAGTCTTTACTGGGACTTGAAATTCCAATCAATCTCACTCAAGGAAGGGCAGTTTGTGAAACCATCTTCTTTTAATGTGAGTGGAACTTGGGAAGAACCTTAGATTTAAGGAGACCTAGTGGGAATTTTCTGGGTAATCCTTCTGTTCAAGTGGTATCATTGCAAATCATAAGAGACATCAAAGTGGAAGCTCAGGAAATTGTCAAACTTGTTTTAAAAAGTTATGAGGTTCACCTAAAATTTGTAGGTCTTCCAATTTATATGGTATGTGTTTTCGTAATGTTTTTTTAACTGACATTCTCCATGGAGAAATAAAATGCAGAATTGGCATTAAAATATTTAAATTTTTATTTTTATCATTTGTAAGCAGCTCATTAATAGGCACAAATACTCTTGGTCTCTCTTTACAAGAATCTTTATAAATATTTACAGGGAAGCAAAAGCTACCAGCGACCTTGAGGAAGGGTTTTTAAGTGTTAAGATCAAAAGGCTGCAATACAGTCAGATATCATCTTTCTTGAAACTGAATAAAATTTTGAAAAATTGTCAAAATAGGGCCAGAAATAAGGCGGTACTGGTCATTTTAGCTGGAGCTCTATGATGTACACTGATGATACACCTGTTCTAATAAAACTTGAAGAATTCTTCATAATAAAAATAATTTGACATTAGTTTCATATATCATAGCTTCAACTGTGCATGTAGTTAAATATGTAGTACATTTAGCAATAAAAACACGTTATTATCATATCATCTTGTGTTGTATCAACTTTTGGTTTACAAGCTTTCAATGGTCTTTTCAATATTCACAGCTCTGAGAACTCACTGCAGCAAGGAATGCAAACAGCTGCTGGACAAGCTTGGAGGTTATGAATTGGAAGAGAGAGGTCTAGTTAGTATGAAGGTAAGACATAGTCTCTTGTATATATGTATTATTATATAAAAGGGATAAGGTCTGTTTTAAGTTTAATTGAAAATGCTGGTAAAAGTCTTGATTCTTACAATTTTTAAAGTTTCGTTAAATTTCTATAGAGCTGGTGAAACTCTCCATTCTTGTTGATCCTTAAACTTCCATTGGATCTCTTTGATGCTAGTGAAAACCAGTGAAAGTTGAATGTAAAAATAGATGGAACAGTTTTATATCCCAAAAGTGTTTTTTGCAGGTGTAAGTGGAAGTACATATAATAAGAACCTAATCCGGATAATAAACGGAGTTCTAGCAATTCAGAGTGAACTGTGATTTCAGTTTTATAGAATTTCTTTGGTACTGCTGAAAACTCTTCATTGTTATTATGTCCACCAAGGAGGTATTATTTTCATGGCTGATAATTTGTCCATTTGCCTGTTGGTCGGTTAGTAGCATTGGGTTTTGGTCCAACTTAGATCCCACTATATTTTGAGACTGATCTGGATCGTCATCTAGATACCAAAAATCCGGATTTCCCCATTTAATTATTATTATGTGACCTTGCAGAGGTTTGCACTCTCTGAGTGTTCTTGTTCAAAATTATTATAATAATTAATGGCTTTGGCACTGATGAAACTCTTAGTTCTTGTCAATTCTTGATTCTATTTTGACTTGTAGTTACAGAATTAGGACAATTATATCTGCACAAGTATCAATTTTTAAAAGTTATACTTAACCCCTTGACAGATACTTTGGCCTTGCATTAAAGTAAAATTTCTGTCAAGGTTTCATTGTAGTGAAATTTCTGTCAGTGTCCTGTTCGTTTTATCTAATTTAATCTGCATGTGTTCTGAAATACATTGAATATATAAAGACACAAGAAAATATCAATGTTGGTCAGAATTTTAGGTTTAAGGTGAACAGTCCACTAAAACTCATCAATATTTGTCTTTATTTAAAAGGTTTAAGATGAACGATCCACTATAACTCCTGCATATCTGTTATGACTTAAGGCAAAGTTAACTCTTGAATATTTGTCATAAGTTTAATGTTTTAGGTGAACAAACCACCATAGCTCTTCCATATTTTTCACAATTTTAAATTTGAGGTTAACTTGTACCGTATTTATTAGGGAAAAGGTGAACTGCTGACATATTTCCTGCTGAAAGAAAACAAAAGCCATCGGATTGCCAGGTTGAGACTCAGTAATCAGGGCTGTGTGAATGGAATCAAGTTCCCAGACATCTTGGACACTTCCGGAGACATTCCACACATTAAAGTTGAAGGTCAAACCAGAGGGTCCCCTCGTGTGAATGGACTGGCTTTTTCCAGAAGTAGTATGCGAAGGACATTGAAAGGGTCAAGGTCGTACAATATCTGATGCAATGGAAGATTGCAAATCTGGTTCTTAGCAATTCCAGTAATCTTTTGTGTGTGTGTCAGTGAGAGTATTTCTTCTGTCAAAACTTTTCTGTTTTGAGTTGCAACATTACCAGGTTTTAGACTGGTTGATTGGATGGTAGACATACACATATAAAACAGAGACATTGTTTTTTAACAAGGGGCCGAAATGGGCTGGCCACAAGCTGATTGGTGTCAGGGATTCAGATTATATGCTAAGTATTGCAGCAGTTGCTTGCATGATAGCACAGATTCTTAGGTTCAAGAAACAAAAATATGACCATAATTTGTTAGTCCATGGGCATGTGTGAGTTGGCAACATGTAGCATGATGTAGCAAAGGTGAATAACATGACCTGACAAAGGTGTGCCTTGAGCTGAACTGTGTAGCAGACAAATGTAGATTTGGCACTATGTGTAGATTAATTTCTTTTCAATTCTAAAGACCTTACCTCTTATATGACCACATCTGACAATTCACTGCACCATTGCCTTAAAGCTGACAATGAAATAAAGACAAATTTGCCACATAAACAGTTTGAGCTAAAATGCAATACCCTAAAAAATATATATATATTATATTACTAAGCTGTCCACGGTTGAGAGTAAGTGCTATAAAAGTACTCTTATTACATTATATTTATTGTTTGCTTTCATCTGGGGCCAATTACTATAGTGGGCCAACTTAGCAAAGGGCCCATTTGTCCAGCTCTCTTACTAAGGACCTGTCTTAATAGAATACAACCCAAGCACAACAATTTTTGTTGTTGTAATTTATCCTGAATTTCTTTTGAAAAGTCTGTTTATATACACAAATGTAACTGATAGAGTATTTTACAGCCAAAACTCTGACTAATCTTTAAGAGGTATTTTCCAGAGTCTATAAAACAACTTCTACACAAAATTGAAACTAGGGCAGGTTCGGTAACACCCGTTTACCGTCAAGACCAGTTTAACTGAACACCATGACAACACTTCACTACCAGCTTTTTGAATGTCAGTGTGTAATACTGGGGCCTGTAAATCGAAGCATTCGTAAACTAGCAAACTAACCAATACTTAATGACAATATAATGACATATTAACTAAAGAATTCAGTGGGTAAATAGAAAGCACTCTATGTTTTCGTTACATTATGCTTTCGTTTGGTAACTTTAGAGTAAATGTGTGGCTGTGTTTGGTTATTTGTGTGTTTGTGTGTAACAGTGTCCTATGCCACAGTGCCTTACTTGGTAGACACACAAGAGTGGGGTTAACATATTTTATTCAATCACATTGATAAAGATCTAATGAGAGATTAAGGCCACCTTAATAGAAGTATATAATTAAACATTTTACATACTCTATATTGAGCAGACTGAGCTATCTTTGTAAAAAAAAAGCATTAGTATTGCTATCTTGTTTACAAAAGGGGCAGATTAAAAGTGATTAGTAAAAATATGTAAAAATGTAAATGAACTAGTAAAAGGTTTAAACATAAAAGATGAGTGAAAGTGTATCATCTGTAATAAAAATAAAGATAGTTAAAACTTACATAAAGAAGTAGATAATCATTAAACAAGTCTTAGCATCTCAAACTTGTGAGATACTTATCTGTTAAATTACACCTGCGAGTTTTTCTTTTGTTAAAAGTGTCCAATATCTTTCACAATTGGCCACTTTGTGATTTTGACCATGTACATGTCTTTTTAGCACATTTCCAAAGTAACCCTTTTACATCTATTACCTCCGCCAAGGAGGTTATGTTTTCGCCTGGGTTTGTTTGTGAGTTTGTTAATTTGTTTGTTTGTGAACAAGATAACTCTAAAACTTATGGACGGATTTTGATGAAATTTTCACAATATGTCTGAAAAGGAAGAAATGATTCAATTTTGGGAGTGATCCGGATCACTATCTGGATCCATGAAATGTAATTTTTAAAGACAGATAACTCAAAAAGTTATGGACAGATTTTGATGAAAGTTTCAGGATATGTCCTAAATGGGACAAGGAACAAGTGATTAGATTTGTGGAGTGATCTGGATCACTGTCTGTATCCCTGAAAAATAAATTGGGAGTGATCCGGATGAAATAAAGGGGGGAAAAGCAATATCAGTGCTAATGGTAGGTTTTGAAAGTCCAGGAATTGAGCTCCCGTGGCAGAGATCTGCGCTCTCCGAGTGCTCTTGTTTCAACTAAAATGATCATAAACCCCGAAAAAATACATACGAGGAATATAGAAATAAAACGTAATGATGTTTATCAACATCTTAAAAATGATAAATTAAGGAAGAGGTGTCATTTAAATAGGTTCGTATGCACAATATTCAGCAACTTTGTTTTATACAACAATGGTAACTTCATAATTATTTGTAGGTAAAGAACAAAGATTTTAATGCAACTAACAGTTAACAACAGGGTCTGAGTTATCGTTAAATTTGAGGGGTCTTTTTACGAAAAATTAACCAAGAGTAAACTAACCAAGGTTTTGATTTACACAAGAGTTTGCTAACTCCCAGTAAACATTTTGGGGTTTTGCAAACGTTCGAAAGGAAATGTTTAGCAAAGGTTAAAAAATGATGGGTATGAAAACCATTTGTAATAGAATGTTTTTAAAATGTTTTTTTTGTATACCGTTTATTAAACGTTTAAAGATAAATGTTAGAAAAACGTTATAAATGAACATAATAATGTCTGAATAATAATGGGGTCAGAGGTCAAATTCAATATCTTTGTATGGTTGCTCACTATTGAAAATGTTATTTCTATGTCTAAAATTGTAAGATAGTGGCTTAGAAATTGTGCCCCCATTCAATTCTTACTTTTAGTTTACCTTTATATGTGTGGCAATTTTTGACAAGGTCCTCTAAAATCCCTTATTACTGCTCACCGCCATCTTTGTTTGGACATATTTGGAGGTGAAGGTTTAAAAATATAGGTTTAAAAAACGTTTTTGATAGAATGTTTTTAAAACATTTGACAAGCAATGTTGTTTAAACATTTTATGTGTACTGTTGATCAAACATTTCATGATGAATGTTTGAAAAACATTTCCAACAAAACCTTCATTTCTTCAGCTATTTTATAAATGTTTTAAAAATGTTTCTAGTCAAACATAGTTTCATGAGTTATTTTATAAACGTTTAATAAATGTTTTCAGTAAAAACGTTTGTATAGAGAATGTTTGTAAAATGTTTTTTAAACATTACAGTGTAAATGTTTACTTGGAAACGTTTAGAAAACCATAAGATAGGGTTTAATTAGGTTTTAAAAACGTTTTGTAAACATTTAATCCATTTAAAAACGTTTCTAATGTTTACTGGGCTTAGGGTGAACTTAGGGCTAACCAATTTGTTAGCAGAACGAAGGCTTTGATTTACATGCCCCTGGTAGTGAGAATCTAATCTAATGTGGACTTTTATAGCGCTTAATCTCCATCGCTGATGGACTGGTAGTGAGAAAACAAAAAAATATTGGAAACAATCCTCAAATCTTAAGAAATTATAAACTTTCATATATTTCATATTTTTTTTATATTTTTGCACTTCTATAGTAGTTTCTTTCGGAAGAACTACTATGTTTTGTTTTCATGTATTTACTTTCTGTTAGTGGGCCTATTCGATTGGGGATATATGCTAGAACGTAATGTTTTTTTGGTATTTCGGAATCAGTATGACTTCACAGTGGCGGGATACTAAAATGGAATATCTACTACCGACCCTGCCCTAGTTCCAATCCTCAATTGACACACAATCAATCAATATAAATCTTTACAAGTTATATATTTTATGTGTCAGCCATTGTGATCAGTCAGAGTTTAACATTATTGTTTACATCATGTTTGTGCTGATTTAAGACATTTGCCATATAATGGTTGGGACAAGTATAATGATCATATTTACATCCAAACTCAGTGAATCACTGAATAGCTGCTTGCTATATAACCTTGCTTAAAGCTCAAATTTGTACAAAAATATCTTTTTGAAACATGTACACAAATATTTGGTAATCGTAATGCATTTGCAGAAGCTAGGAGCTATAAATTCACCAGACAGTCTCTGTCTTAGCAGTCTGTTGATGTAAAAGCCAGTTTATGTAAGAGTTTATTATATAAACTGAAACTTCTTTATGTAAGTTGAAAGTCTCCCTTAATTACACAAAACTCGAGCCTTAAGCAAGGCTATCTGCTACATAACATACAGCCTGAAATTCAAGCTTCTGGGGACAGATGAGTACATGTGTACAATGGTGTCATAAGAATCAGTCAATTTTGATTATGTAATACTTATAATTCCCTTACTGCCTTAATCCGCTTCTGTATATAGTTAGAGTTAAAGTAAGTTGTTTCATAAGTTATCACTGCATATATTAAAACAGGCCACTATCAGGTATACAACGACTATGGTTTTTATGTTAACCATGTGTTTTTTAAAGTATTGAACAATGCACCTCCACACACTTTTGTATATAATATCTGATTAATAAATGTACATAGTCTATTTATATTTGTTTTTCTTCTGATTTAAATACATTAGCTATTAAGCTAACTGCTCTATGTTTCTTTGAGTAGTACCTATTTTTAAGAACTATTTTTATTTCTTCTTATTTTACTTCAGCCAATACTATACCCATCTAAGTGTCTACAGTGTTCTAAATATTACAATGGATTACTTCCATCAGTACTCATCCACTGTAAAACTATGAAAATACTGAAATATTTACAAGTGCCTTGTGCATTGAAATTTACTACCAGAGATATGGATACAAGGTCCAGTGCAAAATATCCACCAACCAATTCATCACTATCACTGATAGATTGATCACAGGTCGCAACAGTTGGAATTCAGTGTCCCTGGTGACAGCTAGTGTCATATTAGGAAAATGTATATCCCATATGTTGTGGTGAAGTTGATTTGAACACAATACCACAAAGTTGAGAGTCGAGTATTCAGTTGCAAAGCTTAAAAACTACCAAGCCACTGATGTCTCTGGCAACATAAACATAAACGTAAAGTGTTGGTTTTATACCTCCTATATCCTTTAGGTATTGTAGAGATTGGACAAGTGTAAACATAGAATCTTTTTTACAATAGATGTATATCTAGTTCTGAAACGACAAAACAGTGTATGCTGATTTCAAAACCAACTCCTCAGTTAAATGCCTATCAGTTCCCTAATCTGAGAACCACTACCATTAAGTGTGTGTATGTCAATTCTACAATATAAAATTTCCACGGCCATGGCATATTTTACAATGTCATACTTGAAATGAAACCAACCCTCATTAAGTAACTCAAAAATCTTCAATTAACTAACCAACAAGATTCATAAGGAAGCTGTCAGTTCCCTGGTATGAAAACTGGCTACCAATCACTGCTAATTTCCTATGTGAAATACCATAAACCTCTGTCAAGTGACTACCAATTCCCAAATTTGAAAAAAAAACACAACAATAATTATAAGCAAGCAGTTCCTGAGAATGTACATTATATATTTTTAATGTTACTAGTTCAAATAATATGTGTGTTATCCTTTTATCACTCTACCAAATATTATTCCCCTAGTATTTGTGCAAATATTACAAACATTACTTTTTCTGTCTCTATTTGTTGAAAAGCTAGTTATTAGTTTATGGGTCTATTTTGAAAAACTGCTATTTCTTTTTTTAAACACAAGGTCCACGGTGGTCTAAGTGATCAGCAAATTTGGCATCTAATCAATCATCTCTATATAAATTTAACTCACACAAATTGCATTAATATAGGCATGTCGTAATAAGACCATGACTGTTGAACTGGAGGTAAAACCTTAAGACCGAGTCTAAACATCCACACTTTCCAACAAACAACTGCAAGTTTTGTTAATGTTGCCTATATTGGTAGACATATTTGTATGAGGTGGGTGGTGATTAATTACAAAGTGTTTCAAGAAATAATATAAATGGCATAGGAATCTTCAGGTATGCAATTTGCTGATATGAAAATTTATCACACTGCTGATGAACATATTTTGTTCTTAAGAAATATGTTGCTGTTAATTAAATCTGCTGCTGAAAGATCCTTTTACTCAATTCCCCCCAAGAGAGGAATGCACATGTTATCAGCATCTTTCTGTTTCGGTCTTGAGGTCTATTCTTTTGCCAGGTTTACTGGAAACAGTACAAAGTAAATTGGAGAGTAATGACATTTGGAGAAATGAAATTATTGGTTGAAGGAGATACAAATTGAAGTTTGTTAATAAATGAAAGAAGCTCTTTTGTACAAAACATTGTAAATTTGTTTGTTTGTTTATTTGGGGTTTTACTGGTAGGTAGTGGGCTTCAATTTTGTACAGAGGACGTACTCCCTGACTTAGCCAAAGTCTAAGTCTTAGTCTAAATCCCTTTGTGAAATCGGCCTCTGCTTTCGCACTTGATGTTGGGCCAGGGGCCAATTTCACAAATGGTCTTAGACTCGGCAAAGTTTTTGGCTAAGTCAGGAACTTAAATCTAAGACTTTGGTCTTAGCTAGGTCTGGGACTTAAATGGATTTCACAAAGAGTGACTTGGCTAAGTCCAAGCATATCAAATAACCACAGTGGTTTTCTGTGTCATGTGACATTTTATATCTATTCGAAATATACTATTGGTGACATATATCCTTCATTTGATGCATTTTAATTAAGGATAAGGGCTGTTTTGAAATGGAAAACCTTGTTACCACATATAAACTTCCCGAAGGCTACTTTAGTGAGGTGTTCTGTATAATAATACTTTATTTACAGCCATTTCAAAATTTGAAGTGGAGAAAATTTATGGCGGCCATATTTAAGTCCTCTTTACAAAATTTAAGCCCACTATATACCAGACTTAAAGTTAAGTCCACTGACTTAGCAAATTCATGGACTTAGCTGCTTTGTGAAATCCGTTAATTCTAAGACCACAAAACTTGCCATTCTATTGACAAAATTTAAGACCAAAGTCTTAAATTCAAGTCTGGCCTTAAGTCCCTTTGTGAAATCAGTCTCAGGATTCGAAATCTGATGACAGAGGTGGAAGGTACCTGCATTAAAAGCAGTGTAGAATGTTAATTTATAAGTATTCTATTTTCATGCAGAGTATAGTTTTTGCTTGCATTAAAGTTTACTATATAATCTAATTAATCCTATGCTGTATAAAATAAGCTAAATAACCAAAATAACCAAACTCGAAAAAATAGCCATAAGGACAATCCCTATTACTTGGGGCCCTATTGTTCAAGGCGTAGTTACATATTCAACTTCTTTTGTTTTTCTTTCTTTCTTTCTTGTTTTAGGGGTGGGGGGGATAATTCAAAGCCAGTGAATCAGGGTTAAAAATGCACCAAAGTTCGACCCAAAAAGGGAAAGACAACTGTGTCCCCAACTCTTGAGATAAGACTTGGAAATGCTCAATGTATTTGGGAACCAACTCAACAGAACTTAAAGTCCTTAGAACGTTTGATTTTTTATTTCAACTCAATTTCAATATCATTTCACTATGTTTAGATATTTTGGTGATAGGATTGGTATTTTCTCAACTTGTGCCGACCTTCCAGAATTTTTCTGCTGACATATTCCAAAGCAGAAATTTTAACTTCCGACAAGAGTTGGAGCCAGACATGGACCATAGAAGTACCACGTCAAGCAGCCAAGTTCATTGCCTCAATAAATTCAAAAACGAGCAAGATTAATACATGATTAAACGAAACAAATGCATACAACAGCAAAATATTAATCTAGACTGCAAGTTCAACTTAACTAACATAAAGAGATACCTCACATGAGTGCCAAATTCGTTTGCTGCAATGAGGCCTCAAAAGGGATGTGCAAACCCTATACTTTGTAAGTAATGATGGCAAATACCACCCAAGGAGAAGGTATAGTATCTAGCATTTTCATTATTGCAAAGGAGTAAGTGAAAAATAATCTTTACAAAGTGTCTACCTTGAGTAACGTTTTAAAATATTCTGAAAGAACTCAATTACAAGGCAACATGACAAATGTGTCCAAGATACATTGCCTCAGTTCTTTCAGTGAGTTGAAACAAGTGGGGAATATATTATTTATTTACAATACAAGAACATAGCCTAGTTTTATTTACAGCTGCAGTAGTATTAGGTAATTCACAGAAAACTTAAGGCCACCTTATCAAGTAATCAAACCACTAACAGAAAATGCAAGGTTAAATGGGGTCAAAAGAGGTAATCTTAAGGTCATCTCAGGTTGAAGATTAAAAATTTTGAAATTAAGATTAAGGTGGCATTGAGTTGGGTTATGAGTTTAAGTAAAAGTATAACTACTTTGTAAATGCTATTTAAATAGACAAAGTTTTGTTTTGAATTGTTAAAAATACTGAATTAGTGCAGGAAAATTGTTATAACCCAATTTCCTATGGAAGGTGGCAATTAATAGTTTAGCCAAGTTGGCAGAAATGATTTTCTGCTGCTAAGGACCCATGACTATGGAATGGTCGGACGCTTATGCCCAGTCCGTTGTGCAGGCATCAGACTATTAGTCTGAAGACTCTCTGGCCAACAATACCAGGCACAAGAATTTGGAATTATTGGGCCAAGACATGGGTTAATACCAGAAAATCCCCAAACCCCAACTGAAAATGAGGGGAGAGGTGGAGGTGCTGATCAGAAGCATTATGGTCTAATGTGGTATACTTCCAAACACATTCTGATGTCCAGGTGCCATGACTTTGAATAAGCTGAAGATCAACATTTGAGTTAAAGGCGTATGTGGCACCTGAACATCGGAAGACATGCATTGTGAGGTTAGAATCTTGTAAGTTGAGTATAAGCTTAAAATGCCGCCTTACTTGGGTATCAGTGAGGGGAAGCCAGTTGGAAGGAAGCTAATATATTGGAACAGTGGAGAGTTTTTGGAGCCTGGAGTTACTGCGAGTAAATTTTTAATGGCAGCCACTGGGCATATTGGATTGATATCTAGAGATATTCAATATTTTAACTGCATTTTTTTACTGCATGGTCTTCGACCACTTAACTATTATGTGGAGCCCAGGAGAGGCAAAAATCAAATCACCCCTAGCCAAGTGATATAGATAATCTTAGAAATGAGAAGAAAGCAAGTGTATATAAGGCTTTGAAGACTAGGCCTATGTAGGTGAAATTGCAACTATATACTATGAGCTGAAGTGTGTGAATGTCTATGACCCTCTTCAAGGTCGTTTTGAGGGTCTTGTAAAGGGTAATTTCCTTTTGGAAATATATGATCTTTTGATCTTGAAACACATATGTGGGTAAGCCAAACAAGTTCAAAATGGCCTTGATAGCTGAGAGGTGATTTGCCATGGCACTAGGTGAAATGCTATTGGTTTCCAAAAGTTGCATATAAGCAATAATAGTGAATGGTGTAATTGAGGGTAGATGTATATTCATGAAAATGGTAAAAGCTAAAAACAACCTGAACATGCTGTTAAAGTTCCATTGAGTTGCAGGTCTGAAGGCCACATGGGTCTTCTGAAGGCCTAATTTTACTAAGACTAAGGCCTAAGAATAGATAAAATATATACATTAGATGCACCAATCAATCCATAAGTGATGCTTATCTACTGTGTGGACCAAGTGTGGACCGGGAATAAGCGATTTAATGTACTCTGTGAGTTAGGGTTACTATTCCATCTAGACCAGAGGTCTGCAATGACATTTATCTTCCTGGGATGTGGGTTACTTTAAGGTCAATGTTATTTATTGCAGCCTCAAACAGAATATTTCTCACAATGGCCGCCAGGGTAAGGTCTCTGGTTTTGTCTGAACGTAAAACATGCACTACAACTTCATTATCACATGCAATTGCTATTCTTTTATTAGCCCAATGATTTTTCCAAAGCCTAACTGCACCTAGAATATGTAGCATTTCCAAGTGAGCTATATGCATATTAAGGTAACCCAACGGTATGGTAAGAGCATACACTTGGTCCCCCAACCTGGCACCTAGGCCTTGCGTCTAATTCAATAGAGATGTTGGTTGGCCTCTAATCAAAGAAACTGATGCCATTGAATTGAGGAAGGAACTTAATAAACCGATTAATGTCCCTCTTTGCTTCTACGGTGAGAGCTATCTGATGCCTGTTGTCAAGGGAGCGTAAAACGTCGTAAAGGGAGCGTAAAACGTCAAGTAACCTATTGAGAAAGAACCTGGAGGTTCGAACACATTTGCTAATATATAGCAAGCTTCCCAACAGTGACTGGAGCCAGGAGTGTCCACAATGATACCTAGGCAGTTAAGGCGGGTTGTGGGAGTTTCTATTTTTTTCTGAGAGATCTCAAAACCTAATTCCTCTAGCAAATTATGCAAAGTGTCATAAGACGGGTTAATTTTGCTTGGAACATCTATTCCAAGGATATCGTCTATGTCATTAATTACGTCAAAATTACGCTGGAGCATGATGTGACACACAGCGTCACACATGCGCTGGAATAAAGCACTGCTGTTACTTGCCGTTTTAAAAGCATTGACCATTTCAAAACAGCCATGGCCATTTCGAAATGGCCAATGAAAACTGTTGGCCGTTTCAAAATCATCCCTCATTTTTCAACTAGGCTGTGTTTTCAATACTGAATTAAAAAATATTTCTTATTTATATTATTTATGAATTGGTATCTACTCGGTCTAATACATAATTACTATTATTCTATTTATAATTTTCAAAATATAATTTAACACACCGCTTTCAAGATCTACAAAGCTAGGCAAAGCTTAAGAATTGGTCTATTTATTTTTATTTAGATTTAATTGCAAGTAGCATTCAAATAATACTGGTTTATTTGTATCAAGTTCAAATTTCAAAGAAGCTAGGATTTGAATAAATTCACCCTTTGATTGAATTCACCTTGTATCAATAAACCTCCATTTATTTAAATTTATTTAAAACAATTAGCACAATAACAGCCGTCTCAACATCAAGTTATTTGATTACAGTAATTATATATTATGTATATATAAAGGGGTCAGGCCAATCTGCTTCAATAACCAATTAATCAGGATTGAGATTTACCCTTTATTATTTTACCTAATCAACCTTTAATTGTTTTCTGACCTGATCAATTAATCAGGATTGAGATTTACCCTTTATTATTTTACCTAATCACTTCTTAATTGCTTTCTGACTACTTTAATAGTTTTAATCTAAAACCAGATTTGTGTACTCTGGCAAAATAGGTTTCGAACCGGCCCTTTAGGAACCAAATGAGGTTTTAAAATGACCAGATGAATTATTTGGCTGTTTCGAAACAGACAGGGTTTTGAAATGGCCAGGAACACTGCCATTCCTATTACCAAATGGCAGACATGTATCGACGTAATACGCTGTGTGATGCAAACCTAAAAGGTCATAATCTATGGGTTAAGCTTAATGTGTCGAAAAGCTCGACTAACATCGACCTTATGTAGCATGCAACCTTTGCCCAGGGCTTTAACTTGATTAGTAATAGTGTCAATTGTTGGAAGCTTAAGTGTAAAAAAGTGTACCAAGATAGTTGTCCTTTATTATAATAAGGTACGATTTGTGATATGGTATGATACAGAGGTGGAAATTAATTTTTGTGGTTTTTTTTCTTATTCCAAGCAATGCCATTTTAATATCCAAGTCATTTCTTTTAAATTTCAAAATTCTTATGCTTAAATTTGCAAACCCTGTCTTAAATTTTCAAAAATGTATTTTAAAATTCCAACTCTTGCATTAGAGGAACCGTCTGAGCTGAAAATAATACATGAAACACTTTTCTGAAAAATTGAAAATATTGAAAAAAGACATTGAAATGACAAAAAATGCAGGACATAGTTGTTGTCATTACATATCTGGGATGATACTAGGTCAGGCCATTAGTATTTGCAATCTTTATGATGTGCTATGTTCGAACCTATGACCACAGTAATGAGGGTTTAGTTATGATTTATCTAACTCAATATGTGTACTTCACAGATGTAATCCATGAAATCTAGGTTCCGTGGATTAACGGATTCATTTGTGAGCTGATCAGAATCGCAGTCCGGATTATGAATCCACTGATCTTCCTCAGGAGGAGAGTCACATCCCAGTAAACATTGGAAACGTTTTAAAATGGTTTAAATGTTTATAAACCATTTTCGAAACCTATTTAAACCTTATCTTACGGGTTTCTAAATGTTTCCAAGTAAACATTTACACTGTAATGTTTAAAAACATTTATAAACATTCTCTATACAAAAGATTTTACTGAAAATGTTCATTAAACGCTTATAAAATAACTCAAAAATATAGGTTAGCTGAAAAAATGAAGGTTATGCTGGAATTATTTTTCAAACATTCATCATGAAATGTTTGATGAACAGTACACATAAAATGTTTAAACAGCATTTGTTGAAAATGTTTTATAAATGTTTGCTCTGAAAATGTTTTAGAAACGTTTAATAGCAGTTGGTTTTCATACCCATCATTCTAAACATTTGGAAATGTTTTCTATCAAATGTTTTAAAAACATTCTATCAAAACGTTTTTTAAACCCCTATTTTCATAATGCTTATTAAACCTTCACCGTCAAACATGTCCAAACAAAGATGGCGGTGAGCAACAAAAAGTGCATACCAATCGGTCAAGGTTGTGCACTAAAATTATCAGTGAACACCTACTTTTCCACTACATTAATTGAACCCAGTACTCAAAAAGTGTAATATGACCCTGTTGTAATGACAGTTGTTACAATAAAATTCTATAGAACATCATTACAAAATAAAAGCATTACAACACTGATAAAGCATGTAGACCTTCGGACTAAATTAGTGAGATTGGCTGTCTCGTTTGGTAGCATTGGGGAAGAGAGAACCATTTCTGAAATCACAAGCTTTCATCTGGCAATATACATCTGCACCCAGTGCCCCCCCCCCCCCCCCCCCCCCCCCCCCCCCCCCCCCCCCCCCCCCCCCGAAAAGATAATTCTTCTGTTATTGTCAATAAACTGGACCATTTACCTATTTTCTCTACAATACATCCCAACTCCCTTACTTGCACATAGTAATTTCCTGTACAAATAGGAGAGGTAATGTGTGTTAATTAAATGCATAATGCCAGAGGAAAAAAAGCCTGATTCCAAAACAACTAACCGGAACAATTAGCAAAAGTTATTTAATGCCTTTTTTAACCCCAAGATCTCTGGCACTGATGTCATTAAAGAAAAACTGTATTGTTGGAACATTCCACAGGAGGCTTAATTTAGCTCTCTTTCAAATGGTTTTGATTATAGACACGTGTTTCTTTAGTTTAGTATCTTGTTCAACAAAGGATTTATTAGATAAAATTTTGCCAACACAATCCATCAGTTTATTCCTGTGGGATAATGAAATACTCCCTGGCCTTGTGTGTGTTATCAAGTTTGACAAATGTTCACTTTGGCCTCCTATCTCTAACTGTGAAATAGAGTTGAATAAAACATGTTTGAAATATTGATTGACTCCTCCAATATGACCCTTTTACTAAGTAAGATAATTAGCCATTATCTAAATGGTAACTAGTTACTCCCAAAAGATTATTTCTTCCTCATTAGCTTTATTCGCAAAAATGGAGTAGTCAAAGATAATTCCAAATCAGTTGAAGTTTTGTCCACCAAAGCTTTTTATTTTGGCAAAAACACTGGCTTATCCATTTTATATATGGGATCATTGGAGATATTCTGTGTCCTCTTAATATTGCAATTTTCCCCTTAAAATGTAAAGGAAGAAAGTTTTGTACAACAAAAAAGTTTTGGTTTTCTTGTTTACTGTTATAATATTTTTATTAATTATGGACAATAGTTTTAAAATCTGTTTTTGTATGAAATTGTTATGGCACTTCAAAATGTGATTTTTCTTGTTGTTCTCACTAGAGAATAAGCCATCTTATAAATGTAGCAGATTATTACCCCCCCCCTCGCCCTACAGCTGAAAATATTGTGTTTTCAATAATTTGTTTTGCACTGCACACATTAATGGGTAATTCTACCTGAAGTCCAAAATAAGATTTGGCTCAAATAAACTAGAAACAACCTTCTGTATAATTTATTGTTCTGACAAGTCCTTTTGTCAAATTCTAGCAAAAACTATTCACAGAAAATACAATCAGAGTTTTTCTCTTTATCTTACTCCCATAAGATATAATCTCATTGACAAAATAGATAAACCATTTTTTTCTGGAAAGAAAAGGCTGCAAATCGAACGAAAGTGTTCCTGTCTTCCTCTGTGTCACTTTATGGATAGTAAAATTTCCCTTTGTGCCAACAATAATAAAGAACAACAATGAAACAAACATCAGTACTTTTTCTTTAAAATATATATTATAGAAATATTGTTTTCATGGCAAAAAGTTTCATGGGTACAGTCTTTCAGTGTCACCTCTGTTGCCATAGATGTAGATTTAATGGTAGATTAGGTTTCCTGACTGCGGTAGCTATGGCCCGGTTTCAATTAGTTACTCTGTATTGACCTAAAAAGCAGGCTATTTTAACACCAGAAGATGCATTGTCCTGTGTGAAAGGCTTGCAGACATGACATTAGTTTATTGGCATTTTGTGTCCAGGATTGTTCCTGGCAACTGTTGGTTTTGTATTGTTATTGACTACAGAAGATGGATGCGGGGCGGTGTTTGATCTAATTCAGTACTTGTTTTACCCCCCCTGCTATTTCAGAAATTAAACCAGCTCTAATGTATCAAAAAGTATCTTGATATAGATAAGACAAATAGTATTATTTTATAGGAATATATACACAAGTAAAAGCTCGTCCATTCTTTATATTAGAATATATTGTGACTTTATAGCTTATTAGCTTTTTCCCCTTAATATCCAAGAAATTGTTCCCGGAAAAGATTCGTGATTGAGTCAGCTTACAGGTAGGCTAGAATTGAGGAACCATCAAGGTTTTACCAGCCAAAGACATAAAAGACCTATGAATGTTTACCATGTATTATCTCATGTAAATTGGCCTTTAACAGCATTGAGAACCATACATCAGTCAAAGTGACTCAATACATTATAAGGGGAGACTACATAGTATATCGCTGATACAGATAATGACCTTTTAGAGAAATGAGTTTGTGAACCGGATTAGAAATACTCGTTTTCTGTCTACTGCTGATAATTTACTGCAAGATTTAAGCATGGGTTGTCTTATTCTTGTAGTGAGCCATTGATAAAAACCATCAATATAAAACTAGTATATAAAATCTACCATGAATGATTGACGTAATCAAAGGATATGCAAAAGAGGTGATTCATTTTAATGCTTTTTCCTTCCTGTTTCATTTATTACACTTTTGATGCTTCAAATACAAAAAAAGCAACTGCTCTAGTTTAAATGAGACAGAAGTGCCATACATGCAAGGTATATATCTGCTGAGTAATCGGTCACCGGGGAGAAATAGACAGGTTTTAAGGGAACAACATTACCAGGGTTGTAATGAATTAAACCTGCACTGTTAGATCCTGGATTCCTGAGTAAATGTCAAATCAGCAAGGAGGATATAAAGCAACAGGAAGCAAGCTCATATCATTGCCTGAGGACCTCAAGCTCTATCTCTTGACATTAAGGAGTCTTCAACTGCTCCCATCTTAATTGGTGTAATGCTTTGCATTGTCTGGAGTGGCTTATGTTGGAAGATAATAAGGTAGGAAGAGAGATAATATTCTCAGGTGTTGGTATTGTGTAATAGTCTAAAATCTAGGTTGTTTGCTTCTATATACATGACCTCTAGCAATTGTGTTTGTGTATATATATATATACTGTGGATAGCTTTGAAAGGAAGCTTAACAGATGAGTGTGTTTTGACAAAGGAACACTGTTGGATTTATCAGTGGAATACTTGCAATATTGTGATCAATTGGAATATTCAGAGAAAGGAAACTTTTGAAGAGAATCTTTATTTGCATTTCCAAGGCCTTAATAGATTTCTGTAATGACGGAAATATTTGTCAAAAGAGGAATATACTTTGGATTGTGAAGAAAGATGCTAGAAAGTAAACAGATAATGTTTGAATGCATTTCCAAAACTTTAACGGGTCTATATAACCATGGAAATAACTGTTAAAAGAGACAATAGTTTGGATTGTGAAGAAATGCTTTTAAAAACTAGAATATAGTTACAATGTTTGTTTATTAGTGTACATGGTACTCTAATTATAACATTATCTGATATTAATCAGGCTTATAATGATAAAAGCTTCAGACATGCTAATATTAAACATTGATACCAATTTTTGTGCAAAACTTACTAGGTTATAATTAAGATAGCTTTGGAATTAGTGATTTTTTGTGTTAGCATGGATGCCTCAACGAATGTCACTCCACTTGAAAACATGACATTCGGCCATATTGCTTCAACCAATTCTGCAATGACAAGCCAAGAAGTTGACAGACTCTTATGGGTGTATTGGTCCCCATTTACCTTTATCACTGGCATGTTTGGGAATATTTTAGTGATAAAGATATTTTGTTTCACAAACCACAAGAAAATCACTACAGCTACGACAAGTGTGTATTTCATAGTGATGGCCATTGCTGATGCCAGTTTTTTGCTTTTCGGAATCCTTCCCGAATGGTTGTCTGCCTGTCAATTCATCGTGTTACAAACCCTTCATCCGGTTATGTGCAAACTTGAGAAGTTTCTGTTCTATACCAGTGGGGATGTAGCAATTTGGATAATATGTGTGAACACTATGGACAGATTTATAGCTGTATGTTTTCCATTTACCCAACAAAAAATAAGGAGGGTCGCCTATGCTAAAATGGTAGCTTTAATAACGGTCATCTTGGCTGCGGGTAAAAATCTCCATGTCTTTTGGACACGTGGCTTGGAGGTCACTGGTGATGTATGTGGTCGTCCAAAACAATATGAATATTTTGAACTGTATGTTCGTCCATGGATTGCCTTTGTACTGGTTGCATTATTACCATGCTTGGTGTTAACAGTGTTTAACATCTTTATCATGAGATTCTTGCTCAGGGAAAGAAGGAGGAAAAAACAGAAGGGGAGAAAGCATCATCCTGATTTCTTGCAGACAATAATCATGTGTGTCTCAGTTTCTGTAGCCTTTGTCATTCTTGTAACACCCAGCCTTATTATATACATAGGTAAACCTTACTGGAGCAGCTGTGGGGGACAAGGGCATAACTACAGCTACAAGATAGCTAAAGCTGTCAGCAACCAACTGTCTTATGTCAACCACTCCATAAATTTCTTACTATACTGCATCACTGCCAAAAAGTTCAGAGATGAAGTTTTCCATTTGATCTCACCACTGAATAGTCTGAGGGACATGATCAACCAAAAAGAGACATTTCTAGACCCAGAGAATGCAACTATTATAAATAAAGGAGAGATCATGGATTCCCCAACAGCCAGGAGAAGATCCTTAAGGCTTAGTTGGAAAAGAAAAAGTTCTTCTAAGTCATTAAATCAAACGAAGGTAATGGGGTCCAACAAAACAGAGATAACTGTAAAGCAAAACCAACCAAATGGACACAGTGCGTTGAATGGAAAGACCCAGGCTGATATAGTTGTAAACTGTAATGGAGATACACTGCATGGGCAAGTGGAATTAGAAGAAGGAGATAATCTACTGGACAATGATGCTGGTAAAAAACAATGTGTAGCTGATATTAATGTTAACTGCAACAAAACTGATGTGAGACAGAAACATATGAACCTGTGTGGAAAAGAGGCTTTGCCAGAAGTTGGTAGCTGCTCTACTGGTGTGGACCAGAAAATGGGTGGGAATGATGTAGACTGTAATTCATACAGCAGTCTAAAATTGGAGCAAACAAAGGATGAAACATTTGAGAGGGGTATAGAGTGAAAACAAGCAAGTTCAATTGATGATAAAAGGATTATAATAGGGTTCTATTGGTGGTGAAATGTTACATCTGAAAGGAATATAGAATATGCTTTTACCAAATTTTATAATGAGCTATGGTGATATCATATATCATACTTAATGAATATCAAATTATGATACTAACTTCTGAAGAAAAATATTCCAATCAACTTTTATGGCTAATTGTGAAATAATAATTAATAGAAGCATGAGCTTCCAATTAACACTACTCCAATTAACACCACAAGTGTCTCATTTTCCCGTGTGACTTGCATGGCAAAATGAAAAAAAAATAATACATTACAAACACTTCAGTCTCATACATCAAGCCTTAAACAGTAAAATGACTCTTTGTCACAACAACTTGTCAGTTTGACAAATAGAGCTATAAACTTGTCTGTCTCAGATCTGTGTCTTGTTCAGGCTTTGTGTATTTCAGTATGCCTGCAAAATTCATGCCAAGGTTTTAAAAATTTCACTCAGATAAGTATGTTTTATATTTCTGTTGAGAATAATTAATGTTTTTATTTTTATTTTTTGGCGTTTATTGACAGAGATACATCCGAGTAATTAAGTCTAGATAAAAATAAAAGAAATCAAAGAAAATTAACAGTAAATTGTTTAATTTTTATACGCCTTATCTTGGCACAAAACTTAACGTAAACAATCAATCAAAATCACTGATACAGAAAGCATAGTTTATTAAGGTGTTTTTGATTGGTCAAGTGCCAATTTGTGGTGCTCTTTTCATGTAAAAATGTTATCGCCCATACAAAAGTATATAAATAGTTAATTGCTTGTGTCTCATCAATCAATCAATCAGTTGTCCAAGTTCTAAGGCACACCATCTAGTTCGTAAGGCATAAATCATCAAGACATTAGACATGTTCCAAGTCCCCAGGGAGGCGATCCGGTGTTCGGTAGTTAGAAGCTAACTCATGTGAAGTATACTTATACAATAGAATTTATTTATTGTAGTGACATGAAAATACTGACAAGTAAACAATAATACAATAAGACAGAAAACAATTTGCCCAGCCCCAATGGACTTTTGTGAAGCAATGGTTATTAATAATAGTTCTTTGAGAATTATAAATGGACAATATGTTACAGTCTTTGACATACTAAAAAGAACAAAATGTAGATAATAGTATCTAATTGTTTACAAGAATTGAACCATATGCCAACTACTAGAAAAGGAAAGTACAATATACATGTAAGATTGTGTTTCTCAACATAAGCTTGCATGTTTCTCAACATAAGATTGCATTTTCAGAATAATTTTAAGTTTATCTTCATCGGACATTTTTTTGAGAATTTCAAAAAATTTTCTCAATTAAATTATACAAATTAAGTATTAGGATCATATATACACTGCAATTACATAGAAAATGTGTATCATTTTCAATATCACCTGTGTTACAAATTAAACAAGTTCTTTCTTCAACATTATTTTCTGAAACATTCAGTATTTTGATCTTTTTTCAATTGATACCTATCTGCTTCAATGCTTATAGGTAAAATGCCTGTTCAAAATTGAGCCAAAAGAGATCTGTCTTGCCACTTAAGATGCCTGTAAAGATATTCTTCAGTTTCAAAAGTTATTTTAAATGTTTTATTAAGTCTCACTTTGGCCTGCTGTTTAGTTCCATTCCCTTTCTATAATGGTCTTTAATTGTGATATTACATTTCTAACATTTACAGCAACTTTGAGTCATACACTGAAGTCAAATTTAGAATTTTAAATACTTCTCTGATATCTTGTGACCAATTAAAATTTGCTTGTCTGCAGTCTTGAAGAAAGATCCCTCTTTTTGGTAGCCTTGTGTGATCCAGTTTAATTAGTCTGTTCCAAAACCTCAACATACATAAGTATCTACAGTTTTTACTTGAAAACCACCCCATTTCCCCTCACAGGGCTAGAACTGGTACCTGGTGGCCTTATTTTGGACATTGTCACATTGGCTGGCCTTTTTGAATTCCCATACGGCAGAACAATAGTCTAGAATTGTTGCCAACTGTGAACTGAATAAAAATTTGTTTGTTTTATACCTTGTAGTTTTTAAGAGTTTTTAACTTGGATATATCAATGCCAAGTGCCCTACTTCCAGAGTCAGCCAGAATATTAATACAGCTATTAAAATTTAAGTGTTCATCTAAATAAACACCCAAATATTTATATTCATCTTTATATTCCAGAGAAGTGTCATTGTACTGGAAGTTGAAATTTGAGTTTTTCTTTCAAGAACCCCTAAAGTGAACAATATTTGATTTAGCAATATGAATACTTAGCCTCCATTCAAAACACCATGCATGCATCAGATCAAATAATGTTTGTAAATCGTTCTCATTATCAGCTAAAAGAAATAAATCATCTGCATACAATAGAATACATACTTTACAACCATTCACACCAATACCTATACCAGATTTTTTCAAAACTTTTGCTAAATCATTTATATAAATTGAGAAGAAGGTAGGAGAAAGTGTATCTCCTTGTTTGACTCCAGATATTACTTGGAACAAAACAGTTGACATCTGATTAATTTGAACACATGAAATAGTTTTATGGTAAACTGATAGAATTGCTTTATACATTTTACCATTTATCCCATAAAATAACAATTTGTACATTAAAAAAATCCCTGTCTACCCAGTCAAAAGCTTTTTCAAAATCAATAAATGATGCGAAAACTGGTTCTAATTTAGCTATCTGATGCCTTATTATGTGTATATATGCATTTCCCATGACCAGTTCTGGCGAAAACCATTTTGTTCATCCACATGAATGTCAGTCATATTGCAGTATAATATTAATTTATTATCGATATACAACATAACAAACTTATTCCATGGTAATTTAAAGGTACATATGGGTCTTTTTTAGCATTTTTTTTAAATTGCGTATGTCGCTGATTTTAACCATATTGTGAGGACCAGACCACTTTTAAAACATTTTTGGAAATACTTTAATAACAGTAATGATACAGATTTATGCTTTAATATTTCATTTGGAATATTATCCCATCCAACAACTTATTCTCTTTTAGGCTGTTTAAAATTATTATTTACTCACCATAGGTGAATGGCTTAATTCAATGGGTCATTTGGCAAAATAACTACTCTTTTTCAATACTTGTTTTTGCTTTAAAATCAAATCATGAAAATTTGCATTATCGTTTGCGTTTTGGGGTTTGTTATAAAGACATGAAAAATCCTTTCTTTTTTATACAATACTGTATCCAATTCTAAGCTGTAACTGTCGTCAAATTTACCTGCATTGGGATTCTGTGTTGTTTCTTGCTCCTAATTTTTTAATGTGTTAGTGTCAATTGAACTTGTGTCAATGAATATTTCATGCAAAGGATATCCACGTTTTACGCATAAAACAAGAACCAATATTATTTATAGTTAGGCAAATTTAGTTCATGATAAAGTACTTGTGTTTGATTGAACTTTTAAAATTATTAATACTTAGAAAAATAGGCTAAAATGCATAAATTGCAATTGTTTAATTATTTTTTTCGCAAATCCTTATATTCGTTGACAGTGTAGAAATTAACATACTTGTTTTATATATTAATGTTAATCTTGCAAAACTGGTCTTGTCTTGTCTCTGTAAAATATATATTTTTGCCATATGACTTTATTTGTTATGTTTTCATTTATTAAAATCTCTAATTAGTATATTTGCTTTTTTTTTTTTTTTTTTTTTTGGGGGGGGGGGGGGGGGGGGGGGGGGGGGAGGAGAGGGGGCATGATTCATAAAGTACATCAATGAAAAATACTCTCTGAAATCTAATTTAACCAGTATTGTAATTGTCCCTTTGAAAGTCGTGTTCATAGTAATGAATCCCACAATGAAACAAACATTTATCATTGTGTTTTACGTTTTGAAAAATGAAGTGAAATAATTGGTTATGCACATTTTCTTTGTATCTTATTTTTGGAAAAAAAACTATTACTTGACCACACAACTGTTATTAGCCCACATGAAGAGATTATTACACTCACCCCTGTCTGTTCATGCCCAAAACTAAAAAAAAACTATGTATCAGATCAGGGTTATATGTTTTCATGCAAAGTAAGGTCTACTCGTGATTAAGTCTTAATGAAAGATAATCTGGAGCCAGATCCAGAATTAGTTTTAGGCAATATTTTTACACTAGGTGGGGGTGTACACCATTGCGTCATCCAAATCGATTCCTATCTTTATCAATGGTCCTGATCTGGATCTGGACTAAAAATCCACGATTTCTTTACATTTTTCAGCACTATGCACAGGTGATAGTTTGAGGGTTCCAAAGCACTGATTGTGTCATAAGAAAATACTACATCTTCAACAACATAAGTGCCCAAATTTTTGACCTTATAAAACACCCATTTGGTCGCAGTTTCTTATATTTTTTTGGCAAAAAGTTAAGAGATTTCAAGCCAATGAAAACTTTATTCTCAAGCTGATGTATCTTAAAAGTAGAATTGAAATAATCTCTGTACAATGGAAGAGTATTTGGACTTGGACATTTGGTTCCACCAAACCTCGGTAAGATAAAAGTCAACTTAAAATCTTTGATCCCCCCCCCCCCCCCCCCCCGAAGATCCCCCCTTTTTAAATACAGGTAGATTTTGTAACCCGCCCATAATGGGAACCCTCACATTTGGAGGGAACTCACTAAAGTGTTAATGTGCATATTTCACAACCATAATCCGTGCAATTCAGATTTGGATTCCAGGGGTGGATCCAGCTTTTAAGTAAGATTGGGGTTCACATCAGACGTACCATAACTAGGGGGGGAAGGCATGCCCCCCGGGGGGAAAATAAATTTTTGGTAAAAATATAGTTCATTTCCTGTAAATTTAACACCACTCTGAAGACATAATTTTGTACTTTGGATTGAATCCCTTTACATTATTTTTCAAAGAGGGGGGGTGGGGGTGGGGGGGGGGGGGGGTGGGGTGGATGAACCACTGTAAATGTAATAAAATTCACTACTTTCTAAAATTTGTTGCTATGATTTGCCGCCATTATTTGGCAAAGCATTGTGGGTAATCCAATGAATATGAATCCGTTGATCTACCTCCTGAGGTATATCAACGGATTCATAATCGGGATTAGGATTCTTGTCACATCACAAGCGAATCTGTTAATCTGAGGAATCTAGATGGAAAGGATTATGGTTGTGAAATATGCCTAATGTTAACAAAGACCTTAAATTTTAAGGGAAATCTGTGTGTACTAAATCTCTAATTTTTTCTCCATTCTTTTAATAAAGGAGCTCGGTTCAGAGGAGGCTTTGTGAAACCAGGCCCAGGTCACTAAAACTGCCAACTGCCAACTTTAAAAACCAATTCATAAATTTTATATCTTTTTGTTGAGCTATAACTCGATATGTTGAGATTTATAGTACACTAATTGTGGGTTAAATTCAATTATTTCAAGTATACTGCTTATTAAACGATTTATAAAGTAGATTAATTGTGTTTTATAGTTGACAATTACAATACATTTATAGACATTTTATGTAACTACCCACCCACCCCGTATTCCTCCATGTAATATCGTACTGGTCTAAGATCGGTTGTTTTAAATTGTAAATTTCCGCTTAGCATTGGCGGTATCAAGATTGTGTAGTAACTTCAGGGACTGTGACACCTTTCTTTGTTATTCTGTCTCTTTCTGTGACCATTGTCCTCCCCAATTCTGATTATTTTATGTAGCAAAACTTTAACATGCATTGCAGATCGACCCTTTCTCTTTTATCTTGTGAAATATATTATATATTGTAGAAATCATCTATGAGTGTTGATGGTTTGTATACGGGAATTAACCATACCACTTCTGGTAATAATTTTACGAAGCTGATGTCTAACATGACATCTAGGCTTATTTAAGACTTTTTTCATTTTTCTTTCATTTTTACAAGGAATAAATGGTTTCACATACGTTTGTTTACAATGTGGTGACCTTAGCAACCAGCTGTTTCATCCATTGTATTTTGTCAAAATATGTATGCAGGATGAAACAAAATAACAAAACAAAATCAATAAATGACAAAACAACAATTAAACGAGCACTCAGTGCGTGGCTGAGTGGTAACTTCGAAATCTTGCTGCAGTCTACTAATGACTTGCTGCATTACAAGATTCCAACTACACATCTTTTGCATTGGGTCCAAATTTGGCCAACTCAAAGTAGCTATTGCTCAGCTATGGAATGAGCTACAGTTCTGGAATTTTACTATGTTATATGGCTGGCCTAAAAGTAGGTGAATAACGTATTTCTACAAAATTTACAAGCAATTAACTACAAAAGTTACAAGCAATTTACTCAACAGTGAGAACCTCAAAGTAGCTATTACTCAGCCATGGAATGTGCTAAAGGTCTGAAATTGTACTATGTTACGCCTGATTTAAAAGTAGGTAAGTAACATATTTCAAAAAAATACTTTAAATACAATAGTTTTAAAGTTACAAGTGATTTACTCAACAGTGAGAACCTCAAAGTAGCTATTACTCAGCTATGGATTGAGCCACAGGTCTGAAATTTTACTGTTACACCTGACCTAAAAGTAGGCGAATAACATATTCAAAAAAATACTCTAAATACAATAGTTTTAAAATTACAAGCGATTCACTCAACAGTGAGAACATTAAAGTAGCTATTGCTCAGCTATGGAATGTTCCTCCAGGTTCCTCATTATTGTCCTTCCATCCATAAATCAAAGGTCCACTTCAACAACAGTTTCTCATATGATGCCCCAAAGTTATGGAATGATCTTCTACATCGACTAAAAACCTACTTATTTCAGAAATCATTTCCACCTTAGTTTCTAACTGCCGAACACCGGATTGCCTCCCTGGGTGCGACTTAGAATTCTTCTAACGTCTTGATGATTTATGCCTAATGAACTGGATGGTGTGCCTTAGAGTCCATAGATATGGAGATTAAGCACCTGGACAACTGATTGATTGATTGATTCTTATTATGAAAAGATAGTGTCTTCTCATAATGACAAGATAGTACCTTATTATGCTAACATGATAGTTCTTTCTGGCAATGACAAGATCGTGTTTTCTCATAATGACACAATATTGTCTTTCAACAATTAAGAAACTTGTGAGAGAATATGTGTGAGAGTATATCTTGAATTTGTTTCTAGCTAAATATAGAATTGAAACAGGACATAAATGGGGTAAGATAACACATTATCTAATCATAATCAGAAAAAGGGGTATTATATATAACTAAGAAAAATGGTTTTGTGAGCATACTGCAAATGATGCATTTGAAAAAGACTAGAGCAGATGCAATTGAAAATATCAATCATTTTGCTCCAAGTAATGCTGCAATAGTGTAGAAACACATACGTAGCATTTGAGGCATAAAATTTTTAATACAGGTAAATGTCAAATTGTTGTGTCAAACAACAGAAACCCTAGAATTAATGCAGACAGATACCCTGGATTTAAATGGACTTTGTTGAATGAAAACAACTCACTTTTATTACATAACCAGGGACAAACAATGGAATAATTGAAAATACGTCTACTCTATACATTTCCCCCCATTTTGGTCCTTTGAATCAAAGGAGAACTCATTTGTGTGGGTGGAAGTGGGTTGTGCTTTATTTTAAACCAAAGTTTCTGAAAAAAGTATTATTTTTAACATGTGTAGGTTGAGTTATAAATGAGTCAGGCCCCCTATCAGTACTTCACCAAGATTGCCTCTTACATCACTGGAGAGATTTGTGGCCAAAACATTTACTTGAGCACTGAAGTTTTTGCCCTTAACAACGCCATATCAGTGATGCAGTTCTTGTGCCTCTTTTTTCTCACTTTCATCACTTTAAGATAACTTTCAGTACATCTTTTATACCCTACCCCATACCTTGAACGCCTATAACAACACTATACAGCTTTGCTTTATGTTCAGATGTGTCCTTAGTTATGCTTTAGAAACATCCTTTCCACATATCTTTGTACATCTAGCTTCCAATGCCTGTCCAAGTGGTAACCAGAGCATTCGTAGAGTGCATGCCTCTGCCAATTGATAGCACCTCCAATATTGCTTATGAGTGCAATGCTAGAAATCATTTAAAAATTCTTTCATTACACTTGTTGATCCGGATCGCCACCAAAATCTAATCACCTGTTCCTTGTGTCATTGTCAATATTTCCTATACATATTCATCAAACTCTGTCCATAAATTTTCGAGTTAATTTTTAAGCAAACCACATTCCACCTATTAACGTAACTTCCTTGGTACCGGCTGCTAGGATTTTCCATTCATATATTTCGGGGGCTATTTGTTGTATTTAGAGATAGTCTTTTTCATGTCGCGATGGGTGGTTGAAAGACTGGAAGAGGAATGTAGTTCAGTCTATTTGTTAATGATTGTGCAACAGGTAAACATTCTGAATGACATATACAAAAATAAAATTTACGAATGAAGATGGCAATACAATATGAGTAAATAGCATGAGTATTATTTTTCTCATCTTCTTGAGTGATATATTTGTTTTTCGTAAAAGTCAAATGAGGGGTACTTTACTTTTATTATCTACCATTTTGCTTCAATATAAAGCCGAATAAGTCAGTTACATTATTACATTACATTTACCATTACATACACATTTACAGGCAGAATGCAAATAATTAACGGATCCATAGTTACAGTCACCGGTGGATATATAAAAATTTCATTTAATTTAGCTTGGGATTTCTCCACCATTTCCACATAGAGATTTTAATGAGCTTTGTAAAATGCCTTTTTAATGATCAATGTAATATATATTTTTAGTTAACAATATTATTGAAATATTTACAAAAGAAATCTGCAATTTTTTACACATTTATAAAGCTATTTATGAGTGGTAAGGGGCGCTGGTGAAAACAAACAAAACAAGAGCACTTGGAGAGTGCAGACCTCCGCCAAGCGGGGATCCAGATGATCCAGACAGAGATCCAGATCACTCCCAAAATCTAATCACTTGTTCCTTGTCCCATTTAGGACATTTCCTGAAAATGTCATAAAATCCCATCCATAACTTTTTGAGTTACCTGTCTTTAAAAATTACATTTCATGGATCCAGAAGATCCAGATAGTGATCCAGATCACTCACAAAATTTAATCATTTCTTCCTTTTACCTTTTCAGACATATCGTGAAAATCTCATCAAAATCCGTCCATAAGTTTTTGAGTTATCTTGTTCACAAACAAACAGACGGACAGACAAACCCAGGCAAAAACATAACCTCCTTGGCGGAGGGATCAAAGCTGACCTTGTCTACTTTTGGTTGTGGTTTGGTCTGCTTCTTATTTGGTGGGATTCATACATTGGGAGGATGTGTGATCTGTGTGATAACCTATCCTATAGATACAACGTGATTACTTCTTGCTGAAAGAAGCACTTCAATGTGTCATTTTTGACTATATGACAATATATTGAAGATTTATTTTGATATATCTCTTACTATTTCCAATAGAGCATGTTCTCAAATACTGTTGTGTTTGGATTCTTTAATTATATGAGACAAATACTGAAAAAATTGTCAATCATATTTGCTGAAACAATTTTAACTGTAAATATGACTCTCCACCTATTTTGTAGGTCATCTCACTCAGCCTGACGTTATTTGAGTTGAATTGGGTATTCTACACAAAAGGTCCTCCAAATAAATAGAACTAGTAATTTTTGACATATTGACAAGATATTTCCTGTAAAGCATTACATGTGATAGAACCCCAAATGTAACTCACTCTTTGGCAATATTTTGTGTTTAAAAAAATAAATGATATCTTTCTTGACGAGACATATTAGCTCAGTACAACATTGACAAGCATATTGGCACAGTGGTTCATCGTCAAGATGCCAAAACCTTTGAAGAGAACTTAAAAATGGGTTATTCAAGAAATTACATGAAGCTAATGAGAAAATATTGATACCAAAAGAGTAGTAAACTACAATGCCTGATGAGCTGAAATTAGTTGGCACTTCTAGCCAGAAGTCCAGAAATAAGTACTCCTTACTTTCAACGTCAATGATTTAACTATTTCACAATATTTGATACCTTAGTGTGAAGGTTAAATGTGAACACAATTTCTCTGTTAATTAATGTAAAATTCAAAGTTTCAACTGCTGATCGTGATCATACAACAAAGTATGTGGTATGACAGTATGACACTACAGCCTCTCTAAAGCCTCGAGATCTCTTACATCTCACCGTACCTGCATGTACGTCCTGGTTACAGAGGGAAAAAAATCGGTTGATTTACAAGGGACACTTAAGGTACACTTGCGATTTTATAACAGAATATCAAGGTCAGAGAGACCCGGCAATGGAATTGGCATGCACATTATTTTCTGTGTGCACATAGTATGTTATTTGATATTCAAGTAGTGACACTCTTGTTTGGGCAATTCACCTTGTTTTCAGGTGCAAATCTCTACTACCAGATTACCAGGCTGCTCTCATATTTTTCAACATTATTACATGTGTATAAACGTCCCGGTGTGTGTAAGAGAAGTTGTACATTACAACATACGTGCTGGCCATGGGCTAACCTTGAAGTTACACGCACGTGTCACCCACGTGGTCTGCAGGCATTCCCATCATTGAGACAACACACAATGGCCTTAGAGAAAAAATTATTATGGTAATAAATATCTGTGCAGTCGTAGAAAATAACTGACACGCTGGTTGGCCACAAGATTAATTTATTTTGTAAGCAAGATGTCCTTGCAAACATCTCCTTCTGCCATGGCTATAAATTCAACAGAAAATCATGCGGCTCACATTTTTTTCACATGTAGAGTTGGATATAAAAGTAGCTTAACTCCGTTGATGAGAACGCAATAGTTTATATTACTTGGCCAATAATGTACTTTATCATAGAATTACTGTTAACATTGTGTAGTAACGGTATGGATTTATAAATTTTCTCTGTATTTTTGCATGAATAGTGCTAACAAAACAATTTCAATAAATATGATAATAAATAGATTTTATCATAGTACTATTTTCATTTATGTTACTCACGAAAGGACATAAAATGTATTCTCTAAAAATACATCAATCAAGGAAAAACTATGTAATAATAACATATAATTTATGAGATTCATAAAACATGATAAAAAAACTGTTTTCAGGGATTATGTATAATGGCTAGAGCTGACTTTCAATCATTACGCAAAAGGTTCTCAGTGGCCTAGTGGGTAAGCATGTTTGGAGTCTAATCACAGGCTGCCATCTCTGTGTGGGTTCGACGCCCACAATTGGCAATGCCGAGGACCTGTCCCTGTATCACCCTGGCTGTTGAACGGGACACAAAACCACAACTTTGACTTTGTCAGTGATTACATGCAATGCCCAGTCATTTTGGAAAATACCTGAAATATTGAGGCATTTCGTGACGTAACTGAAACATTCAGTCATTATGCCACATTTTCACTACAGGCTGTACGTCCCTCAGTTAGAGGTTTTACTCGGCGGCAGAACTGCCTCCAAGGAGAGTAGATGTATCATTTACACTACAGACAGTATAGCCATTTGGTGAAATACCCCTGTTCTTCAACTACCGTCTGATGTTCGTATGCAACTTTGTGACAAAATGGTGAAACATCCATTTACCTCCATTTGCCTTATGTCACCGTGTTACACTGCATACCCACAGTGTGAAATTCAGAGGTGGAAATTTTAAACATTTTAAAACTTCCATAGGACACCCGAGATAATGGACGTTTTGTCACTGTGTCACAAGGTGATAGACAGAGGCCACGGTGGCAGAGTGGTAACACTCTCGCCTCCCACCTCTGAGGCCGGGGTTCGATCCCCGTCATGGCCTGAAGTGGGAAAGCTGGTAGTTGCTTGCCGTTGGTCGGCAGTTTACAGTACAGAACCCTAGCGAACTCTATGTAGTGGTTTCCTCTGCCCTTCCAACTACCCGTCGTGATATGACCAGTACAGTGTTGAAAGCGACGTAAAACCCCAAATAAACAAACACAAGGTGGTAGACAAACTTCAGACGGTAGTTTAAGGAATGGGGCATTTCACCCAATGTCTATAGTCACAGGTTATATGGCTTGTAGTGTGAATGGGGTATAACATATAATGATTGGTTACACAGATTGCCTATACTACATAAATTCTGACTTTATAGAGAAACAATTAATTAACGTTTTATATGACTTTTTTTAAGTGATAATGTAAACTGACATATGCCCAAAAGCCATACCGGGGGCCATGGTGGCAGAGTGGTAACACTCTTGTCTCCCACCTCTGAGGCCAGGGTTCGGTTCCTGGCAAGGCCTCAAGTAGGAAAGCTGGTAGTTGCTTGCCATTGGTCGGCAGTTTACAGTACAGAACCTTGGCCAACTGTATGTACTGGTTTCCTCTGCCCTTCCAACTACCCGTCTTGATATGACCTGTGCAGTGTTGAAAGTGACGTAAAACCCCAAATAAATAAATCAAAAGCCATACCACTTTCAAAGCTATATTTTTGTATCAGTGATTCTAATTGGCTAGATTTTGAACATATTGTTTACATTATTTTTGTGCCAAATTGCAGGGTTTGTCAATTTACCAAGCTAAGCAACAGTTAGTCAAGTTTGATATAAGACTCTAAAGCCAGAATTAAAGTATATTGTATGAACTTTTTTATTATCGTGATATGCCAGTGTTAACAAACATAAAAACCTCAATATCTATATTAATAACCACAAATGTCTGTCTGAAACATCTAACTAAAATTAAATCCAACGCAATGTGATCCTTTCACAGGAAGTAGGTTAATCAATATTGCATTGAGTGTGGCCTTAAGCTAGTTAAAATAAAACAAAACTTTTTTTCCAGTCCCACTGAGCTTGTATGTCACTTTAATAAAACAATCTCCATTCAGGTAGTACATGAGAAGGTACAAACCCTCTCCTGCATGCAGTGTTGAAAAAAAAAAACTAACTTTCTTGTATTTTTGGGTTCATCGATTCGGATTAACTTTGGGAAGGACCAAGCCATTGGGTGGACTCAACATGATTTGAAAATACGAAAGAAATCCGGTGTTTAGTTTCCAAGTTATGCCCATGGGCAAGACAGCCAGACAGAGAAACAAACCCAATTACAACAAGCATGTATTAATAAATGTATGTAGCAGTTTGTAACCTTTACCCTCCTGTGTGCTCCTGTGCATTTCTCACTTTGTTTACTTAATATATCTCATTCACTGAACTGGCTACATTTTACTTCACATTTAGTTGAAATGGTCATATCATTAGCTTTAGATTCTGGGTAATGTTTTTGATAGCTCAGTTTTATATAAATTTTTGTTAATGATTTAAAAGCCCCTGTGCGTATAGTGTAATATTTCTTGTTGTTCAGATATACATCGTTTAAATTATGGAATGCATTTGGATAACGAACATTTATTACAGGTTTCAATCCTCTGTAAATAATTCAGTAGAATCATATGTGTTTTATTTGTATTTGTGTCACAGCTGGCTCTGAAAAATCCGCCTTTTTGTGAATGCTACTGGTAATACAATCCCAGTGTTTTAAATGGGAAAGGAAAACAAGTGCAATTGAGTACAAACACTGAGAAATCCTCTCAGAGTTAAATGGACTACTGTCAGTAACTACAACTGAAAGATGAGCCTTTTATTAAGATGAGAAAAAAATAGTTACATATAATGTGCTATGGAAAACATTACTCCTTTTGAGAAGTAAAACTCATTGTCAAATAAAAACAAAGTCAGTCCAGATATATCATGTACTTGCACAAAGTTATATATATCTTTATCAAAGCTTGAGATGGTCTTAAGTGTTTGCAGTGAACATAAACCAAAAGGAATGAGCTGATGGCTATCGGTCACGTTTCCAAAGTCTCAAGTCAATCCATGATCTTGTTTGGTTGGATGGATTCCCATTGGGCCAATCTGTTCTACTTGGTTTGATTTTGTGTGATTCATACTATGACGTGAATGTTTTTTCTTTTGTGTGTTTTTTCCTTGTCCTTTCTTGTCTCAGTTGCTGCGGCATTTTGTGTTAGATAGATATAAACTGTAGAGTTATTGATTATTTTAGGTATGTTGAGAACAAGATCCTAAATATACAATTAAGATAATATAAAGGAAAAATATCATTTGTGAAACCTCGGCCAAATTCATAGAAGAGTTCGTTGAATATAATCTAAGTACTTAGATTAAATATATGTCAGTTGTCAGGAAAAATAGTTTACGCTAGTCTGCATAAATTATGAAAATTAGAACTGAGAAAGATAGAGGAGAAACAAGATTATTTTTAAGAATATCTATGAAACTCATGATCTATTTTTGTTTTTTGTATGTTACCTTATGCAGAAAATCCTCAGTACAAACCCTTTTTAGACTTTTTATATTTCTTTCAAAGATTTGCCCAAAGTGAAAGATTTTGCAGCATAAACCACCAGACGTACAACTTTCCAACTAAATTCCCAACATTTAACCCTTTGAGCTCAGAGGTTGGAAGAGAGTCCATCACCACCACAACATTTTGACGTTATCAAGGAATTAGTGAACAGTTTATTATGGTCTTTAGATAGTCTATATAAATAAATGCAAAAAAGTCTGTCTGTCCGTCTGTCTTAAGCCCATAGCCAATCAAACTTTGCATTTATATGGGCCATCCACAGGGACTAGCTTACAATGCTGCACCTAGTTTGGCTTTTAAGCTTCCCATTAAAGATTTTTGAGTTTTGCAAACATTTGAAAGGAAACGTTTGGCAAAGGTAAAAAATGATTCGTATGAAACCCATTTATAATGGAAGGTTTTCAAACTTTTTATGTATACCGTTTATTAAACGTTTTATGACAAATGTTAGAATACAAAAAAAGAATTATAATAAACATAAAAATGCTCAATCAAAGTTAAAGAACAGGGTGAAACAGTTCAGAAGCTATATGCATAAACAACCCAGTAAACATTAGAAATGTTTTAAAATGGTTTAAACGTTTAAAAAACATTTTAAAACCCTATTTAAACTCTACCTTTTGGGTTTACACTGTAATGTTTAAAAAACATTTCATTAACATTCTCTATACAAACATTTTGGCTATTTATTAAATATTTGTAAAATAACTCAAGAAACTGAGGTTTCATTGGAAACTTATCTAAAAATTTATAAAATAGCCCAAGAAACATTTAAACATTTAAACTTTGTTTGCTCTAAAAATGTTTTACTAACATTCCATAGCAACTGGTTTTCATGCCTATAATTTTAATACGTTTTTAAAATGCTTTTTATCAAATGTTTTGATAACATTCTATCACAAATACAAGCCACATTTTTGAATACTTATTAAACATTTACCTTAAAACATTTGCAAACAAAGATGGCGGTGAGCAATAATAGGGGATTTTTGAGGACTTTGTCAAAAGTTACCCCACACGCAATGCCTAAAAGTAAGAATGAAATGAAGGCACAATTTGAAGCCACTATCCTACATTTTTAGGCAAAAGATAACATTTTCATTGGCAAGCAATGTAAATTTGACCTCTGACCCCAATTAAGGTTAATATCGGTAAGCAATACCAAAGTAATATTTCTGAGGCATTGTAATGTTCATTTGTAATGTTTTTTCTACCATTTGCCATTAAATGTTTAATTAATGGTACACATAAAATGTTATGACAATCAATTATAAATGGATTTCCTACTCATTTTTAACCTTTGCCAAACATATTCAAATATTTGCAAAAAAAAGTTCACTGGAAGGTAGCATAATGGCAATACATCACTGACGGAACAGAGAACTAGGTCAAGAATTCACAAAATTTTCAGCATTCCAATATTACTTCAAAGAAGCAGTGCATGAACCGTGCATGAAATTCAGAACCAAGTGGTGAAGATTTCAGAACACCCCCCTCTCAACTTTTATTTCGATGGAAAACCATCCGAAGAGGCAGATATTGGACTTTCTAAAGGGGGGGGGGGGGGAGTAATGGAAATTTTTGTACTCCGACATTTCGTAGTGCGAAAAACCCTCCACAAAAACCCATAGTAGAGAACCCCCAGTGGAAACAACTCCAACAAGATTATACATGACACACAGCCATCTGATCTGTATTCTATCCATTTGATGGAATACCATCTGGAAACGTCTTCATCTTCATGGTGTAATATTGTACAATAATGTATACAAGATCAATCCTTAAACATATACTTCCTTTGAAGTATGATTTCGACCATTTCAACTCATATGGCCATATGAAGGTTATTAAGCATTATAAAATTGCAAGTATTTAAATATTTTGCAGTTAAATATGTAACAGTGTATACATGAAAAGATAAGCTCTGTAATACTTACAGTGGATAATTTCTTAGCATCTTTATAAAAAGAAACAAAAGTTGTTACCACCATCTAACATTAAACATTTTCTCTGGTTTTACCCGATACGTAAATGGGTGTTTCTGCAACTAGTTTCTATTCAGCCTTAGAGATTCCTGAAAAGTTCATGACTATGTGTCCTAAAAGCAAAAATAAACACATCAAACCCCTTGTAAAGTGTGCCATAAATAGCATAATAACTGCAAACGATAAAGCAAATGTGACAAGCTATGCTTCTTACTGAGGGAATCTTTTGTGTTAAAGATAGAGGACATTTCTTTGAAAGAGTTTTTACTGAGGCCTTAAATCACCAGCTTTATGAGCCAACTGCTGCATGACTAGAATAGCACTTTTGTATAAAGAGGTGAAAAAACACTGCTTATCTGAGCAGTAAATATGTTTAAGTAATACTCCAATCTTTTTCATACTCATGAGTACAATCTTCGAGACTCCGTTTGTTTTAAAAAGTTCGTTTAGTAAAATAACAACAAGAACAGCCTTAGGTAAAACTTTGCTTTTCTTCAAGCCATAGAAAATCAATCATCACATGTATCAGATGGCAATTTAAAGGTAGTTTGCCGACTTTGTACCACTGTTGTACCAATCTTAGCCCAACATTATACCAAGCATGATAATGAGAAAATTCCAAGAAACAAGACATTTTTAAGATTTTACAATAATCAATGTTATATTACATATAAGGGCTGATGGATTGCATATCTTCATACGCAAATAGATATACTTACATAGGAAGTTTGAAACACAACAATCAAGATGGTTTTATTTGTGATACTATATGGTATAAAGAGCAGGTATTAAACGACAAAGCTAAAACAGGCCGCAGTCCAAGGTCAGTAAAATCTGCTAACCTTGCCGACCAGTAGCCAAAGGCATAGTGCTATCTGAGATACATGGTAAAAAAATTAGTTGTTAAAAAAATTCACACAGTCTGTCATGTACCTCTTTGGGGCCAGTCTTTTGGTCTGTTAGGCAGGTTGCCAGCAATTAGGAAAGATCTTGGATATACTTGTGGTGAATTATTATTGTTGGGTGCGAAGTATCGATCCGTGCCATCTCGAGATGGTACTTGCGCGATCTCGTCATCAAAAGATCGCACGCCCATCTTGAGATTGCTCAATCAATCTCGAAATAGCGCTGCTCCAACTCAATGATTTCTATCACAGAATCTTGATGTGATAGGGTGTATTTATTTTTGGGATGGTCACTGATTGGCCAATTTTATAACACACTTTATTAGGACATCTAAGGATCTTAACATCCCAGCACATCTTTAGGTCTTACAGTTTAAGCTATTGTTTTGCCTAATCCTGATTGATTAGAGGCCAACAAGGGTTAATTGCGACCAACTTATCACATTCATCTTTTGACGAAGAGATTGCGCAAGTACTATCTCGAGATGGTGCGGATCGGTACTTTGCGCCCAACACTATCGTGTTGCCTCTCAGGAGAGATCATTATCCTTATGATTCTGTTGTTGGGAATAATATTCAGTATTTTGACAATTAAGTTAGATTGTACAGATTAAGCTAATTTTATCACTTTTATATAATTTGACTCTTAGCAAACATTAAGGCAAGAAAAAATATTTTTTTGGGTGTTTGTGATTTCTGCATGTGGTAGTCTTGCCCACGATTCACCAAAATATTTAATTTTAACACAACCAGAAGGGAAGTACAAAAGTTCAGTCGTTTGTCCTGTGCAGGCTGTCTTCTGGGCCATACAGGCTGTTGTTTTGCCAATACCCCCAGGGGGAGCTGGACAAATCGGCCCCCTAAAAAAGTCACGCATCAAAGAGAACAATGTGGGATTATCAATTACTTATTAATCTTGTATTTTGATAGATAATATTTTGTCTATTCTAGTAACTTTTATTAGATTTGTATTTTAATAGATAATGTGACTTTAAAATGATAATAATACAACTATTGGGGGAACAGTCACTGTGAAGACTTTAAATTCAAATCTATGAGAGTAGTATGAGAAGTTCAAAGTAAACTGAATAGATATATAAAAGTCACAAGTAACCCCAATGTCTAGGGGGTGTGAAATTGTGAAAACATACATAAATCATATATACACTTAACTATCTATATCCATGGGGCCGATTTGACCATATATTATTTTATGAGGGGCCGATTTCACCATAAATTATTTTACAGGGGGCCGATTTGACCAGCTAATTTTATTTTGGGGGCCGATTTGACGGGGGCCGATTTGGCAAAGGGCTGATTTGTCTATGATTACTCCCAGGCGTGTGGTCAGTTGTCAATTTGGGTCAACATATCTTCAGTTAAGAATTCATGATCATGATACTTGTCACAAGTTAACCCTCAACTGACCTTGTCCTTTCAAGGTCAGTTAAAAATAATTTATATTTCTTGCTCTAATTAATATAACAATCATGCCAGTCTTGAATTCCTCGGTGACTGGTTGGAAACGGCGTGGGGGATGGGGTTGGTTGTATCTTCAAAACTATTACCTGAAATTCTATAAAACTTAATTGAATTATTCCTCACGACTATTCAAACCTAGTGATATGGCTTTTTGCCCCCTCCTTACATTTCAAGGTCAATTTTATGACCATTTTGATTTTCACTGTTGCTCAACTAAATATACCTTTCTAATATGTTTTTCAGTTATGTATTACCACTTACAAGCCCTTTCATGTATTTTACAAGCCTTTATCTTTACCATTTTTTTACCATTATTCACTTTCTGCTATGAGATGCATATGAATTGAAACCTCCATATGGCCAGTTGCAACTAAAGTCTGTCAATGGAACAGTTCAAAGTAGAAAAAAATATACCAGACATTAATTAGAATCATTCAACTAAACGGATTTATAGTGAGTACGAAAAGCTAGGCCCACTTTCTATTCTGTATTTCTATAGCGTTTAATCTCTGTCAAGCAGACTCTAATTAAGACACAACACCAGAACCTAATTAAAAAAAATCATCATTTCATAGCTGTTGCCAAGTCCAACAAGACAGAGACACCTGATAGAGTATAAAAGTATAGAGTTCTATAAAATATAGAGTTCTAAAACAGACTAGAGCTAGGCCAGAACGGACCTCATCATATGTAGACCATTCCAAACCGTGTGAGGATCAAAAGCAAAGCTGTGGCCAACGTGTTAGATTTATGTACAGATGGATAAAATTGAGGAACCCCTAAAAACCTTATTATCTGGATGGTTCTATCCTGTACACTACATCTTTCATAGTGAGTGGATAACAATGAGGACCAAAGTAACTGGAACGACCACTGACAACCACACTTGCACAGTAACAAGCAAAATTTACTTAAATCCCTAGCAGATTATTTAACAAGAGCAATCAGAGAGCAGGTACCTTCACTAAGGTACCTAGTAATAAGTAAATAAAGAAGTCCGGATTTTTTATACTTATTTTGTATCCAAATGGTGATCCAGATCAGATTTAAAAATTAGTGGTATCTAAGCTGGAGCAAGACACATCTTCTCAATTTTTTCAGTAAGATACAACCAGTAGCATTTGCGTAATTCTGCTAACAAAGAAACAAACAGACAAATAATTTGCTAAAAATTTAATATTCCCTTTGCAGAGGTAAAATTAAGTATCTAATATAATGTGAACTTTTATAGCGTTTAATCTCAGACTCAAAATCATAGCTAAACATAAACAAGGTTAATGGTCGCCAGTCCAAATATCAAAGCATGGTCATACTGAAAGAAGATGCAGGATGAGAGCTCCGCAGGATGAAGGATATAAGGTAATGCAATGTGACAAGGGATCATATCATTGGCCAAATGTTCTCAAAATATGCATCAGCAGCTACACTAAGTCTTGGTAGTGGAACGGGGGTATAATATGTTAATTACACCTGAATATTTGAATCAACTACTTCACAACACTTTCTTACATTAGAAAATTAGTAAATTACCTGTTACAAATTAACATAATTTGTGCAATTTTATAGCCTCTCAGCCTAGCAAAGGAATTCCCTAGCAAAGCCTTCTGATACATCTAAAATGACATAAACTTCAAAAGTATGGGCAAACCAGAATGATCAGTGTACCAAGCATATGGGAAAAGAAATCAAGAAAAAAACACAAGTACACAATATAATGACAGCTTGACATGTTTGTGGAGTTGCAGGCAAGAGAAAATATTTATACTGACATATTCAGAGTAATAAGTCTCTTTGATGACACAATAACAAAGGAATGTTCCGGAAAAAAATGATAACGCTAATAGAATTTTTATAGGTAGTAGATCTCTGGTAATGATGAATTTTTCCCGTATTTTTTATAATGTTAACCTTTTCCTTGAGTGTTGTGATGAGCTCAGAGAAACTCATGTTTTTGTTTTTAATCTACGTGTAATCTTATTCATCTTTATAAAGCTATGAACGTACAGGAAATTATATTATTAAGTTAGATGTCATTTGAATAATTATAGCAATGGCGTGACTTTTTTTTATATATCCTCTTGTCACCACAGAACATAATTAGCTGCTCTAAAACATCCATAGTTTATTTTTCTCTTTAGAGAAGCAGACTGTAGTAGTATTTATTTTACTGCATCCACAGGGTACTTTGTTCTGCAATATATTTTACTGGGCCCTTAACATGTGGCTCGTATGATGATCTACTTATTGTACTGCTCAGAACTAATTGTGGTGCAGAACATAATAACAACTGAGCAAGTACAAAGTATAACAAATGTTTCCTGGAATTAACATTTACACCAGACAGAAGTTTTTTTTACTGATTTTCATGCTTTCAAATATTTCCCCAAATGATGTGCAATATTCGTAGAAATCAAAAGTTGGTTGGATACTATTTCTTTGTTTATTTGGGTTTTTACGTAGCTTTCAACACTGTACAGGTCATATCACGACAGGTAGTTTGTGGGCAGAAGAAACCAGTACATACAGTTTGTCAAGGTTCTGTACTGTAAACTGCTGACCATTGGTAAGCAACTACCAACTTTCCCTCACAAGGTCCGGGTTTGAACCGCCAACCTCAGAGGTGGGAGGTGAATGTGTTTCTTTGTTTGTGAGTAATATTACAAAAATCTACAACATGAATGCACATCAAATTTTCACAGTACCAGGTTTTGGAAAACATAGAATTGATGTAATTTTGGGGATCATAAAGTAATTCCGGATATAGGATTTTTGTAGGAATTTTTTAGCATTGCATTCAAAAGTAAAAGTGTTGGGCCTTAGCTGGAGGTATGCACTATTTTAGTGCTCTTGTGTTGAAATAATAGCAGCAAAAAGGTTTATGTGTAGTTTTATTGATTTGCATTTCCTTATGGTCAGTCACTGATTCATTAAAATATACATCTCCACAAATAACATTAATTTCAAACTAACTGACTGATATTTAAAAAAAAAAATTGGTGACATTTGTTTGTTCAATATTAATTATTTATCTAGGTGTTTTCTTTATCCTGCCTATTTAAATGCTGCTGTCTGTGGGTATGGGTGTAGTTTTTATAATTTGTTTACACTTTATTGTCCAGCTTGAGACCGCTGCCAGTTGTCACCTTACAGTTGGGAGTTTAAATTGCATTAAGTTGACCAGCTCAAGTTTCTTTCCTGAAACCCCCCCAAAAAAAATTAGTCGTACTAAAGTGATCCATACATTTTGTCGGAAGTCAATGCCAAACTGTAATATATATGAAATTACAGCTATGCAATACAATCATTACCTATTTTTGATTCAGTGGGTTTCATTGTTAAATGCTATGGTAATTTATGGACCACAAACTCAGTAACCTCAGTCAGTTTTGTGTGAACACATTACTCCAGATAAAAAGACACAAACCTCTAAAGGTAATGGAATTTTACAACATGATGCCATTAGACTGGTAATTACACTGCAAGGACAGGATTCTGAACAAAACTGCATTGTATGCACACAGTTTCTAATGAACAAAATAGAAGAAATAATGCATAAAAGAAACAACAAATAACAACAAATTACTGTAAATGAAGATAAAGGGGTCAGTTATACTCACAATAATGGCATGGGGTTTAAATGCCGGAGCACGTCCCAAAAATATGTGTTTTTTTTCTGTCAAATAAGAATATTCAATATAACAAAATCAAATGAAAACATCAAGATAATATAGATATGGATTTTATGACAAACTTCTCATGCAAAAGATAGATTCTATTAAAAGATTTCTCTGGGGAAATAATTCTTACAAGAGCTTTATCCAGCGATAAATTGGAGTGATTGAATTCTCAGAGCAAAGAACAGTCAAAGAAATGAGTTTTCGCTATAATCGCTACTTTTGTTGGCAACCCAATTAGACAGTAATCTGTAGAAGTGGGGTGGGGCAAGCACTTCACTAATGAAGCAAAAATTCTTGGTAATTTATTTTTTGCAAATTTATCATAGCAATGTTTTGAAGGGTGTTATTCTAATTCCAACACAATGAAATATTTAATATTTTGTTGTAAGATACTATTGATAATTATAATTGGTTCATATCCAGTTTTACTCAGTATACTGCTGGTATATTTATATTTCTAGAAACTGCCAATGCGTATGCACTCGGAATGTACACACTGCAAAGAAGTTTTTAAAAAATATTTTGATTTTAAGCTGCCAGAAAAGTGGCAATGCAAACTAATTTTTCTGTTATTACAAAATAAAAGTACTATTTTTTTGTATTTAAATAATGTCAACATAATATGCTTCAAAGTGATACCTTTGTAGGTTATAAGTTGCAATATTAAGAATTCATGATCACATAAATAAATAACCAAGCTAGTTAAACAAGTATATGTACCCAGTAAACATTAATGTTTTGAAATGGTTTAAATGTTTACAAAACATTTTAAAACCTATTTAAACCCTATCTTCTGGGTTGCTAAATATTTCAAAGTAAACATCCACAATGTAATGTTTCAAAACATTTTATAACATTTTCTATGCAAACGTTTTGCTCAAAACATTTATTAAACGTTTACCTGAACAATACCTGAATAAATAAAATTTATGCTGGAAATATGTTTGACAAACAGTACTACACATAAAATGTCAAAATTATAGATTTTGTTGACAGTATTTTGTAAATGTTTGCTCTGAAAATGTTTTACAAACTTTTAATAGGGACTAGTTTCCATACGCATCCCTTTAAAGCATTTTTGACATGATTCATCGGAATCTGGTCAACTCGGCCCATTTCAAAGTCGGCCCCCTGCAAACTCGGCCCATACAAACTATAAGCCTTATTAAGGTAGTTGGGTTAAACAAAGTTTCACGTAAATTATTTAACTTTTATGCAACCTTTCTATTGATAAAATGTTGCAAGGAAACCCCACGGAATTCTCTGACCCTATAAATGAATGTATAAATGAATATAATATTGAATTGTGTAAGTCGTAAGAAAATCGTAAATAATACTGTGATTTCATTTTTTATACATAAATGTGAATATTATTCAGTTATTCTCATGTTCACTTTGCAGGGGGCGACTTTGAAACGGGCCGACTTTAAAATGGGCCGAGTTTGAAGTGGGCCGAGTTGTCCAATGTTCAGACATGGAAAAATTGTCAACAAGTTTTCGGATTATGGCAATCATTGCAATGCCAAAATGTCCGGGATTTTTTCAGAAATGTTCTTGTGCAATTTGGGAGGAAGTAGGAAGTAATTTCGGGAGAGTCTTTGCTTCCAAAACAGCAAAATATGTCTAGGAATAAGAAGCTACAGATATACACCATCGACTCATTTTCATGTAAACCTTTTACTGGAAACCCTGCAGCTGTGTGCCTGGATGACACCACAGATGTATGATGATACAGCCTTGTTTATCATATTATCGCCCGTGTACATTTTTTACGCTCACTTCTACTGCTACCCTTCATAAGTTGCCCGCGCTCACCACATCTTCACAGGGCTTTGATATGAGTGGCTTACTACACTCTGAAATCATGTATTATTGTTAAACTTATTATATGCAACAGTTTTCATTGGTGTACAATAACTTATTTGTCTTTCTGGAGCCTGTAGATGAGCCGCCAACTTATGCCTGCGGCCAACTTATGCAGGGTAGCAGTACTTTGCGGTAGACCGAGTTTCTGTCCCATTGTGCATTGATGCTGATATTTCTGATGGACACAATGGTGAGGGACAGAGCTCACTTCTACTTGTTTTCTGTGTAAATCTTGAAGTACATATTTCGGTGTTCCTTTGAATTAACTGTATGTGAAACAAATTATAATATAAATTTGTTTGACAAATGTTTTAGACATCACAATAATTAACATACATTTATGACACCAGAAAAGGGTGGTGAAGTTTGTTTATATTTTAAAAACATGTAAAAAATTATACATACCAGTTGGATAGGCATCAAATATTAGTGAACGGCACATATATCTACCTCAAGGAATGCAAATAACACCTTATACTTATAGAAATGTGTGTACAAATAAGCCGTTCAAGATTTACACAGAAAACAAGTACATGTGAGCTCTGTCCCTCGCCATTGCATCCATTAGTATCTCAATAGCAATTGGAGACGGGACAGACACTCGATCGGTCTACTTTGCCGGGAATTTTAGTCACCCCACACTTGTTCTGAATGTATTTCATAATATAGAAAATACATCTCTCATGTCAATAGGAAACTCTGTTTCAATTGTAATCTATACAAATCTGAAATTCCAAAACAATAAACCCCCTGGCCAGAAATTATGGACATAGCGAATTCAAAGTCACATATGTTGTCAGTATTTTGATAATATTTCCAACTTATTAAAACAATTCATGCAACATTTAAAGTTTGAATCTCAGAGTTGAATCAGGGTATCTTTAAATTTTGAAATTTATCTGACATAAATTTGAAGGTTAATAATATTGTTTATGTTACACCGAGTTTCTGTCCCAATTGCTATTGTTATACTGATGGTACGCAATGGCGAGGGATGGAGTTCACTAGTACAGTAGTGAAACAAGTACAGGAGAAATCTCCTTCACCATTGCATACCCATTAGTATTATCAGTTGCGATTGGCAATGGGATAGAAACTCAGCCTATTATATGTACATGTATGTGAGTGGTTTTTCATACAGGGATTATCAGAGGAAACCATGCAAAAGATTGCAGCTGAAATGAATATTTCAGAAACAGCATTCATCAGAAAGGGAAAGAATGATGATGAATTTCAGGGTAACAAACCTAATCAGTTCATGAAATTTTAACCAGGAGAAAAGTTCACTAATTCTTTATTCTTAAGAAATTTACTAGAATTAATGTTCAATATATATATATATAATGGCTATAGTTTCTACTTAAGAGACAAATACAGATTAAAAATTTTCCCCGCAATTAAGTTTCACTGACTAAGCTCATTAACTAAAATAACTAAAATTAATGCCATTGAAGATTTCAACTTCTACAGTAATGCTGTAACTAGCATTGAACCATCAGAAATATGATTCCTTTTTTTTCGAGTGTAATTTTTGTTTTATAAATAGTAATTTCCTAAATATTGATTAGAGAGAAAAAATTATTGTCACAAATTCTATTCGTGGTTTTCAACATTGGTATGGACACCACAGTGTTAATGGACCCCCAAAGTAGTAGAAAAGTGCAGAAACATTATTCTTGCTGGACTTAAAATCACCATGTTTTACATGTGCACCATAATAGTTTTCAGCAGTGTATTTTATCGTTGACAATATTGTTTACAAATCTTAAAACAAGTGGGTTATAAACTCCGAAGACTACAAAGGCACATCTGAAAATTTGGATACATTGTTATGTCTTAACGGTCTGTCTGTGAACAGGGTATTAAAGCTTTTTATCATTAATCAAGTACACTGAAACCCCTAAAGTAGAAGTATGTTAAATTGTATTCCTTTTTTAGTAGAATTGAGTATCAGGTCTAAATAATAGTTTGCCCTTTCCATTGAAATTTAGCCTGTTATCCAAAATTCTTGGGTCTAAGAAGTAATTTATTCTGGCACCTTGATTTTACTTAACTGAATTCACCTGTACATTTTTACAGGTTCAAAGTTTGGACTACGCTGGTTCACTCCCACCAATGAAGTGCCTCTTTGTGGTCATGCTACCCTTGCTTCTGCTGCAGTTTTATTCTATATTGTGGGTGAGTTTGATTTCTCTATATTTGGGGCAGCCTTGGTGGTTATGAAGTTCTAGGAATAGTCGCTTGGCTTTCCACTTACTGGTTATGGGTTTGACAGGAGCTCAAGACAACATGTAGGCAAGACTAATCACCTCTCCCTATGTGATCCAAGATGATAAAAGGAGTAAAAACCCAACAGTTTCTTTGATCTTTAAACAAAACTGATATAATAGGGGACCATTGAAGTATTAGACTCATTTATTTTATCATGTTATCATTTTGTGTATTAATACTCTTATTTATTTTATTATGCTCTGAAATGGCGTGTTAATGTGCTTGTTAGCTTTATTAGCTTGTTACTGTTTATTTTTACTGTACTGTCGTGTGGTATGTTTGCCTCAGGCTTTTACCATGTTCTATTATTATTATTATTATATCCTGTTATTTCTTATACCAATGTGATTCAGTTTAGATTACTTGAGGATGACTATGTAAAAATGTGTAATATGTAAAAATTGTCAGATACAAAAATTTATCTAATCTATAAAACCTGTACTGTGTTTTAAAGTACCACTGAGAGTGAAGCACACAAACTGACGCAGCTTGTGAAACATATGTGAACCTACTCTTCTCTTGTGGGGTTTATCTGTAAATTTAAAACACCTTGTTTCTGTGTAATTGGACAATGAAACAGCTTTTGTAAGCATATATTTAAATAAAAATTGAACTAGCATATCAGTTTCTCTTTGTATAAATTTTTGTGCAACAAGAGGAGGGCTTGGTGGACTAGTGGTACCATGCTTGTCTCCAACCTCTGACATTATGGGTTTGAATCTGGGCTATAAGCATGGATCACTTCCACTCTTAAAACAACTTATCATGACCGCTAAAGTTTGTTGAAAGTTAGGGTAGAAGCAATAGAAAGTTAGGGTTAGAAGCAATAAATAAAATAAATTCCATATTCATCGAATAATTGAACACTCTTGCCTCCAGTGTAAGGAATGAATATGTCATTTTTGCTTCAATATATAAGACCTGGAGTATGTAAGATACTAGGAATCCTTAATAAGTTCATTGTTATTCCCACTACTGCAACATTTTTAAAGGGAACAGACAGGATGAGGTGTTGTTTAACACACAGAGTGGTGTACTGAGAGCCAAGAGAGTAGGAGATCAGATTGGTCTGGACTTGCCACTCAACCCATCTCATTCAGTGGTGAGTAACCAACAAGTTGTGATATTACATTTAGAATGTGGGAATTTTCTAACATTATTACCTCTACCAAGGGGGTATTATTTTCATGACTATTTTTCTGTTTTGTTTGTTTGTGTATATATTGCTACTTATCAAAAATCAAAAGATGGCTTTTGGTACAACTTACTACTTGACTTGCAACAGGTACTCAATTTTATGCACTTCAATTTTTTGCTACTGTTCTTGCCGTAGGCTCAAAGCTATGTGAGGTATAGCAATTTTAGCTGCTTTAGCAAATTAGTTTTAACTTGAATGAATACTCTTGTTCACCACAGCTTCAGTGTGGTCAGTAGTTTAGAGGTGCATCACAATAGCTTTGTGAGTTATAGCTACTTTCTCACTTTCCATGAGTAAATTGGTTATACCTTATACCTTCAGAAATAAATCATAAGAAGTAGAGTAATTTCAGGTACATTTCGGACCCCATGGATTTGAAGGACTACTCCTTTATGATTTCTGAAAGATTTAAAGTTTTCCAAGTTTTGGACGTCCTTGAATTTTGACAGAAAGGAAAATCTCGAAAATTGTAAGAGATAGAGCGATTTCAAGTAAAGTTTGGACCCCCCGGGTAGTAAAGACCACTCACTTAAGGTCCATGAAAAATCTTGAATTTTATCGGAAATGGAAAAGTTGTTTATCTTAAAAACCATATGAGAGTGATTTCGGCCATATTTTGGACCCCCTGTGTAGCAAGGACTACTCCACTACGGCTTTCTGAAAAATTTTGAATTTTCCGAATTTTGGCCACCATCTTGAAATTTTGTCAGACATGAGTGATTTCAAGTAAAGTTTGGACCCCATAGCCACTAAGAACTATTCCTATATGGCTTCTGAAAATCTAGAATTTTCAGAATTTCGCCTGAAATGGAAAATGTTGTTTAGGAAGAAAAGTACAGAGATAAATATGAACCAAGGTATTCAGGATAACCCATATGGAAACATTTGTACACCAATATAGCTATTTTAAAAATAGAGCATTGTTGAATAGGCCGCCAGTGTGGATGTCTAAGGAATGGGGTTACATGCATGTACCTATTTGTATTAGTGATAACCCAGCCAAGACATTTGAATATACTGTAAATTACACCAGTTAAGCCTCCAAAGGCTGCAGAAAAGAGTATCGCAGTACTCAGGTAGTTACTAACCAAAGTAGTCACTGTTATAATTGCAGTTTTGGAGAAAAATTGGCATGATTTTTATAATTCTTATGCTTAGAAATGTTTCTTGTTCTTAGAAATTTTCACATAAAAATGTAGCTTTCTTATTCTAACAAATAAGAATATCAGTGAATATGAGCCAAAATGTTTTCATTATTTTGTAGTTAATTTACAGCAATTGTTTTTCTTTTGATAGGACCGAGACAAGTATAAAGGTTTGATACAGGTATGATATCAGTTAGTACATGTAATTAATGGTAAAAATGAACCCATTTATATTTAGTTAAAGAGTGGTGTAGCATGTTTTCAAGAGTACCAAATTGAATAAGACATACTCCTTTCAGTTTAAATTTTTAAGTGCTTCTAAATTATAACCTGCAGAGAGTGTAAGTTAAGTTAGTGTCTGAAATATTTCAAAGGAAAACCAGCAGCTTTTGTATTATGTTAAATTGCTCAAAAGGGAACTCACTGGAGAAGAGATTACCAGTTAAAATTACTTGGGAGTGTAAAAGTCTTCTCAGTCTTAGTTATGTCAAATTTCAAGGGGTGAGACAAGCAGCTTGATTTTACCAGGATTTCCAGTTAACAGGGGTATTATCCTTATACCCCCTCTTCTCCCTCCTGAAAGAAAGTGGCAAGGGGTATTATAATTGTGTCTATTTGTCTTTCTGTATGTGTGCATAGCTCAAAAACTGTACATAAGATTAGGGTCATATTTCACACAAAGTGGAGGGGTGATCTATCTTCAGTCCTGATCCAGATCCAGATCGTGACTGCAAAATGTTAGCAATTTTTCAATTTTTTCAACAACATCTCTAAAAGGTCAAAAAACCATAAATTTTATTGGAGTCTTATTTTCACACAAGGTGTGGTCTTTACCCCTGGCTCAGTCCTGCTCCAACATGACCTGGATCCGCATTGGGACTCTTGAATGTTTTAGGAATTTATCTCTCTACTATCTGGTTCGGGATTGTCCCTGGGCGAGGGTTTGTGTTCCCACAGCCACTGCTTGTTTTCAATAGAAAATGGTCATCTAGGGACTTAATACATGCTTCTACTTAAATGGAACTCTGCTCAATAGAGTTTTATTTAAGGAGATTTAACTAGTACATGGCTTTAAATTATGTAAACATTTTTCTCTAAGCGTATGCTGTCAGCTCTATAATTGTGATTAAACTGCTGCTTTCATTAGTGTATTTACATTCAGTAAACATTTTATATCTGACTTCAAATACCTGGTTATTTTATATATTCACTTACTAATAGTTGGACACTCCTGTAATGCATAAAATACAACTAAAAACTCTTTGTGTACAAACAGTGTCAGTAAAATGTTTGAATTTCTTTGAACCTTTTGCAGTAGATTTATACATTATTATAATTTTACAGAATAGATGCTGTTTTTACACAATTATCCAAGCTTCCTTCACCTGAATATTTGCTATAAATTATGAACTCATTTCCACTCTATTTAATATAACTAACTCATTGACAATTATATAGCTTTGGTTTTTCATTGGCATCTCATACACTTAACATAGCTACACTATTGAATGGGTCTTTTCTGTATCATTGATTTTGTCAAAGTAATAAGTGGACTGTTTGCTGGTTTGTTTTTATCTGAAAATCATATAACTGCTTTTCACATTGATACTATCTATGCTATTGATACTTGATTTATTTGTTAATAATTTCCATTAAAATATGTTGTTAATGATTCAATATTTTCAATGTAAATCATATACCTGCAGTAGATGATTCAACAATTCATAAATAATTGTCTAAGGTCCAATTTGGCATGCATACCTCCGAATTACAAAACAATTGGGTATACACTGAACAAGATAAGTTTTCCATTTATAGGCATGTAAATCTATTGGCTGTTATATCTGGAAAGGATCAAATTTGTCTATAAGTATATGGCATGTAGTTCGTTTATGAATCCAAAAGCCATTGGGACATTGTCTTTACCTGAAAACATCTAATATGGGAGTATCTATTTTACCCTCAGTTATCTGAACCAAGACTACTTTACTAAAGTATCTCTGTCAATAAGTTGATGACATAATGTATATATGTTTGGGCTGGCTCGGTAACACCGGTATCAAGATTCTCAGTGGCCTAGTGGTTAGCAAGTTTGGCATCTGATCACACGCTATCACCTCTGTGTGGGTTCAACTCCCACAAGTGGCAATACTGAATGTCTGTTCCAGTATGACCCTGGCTGTTGAACCAGATGTAAAACCCCAACTTTGAACTTTGTAACACTTTGTATCTCAGTATCAAGACTATTTCATATAAATACTGTGACAACATTTTACATCCCATTGTACATTTGCATCTCAAATGTTAGCAAATATAATTGTGGAAAAGCGTAAAATGTAAGAAAGAAACCCTAAATCTAATGAAATTATAAACATTGATCTTTAAGTTATATTTTTATAGATTTTAACACCTTGATAGCAATTTCTTTGAACTGTCATGTCAATTTTATTTTCTGTTAGAGGACCTTAATAGATTAGTGTATGCTGGAACACAAAATTTTCAGTATTCTAGAATCATGATGGTTTTGGATTGGCAGGATACCGAAAGGAAAATATATGTATAACATATATATCTGGGAATGTTCATGAAATGTGAATTTTAACTGTTTTATCTAATGACCTTTGATAGTAAAAATGAACTCTTGTTGAAAATTAAAATCTGTTAGTGTAGCAAAAATTTACAAAAATCAAAACTGGTTCCTGGAGCTTTGAAATGAATGAAATCGAGTATTTTGTACCATTGTCAGTGACATGGTGAAAACTAAATGAAAGCGTATATCAGCCACAATTTACAACTGGAAATAGGCTTTTGTGAGATATTGTGAAGTGAGTAAACATTATTTTTATCCAGTACAAAGTAAAAATGTGACATATTTTTTTCATTGTTTTGATGAAGTATCAGTCATTAGAAAGCCAAAAATAATAACATTTTAAGAAGCCGGCTCCCAAATATTCTCACATAATGTTACGATATTACGTTATTCTCACATTATGTTACGATATTCTGTATAATAAATAAAACCATTAACAGCACTTTATGTCTCCCTTCATTTAACAATAATCATTAGTAAAAGTTAATTGCAATAACTTTCTTAAAATTTGATATCAGTGAAATTTTCTTCTCACCAAATTTTCCCATAATATCCAGCATCTGTCTATGGTATCCAACACGCCAGTCCAGTGGTTGAGGTATAGTGAAGTTTACAATTTACAGGAAGTTGTTGGGGACTTGTCAGTGGAGGATGTGCAGCTAACAGAGGAGGCATTTCCAGGTTTAATTATCAGGCTGGCTAATAAGTACAACAGGTTTGTCATTTCTGAAAGAAACATTTGACCTGTACAGCACTATAAATTAAATGCAACTTGTCTCCCCAAAGTGATTCCTTCTACACAATCAGACCCTTCTTCATAATTTGTATGCAAAATAAAAATTGAACAGAACATTAATCTCTCTATAACTTAGAATAGATAAATTAAATTTAATTAACTATCTATAACCCTAATAACTGTAAATAATAAAAACATGGTAATAGTTGTAGAATCCCTGAATTCATTATTTTATCACATCATCTAATTTGTTGGTATTGGGTGAACTTCAATCACGGAAACATAATTCTGTTTAATTTGTTCTGGGGATATATAACGAAATAATTATTATATCCAGTGTGTATATACAGTGGCACCTCTATTATGAGACCATGTTGGCAAAGTGAAATTTTCTTGGTAGAAAGCTCATAAAATAGAAGTGCCATTTTAATGCAGCCAGTAAAGAAATTCAAATTTTGAAGTGTTGGAATGAGTTCATAAAATTTGGATATCAGAAGGTTGGATAGGGGATTTTTTTACTATGGAAATGATTCATTTTTGAGGTCATGTTTCTCATTATTAGGTGCAAGTAATTCATTTTCTTTTAATTCCCACACTCCTATGTCATAAGAAGCATTGATTATTTTTTTTTTAATTATGTCTGTCTTTAGTGTGGTTGTGGAGATCTTGGTGTGGATGAGGTTCAGTACTCCCCAAAAACCAAGAAACTCCTGATTAGACTTTCTGATGGATGTTCAAGGTACGACATCATTAGCAAAGTTGAAATACTTTCAGATTATCAATTTGAAATAGAAATTATCCTTTGATACCTCCATACACAAGGTCAACTGACTCAAAGCGACTGTATCGTGATGATGAAAAGAAACAAAACATATATCATAGTATTGTATTTCTGGTAGTGTAAGCAAATCAACAATAGCTTGAATTTGTTATGTCCAGCTTTCTACAGGGTCCAGACTTATTGGTTTATAAGACTGTGCCATCTTGTAGATAATGCCAGAATTGTGTGTCACTTTTAGGGCGACGCATAGGGAGTGCAGTCCCTGCGTGTGATGAAATACTTCTTTTTTTTTATCTGGATACTTACACTCTGAAATGTAGGCGTATGGAAATATATATGGTGCATGGATCACTGCTGCTAGTTGGGGCCAGATATAAGGAGTTCCCATAACTCCATATTATTGAAAAGTTCCTGGTGTTGAAAGACACTAGAGTATATTTCAAATACACTTGCTTCCAGTGTATGCAATAGCCAGGCCATATTTTGCTTGCAAGTAGAAAATGCTATGTATTTTATAGATACTTCGAACCCTTATTTGCTATCCCTGCTTTGTTACTTCTAAAACTGTGTAAAAATGAAAAAAAATACTTTAATTTTCTTGCCTATGTAATTTGACAATATTTAGAGTAAGAAATGTAAAATTCGCCACATATCTGAAATTCGCCACATGTGGAAAGACTAATAAAATAAATGAATTGTGGTGAGATTTGTTGACTGTATAGTAAATTAAGGCTTTTTGAACTGAAAAATGCCAATTTTTGGACAAAAACATCATTTTATTACGCTACAATAGCTTACCATGTGGGACTTAATGCTGATCTCGGGTTGCCACACCCGGGGCCAACGTCTTAGAAAAAAAGATCGTTCTTGTTAGCCACCGGATATACTGGTAGTTGTCGTCACGTGATAACTTCTGACCAATCGTCCTACTTTCTCGTTGGCCACGATTGACTGGTAGCAGTTTGTAAATATACAGACATTTTCATTTATTTCTCAGACTTTACTTATTGTTGGAGGCTAATATTTGCATATTTCTTGTAATATATATTATAGATCATTCTGTTAAAGTTTCATTTTCACAGGATAAGTATTTTTATTGCTGTCGCGTGTTTTGAGTTTTCCTCGGTTCAGGCTAATACATTCTACGTCTTTTATTGCGTACAAAATGTCTACACATCAAGCAAATAAAGACAAACCGAGAGCGCAGAAATGCCGCCATTTCTGCTTTAATTTTGATACACATAATTTCTGCCCTACCTGTAGGGAGGCTGGCAAGGGAGATGACCCCTGTGTCACCTTTGAAACCCCTTGCGAAATTTGCACGTCTTTTACAGATGAGCAACTACAGAAAATCCAAAACCGGAAACGGTATTTGAAAAAGCAGAAAGCGACAACTAGTTCCAAAGATGAACTAGATCTTTTGGGTGAAGGCGACGGGGACTCTTTCACTGGGTCCAATGCAGACCTCGAGTGTGCTGCTGATAGCCTCTTTACCTCACCCCCCCGTCCACAACCTCTTGCCTTCAGTTCCCTGTCTTTGAAAACGCCAGCAAAAACCGTCCCACCCACCCCTGGTACAGCTTTGCAAAATAAAATCCAGAAAAATTTAGAGAAATCACTCGGTGATTCCTTAAATATACACTTACAGCAGCAAATGGGTTCCTTCCAGGCATCCATGTTGGAAGCTTTTCAGTCACTCCGAGAGGAGTTGGCTGTAAAACAGAAAGTCGAGACACAGTCTTCGACTCTTGCTTCAAAACCTGGCTTGTCCAGTACTTCTGCTGCCCCTCTGGATTTGCCCCATCCGAGATCTGGTACTAACGTTCCAAGCGAGGATATGGATGTGGACTATGGTCCAACTCTTCCTCCTCGTCTAGTATCTACTCAACCTTCCTCGGATCAGTACGTTGCCCCCTCTGAAGGTCATCCCGAAGAGGTTTCGTACTCTCACAAAAAGCAAAGCCATAAGCAGCCAGTTGACCCGAGCTCTGCCTCGGACCAACCAAATGAAGATTCCGATGAACCTCGGATCCCTTCTTCTAGATCCAAAAAGCACTCTGACAAGAGCAAACATAAATCAAGATCTAGATATGTGTCATTTACCTCAGAGGAGGATCACTCCCCTGTAGCCAGACACAGGTCTCCTAAGCCCTCTAGGGCCCAGCCCTCAGGAGTAGCTTCTGACCAAGACCTCCCACAACATGATCCAGACCCCCCTTACTATAGAGCAGTAGCTTTGTCTGACATGCCCTCCCAATACTCTGAGGAAGTGGATACCTTCAGACGTATTTTGTCTCTCCCTGACCCCAGGGAATCTATGCCCAGGTCTTCCACCTCAGTGTTGGGTCTGGATGATGAAAAAGGCCGTCAAGAGCTCAGACCTAGAGGTCCCTCCTCTATTCTGCCACTTAGCTCAGTTATCAAGGACGCCTTTGATAAATTCCAACATGACTTTAAGGCTGCCAACTTATCTGAGGGAAAATATGTCAAGCCTCCTCCCTCAACTTCCAAGTGGTACAAGGTGGGACAACCAACTTTTCAGGACAAAATTCAGGAGTTGAATACAGACTTTGCTAAGATCTGTATTACTCCTAGACCTTCTGGGCCCCCAGTAGCCAGAGTTCCCATGCCAGTTCTCAAGGAGCTAGAACTTCAGGCTAGACAAAACATCTCTACCCTCAACTTCACCGCTGCATTTGCCAAAACCTCATCTTCTTGCAATGCTTCATTGGAAAAATGCCAACATAGCATTAAGTCTACCGTCAAGAAGATTAAATCTCAGATTCAGAAAGGTGCCAATCCTGAGAAAGCGGCAAAGCGCGGATATGAGGAAGTAGCTGACTACTTAGATTTTTGGAACAAGACAGTACTTGTTCAACACAGGGCCCTCACTTGTCTCAGCAAATCTCTAGCCCATATTTTGCAGAGGGAATTATACTCTATGGCTAATACCGGCTTACTCAGGCGAGAAGCCGAGATGACTCTATTACATCCTCAATTAGGAGAAACGAGACGTCAAGAACTCAGGAACTCGTCCTTTTGGGACTCTTCCTTGTTCGAGTCTCAATTAGTGAAGGAAGGTGAGGACTTCCTTCTCAAAAAAGGCACCTCAAAAGATTCTCAGGGTTTTGCACCCTACCAGAATAAGCCCTTTCGTGGTCCCCACAGGAAAAGAGGCTCCTACAGGAAACGCCCCTATGGGGGCAATACCTCTCAAAGCAGTAACCAGTCCTTTCCTTCGGGAAGAGGAAAATCCAACTTCAGAGGCTCCAGGGGTCGTTTTCGACCCCACAATAGAGGAAGGGGGCGTGGAAACCCCCCTCCCCAATGACTCCTCAAAAGCCTCACTCAGTCCACCAGTAGGAGGTCGCCTCCGTTCTTTCAGGAGAGACTGGCTCACAAACAAATGTTCTCAAAACGTGTTAAACATTATCACCAATGGCTACGTTCTGCCATTCCGTTCAAAGCCAAACTTGATCAGATTTCCTCTGATTCTGTCAGAGTACAAGGCCCAACCAAAAGACCAAGCCTTGGCCACTTGTATCCAGTCTCTCCTGTCAAAGAACGCTATCGAAAGGGTAGACAATGTAAAATCTCTCGGGTTTTACAGTCGCCTGTTCCTAGTACCCAAGCCTCACCAAAGGTGGAGGCCAGTCATAGACTTAAGCAGGCTCAACACTTTTCTACACGTAGAAAAGTTCAAAATGGAAACTCCAGAGTCCATCAGGACCTCCCTGATTCCAGGGGAGTGGGTATCGTCGATAGATCTGTCGGACGCCTACCTGCATATCCCCATCCACCCAAGCTCAAGGAAATACCTAAGGTTTTGCTACAAGGCTCAGGTGTTCCAATTCACCTCCCTCCCGTTCGGACTAGCTACAGCCCCCCAGGTCTTTACTATGATCGTAAAGGAAGTGAAACTGATGGCCCTCTCAAGAGGACTCAGAATTCACCAATACCTGGACGACTGGCTGATCAGGTCCCAGTCTCAGGAGGAAGCACAAGTGAACACTCAGGCAGTAGTAGACCTGACTCAGTCCTTGGGATGGATAATAAATCAGGAAAAATCAGAACTGAAACCTACACAGGTGTTTTCGTTCGTGGGCTACGAATACCACCTCGATTCAGCCCTTGTAAAACCCACTCAAGAGAGATGGCTCAAACTTCAGGATTTGATCCTTCGACTCAAGTCAAAACGTGTTTTGACTGCAAGATGTTTGATGTCTCTAATTGGGTTGCTAGCCTCAACGGAGAAAATGGTCCCGGAGGGACGCCTTCACATGAGGCCCTTTCAGTTTCATCTCAAGGAGCACTGGAGATATCCTCAGTCGCTGGACAACCTCCTTCCCTGGACAGAAGCCATTGCAGCCCACCTAGATTGGTGGCAAAATCCCTCCAAGGTGATGAAAGGTGCAGACCTTCATCCCAAAGACCACAGTATCCAACTCTTTACCGACGCCTCAAACGAAGGTTGGGGCGCTCACTTAGACCAAAACTTTACCAAGGGTCTGTGGTCAGATCGGGAAAAAAGGCTTCACATAAATGTCCTAGAATTGAAGGCGGTCTCCCTGGCCCTTCGAGACTTCAAGGACCAGTGCCAGAATCAAACAGTGTTGATCGCGACGGACAACTCAACAGTGGTAGCCTACATCAACAAACAAGGAGGAACACACTCGGCAGAGATGTGTGCTCTCCTGTGGAAGATCATGACCTGGTGCCATCACTATCACATAACATTGAAAGCCAGGCACATTCCAGGGTGCCTGAATGTGATGGCCGACCTGCTATCCAGGTCCAACCAAGTGCAGTCAACCGAATGGTCTCTGCACCCACAGGTCTTCAAACAGATCTGCCAGAAGTGGTTCACCCCTCATGTAGACTTGTTTGCCACTCACCTGAACCACAAACTCCCTCTATACGTGTCTCCTATCCCAGACCCAAAGGCCTGGGACATAGATGCTCTGAACATAAACTGGACCAACCTCACAGCATATGCGTACCCTCCTACGGCTCTCCTTCACAAGGTGATCCAAAAGATCAGGCAATGCCAGTGCCTGATCATCGTAATAGCCCCAGGCTGGCCAGGGATGCCCTGGTTTTGGGACCTAGTGCAGCTCTCAACAGAGATCCCACTGCAACTCCCAGTGTCAACAACCCTACTCAAACAGTCCCACAAGCTGGTGTTCCACAACAACCCCCAGCACCTGAACCTCCACGCCTGGTGTCTAGGAGCGGACAACTCCAAGAACAAGGCTTCTCTGTGGAGGTGGCAGAGAGAATTGCTGCCCCTCAGCGGTCATCAACAAGGACCATCTACAAGTCAAAGTGGGCCCTTTTTGAAAAATGGTGCAGAGAAAATTCGGTGGATTTCTCCACTCCATCTGTGAAACAAATCTCAGATTTCTTCATGTACCTGTACCAAGACCTAAACAGGCGCCCCTCGACCATTGATGGTTACAGGACTGCAATCGTTGACACTTTGGGCCCAACGGCCCAACATATTGCACACAATGCAGACCTTCATAGGTTACTCTCCAGTTTTCACAGGGATCGTCCTAAAAGTTCCAGAAACTTACCCAAGTGGAACCTTTCTGTTGTCCTTAACGAGCTCACCAAAGCACCTTTTGAGCCCATGAAAGATTCAGACCTCAAACATCTCACTTTAAAAACTGCTTTCTTGCTAGCCTTGGCCTCCGGCAAGCGCCGCAGCGAAATCCATGCCTGGGTCGCTAACAAAGTAGCTAATTTAGGCCAATGGGAAAAGGTTGCCTTGTTCCCTTCTTCTGATTTCATAGCCAAAAACCAACTAGCAAGAGAAGGTTCTCAAAGTGTGTCTCTGGTGACTATCCCTGCTCTGACTACCATTGTGGATAGACAGTTTAAAGAAGACAGGACCCTGTGTCCCGTACGGGCCCTGAGGTTTTATTTGGATCGAACTAAAGACCTGAGAGGGTCTCGTTCTCTCCTTTTCATCTCCTTTAAGAAAGGACATACCTCAGACATCAGACCCGCTACACTCTCTTCATGGTTGAAACAAACCATTTTACTTTGTTACAAACAAGCAGATCAACAAGCCTTGGACTTGGTCCAAGTCAAAGCGCATGACATCCGGGCCTTCGCGGCCTCTAAGGCCTTTTACGGTGGGGTATCGGTGGACCAAATCATGCAAGCCTGTCACTGGAAAGCTCACAACACATTTACAAATTTTTACCTAAAAGACCTTACTTGGTCGGACACCGACAACAATTTGTACCTGGGACCCGTAGTGGCTGCACAACAAGTCCTAGATCCTTCCCCTCAGACCAGTTGTCCTCGGAAAGAAAAAAGGGGGTAAAAAAGATGTTACGGGTAAGGTCATTTTATCCTTTAATTATCAAGTATTTTCTATTAAGGACTTATTTAGTTGTCATTAATCTCATATTCAGGTTGTAAAAATTTTATGAGATTCCCAACCTCTGGGTTGGTCAGTCACACGTGAAGGGCCCCTTTTGGACCCTTAGACCTCGGAGTGAGCACTGCTGCACTCCCGTCCTTCAATAAAACATCTAGACAGTTTTTAGCACTGTCTCTCATTTACTTAGGTTTTTGGCTCGTTACAGGCCCGGCCTTCGGGATCGGGGCACTGTAAATGGGACTCAGACTGGTATTTCTGGCACTATTCTATACATATTAACTCAAAATCTTAGAAAAAATGACATTCCTTCCAGTCTCAGCTGTAATCCCGCCACCGGGCGGTTGAATTCAGCATTAAGTCCCACATGGTAAGCTATTGTAGCGTAATAAAATTGAAAATTTTAATTACTTAAATGTAGCTTTTATAAGCTACAAGCTTACCATGTGGGACTTAGAAGAGTCCCACCCTGCCTCCCCGCTGTTTACAGCTGAGGGGTAGGTTTAAAAAATTTCAACGAGAAAGTAGGACGATTGGTCAGAAGTTATCACGTGACGACAACTACCAGTATATCCGGTGGCTAACAAGAACGATCTTTTTTTCTAAGACGTTGGCCCCGGGTGTGGCAACCCGAGATCAGCATTAAGTCCCACATGGTAAGGTTGTAGCTTATAAAAGCTACATTTAAGTAATTAAAATTTTCAATTTTCTTCGTATATTTAACTAAGGTTTTAGAGGTGGCGAATTTTAGATTCCTGGCGAATTTTAGATTTCTTACTCTATGTTATTAACTAATCACTTGGAAGGCATCCCTGGCTTTACACAATGACATGGTTAATAATTCTTGTATATGGTAACTATAGGAAAACGCTGGAGACTTTGAAGCCTGCCATTGATCGGTTTATGAGTGTGGAGAAGTCTGGTGATGTCACAGGAGTGATGATTACTCTCAAAGGTAACGGTGTGGAGAATGGCTGTGTGGATTCTGATGGGAAAGCATACGACTTTATTTCAAGGTATTTTATTTAATATTTATACTCTGTGTGATTTACAACAGGACTCGAGGCACTATTGATCCTTTCTACTCACACAAGTACACCTCTTGTCTGTAGTGACTGATATTCTTACTGGGATAAAACCCAATAACAGAGAACCGCCATTTTAAGTGGTAAAGATATGAAATACTGCAGACTAATTCAAAGGGTACAAAATGGTGAGAAAATTCAGAAAAAGTCAGAAAATTTCAGAAATATTTTTACCAGAAAAAGGGGAGGTCATTTTTTATGTCGTCACTCTGCGGCGTGGGCGTCCGCGTAAACAACTTCTCCAAAACTACAAGGCCTAGAGACGTGCTGTTTTTTTTAAAAGATACCTTATCTATCGAGGATGAAAAATTGTTCAAGGCATGCAAATCTGTCTGTTCGTCTGTTTGCTAGAGACATTACAAGGGGGGTACCCCCACCAAAAGTGTGAAAATTTCAACACTTAATCACAATTTTCTCAGTGACTATTGCAGGGATTTCTCTCATATCTTGCATATATGTACTAGGCCAGAGGTAGATTCTCTTGTGTGAGTATGAGACCTGGATCTGTCTTACTTTTTTTTAATAAATTTTTTTAATAATTTTTAATGCATTAAAATTCATGAAATCATGCACAAAATCATTTATAACTTGAAAACTGTTGCATCTAGAGCATTTTGTTAAAATATGTTATTCAGCTACTTTTTTCATAGCTACAATATGGTGAGTAAGTTGGGTGCCTGTCTCAATAGCTAAGTGAGTAATAGCTACTTTTGGGCTTTTCAGTAACTTCCATCATGAGTAGAATCACTTGTAACTTAAAAACTATTGCATTTAGAGAATTTCGTATAAATATGTTATTCAGCTACTTTTGGGTCAGCTATAACATAGTAAAATTTTAGACCTGTAGCTCATGGCATAGCTGTGTATTAGCTACTTTTAGGTTATCACTGTTGAGTAAATCGCTTATAACTTCAAAACTATTGCATTTAGAGAATTTCCTATAAATATGTTATTCAGCTACTTTTGGGTCAGCTATAACATAGTAAAATTTCAGACCTGTAGCTCACGGCATAGCTGAGTAATAGCTACTTTTAGGTTATCACTGTTGAGTAAATTGCTTATAACTTGGAAACTATTGCATTTAGAGCATTTTGTTTCATATGTTATTCACCTATTTTGGGATCAGCTATAACATAGTGAAGTTTCAGATCTGTGGCTCATTGCATAGCTGAGTAATAGCTACTTTGAAGTTCTCACTATTGAGTAAATCAGTTGTAATTGGAAAACTATTGCATTTAGAGAATTTTGTATAAATATGTTATTCAGCTACTTTTGGGTCAGCTATAACATAGTAAAATTTCAGACCTGTAGCTCATGGCATAGCTGAGTAATAGCTACTTTTAGGTCATCACTATTGAGTAAATCAGTTGTAACTCGAAAACTATTGCATTTACATTATTTTGCTTAAATATGTTGTTCACCTACTTTTGGGTCAGCTATAACATAGTAAAATTTCAGACCTGTAGCTCATGGCATAGCTGAGTAATAGCTACTTTTAGGTTATCACTGTTGAGTAAATCGCTTATAACTTGGAAATTATTGCATTTAGAGTATTTTCTTTCAATATGTTATTCACCTATTTTGGGATCAGCTATAACATAGTGAAGTTTCAGATCTGTGGCTCATTGCATAGCTGAGTAATAGCTACTTTGAAGTTCTCACTATTGAGTAAATCAGTTGTAATTGGAAAACTATTGCATTTAGAGAATTTCGTATAAATATGTTATTCAGCTACTTTTGGGTCAGCTATAACATAGTAAAATTTCAGACCTGTAGCTCATGGCATAGCTGAGTAATAGCTACTTTTAGGTCATCACTATTGAGTAAATCAGTTGTAACTTGAAAACTATTGCATTTACAGTATTTTGCTTAAATATGTTGTTCACCTACTTTTGGGTCAGCTATAACATAGTAAAATTTCAGACCTGTAGCTCATGGCATAGCTGAGTAATAGCTACTTTTAGGTTATCACTGTTGAGTAAATCGCTTATAACTTGGAAATTATTGCATTTAGAGTATTTTCTTTCAATATGTTATTCACCTATTTTGGGGTCAGCTATAACATAGTGAAGTTCCAGACCTGTGACTCATTGCATAGCTGAGTAATAGCTACTTTGAAGTTCTCAATGTTGAGTAAATCACTTGTAATTTGAAAACTATTGCATTTAGAGAATTTAGTATAAATATGTTTTTCAGTTACTTTTGGGTCAGCTATAACATAGTAAAATTTCAGACCTGTAGCTCATGGCATAGCTGAGTAATAGCTACTTTTCGGTTATCACTGTTGAGTAAATCGCTTATAACTTGGAAATTATTGCATTTAGAGTATTTTGTTTCATATGTTATTCACCTATTTTGGGGTCAGCTATAACATAGTGAAGTTCCAGACCTGTGACTCATTGCATAGCTGAGTAATAGCTACTTTGAAGTTCTCAATGTTGAGTAAATCACTTGTAATTTGAAAACTATTGCATTTAGAGAATTTAGTATAAATATGTTATTCAGCTACTTTTGGGTCAGCTATAACATAGTAAAATTTCAGACCTGTAGCTCATGGCATAGCTGAGTAATAGCTACTTTTAGGTTATCACTGTTGAGTAAATCGCTTATAACTTGGAAATTATTGCATTTAGAGTATTTTCTTTCAATATGTTATTCACCTATTTTGGGATCAGCTATAACATAGTGAAGTTTCAGATCTGTGGCTCATTGCATAGCTGAGTAATAGCTACTTTGAAGTTCTCACTATTGAGTAAATCAGTTGTAATTGGAAAACTATTGCATTTAGAGAATTTCGTATAAATATGTTATTCAGCTACTTTTGGGTCAGCTATAACATAGTAAAATTTCAGACCTGTAGCTCATGGCATAGCTGAGTAATAGCTACTTTTAGGTCATCACTATTGAGTAAATCAGTTGTAACTTGAAAACTATTGCATTTACAGTATTTTGCTTAAATATGTTGTTCACCTACTTTTGGGTCAGCTATAACATAGTAAAATTTCAGACCTGTAGCTCATGGCATAGCTGAGTAATAGCTACTTTTAGGTTATCACTGTTGAGTAAATCGCTTATAACTTGGAAATTATTGCATTTAGAGTATTTTCTTTCAATATGTTATTCACCTATTTTGGGGTCAGCTATAACATAGTGAAGTTCCAGACCTGTGACTCATTGCATAGCTGAGTAATAGCTACTTTGAAGTTCTCAATGTTGAGTAAATCACTTGTAATTTGAAAACTATTGCATTTAGAGAATTTAGTATAAATATGTTTTTCAGTTACTTTTGGGTCAGCTATAACATAGTAAAATTTCAGACCTGTAGCTCATGGCATAGCTGAGTAATAGCTACTTTTCGGTTATCACTGTTGAGTAAATCGCTTATAACTTGGAAATTATTGCATTTAGAGTATTTTGTTTCATATGTTATTCACCTATTTTGGGGTCAGCTATAACATAGTGAAGTTCCAGACCTGTGACTCATTGCATAGCTGAGTAATAGCTACTTTGAAGTTCTCAATGTTGAGTAAATCACTTGTAATTTGAAAACTATTGCATTTAGAGAATTTAGTATAAATATGTTATTCAGCTACTTTTGGGTCAGCTATAACATAGTAAAATTTCAGACCTGTAGCTCATGGCATAGCTGAGTAATAGCTACTTTTAGGTTATCACTGTTGAGTAAATCACTTATAACTTGAAAACTATTGCATTTAGAGTATTTTGTTGCAATATGTTATTCACCTATTTTGGGATCAGCTATAACATAGTGAAGTTCCAGACCTGTGGCTCATTGCATAGCTGAGTAATAGCTACTTTGAAGTTCTCACTGTTGAGTAAATCAGTTGTAATTGGAAAACTATTGCCTTTACAGAAATTTGTGCAAATATGTTATTCAGCTACTTTTGGGTCAGCTATAACATAGTGAAATTACAGACCTGTAGCTCATGGCACAACTGAGCAATAGCTATTCTCAGGCACTGACTGTTGAGTAAATCAGCTATAACTTGAAAAATATTGCATTTGGAGTATTTTGTTTAAATATATTGTTCACCTACTTTTGGGTTAGCTATAACATAGTGAAATTACAGACCTATAGCTCATGGCATAGCAGAGCAATAGCTATTTTCAGGTTCTCACTATTGAGTAAATCAGTTGTAACTTGAAAACTATTGCATTTACAGTATTTTGCTTAAATATGTTGTTCACCTACTTTTAGGTCAGCTATAACAGAGCAAAAATTCAGACATGTAGCTCATTGCATAGCTGAGTAATAGTTACTTTGAGGTTCTCACTCTTGAGTAAATCAGTTGTAACTTGAAAATTATTACATTTAGAGTATTTTGTTAAATATGTTATTCACAGACGTTTTGTTCAGCTATAACATAATGAAATTGCAGACCTCTATGTCATGGCATAGCTGAGCAATAGCTTCTTTCAGGTTCTCACTGTTGAGTAAATCATTGTATACAACCTGTAGGAAATCATGGGCTGGGAATCTGTTAATATGGTCCGATTTGACCTTGGAACCCTCCTTCAAGGTCAAATGAGGATAGCCAAACATATAAGTGCTTATAACTCGCTTATTATTGGTCCTAGAGGTTGGAATGAAAACCAACCTATAGAAAATCATGAGCTGGGAATTTTTTGGTGTGGTCGGATTTCACCTTGGACCCCTCCTTCAAGGTCAAATGAGGATAGCCAAACTTAAAAGTGCTTATAACTCACTTATTATTGGTCCTAGAGGTTTCGAATGGAAAACCAACCTATAGAAAATCATGAGCTGGGAATCTTTTGGTGTGGTCGGATTTGACCTTAGACTCCTCCTTCCAGGTCAAACGAAGATAGCCAAACTTAAAGTGCTTATAACTCGCGTATTATTGGTCTTGGAGGTTTGGGATGGTAAACCAACATATAGGAAATCATGGGCTGGGATTCTTTTGGTGTGGTCAGATTTGACCTGGGACCCCTCCTTCAAGGTCAATTGAGGATAGCCAAACTTACAATTGCTTAGAACTCGCTTATTATTGGTCCTACAAGTTTGGGATGGTAAACAAGCTACAGGAAATCATGGGCTGGGAATTTTTTTGTGTGGTCGGATTTGACCTTGGACCCCCTCCTTCAAGGTCAAACAAGGATAGCCAAACTTAAAAAGTGCCTATGACTCACTTATTATTGGTCCGAGAGGTTTGGGATGGTAAACCATCCTAAACTCTTTGGCTGGGAATCTTTTGGTATGGTCAGATTTGACCTTTGGACCCCTTCTTCATGGTCGAACGAGGATATTGCATTTATAGTATTTCTTTAAATATTTTTAACCTTTTACTTTTTACACTTAAACAATTACCTTGTTACTTTATTTCATAATACCATTTGCAGGGCACAACTTTTTTGTCCTTTTCTTCTGTCAGCTTCGGAATATCTTTCGAACATGCTGTTCAGTTACCATTTACTGTATTTCTGTACAGCCCTTTCCCTGATAATTATGCTTTCCTCTCATTATCACCATCACAAATCAAAAACATTCAGTCAGCTGACACAGTGCCCGTTCACGGGCACTCTCCTCTTGTCTAAATCTTGTGAATGCCAGGGGATTCTTTAATGTTTGTCCTCTGTTGTGGACTAAATTTCTCCCTTTCTGCATTTTGAGGGCTATATAATGTCTCTGGAAAGTTTATCCTTGTCCAAAAATCATGTAAATGCCATTAAATTCTCTGAGAGTTTTCAGTTAACTCATAAGACATAACGCATAACTCATCCACTGCACCTTAATTCTGAAATATTTTTATTATCTCAATAAAACGCCAAGAAAATTTTTACAAAAACAATTGAACCCTGAACCAAAAATGGTAGTATTTGCTACTGTATGACCATAAATCATGAAAAGCTCTAAAAAGGTTTCTTTAATGTGTTCAGTTCCAGCTATTTACATTGAAAGCCTGTTAAGAAAAACTCTGCAAAGCTACATGAAATGTTATAGATTTTTAGGCAAATATTAAATAGAAATTTACTTTAAAAGGTTAGAGCTTTGGCAAAAGGGGCAACCAGGCCAGGGCCAAGTTTTACAAAATCAGTTTAAATTCAAAGTTTTCCTAGAATTTCACACTCCTTTAATGAAACTTACGTTTCACAAAGTCTCCTACCTTAAAGGAAACTTATACTTTCAAGGAAACTCTCTTAAATTTTGAGGAAGCAAAGGAGCTATCTTAAATTTAAGGGTTATGTCCTTCAAGGAATGTTTAATAATTTTTGCACTCTCCTTTAGTTTCAAGGAATGCATTTGGTAATGAGGCTTTGTGAAACTAAAATTTATGGTGGCCTTCCTGAATGAAAGAAATGACCTTCCTTTACTAAAGGAGGCTCTTTCCAAAGGAAGGCTTTCTGAAACCGGACCTTGTTACTGAAATTTGTGTTACATATCCTGTCAAAAGTTATGTTTAATCTGATCCTAAGAGGGCTTCATGTGTTGACATTTATTCTGTTACCCAGAAATCTCAGACTTTCACCAAGTCCTTTTGTCTTTTGTGAAATATATGGGTACTGTATGACTTTTGAAGAAACAGTCAGCCCTGACAAAAGGTTGTTTTTCAGTGACTGCCTACCTAACTCCAGAATGCTTGTGGTATAATGAACTCCTGACCTGTAAGTTTCTGATCTAAATTTAACTGTTGAGGTTACTGGTGGATACAAATACAAAGACTTGGAGCAAGTCTATGGAAATCCAGGTTAACAGGAAGTGATTTTGTTCTTCTTTCTTAGAGACTCAACTCAATGAGGTGTGAAAGTAAAAAACATTGAGAAAATTCAGTAGGAAAATTAAATGTATAAATTTTTTATTCTTAGTTTTAATTTTGTAATTCTTTCAGGTACTTTTCTCCATGGAATGGCATCCCTGAAGATCCAGTCACAGGTAATTATGTTGAATAATGAAAAATAAAAAATTTGATATCTTTGTCGGCCATGATATTAACACAAGGCATTTGAAATTGAGGTATTGTGGCAGCAATTTTAAATTCATTATGTAGATAGATAAAATATTTTGTGTTTTAGGCAAGTATTTCACCCTATGGGTAAGAAGAGACTTAAAGGTTTGACAAAATGTGAAATATAAAATTGAAATACTCTGTATATATTTTGTCCAAAAGTTGGCAGTCAAAATGGGATTGTATTACCCAATTTCCGCCGCCATCTTGAATTTTGATGGAAATCCAAAATTTCTCTCTACGATTATGGCTGAATTCTCTATAGGTTAGATTTTTATACCCTGTCCAGTCAGGGAAATGCACTGCATGGAATTGATGCAATTCTTGTTCTACTTGGTTCTAGAACTTCAAATGTGAAAACAACCTGTAGAAATCATGTCCTCCGAATGTTTTGCTAGTGTCAAATTTGATCTTTGACCCCTGCTTCAAGGTTCAGTTGGCTCATTGTATTTCCTTGTATGTCCCTTATTATTGCTCCTTGGGCTTTGAACCCTTTTTGTGGACAGACTACCTCCATTTCTTCTTAATACTTGGCGTGAGCTAAACACCACGGTAGTGGTCTGGTTTTTATATTAACTGGTGCCTATCTATTATATTACAGCATTTATTTGCATTCTTTCTTTAAATAATTATTCACTTATTCTACTTAATATTATTAAAATGGTGGATAGTAACAGTAAAACATCCCTCATTAGACATATGCAAAAAAAACATATCATTCATAAAGATGAACCATGTAAGTGCTTGTATAATATTGCTATCTTCATTTGTGATACATTTTTTTCATGTTTGTTACTCGAGAAGATTTTCTACTTTATGCACAGTTTGTATTTATATAGTCATTGACACTAAAGTAGATACAACTGAGAGTTACTCATCTCCACAAAGCCTTCTTGAATATGTTGGGAGAAGGGCACTTTATGAAACTATCTATGCCAATACTAAGTCTTCAGTTTTATTCCTCAAACCTCTTTGCACTGTGTGAGAATGACATTTGCACTCTCACTGAAAGGTGATTATAAATTTATTGATTATTTTGATAAATTTTCAGCTATAATTTTATCATTTAAAGGGGAAAGTTTTCGACCCGGGACGAAAATCTCCTCAAATTACAATGATCATACATTTAAAGTCTTTATATAACATATAGTAACAAACACCACAGCTTACTGGGATATAATATATCACCTTTGACAGCACTGATAAACTCTTCCTTCCAGATTAAAAGGGCATAAGTCCTCAAGGAATTTTGTTACTTGATGCAGTTTTTTTACTGTTTTAAATTACACAAACTTCATTTAAATTTTTAACAGCAGATTCCTACATAAGTCCTTCTGTACACAGCAGTTGTTAATTATTTGAGATAGGAGTATATTACAATGCACTTGCCATGCAACATTTGTTTGTTTATTTTAGCATCACACTTGACAGAGGAATGAAGGTTTATAAAAACAATAGATGGTTTCAGAAGCCAGCTAAAGACCTACTTGTTTAGGCTGGCATACCCCCCACCTTAGTTATACCCTGGCGGGCGCTTTTTAGATGTCGACCCATGCCTGTCCCTGGACTCTCCCTTCTTGGACTCAAGCGCATTAGAGGATTTGTATCAATTTTGTGCTATATAAATCCTACTATTATTATTATTATTATTATAATTAAGTGGCCCGTCAGGGACGCTTATTTGTTTTCACCGAAGTTCGACTGATCGCCACCGCCGCCGGATTATGGTCTCCCTTGAATAACTTCTTAGCCTTTCAAATTTTTCTTTCCTTTTTATCTTTCTTTAAAACTATAGGGGCGGGAAAATTTTTTGAGATACTCTGCGGAGACCTTAAGCTTTACTTAAGGTAACCTTAAGCATAAATCCAAAACACCTCGTCATCGCGTTTCGGAAAAAAACACACACCTGTGCTCTAAAATTTATCAGGTACATTCTAGACCAAATTTCCAAGGTCGGAAAGGATTTTCTCGTCAATCGGACCATAGATGCCTGAATGGGAGGCGTTTTATTTTCGTAAATTTTTTAAAAATGGGTACTTGGTCTGTATCTCAAAAACGGTCAGGATTTCAGCGTTTTGTTGGAATAACTTATTCAGCTACTTTTTGATAATCTTTCACATGCCGAAGTTATAGCCCTGTATCTGCAATTTTAAGGTCACCTTAATGTCACAAAACGGGGGTTTAGCCCTCCAGTTCACTTAGTTTTTCACTTTTTTCAACCAAACTTGGCACATATATTAAGATTTGCCAAAGGAATATCCTAACTTTATGGTGACCTTAAACTCAAAATGTTAATGGACATATGACCTGCTTAAAGTCATCAAATTGGAATAAAATGCTCTGGCTCCTTTCTTTTTCCATTTTTTTATATCGAAATTATCACTGGTATTAAAGCAGATAAAAATAATACTTATGGTCACCTTAAACTCTCAGTATGAATGGAGTTGTAGCCACCTTAAAGTGAAATAAGGGGGTTTTCAGCCTCCAGGTATCTTATTGTTCGACTGACCTCAGTTAAACTTTGCACACTTATAAAGGATGGCAAACCAAAGGGTTATCCTGACTTTAAGGTGACCTTAAACTGTTAATATAATTTTGGCCCCCCTAAAGTCATAACATTTGAATAAAGCCATCTGGCTCCTTTCTTTTTCCATATCTAACATATATTGATATGGAAGGGACATTCTCATATTATGGTCACCTTAAAGTCGCAATATGAATGAAGTTATGGTCACCTTACAGTGAAAAAGGAAGTTTCAGCCTCCAGCTATCTTATTGTTCAACTGACCTGAGCTAAACTTTATGCACTTATAAAGGATGAGAAAAGGGACATTCTTATTTTATGGTCACCTTAAAGTCCCCATATGAATGAAGTTATGGCCATCTTGCAGCGAAATTATGGAGTTTTTAGTCTCCAGCTATTGTATTGTTCAGCTGACATCACTTTAATTGTGCGCACTCATTAAAGATGAAAATAGGGACAAGTAACATACACAATGCAATAAAGTTCACAGTTCCTATTGCTTATGCTGCATATGTTGACATCTTTTATGGGTAACTTCTTTTTCATCAGGGCCGCTTCGTTTTTGTCAGCAAAAACATTCTTCTAGTTGCTCTTTGACCCCTCGACTTTGGGCTTTAATAAAAACTGCTGTGATCATTGTTTAATTGTTTTACCTATATTACACGTATAATTATTATTATAGTAAAATCTGTTTTTTTTTCTACATTTAAGGTGCTGCCCACACTGTACTTGCACCATACTGGTCCAATGTGCTCGGCAAGAAGAGATTATACGGTTAGTGTTGTGAAATATTTTCAGAATAGCAATTATAATAAACCCTGACTGGGACACAGTGGTATTGTTGTAACACATTCATTCATTTGAATTTCAGCCATAAGCCTTTATTGGTAACATGAGCAGTTTCTTGTTACACTGAATTATGCAATGCAGTGGTTTTTTACCATGCAACAGTGATGTGACTTTGAAATGAAAAGTTCTCTTCATGTTAATATACATGCAATATTAATTTTTTCCATCTTGTCATTATAGTAAATTTTGTTTAAATTGTTCCATAGTTACTTGATTATGTCCTAGTGTATCTGTTCGGAGAGAAATGGTAGATATGTTTTCATTCTGATTCGCTCACCAATGTTCAGTCTTCTCTATCATAGTACTTTATCACTGAAGCGCCTGAGGTTTTTTTTTCCAAAAATGAGACATTGCATTGTATGTATTTCAGCCTGCCAGTGTTCACGTCGTGGTGGGGAGTTAACTCTGGAAGTAAGAGATGATGGAAGATTGAACGTACTAGGGCATGCCACAGTAGTACTGCAGGGAACATTCAACTGGCAATGAAACTGTCACGTTTATTACGGTGAAGTCAGAGGTCTTGTTGATATCTAGACTGTCTAATTTATGCCCTTCAGGTTGGCACGAAGATATTCAATTTAACAAAAAAAATAATAAATCTGGTAATAGAAGATCGGAATTAACTCAGGGTTTAATTGAAAATATAGTTATTCTTTTAGTGGTTAGAGGTGTAGAAAATGTTGCTGTTCCTCAGCAAATCTTAGTGAACCTTTGTTTATTGACAAATTCTCAAATTTAATTGTTAGTGAGACAAGAATAAAACATTACAGTTACATAGCTTTGATTTATTGTATCCCCCGGATGCTCCTGGTCTATACATTTGTGGATTAACACCAGTGCTATCGCCACTGTGTGTGTATCACACTACCTCTCTCTCACAAAAGTCTTTTATGCATAAATGAGTCAAATTTGTAGCATAATATTATGTTTATTATTGCAAAAGTTTGGCTGGAAACATTTTTTGCCTTAATTTGAAAAATGTCCCCACAGGAATTTATTAAGGATTTTAATACAATATGTGGCTGAATCTCATCTATAAAAGTGTGAAGTTCTTTATGGGCGATATGGTTAACAGATGTATATGCCCTCTATAAACACCAAAATACACCACCGCGTCACTTTTTCCCATTTAGGGATTTTATTGCTCATAGATCTGTCAATTCTCAAAGCAAGTTTTTCCCATTTTCTTTGAAGACCAAGAAGGAATGTTAACACTCTCTGGGAATATGACTAGCGTCCTCTTTCTTTAAGGTCTTTGTAGAGCACTTAACATTTCCGATAAATAGCCCTCTTTATCATTACCGATAAATAGCTTTTTACCCCTCAGCCTTAAAATTCTGTGTGGTATTGTTTCGCCCATCGTGTCCAGCTAGGCAAGTAGCAGGAAATATCTTGTCTGCACTATATCTCAGAAACTGTGAGGTATAGGCAATTCATACTTGGTGGAGACATTGATTTGGGGACTAGGTGGTGTGCAATGTCTGGTGTGATCTTGATTTGAGCTTTGATCTTACCATTGTGATAATGAAATTAAAAATCCTGTATGGCTTTCATCTTGGAAATCTGAAGGTGTAGCAAGCTGATATTTGGTAGGGACATAGGTGCAACTTCATGCCGTGGCCTTGATTTGACCTTTGACCTTGCTGTAGTGACCCTGACCTATATAAAGCCTTGTCCAGACAGTGTTTGAAATTAACCTCTACCCTCTGTATTAACCTCTACCCTCTGTTTTTTTCATGGACCTGTAGCTTTCTAGAGTTATAGGTCTGGATGTCCTGTAACTGTTTATATATTTTTTCCTTAATCACCAAAATTATTTTGGGATTGGGACCACCACAACAGACATTCTTGCCATTATAGAAAATCACATTAAACAATTTAAGTCTTTCATACTTGCCATTTGGTCCATTTTCAAAGTGAATATTGATTTAACCTAAAATTGTAATGCTGGTAACTTTGACCTTTTTTGTACTGTACTGTAACATTTTTGGAGTTGCAGGTCCAGCTGATCTTGAAAGTTTTCTGGTGAACTTTGTACGCTGTGTCCACTCTAGATCTTACAAACCATGAGGTGTAGGAACTTGATACATGTCAGTAATATTGTGTGGGGTGTAGGTGTGCAGCATCTTGGTTTGACCTTGATTTGACCTTAATTTGTCCCTGTTCTAATGACTCCAACCTTTAAAAACTTGCTTTAGGCTACATCTCGGAAACTGTAAGGACTGGAAAGTTGATACATGACCGGGACATTGATTTGTAGATATAGATGTGCAATGTTATGATGTGATCTTGAGTTAACCTTTGACCTTGCCATAATGATACTGACCTATCTAAATCTAAATCTACTGCTTTGCAGGCGCAATATCTTCCCCGAAGGGGAACTCAGTGCGCTAACTAATCATATATAATATCCAAGTCATAAGTGGGGGACGTGTCCAGGTCTGTATTCCGATGGTTGTGGGTGTGAACGTGGGGAAGAAAGCTAGGTCGGAAAAGCAGATTTGAAAAGGTGGGTTTTCAGGTGCTTCCTGAAGGATGTGACAGATGGACTGGTTCTTACATGGACAGGAAGTGAGTTCAGAAAACAGGTGCATGATGGCTGAAAGATTTGGTACTTATGTATTTCAGAGTCAAAAGAAGGAACTTGAAGGAATTTGTATTTTGGACTGCTACGTCTGGTGTTCCTTGATGAGGTATATGAATGAAGTTTATCCTTGAGGTACACAGGTTGACCATACTTAAGGACCTTATATGTGATCAACCCAATTTTGAAAAGAACCCTGTATTTGACTGGTAGACCTATGAGATCTTGTCCAGTGGTTTCTTTTGTTCCAACTTTATTTTAAATAAAATAAACACTTAGAATTGGTAGAATGGACTGTTAAGTTTGCTGGGCTAAAAGTTGCTAGAATCATTGCTAGACCTGCTAGACTATCCCAGAAGTTGGTAGAATCAACCTGAAGGACTTGACAATGTGTTAAGATTGCACTTTGAAAGTAAAACATGTACTATGATGGGCAGGTAGGTAAAGTGAATTTACACAAAATCAGAACCTAAAGAAGCTGCTTTCTCCCCAGTTACAGAGAACAGTTACCCTGCCAATAATACTGAAGAAACATTTAGTCCTCAATATCCCTGACCCCAGGGATAGCATGCCAGTGTCTTCAATTGAGCTCAAACATGGGCCTAAACCTAGTAGCTCAGAAACAGGTATCTTGAACTTTCTCCTTGCTAATCCCTCCCAGAAAAAGAAGCATTGCAAGCATTTGCATCTCTCCTAGGCCTTTTGCAGCTCCTTGGGCAAAAGCAGAAAGAAGAATTTGATTACCAGACTAGACAGAATATCTATACACTCAACTTCCCAGCTGCCTTCAACCAGGTTATTTCAGAGTGTAACCTTATCATGGAATACTGCAAGGACATCTTTAAATCTGTTGGTAAGCATGGAAAACAATAGTTACAAAATTGCAGACCCAGAAAGGGCCATCATAAATAGTCAAATAACCAGACATGTGACTATTAGGACATCTTTGACAATAGAATTCACATCCAAAAAAGGGCCCTAGCATGCCAGAGGAAGGCCTCAGCCCATGTGCTCCAAAGAAATCTTTTTCATAAGAGATGTGGAGATGACACATCTCCAACTTGACCAAGGGGAGACCAGATGTCAGGAGCTCAGGAACTCTTAGTGATCCAACTCCCCTTTATTTCATTCACAGTTGCTGAAGGAAGGTGAAGTATTCCTCCTCAAAAAGGCACTCCTCAGCAATCAAAGGGCTTCAGGCCATATTAAAATCAGCCTTTTTGTGGCCCCCACCATGAACCAGGCAACTATAGAAAACGCCCCTATGGTGGACATTCCACCACAACTAGCAACCAGTCGTTTTTATCTCCTGCCCGGGAAGCCGGCGGGAGATTATTATTTGCACCATGTGTGTGCGTACGTGCATGTGTGTGTCACACAGTTTTCTCTAAAACTGCTACAGTTACATATTTTTGGTAAAGTCCTACAAGTCCTAATGGATTTTATGCTGTTCAATATTTTTTTTTTTTTTTTGGGGGTGGGGGGGGGGGGTGGGGGTTGGGGTGGGTGGGGTGGGGGGTGTGAACTTTGGCCTACTTTTGAGTGAGTAAAAGCACATTTACCCAAAATAGTTAAATTGCTTATAACTCTCAAACTATTGCATGTACAGTATTTTCTTCATATATGTTGTTCGGGTACTTTTTCCGCACCTACCAAATGGTCAGTAGTTTAGAAGTGTATCTCCATAGCTAAGTGAGTAATTGCTACTTTGTCACTTTTTTCTGGTAACCAAAAGTATTGCAGCTACACAATTTCTCTCAAATATGTTGTTCATCTACATTTTTGTGAACTGTAACATATTTAAGTTTCACACTTGTTGCTCAATGTACAAGTGAGTAATCGCTACTTTTAGTGAAAATGTTAAAAATCTCAAATATCCTGAAAACCGTAAACATTGAAAATATGGGAGGGAAATAAATATCTCAGAAACTGTAAGAGATAGAGCGATTTCAAGCGAATTTTTGACCCACAGGGTAGTAGAGGAGTATCCTGTGCCTAGGAGAAAAATTTCAATTTTCGCCACTGTTGCCAGCCATCTTGGATTTTAGCGGAAAATGGAAAATTGTGAATGTCTTGAAAATTCGAAAATAAATCATTGAAAATACCTCGGAAACGGTAAGAGATAGAGTGATTTCGAGTGAATTTTTAACCCACAGAGTAGTAGAGGAGTATCCTGTGCCTAGGGAAAAAATTTCAATTTTCGCCACTTTTGGCGGCCTTCTTGGATTTTAGCAGAAAATGAAAAATTGTGAATATCTTGAAAACTGTAAGGGATAGAGCAATTTGACCCACAGGGTAGTACAGGAGTATCCCGTGCCTTGGGGAATATTTCAATTTTTAACCCTTTTGGCGGCCATCTTTGATTTTAGCGGAAAATAAACAATCAATCAATCAATCAGTTGTCCAAGTGCTTAATCTCCGTATCTACGGATTCTAAGGCACACCATCCAGTTCGATGAGGCATAAATCATCAAGACGTTTGACATGTTCCAAGTCGTACCCAGGGAGGCGATCCAGTGTTCGGTAGTTATAAGCTATGGTGGAAATGATTTCTGAAATAGGTAGGTTTTTAGTCGACTTTTGAAACATGAGAGATTTGGAGCACTGCGGATATCATGTGGAAGATCATTCCATAACTTCGGGGCATCATATGAGAAACTGTTGTTGAAATGGACCTTTGATTTATGGATGGAAGCATAATAATGAGGAACCTGGAGGAACAAATTTTTTGGGTTGGAACATCTTGTATTCATGGCAGATTTGTACAAGGAGAGATATGGTGCAAAATACTTAGGCTGGTCAGTGGTGAGGTACTTAAAAACCAAAACTAGGGTTTTGAAGAGAATACGTTGTCTGATGGGTAGCCAATGAAGTGTCCTCAGGGTGGATATGATGTGAGTGTACTTTGAAGCACCAGTGACAAACCGTGCAAGAGCATTTTGAACATATTGGAGCCTTGTAGCATTATGGGATGACAAACTGCGAAATAGAGAATTGCGAAATAGAGAAATAAAAAATTGGGAATATCTTGAAAACTGTAAGAGATAGAATGATTTTGAGCGAATTTTTTTTGACCCATAGAATAATAGTACAAGAGTATCATATGTAAAGGGGAAGAAGTTAAATTTTCGCCACTTTTGGTGGCCATCTTGGATTTTAGCGGAAAATACAAATTGTAAGTATCTCGAAAACCGTAAGAGATAGAGCAATTTTGAGTGAAGTTTTGACCTGTAAGGTGCTACAAGAGTATCTTACACAAAATGGAAAAATTTCAATTTTTGCCACTTTTGGTGGCCATCTGGAATTTTAGCAGAATATAAAACATTGAAAATATCCTGGAAACGGTAAGAGACTGAGCAATGTCGAGCGATGTTTTTTTACCTGTAGGGTGCTACAAGAGTATCTTGTTCAAAAGGATAAAAAATTCAAGTAGTACAAGAGTATCCTCTGCAAAGAGGAAAAATTTAAAACTAAGTTACTTTTTCAGCCTATGTAAGACACAGACCTCAAACATTTAACTCTGAAAGCAGTGTTCTTGCTAGCTCTGGCCTCCGGCAAGCCCCACAGCAAAGTCCACACCTGAATAGCCAACAAAGTTTTGAATTTATGCCAGTGGGAAACAGTGGCATTGTTTCCCTCTTCAGATTTCATAGCCAAAATCAAGTAGCAAGAGAAGGATCACAAAGTGTGTCACCAGTGATTATCCCAGCATTAACCACTGTAGTGGATAGACAATTCAAGGGAGACATACAAACATGTTTTTACAGGGGTCTGCTTGTCCGGATGATAACTTAAAAGGGGCTTCACCTCATCATGTGTAACTGGACAAGTAGGTTGTATACACGTAGATGTCTGGAAATCATTAAATTTTGGAAGTGATGCGAAGACTAATGATGAATTAAATGTTTTGATTTTTCTTTCTGATGAAAATGAAAAATCCTTAATATCTCGGAAATGGTGTGAGATAGAGTGATTTTGGCCAAATTTTGGGCCAGAGAGTAAATGCAGACATCTGCCTGTTTTTGCCAAATATCAGTTTTGGCGGCCAAATTGTGTGTAAAATGCAAAAACGGATTGGTCTGAGAAGTGGTGTGAGAGCAATTCAGACCCAATGGGTATATGCAGAGTCATGTGCTAGTTTATGCCAAAATTCATGTTCATGCTATTTTTGGCTTTCAATTTGAATATCTGTGTAAAATGCAAACATGAATTAATCTTGGATAGGGTGTAAGATGGAGCGATTTCAGCTGAACTTTTGGCCTGGAAGGTATATGAAGAGACCTGCCAGTTTTTCCCAAGAACATTTTTCTGCTATTTTGGGGGGCCATCTTGAATTTCTGCATAAAATACATAAATGCATTTATCTCAGGAATAGTGAAAGATAGAGCCATTTGGGCCAAATTTTTGGCCCACAGCGTATATGCAAAATCATATGCCCCTTCAAAAATGTTCTCCTGCTATTTTTGCAGCCATCTGAAATTTCTCTATAAAATACAAAAATGCATCAATCACAGAAATGGTGTGAGATAGAGCAATTTGGACCAATTTTTTGGGAGGGGGGTATGCGCCTTTACGTAATGATTTATTCCTCCATATACTGTCATGTACTGTAATTGTACTTGTATAGCTCTCAATGTCTATCAGACAATCTCAGTGTCTATAAGACAGACTCCAGGGTGCATCATACAGAAAAGCAGAGATCCAGTAATTAATTGATCAGAGACATAGTGAGGGGTTAGTACCATGGCAAAAACACCAGAAAAAGAAAAAAAATAGCGTGGGGTAAGCTTTTGCAAAGAGATAACTTTTCAACTTCTTTCTGAGCAAGGAGAGTGAAGTGGCTGAAGTTTGGACATGTGATGAGAAGAATTCCTGACTTTTATGATGTCGTTTGATGTTTTTGACTGTTCTGAGATTAAGACTCAACAAAGCAAAATTACACTGAGAATATCTTACAAACTTGTGAAGATATCTGGTGATTTTCCTACAGTTACACAGCGAATTTGCTATGAGTAGGTGAAAATGAATGTGATGTGTTAACTGAAAGACTGTTCTGCCTCAAACAAAGAATGAGTTGAGAACAAGGAGGAACATTCCGTCAAACTTAATGAGAATAAATAACTCGTATGACTTTTTGGCGACTGCCCTATGCTATACTCATTTTGCCAATGAGTAACTCACTTGTAATTTCAGAAATATTCAATTTATAGATTTTTTTTCATCAAATATGTTGTTAGCTACTTTTTAATGTTCTGTGCAAAGCAAATTTTCAGAGCTATAGCTCCACAGCTAACTGAGTAATAGCTCCTTTGCTATTTTCCTAATGAGTAAATTGCTTGTAACTTCAAAAGTATTAAATTTAGAGGTTTTTATCAAATATGTTGTTCATCTCCTTTTTTGTGTTCTGTGTCATGACCCATTCTCATAGCTGTAGCTATGATGCCAACTGACTAATAGCTACTTTGACATTTTGTCACTGAGTATGTCACTTTTAAATTCAAAAGTATTCAGTATAGAGGTTTGCTATGAAATATGTTATCCTTAGGGCACCAAGGACTACTCCTGTAAGACCTCTCAAACATTTAGACTTGTCTGAAATTCTGCTGCCATCTTGAATTTTGGCGCAAATGGAAAATCTGTTTATCTCGAAAACCATAAGAGATGGAGCCACTTTCGGCAAATTTTGTACCCCAGTGTACTAAGGACTACTCCTCTAGGACCTCTGAAAAATTTAGACTTTTCAAAATTTTGGCCGCCACCTTGAATTTTTGCAGAAATGGAAAATGTAATTTATCTTGAAAACTGTAAAAGATAAAGTGATTTCGGGCAAATTTTATACCCCCAGGGTACTAAGGCCTACTCCTCTAGGACCTCTGAAAAATTTAGACTTTTCCGATTTTTGTCTGCCATCTTGAATTTTGGCAGAAATGGAAAATGCCATTTATCTCGAAAATTGTAAGAGATAGAGCAATTACGGGCAAATTTTGGACCCCAGGGTAGTAAGGACTCCTCCAGTAGGACCTCTGAAATTTTTGGACTTTTTCGAATTTTGGCCGCCATTTTGAATTATGGTGGAAATGGAAAATATCATTTTATTATGTCGTCACTCTGAGGCGTGGGCGTCCGCGTCCGCGTGAACAACTTCTTCTCCAAAACTACAAGGCTTAGAGAGATGCTGTTTTTTTAAAAGATACCTTATCTATCGAGGATGCAAAATTGTTCAAGGCATGAAAATCTGTCTGTTCATCTGTTTGCTAGAGATGTTACAAGGGAGGTACCCCCACCAAAAGTGTGAAAATGTCAACACTTTATCACAATTTTCTCAGTGACTATTGCAGGGATTTCTCCCATATCTTGCATATATGTACTAGGCCAGAGGTAGAGTCTCTTGTGTGAGTATGAGACCTGGATCTGTCTTACTTTTTTTAATAAATTTTTTTAATAATTTTTAATGCATTAAAATTCATGAAATCATGCACTAAATCACTTATAACTTGAAAAGTGTTACATTTAGAGCATTTTGTTAAAATATGTTATTCAGCTACTTTTTTCATAGCTACAACATGGTGAGTAACTTGGGTGTCTGTTTCAATAGCTAAGTGAGTAATAGCTACTTTTGGGCTTTTCAGTAACTACCATCTTGAGTAAAATCACTTGTAACTTGAAAACTATTGCATTCAGAGAATTTCGTATAAATATGTTATTCAGCTACTTTTGGGTCAGCTATAACATAGTAAAATTTCAGACCTGTAGCTCATGGCATAGCTGAGTAATAGCTACTTTTAGGTTATCACTGTTGAGTAAATCACTTATAACTTGAAAACTATTGCATTTAGAGTATTTTGTTTCAATATGTTATTCACCTATTTTGGGGTCGGCTATAACATAGCAAAATTTCAGATCTGCAGCTCGTGGCATAGCTGAGTAATAGCTACTTTGAGGTTATCACTGTTGAGTAAATCACTTATAACTTGAAAACTATTGCATTTACAGAAATTTGTGTAAATACGTTATTCAGCTACTTTTGGGTCAGTTATAACATAGTGAAATTACAGACCTGTAGCTCGTGGCACAACTGAGCAATAGCTATTTTTAGGTACTGACTGTTGAGTAAATCAGTTGTAACTTGAAAACTATTGCATTTAGAGTATTTTGTTTCAATATGTTATTCACCTATTATGGGGTTAGCCTTAACATAGTAAAATTTCAGACCTGTAGCTCATGGCATAGCTGAGTAATAACTACTTTGAGGTTATCACTGTTGAGTAAATCATTTATAACTTGAAAACTATTGCATTAACAGAAATTTGTGTAAATACATTTTTCAGCTACTTTTGGGTCAGCTATAACATAGTGAAATTACAGACCTGTAGCTCATGGCACAACTGAGCAATAGCTATTTTCAGGTACTGACTGTTGAGTAAATCAGTTGTTACTTGAAAAATATTGCATTTGGAGTATTTTGTTAAAATATGTTGTTCACCTACTTTTGGGTCAGCTATAACATAGTGAAATTACAGACTTATAGCTCATGGCATAGCTGAGCAATAGCTATTTTCAGGTTCTCACTATTGAGTAAATCAGTTGTAACTTGAAAACTATTGCATTTACAGTATTTTGCTTAAATATGTTGTTCACCTACTTTTGGGTCTGCTATAATATAGTAAAAATTCAGACATGTAGCTCATTGCATAGCTGAGTAATAGCTACTTTGAGGTTATCACTGTTGAGTAAATCAGTTGTAACTTGAAAACTATTACATTTAGAGTATTTTGTTTAAATATGTTATTCACATATTTTTTGGTCAGTTATATCATAGTGAAATTGCAGACCTCTATGTCATGGCATAGCTGAGCAATAGCTACTTTCAGGTTCTCACTATTGAGTAAATCATTGTATCCACTGGATAGCCGCAGTGTGTAGAGAGATTTAACCATTACCGCTCTAATGAAAAAAATATTATAGCTAGCCTTCTCAAGTTTGCAGAATATATTAATAACCATAAAATGTTGCCTGGGAATATTTTTGGCCTCATTTTGAAAAACAAGATGGCCGCCAGGGATGTTTATTCGACTTTAAAAAGGACTTTTGTTGGCCCTCTAGAGCAAAGAGTATTATAAGTAGAGATCTCAAATTCGCAGGATATGTTCCTCATTATAAAATCTTGACTGGGAATATTTTTGGGCTCATTTTGAAAAACAAGATGGCCGCCACTGGTGTTTCTTTGTCAGTCATGAAAAGAGCTTATATCTCCCTTATTATTGGTCCTAGAGGTTTGGGATGGTAAACCAACCTGTAGGAAATCATGGGCTGGGAATCTTTTGGTGTGGTCAGATTTGACCTTTGACCCCTCCTTCAAGGTCAAACGAGGATAGCCAAACTTAAAAGTGCTTATAACTCGCTTATTATTGGTCCTAGAGGTTTGGGATGGTAAACAGACACATAGGAAATCATGGGCTGGGAATCTGTTGATGTTGTCCGATTTGACCTTGAACCCCTTCTTCAAGTTCAAACAAATATAGCGAAACTTAAAAGTGCCTATAACTCGCTTATTATTGGTTTTAGAGGTTTGGGATGGTAAACCATCCTATAGGAAATCATGGGCTGGGAATCTTTTGGTGTGGTCAGATTTGACCTTTGGACCCCTCCTTCAAGGTCAAATAAGGACAGCCAAACTTAAAAGTGCTTATAACTCGCTTATTATTGGTCCTAGAGGTTTGGGATGGTAAACCAACCTATAGGAAATCATGGACTGGGAATATTTTTGTGTGGTTGGATTTGACCTTGGACCCCTTCAGGGTCATACGAGGATACTGCATTTGCAGTATTTCTTTAAATATGGTTTAACCTACTCTTTACGCTTAAACAGTTACCTTGTTACTTTCCTTCATAAAACCATTTGCAGGGCACCACTTTTTGGTCCTTTTCTTCTGTCAGGTTCAGAATTTCTTTGAACATGCTGTTCAATTACCATTTACTGTACTTCTGTACAGCACTTTCCCTGATAATTATGCTTTCCTCTCATTATTACCTTCACAAATCAAAAACACTCAGTCAGCTGACACAGTGCCCGTTCACGGGCACTCTCCTCTTGTCTCAAAAAGTGTAAAAGATAGAGCAATTTTGGGCAAATTTCGGACCCCCAGAGTAATAAGGACTACTCCTCTAGCACCTCTGAAAACATTAAACAATTTCAGCCGCCAACTTGAATTTTGGCGGAAGTGGAAAATGTCTTTTATCTCCAAACCATAAGAGATAGAGCGATTTCAGGCAAATTTTGGACCCCTATGGTACCAAGGACTACTCCTCTGCTACATCTGAAAAATTTTGACTTTTCTGAATTTTGGCCGCCATCTTGAATTTTGGTGGAAATGGACAGTATCATTTATCTCAGAAACTGTAAGAGATGGAGCGATTTCAGCAAAATTTGGGTACGAAAACTACTCATCCTGTCTCTAAAAGTATTCTAGATAGGCAATTTCTTCTAAATAAGTCATTCACCTACTTTTGAGTGATCTTCCACATAGTGAAGTTGCACAACTGTAGCTCTTTGCATAGCTGAATCATAGCTACTGAAATGAGTAAATACCTTTTATTTTTAAAAGTATTGCAGATAAGCAATTTCTTATAAATAAGTCATTCACCTACTTTCGGTGCTCTACCACATAGTGAAGTTGCAGAACTGTGTCTCTTTGGATGGCAGAGTAATAGCTACTAAAATGAGAAAATGTCTTTTATCTCTAAAAGTGTTACAGATAGGCAATTTCCTCTAAATAAGTCATTCACATACTTTCGGTGCTCTACCACATAGTGAAGTTGCACAACTGTAGCTCTTTGCATAGCTGAGTAATAGCTACTAAAATCAGCAAATATCTTCTATCTCTAAAAGTATTACAGGTAGGCAATTTCTTCTAAATAAGTCATTCACCTACTTTTGGGTGATCTACCACATATTGAAGTTGCAGAACTGAGCTCTTTGGATAGGTGAGTAATAGCTACTAAAATGAGTAAATGTCTTTTATCTCTAAAAGTATTACAGGTAGGCAATTTCTTCTAAATAAGTCATTCACCTACTTTTGGGTGATCTACCACATAGTGAAGTTGCAGAACTGTAGCTCTTTGGATGGCAGAGTAATAGCCATTAAAATAAGTAAATATCTTTTATCTCTAAAAGTGTTACAGATAGGCAATTTCTTCTAAATACGTCCTTACCTACTTTGGGTTGATCTACTGCATAATAAAGTTGCAGAACTGTAGCTCTTTGGATGGCAGAGTAATAGCTACTAAAGTGAGTAAATGCCTTTTGTCGTTAAAAGTATTGCAATCTAACATTAAACTTGTCACTTCTACATGTGCCTCCATCTCACAAGAAAATTTATATTCTACTATCTTTAGTACATCTAATTTATATGGCGGGAGATAAATGCATGCGTCAGAATGCTTGTTTTGTATACACTGGCGCCCCGGTAGTATGGATAATGAGTTGGAAAAACTTTTGTTTTTTCAACAATATTTCAGAAAGTATGCAACTTCTTACAGCGCTTCTGCTCATGTTTCTTGCATAAAAATCCATGCAGAAATGACCTGAGATATTGCAAGTTAAATATTGAAGTTTTTACCCCCACGGGGTATTGTTTTCACCCATGGTGTTCGGATGGGCGGGCAGCGGGAAAAAGTTTGTCCGACCTGTATCTCAGAAACCGTAAGGTGTAGGAAGTTGATACTTGGTAGGGACATTGGTTAGGTGTAGATGTGCAACGTCATGGTCTGACCTTGATTTGACCTTTGACCTTGCCATAATGACCTTGAGTTTGAAAATCTTGTCCGGGCTATACATCGGAAACCGTAAGGTGTAGGAAGTTGATATTTGGTAGGGACATTGGTTAGGGGGTGTAGGTGTGCAACGTCATGGTGTGACCTTGATTTGACCTTTGACCTTGCCGTAGTGACCTCTAAAATCTTGTCCGGGCTATATCTGGGAAACTGTAAGGTGTAGGAAGTTGATACTTGGTAGGGACATTGGTTAGGGTGTGTAGATGTGCAATGTCATGGTGTGACCTTGCTTTAACCTTTGACCTTGCCGTAGTGACCTTGACCTATAATGCCTTGTCTGGGCTATATTTTAGAAACCATAAGGTGTAGGAAGTTGATATTTGGTAAGGACATTGGTCAAGGGTTATATGTGTGCAACGTCATCGCGTGACCTGGATTTGACCATTGATCTTGCATATCTGATGCTATTTTATGTTTTTAAGTTTAATCTTTTTACTTGAATCTTGGTTGTTGCACCTTTTTTGGTGTAGATTAAGCACTGTTAAAGTTGTATTAGAAGTCATTAACTGTTTTACTTTTGCAACTTCCCATTGTAACAGATGGTATTGTATCAAGTGAGCCACAAGTTTTGCCCCAATTCCACATAAAATCATGTATTGCTACATCTGTATATATGAGTAATGTTCAAAACATCCAAACCATAATTCGACCATACAAATGAAAATCAAAATGGGAGAAGTCTTAAAGCTTCATAATTTTCAGTTTACTGAATTGTCTTGTTTTAATACTTATTCTTTACATGCAATTTCTTTCTCTTAGATGTTATTTTCTCTACTTAAACATTATTTGGACACTGACATTTCTCTGAAAGTATCCCAATCTGTGTACTGTTTCACTACTTCTATATCTCATGATGTTGAAAACTATTTTCCCAGGCTGTGGGGTACGGGCATCTCTGATGCTATTTTTATATTTACCGTTGCCACTGGTTTTTGGCATCTTTTATCATGTTCTCTCATTAAATATTTGTATTATTTAAACCATAATACAAAATGGTGGATAATAAAGTAAAACATCCCTCATAAGATACATACAGAAAAAATACTAGTATATCACTCATAAAGATGAACAATATAATACTCATGCTTCACACTGGTATAATATTGTCATCTTTGTGATATATTTTTTCTGTACATGTCATTCGGGAAGTTTTCCTATTGTTTTTCGTGCTGTTTTGTAACCAAAAATACTCCCTGCTGTGTGAATGGGGCCTTGGCTACACAATGGCTGAGAAAAGATATTTTTGCCAAAAATTCAAGGATTGGCTGTAAATGTGAGTTATCCAAAAAACTCTGAGAATAATGATGATTCCATAAAAACATATAACTTAATAAGACATCTATGCTAGTGTAAAATAAACAAAGACAATGCCTCCTAGTACTTAATAGTAGCTATTAAATAAAGTACATTGTATTGTATCACAATATTTCACCTTGCATTTTTACATTGAAGTAAGTTTTGTACTTTGGATATGCAGAAAATGATACATAAAATGCAGATTGTTGCAAATGAAGCAAAGTCACAAGTTAATCTTGACAAGAAACAGTGTGCATATCATTATTGAGGTTTAAATTGTGTTGCATCTAATTATTATAGAGTGATAATCAGTAAAGGTAGGTTTTGAATTTCTGTGAAAGATATTTATACAGTTTACAAATCCTATACTAAGTACTCTGTTTGCCAATCATTGTGCAGAAAAAATAGTTCAAATGCTCTCAATAAACAAAGTAAAGTTGATGCTTCTGTATTTTTTACAGTAGTTTCAATTATGTTTTGAAAACAGTATAAAAAGGATATAATTATCTTTGTTTTTATTCTTTTCTTTCAATTTTTAGTAATGCCATCATGTCTCTCAAAAGTGGTTATCCAGATGTTTCCATACCAGATGTATCATTACCAAAGGCAATTACAAAGCGTATGTCTCAGTATGGAAACCGAATAGCTTTGGTAAGATCTTTGCCTACAATGATTGTAAATTATGTCACCTACACTGCATGGTTTATATATAGCAGAGAGAAAAGCAAAACCCCAGTCACACTAAAGGTGGTGTCTCCATTGCCTTCATGGTTGCTGATCCCTTTATGTCCTCCAGTATCTGATGTAGGAGTCTGGCTTATGGATATGTAGCTCCTTAGGATCTTCAGTTTGCAGAACTTGAACGCTACAAAAGTTAGAATTATTGTGTATAATATTTAATGTGTATCTGGATTTTCTTTAATGCGCTATTCCTCTAATTACTGCCACGGTTCTGTCACTTAAGTTTACATACTGTAGCATTCCATGCTTTTCGTGGCCACACTGTTAAAACTTTCCACCTACCATAGACGGTAGGAAATTCTGTATGATAACTGCAGGTTGTCCAATCATTTATGTAGCTCTTCCTCTGCCTTCCCTCCCAGTTCTATGTTATTCTGTCACCTTCTGTGTTTGTTTATTTGGGTTTAATGTTGCTTTCAATACCTGGTATAGGTCATGTCACAACAGGTGGTTTTTTCGGGCAGAGGAAACCAGTACATACAGTTGGTCAAGGTTCTGTACTGTAAACTGGTGACCAACGGCAAGCAATACCAGCTTTACCACTTGAGGTCGGGCTGGGATTTGAACTCCGATCTCAGAGGTTGGAGGTGAGAGTGTTACCACCCTGCCACCATGGCCCCATCACTTTCTGTGTCTCCAGTGAAGTTAAATATGTGCAGTAATGTTGTATCCTTACAGTATGTTACTATATCTTTGCTGTATCAAACTGCAGCCATCGTTCTCCCCAATCCTGATTTTCTTGTGCAGCAAAACTGTAGATGTGTACAAGTGTGTATCTCAGTTTCACAGGAGCTACAGCATTCCTGCAATCTATAACAGCCAGAAGTACCACGGTGACCTAAAGTGTGAAATTTTTAGAATTGTTGGCCTGGGGTTTCACAACAGTGTACTGCATAAAGCATTTGATTTGTTACATAATAGGGAAATTTGTTTACAAATACTCAATGGTTTACTCTGCCAAAACTTCACAGGTTCATGTGAACTGATTTCCTCATTTGCTGTGCATGTGACCCGTCATGATATGACCTATCCAGCAATGTTAAACCCTGTTGAATGGAAAATAAATTGATGATGTGGGTTTTATAATTAATTACTGCCTTCAGTCATGAAAGGATTAAGTGATGTACATATTTAAAATGTGATTTTAATGGTTTATCCCTCTATTAAAGTATTTGTCAGACATCCTGTGTAAAAGTGGTTTGTTGTAGACGTTTTGTCTTTTGTTTGTTGTGACTTTAAAACAGTTTCAAATTAAACAGTGTTAATTTATAAACAAAAATGGACTAGAGAAGTAGAATAATAAATCAGAAAGATAACAACGACAGCAACACACTGAATGAAATGTAGAGCTAAACAGTACTGTATATCTTACAAATTTTGACCAGTTACCCGGTATTTTGAAAATTTAAACCACCACTTGACCAAGTTTTAGGAGAACACATAAACCCTGTTTATAATAGAGGACAATACCTTCTGTTAGACAGACATATTGAAAGAAAATCAAAACAAAACCAGCAACAAATACAATGAAATATACATCAGATCATAAGTGTTTTAAGTCCTTGAAACTTGTTACTGAGAGAACAAATACTTGTTGATGTGGTGTACTTGGCTGGCATGTGGTCATAATTAGAAGTAGGCCCTTGACCTTTTTAGCAATATGACAGTATTTTTACATTCATCTTCACAAAGTATTTATAAGCCACATTGAACATGTAAATATAAACCTTTTGTCTTCGTATAATTATTGTAAAGTATCAACAAATATTCAATACTATTTTTTACTGGTTTAATTCTTTAAACTTGATACACAACAAAAGAAAATGGCAGTATTGTAATATCGTAAACCTAAATTCACAATGTAATTCCACATATTATATTCACTCCTTTTTACCCCACAGCCCTTAAGGGCTGTCGGGGTATTTTCACCCATGGTGTCCAGATGGGCGGGCAGCGGGAAAAAGTTGTCCAGGCTGTATCTCAGAAACCGTAAGGTGTAGGAAGTTGATACTTGATAGGGACATTGGTTAGGAGGTGTAGGTGTGCAACGTCATGGTCTGACCTTGATTTGACCTTGCCGTAGTGACCTTGAGTTTAAAAATCTTGTCCGGGCTATATCTTGGAATCCGTAGGTGTAGGAAGTTGATATTTGGTAGGGAGATTGGTTATGGGGTGTAGGTGTGTAATATCATGGTCTGACCTTGATTTGACCTTGCCGTAGTGACCTTGACCTATAAAATCTTGTCCGGGCTATATATCGGAAACTGTAAGGTGTAGGAAGTTGATACTTGGTAGGGACATTGGTTAGGGTGTGTAGGTGTGCAACGTCATGGCGTGACCTTGATTTGACCTTTGACCTTGCCGTAGTGACCTTGACCTATAAAATCTTGTCCGGGCTATATATCAGAAACTGTAAGGTGTACGAAGTTGATACTTGGTAGGGATATTGGTTAGGGGGTGTAGGTGTGCAACGTCATGGTCTGACCTTGATTTGACCTTTGACCTTGCCGTAGTGACCTTGACCTATAAAATCTTGTCCGGGCTATATCTCGGAAACCATAAGGTGTAGGAAGTTGATGCTTGGTAGGGACATTGGCTAGGGTGTGTAGATGCAAAACGTCATGGTGTGAACTTGATTTGGCCTTTGACCTTGCTGTAGTGACCTTGACCTATAATGCTTTGTCTGGGCTATATTTTGGAAACCATAAGGTGCAGGAAGTTGATATTTGGTAGGGACATTGGTGAAGGGTTATATGTGTGCAACGTCATGGTGTGACCTGGATTTGATGTTTGATCTTGCATATCTGATGCTATTTTATGTATTTCCGAGGATATCTGATACTATTTATCTCCCTTATATATCTTTTTACTTGAATTTTGGTTGTTGCACCTTTGGGTGTCTTTTGGTGTAGATTAAGCACTGTATAGTCATATTAGAATTCATTAACCGTTTTACTTTTGCAACTTCCTATTGTAACAGATGGTATTGTATCAAGTGAGCCATAGGTTTTGCCCCAATTCCACATAAAAGGATATATTGCCACATCAGTATGTATGGGTAATATTCAAAACATCCAAACCATAATTCGACCATACAAATGAAATCAAAATGGGAGAAGCCTTAAAGCTTCATAATTTTTAGTTTACTGAATTGTCTTGTTTTAATACTTAATCTTTACATGCAATTTCTTTCTCTTGTAGATGTTATTTTCTTGACTTAAACATTATTTGGACACTGACACTGCTCTGAAAGTATCCCAATCTGTGTACTGTTTCACTACTTCTATATCTCATGGCGTTGAAAACTATTTTCCCAGGATGTGGGGTACGGGCATCTCTGATGCTATTTTACTATAATTGCAAATGAAGTGAAATGGTGTTAGTTAAATTCTTGTATACCATACATTTAAAAAAATAAATGATTCAAACGTTAACTGGCCATTTACTCAATTCATGTGAATGATTCTAGTTTTAACCACTAAATAGCTTTTATTTATTGTTCTTTACATGTGATCTCTTGGTTAATTTAACATAATTATTCAGTGGAAGCCTGTTTAGTTAAAAGCCAGGGAACTAAAAGAAATTCTTGATAATTGCCCAATAAGGAACTCCAGAGAACATTGTAATTATTGTCAAGTGGAAGAGGCTCTTCGACTAAAAAGGTGTAGGCTTCATTAGGTAATACATGCTCTATGGATTATTCATCCAGATTTAGAATTTCAAGTATTTTTCAAAACTGAGGAAAGATAACAGACTTCTCAAGATAATTAAAATCTATATAACTATAGATAGATGATGCCACCCAGACATCTTACACATACCACCAACTTCTGGAAACTGCCAAAAGAGTGGCCAGTGGCTTGCTAAAACTCGGCATCAGGAAGGGAGATGTGGTATCATTGTTTAGCACAAATACTGTAGAGTGGATTGTGATGTTTTGGTCTGTCATCTTTAGTGGAGGTATTGTATCTGGAATGAATCCCACATTCACAAAATGTAAGTAGAAGCCAATACAATTTTGTTTCTTGTAATAGTACCAAAAGCAAGCAATTGTTGAAGCAAGAAAAGCAAAAAATAATTTAAAGTAATTGTTGTAGGTGGTAAAGTTGTCCCACACTGGTCACATTCCATTGTGTTGTTAAATGTTTAAATACCCCTATCTATTGCACAATAACTGAAAGTCTCAAAGATTTGGATATGATTTGGAAGCATGTTATATGCTTTTACTTGTAAGTATACCATTAGAACCATGAAATTAACAATTCATTATTGCTCAACAACTTCAAATAAAAAGACTATGCACATGGTCCTCCACTTTTCTGCAATATTTTAGTCTTCTACCTCATTCAACTCCTGCTTATTTCTTCTTTTGATAGTTGGTAGGCACATTGGTTAGAGGGTGTAGATATGCAATGTCATGGTGGGACCTTAATTTGATGTTTGTTCTTGCTGTCATGACCTTGACCTTTAAAATCTTGTCCGGACTATATCTCAGAAACAATGAGGTTTAGGAAATTGACATTTGGTAGGGACATTGGTTGGGGTATGTAGGTGTGCAACGTATGGTGTGACCTTGATGTGACCTTTGACATTGCCGTAGTGACCTTGACCTTTAAAATCTTGTCCCAGCAATGCCTCAGAAACCCAAAGGTGTAGGAAGTGGATAGTTAGGGGGTTTAGGTATCCAACGTCATGGTGTAACCTTGATTTGACTTTTGAGCTTGCTGTAGTGACCTTGAACTTTGAAATGTTGTACAGATTATATTTCGGAATCCATAATGTGTTAAAGGTTGACATTTTGTATGGACATCAGTTAGGGGTTTGGGTATACAGTGTCATGGTATGACTGTTTTTTTTACCTTTGACCTTGCTGTAGTGATCTTCTTCTTAAAAATCTTGTGGGATATAGCTTGGAAACCGTAAAGTGTAGGAAGTTGATATTTGTTAGGGACATTGGTTAGAATGTGTAGGTGAACAACAATCTTAATTTAACCTTGTTATAGTGACCTTGACATTTAAATTCTTATCTTGGCTATATCTCAGAAATTGTAATAAGAGCAAGATGTAGAAAGTTGATTCTTGGATGGGTCATTTGTTGGGGGTGCAGGTATACTAAGCCACTTAACCTTGGCTCTGCCAGAGTGTGTTCACCTTCCATAATTGAGACATATTTTTCTTATGATAAGGATATACACTGTTACTGTTACTTAATTGTGCTATTTCTGTTGGTAACTATACTTCAATTAATAAATTTTTACGGCTCCATAATTTACAGACATTTTCTCTCTGGAACATTTTTTTCTCCACTAACATTATTTGGACCTTTACACAACTGATATGACAGCATTTGCTATCAAGGTCTCCTGATCTCTGTACTGTTTCATTTCTTCATTATCTCATGGCGTCGAAAACTATTTCCCTGGGCTGTGGGGTACAGGCATCTCTGATGCTATTTTAAAGGTTTCCTATTAGAGAACAATAAATAGAAATACATCATTGCTTTATTTTAATAATTTACATGTGACTGTACTTAGTACATGGAGGGAAACACTTTTTACTTTAAGTAAATAAAAGAGATTTCAACATTTTCATGAAATCGCTTATTCAGATCCCTTTTAGCATAAAGTCTTGTGTGTGAATTTCTAATCTTTTGCTGTAGTAATTATGTGGGTTCTTAAATCAGTACTTGGCTTGAATGAAAGAAATTATATGGAATGAGACTTCATTGAAGGAGTTGTTTAAAGGTACACATTCAAAGTAATTAATATAAAAGTTAAAATACTGATGTGGAGATACCTTCAAATAGTGCAAATTAAAGGTTATGTTGTATATTTATGATGTTTAATCTCATGTTCTGTGGCATACACAGTATTGGGTAAATTGCCATGGTAGTTATATTGTATAAATATATCAGTAGGAAGTATTTTTCCTCAGATGAACTCATCAAGCAGCTGAAGGACTCTAATGCCACTATGATATACACTATAAAGGATTTGCTGCCAGTCACAAAGGAAGCTATAAAAGAACTACCACACGTGGTAAGTAACAAATCAATGTACAACCTTAATCTTAACACAAGAAATTGCATGAAGCTTACACCAGCTAAAATGTGGTAAATGTAGGAATAATTAAATAATTTAAAACATTCTTTGTTGAAATGTGAAACTTATACACATCACTACACATAGTCTAGAATGATACTCTAGAATGATTGACAGAAAGTAATCACCATGAGATCGGAAGATCCCACCTTTGTCCGATTTGAAGACTTGATAAAAGGTGATGCGTCAAATCTGAGAAAGCTAGAAGAGATGGAATTTGATGTTAAAGAAGATGTGGTTGCCTTAACATATAGTAGTGGAACTACAGGTCTGCCAAAAGGTGTCATGATTACACATTACAACCTCATGGCGAATATTGCACAACTCAGGTAATAACTCTTACATGGTATAATGAAAAACCACAATATAACATCTATTATATTGTGGATATTATTATTATTATTACATACGGGACATGATTAATTTTGTTTGCCTATTTGTGTTCAACCCTTGGCAAATTATTGTATGACCTTTAAGTAATATTAATTTTATAAATAACATTTAGCACCAGTAAGTTGCTTGTAAGAATCTGAAAGTTAGATAAATCCCCTCTTTTGACCTTTTAAATGCAACAAAAGTGTATTCTTGGACTTCTTTCATTTTTATTGTGGTGTATATTTATGCAACATCTACACACTAATATAATATTGATATCTTCATTCATGATAAATTTTTTTCTGTATGAGTTTTCCTATTTACTACAGGGCTCAAAGTGCTATTTGATCCATCCTGACAGCACAACTAGAGCCCAAACTCTTTTGAGTGACCTTCCCCTAACTGAACGAAAGTCTCAGGTTTGACAATTTTTCAACTTCCCTGAGGTTCCTTAGCCTGCCACTGGGGATAGGAACCAGTGATAGAGGACCATCATTTTAAGTTGTCATCAAAGCCATTACTCAGCTGCCTGTACCAGCTGTCGAACCCAGATCCTCTGTGTCACAAGGTGAGGGTGTTATCCACTACCCCACTGTATTTATATCCCCAGACGAAAGTCGGGGATATATTGGATTCAGGTCCGTCGCGCCGCCGCCGCCGCCGCCGCCGCCGTAGAAATTTCCTTGTGGACGCGATAACTCAAAAACAAATTAATATTTTTTTTTCAAACTTGGTACACATGTTAAGGGTGCCCAAAGGAAGATCCCTATTTTAAGGTGACCTTAAACTCCCAGTAAAAAAGAACTTATGGCCACCTTAAGGTCAGAAATTGGACTTTTGGCCACTTAGAGCCCTGTAGGTCACAAACTATGATGCTCAGCTGGCTGAAATTTTACCTGACAACACATTAATATGTTCTTAGTACATGTGCCGAAAATCACGACTTTAAGTTGAGGAGAAAATTGTGTTTGAGGCCCATAAATACCCCCACTTGGGGATTTTTTGCTATACTTTTCACATATTTTGCCCTATAATTTGGAAGTGGTAATTCTGATAAGTCTCAAACTGCGCTAGGTATAACTTTGATATGTAATCCTTGTCTGTAGAAAATTTTAGGGCTGTAGGTTTACCCAAAGGGGTCGACTTAAGGTCTCAAAAGTGCCCACAGAGACCCAATTTATGCACTTTTTGCCACTTTCAAGCACTGTAGCTTTCAAACTATGTCTCTCATCTAAGTTAAATATCATCTGGGAATATATCTATGTGTTTTCTTATATGTGCCCCAACATTTAGGCCTTTAATAGACAGTTAACCTGTGTATCAGGACCATAAACACCCACCCGAGTGACCCTTATAAGACATTTTTCACATCTTTTTCCCTGTAACTTGGAAATGGTAAGTCTGAGAAGTTTCAAACTGTATTAGATATATATTCTGTGTGTAATCTTAGTATGTAACAGATTTTAAGTCTGAACCTTTAATTTTGAAGGTCAAATTGAGGTCTCTAAAAGGCTCCCAAAGACCCAATATTTGGACTTTTTGCTACTTTTAAGCCCTGTGACTGTCAAACTATGTGACTGATAGAGCTCAAATCCTATCTGGGAAGATATTAGTATGTTATTTATATATGTGCCAAAAATTAAGGCTTTAAGAAGACATTTAACCTGTGTATGAGGACCATAAATCCCCACCCGAGTGACCATTTTTAGACATTTTTCACATATTTTGCCCTGTAACTTGGAAATGGTAAGTCTAAGAAGTTTCAAACTGTATTAGATGCATATTCTATGTGTAATCTTAGTATGTGACAAATTTTAAGTCTGAGGCTTTAATTTGAAGGCCACATTTAGGTCTCTAGAAGGCCCCATAAAGACCCAGTATTTGGACTTTTTGCCAATTTTAAGGCCTGTGACTGTTAAACTATGTGACTGATAGAGCTGAAATCTCATCTGGGAATACATTATTATGTTCTTTTTACATGTGCCAAAAATCAAGGCTTCAAGTAGACATTTAACCTGTGTATGAGGACCTTAAACACCCACCTGAGTGACCCTTTTAAGACATTTTTCACATATTTTGCTCTGTAACTTGGAAATGGTAAGTCTGAGAAGTTTCAAACTTTATTAGATACATATTCTATGTGTAATCTTAGTATGTAACAAATTTTAAGTCTGAAGCTTTAATTTGAAAGCCACATCGAGATCTCTAAAAGGCCCACAGAGACCCAATATTTGGACTTTTTAACCACCTTTAAGCCCTGTGACTGTTAAACTATGTGATTGATGGAGCTGAAATCCCATCTGGGAATGCATTATTATGTCCTTTTTACATATGCCGAAAATCAAGGTTTTTAGTAGACATTTAACCTGTGTATGAGGGCCATAGACACTCGCCCAAGTGCCTTTTTGGACATTTTTTCCGTATTTTGCCCGGTTATTTGGAAATGCTTAGTGTGACAAGTCTTAAACTGTATTATATATAATTTTTGTTTGTTATGTATGTCCCCCAAAAAGTTTCAGATCTGTTGTTTAATTGCTAAGGTCTCTTTAACAATTGTAAAATGCCCACAGAAACCCAATTTATGGACATTATGCCACTTTAAAGCCCAGTAACTGTCAAACTATGTGGGTTATAGAGCTGAAATCTTTGAATTTTTAAAAGGAAATGCCTGTCTATTTAAATTTTGAATATTAATAATGTTATGGCTATCTTAGTCTTTTAAGAACTTATTTTTGTGTGTTATACCTCTGCTTGCTGAGTTTTTAACTTTTTAAAATGAAACTGGTTAAACATATTCAAGTAGACAAAATGGACACTTTAAGTGAGCTTTAAGTCCCAATATTAATGAAATTATATCCTTATGTAGTAAAAGTAGGGGATTTTTAACCCTCAACTAGCCCAGTTTTATTCAACTTGCCTCAGTTAATTTTGACACAGCTCCTACAGTTATGAACTCATTTCAGTTGATAATCACATACTTAAAATTCTCAATTCTTTTTGTATTTGAGTACCCCTTTTATATAGATTGTTTGTTTACCATTTATGCATCCCCCACCCGGATTCCCCCCACCCACCTCTGGGACCTCCAGCTATATTGAGTGACACTAAATAAACAAAGGTATTTAATGATATCAGATGAGAAACAAAGAACTCAATGGGGTTGCAGATCTTGTGTAATAGTGAGAGAGGTGTGGAGAAGGGGAGAGGGGTGGGGTGGGAGGTGGTGGGCTTCATTACATATAACACAAAGGGGAGTCAGAACTGAGATTGTGTCACATATTTAGGTTGCATATATATGGACCACATATATAGGTATAGAGGAAATGAATAACTGAAAACAATTTGCAAATTCTAAAAATAATATAATAAAATAATAATATAAATAATTTTTTTTTAAATAATATTTTATTTGTGAACAAATATAGAAACAGATATGCGCTTTTGGGATTATGAATTTTAGAATGGACATTGAATCATCAATCATTTAAATACTTTGAAGGAAGATTGAAAAGTATGATGAGTTGAGTTAAAAATAATATTTTATTTGTCAACAAATATAGAAACAGATATGCTCTTTTGGGATTATTATTTTAGAATGGACATTCAATCATCAATCATTTAAATACTTTGAAAATAGGTTTAGAGTTATCATTGCAGGAAGATTGAAAATATAATTTGAGTTATGTATTCGGCGTCTGGGGATACACCATCTTCCTTGGAAGATATAAACAGAGTAGATTGATGTGCTGAAGTTCATATAATAATGGGTAATTATGTTTTAAAAAATTCCCGATCAAAACCTGTGGCGTGAGTGATGACCTGTCTGGGGATATGTTGGCGCCGAGTTGGCCCAATCTAGTTTCTTTCCTGGTTTCAGAAGTATGAGGAACCCTGTAATGGCTAGTCAAATAGAAGCAGGAGAAAAGGCTGTGAGGGCCTTAGCTGTAGTTCCACTCCATCATGCCATTGGTATAACACGAATCTGTGTAATGAGTATAGAGGAAGGTGTCACAATCATTGTAATGCACAAATTCCAACCACAGACCTTCTTGAAAGCCATTGAAAGATACAAGGTGAGCATTTAAGTGGATATGTACATGCTATGACAAATCTATGGAATTGCCCATTTCATTAAATAGGCCAAAATTTTGTGAAATAGGCAACTAAGTTGCCCATTTCGTGCAATGGACAATTTATTCATTTTTGACTGGCCCATTTCATGAAATAGGCAATCCAATACACACTACTGGTATTTGATACGATTCTAGCTGCACTGTTTTGGATGCACTGTATTTTATGAAGATTGAACTTAGAGAGACTCCTGAAAAGTGAGTTACAGTAATCCAAAAGACTACTAACAAGAGCATTGGCCACAAGTACAGAAGCAGCATGAGTAAGAAACTGCCTGACATGTGTAAAATCACAGAGTTGCACAAAACAACTTTTGCAGACATTCTGAACAGGGCAGACAGGACTCCCCAAGCTGGTAGATTGAAAATATGCTTTCAATCTGTTCCTCTGTCTTTTTGAACAAAATACAATAAACTCAGTTTTATCTGGATTAAGTTTGAGTTAACTGGCTGACATCCACTCCTTTATATTGTCCAGGCACCTGTTCAACTTCTTGAAGGCAGCAGATGAAATCTTCTGGGATAGATGAATATAGACTTATGTCGATTGTTAAATAAACTTCTCAAGTAAAACTTTGTTTTTTTCCTGTACCAACATAAAAGCAACTGGTAATAGCTACTGCACTTGCCCCATGGACCATAACAGTCAATTTTTTTTGTCCTTTAAGAAAAATATAATTTTGCCATGAAAATTACTGACCCCTCCTCAGTTTAAATCCTCATGTTAGGGTAAAACACTCTTGAAGTACTTTTATGGCATTATAAACAACATTGTTGTAAACTTTACCGGATGTTAAACAGTACAATTATAGGGTTAATTATAATGGATTGCATGCAGATAACAAGAATCAATTTGGTGCCCACTCTGGTGAACTTCATGATCAAATCACCCCATGTCAAGGATTACGACTTGTCCAGTGTTGAAGCTGCGACATGTGGGGCTGCACCGTTGTCAAGAGAATCAGAATTGGAGTTTGTCAAGAAACTAAAGATACCACGTTTGGCACAAGGTAATTTCTGGGTTGGTATCACATTGCTGAATGTTGTTCAGCAGAGATATGATTTTCAACAAAAAAGAAGAAATTTGAAGGACTCAATAGAATGAATTTGCAGTATTGGTCATGTGGAATATAAGGTGTAATGATACATCTTCAAATAACTGAATAGAACAAAAGTGTAGGAAAGAATCCCCTAATATAGGAAATGTATATTTCAGTAAATGCACAATTTTAGAAGCAGAGATTCGGCTTCAAGCTACATATAGAAATTCCAGAGATGTTATTAGCTGACTTCTGATTTGTGTTCAATACTGAATTATTGTGGGATCGAGTTTTATAACACTGTGGTTAACACTGATGGAGTGTCCAAATACAAGAACATCGTTTAAAAGGGGAATAAGACCTGACTGTAACCTTTGTCATTCAATACTTGTGTACAGTTTTTGTTGCACTCGGGGCCTCCTTTTAGGTCAGTTTCAATCACTGCTTTCATGTTTTTGTTGGCCCCAATGCTATCTTGCTGGAGAGCATAAAAACTATTATAAAATCCATGAACTATCATACAAAAGGTTTTTAATTATGATAAGTCAAATTGGGCTAACTGCATTGTATAAGTTATGATTATGATGTTGCAAGTCAGATTTTCTATTAGTACAACATTAAGAAGTCCAAGAAAATTTTCATCATATAATTGTATTGGGTTTTATGTTCAGGTTATGGTATGACTGAGCTTACATTGGGAGCTGTTTATCACAGTTATGCCTCAGAAATACGCCGAGGTTCCAGTGGGAAAGTTTTGCCTTTGACTGAAGCTAAGGTGAGGACTGTCTCGCAGTATTCCCTATATTGCTTCAAAATCCTTTTGTCTTTTGTGGTAATGGATGGATGCTGTACGATTTTTGTAACAATAGACAGCCCCAACAAAAGGCTTTTTGTTGAAGTTATACCCCCTTATTCCAGAATACTTGCTCTGTAATGAAGTCCTGTAAGTTTCCAATTCAGGTTAATGATGGATACAAATACAAAGTTTTTATCAAGATCAACATTATCTGTTGTGAAAAAAAGAAAGCTCTTTAGGATGCCAAGAAGTAACCACAATTTTTTTGTAAAAGTCTGTGCCAAAAAGTTCAAACACTACACCTACATGGTGGCAGATGAGGGTTTGAACCACAACTAAGTGTAGAAGAGCATTGGATATGCTTGGATCCCAAGTGTAAATAAAATGGAATAGGTAATTAAGTACAAAAGTAGTAAACTCTATTTTTTGGGAAGAGGAGAAATTAATAAATAAAGTTGAATATTTGGATAACAGTTACTGTACTAGAGGTTTTACAAAATTAATACAAAGCCATGTATTTATTCTCACTGAAGTGTCACTGTGATTAGATTGTAGATGTAAATACCGGGGTCACATTAGGTCCACATCAGAAAGGTGAACTTTGGATAAGAGGACCTCAGGTTATGAAGGGATACTACAACAAACCTGAAATAACCAGACAAACTATAGACAAAGACCGATGGCTACATACAGGTATACTGACAATTAATCAAACACTTTGTACCTATGGTAAACTATACAATCTAGAACCTGTTTTCTCTATAATATACATGGTTACCTTAACATGAGTGTTCACATGTATTTACATTCACATTTCAGCTTTTCAACTCTTTTTAAATAACTTTAGTCCCCTCTGTTTATGATTTAAGCAGTCAACCTGTAAGAAGGGCGAGGTCATAACCTTACTACCAGGTCCATACATCGCACTGTACCATGCAGGGTACTTCAAAAATTTTACACTGGATTCAGGAACCTTCTTCTTCTAAACTTGCCACAGTTAAATGTATAAATTTATGACATCATTGTCGGTAAATATATATGTTAATGACATTACTAACCTTAAATTTTGATAATACTGTAAACACAATTTCTTGAAAGTTTCTTTTTTCATGTTTATGTCAAATACGTTGGCTTATTAACACCAGCAAACAAACAGCTCGCCTTCTTGATCTTGCTATTCACACTTTAATGGAGACAACCATGTGTGTTGTTACCTTTAGGTCTGTTTGTCAGAATTCACATGACAATGATTTACAATCATCCTGCCTATTTGGTTTGCAATTGATAATTGTATCCATGCAAGTAATTTTGTGTAACATTATCCAATATATCAAAACTTGAAGACCATTAAAAGTGCATGAAAATCATTATGCCTGCAAGACAATCTGCAATGAGGAAAATTTGTGATCCCCCATGGTAAAAGTTAAAAAATTTAAATGTGTGTTAGTGTGATATTTTAACTGAGAGATTACAATGATATCTCTCTGTTTTATAAAACGATAGGTGATATTGGATACTATGATGAGGAAGAATACATTTTCATTGTCGATAGAATCAAAGAGCTTATAAAAGTCAAAGGAACACAGGTATGTAACTGTTCCTTGCTTTATGATTCCTTTGCCTACTTAATTAGAATATATCTATGTGCACATTTGTGTGAGATGAATGTCTATCTGTGACAGTACCATGTAACCGCACTTGTTGAATCCAGGTGTTAATCACAATGCACACATACAATGCAGTATGAACCTTTCTATCTGTCACAAAATAATTGTGACCACATTTTTCTTTTCAAAAAATCAATTTTCTTTTAAATTAAACTTAAATTTTGTATTAATTCTGTGGTAAAGAATTCTAGTCTGGCCCTTGACAAAATATGGGACATGCTACAATGTTACAAGCCTATCAAACGATATATGCAATGACCAGTGTGAACATACATGACCTTTTTGTTTAAGGTTGCTCCTGCAGAATTAGAAGGAAATTTACTGGAACATCCACATGTCCAGGATGCCGCAGTGGTAGGTGTACCTGATGAGAGAGCTGGAGAACTCCCTAGAGCTTATGTCGTCAAGAAGCCCGGAAAGGATGTTACAGAAGAAGACCTCTATAACTATATTGCTGGTATTGTATTGGCAACCTCCTTATACAATTTTGTATCAACTTCGTGACTTATTGAAACACTTCAAGTGTGTCAGTATATCAATCATGTAACAAATTTAAGTTTATATGAACTATCAATGAAGTTGGTAGGTACGTAATAACACGGTTTCTACAGTAATTGTTCATAACACTCAGGTATGAAAGAATTAGATTGATGCTGGAAGTGATATTTAACTGTTGTGATGTATGCATGAACACAAATGCAACTTGTATGCATAATTTATTTTTAAAAAAATACCTTTTTTCATAACCTTTTAAAAGCCTTTCACAATAATATAGTTATATGTCAATATAATATGTGTACCATTGTGGAGTACACCGTTCTGAGTATAGTATATTGTGTTGTGTTAGCATTGTATATTAATATACTACTCAGAAGAGTATCGAGTAAATGTGCACCTTGTTTTCAGAAAGAACCGCACCATATAAACACCTGAAAGGGGGCATTTGTTTCATCTCTGAAATACCAAGAGTGGCCAGTGGGAAAATACTGAGAAGGCATCTAAAGGAAATGGCTGCAAAAACTAAAAATAGTAAACTTTAAACCATAACAGTATTCATGTCTGTTTTACTGATAACGTTATTGTGTCCTGTTTCTTACTATGAAATAATTTACCCTTGCTGTAAATATATTGTGTTCATTCCACCAATAAAGGGCAGCAATGAAGAATAAAGTGCAACAATGACCTTATGTATAAGATCACTTAATTGCTGTTATTTTACCTGAGGTGATATGAATTTTGCTTGTGAAAATGTATTTATTTGACGTAAATGTGGAAACTGTCATACACTTTTGTGTATGAGAAATAATTCAGGTGTATACAGAAAATGAGTGATATTGATTTAAAAGGTCAAATACCTTTGTAAAACTAAATTTTTATCTAATTAAGGAGATTTGGAGCCTCTCTTTTCATCTGCGACAAAGGAGAGTTTAACAATAAAAAGTGAAAAGAGTTACAGATATATTTAATCATTACACATGAATTATATGAAGACATAATGAATTCAGTAGCAAGAAATTACATGATACATGGACATTATGAACATATACACAGATACATTGTACCTTTACCTACAAAAGGTCAACAGGAGATTCACATCTCGTTTAATAACCAGGGTCATATTGGGACAGGTCCCCAGCTTTGTCACCTGTGGGAGTTGAATCCACACAGAGGTGGTCAGCCTGTGATTAGATGCCAAATCTACTAAACCAATGGGCTGTACCTTTATCTGCAATATTTATCAGAATATTCTAACTGGATTGTAGCAACACTTTATTCACACTATCCAACCTGGGCCAACTTTTGCTAAATGTCTCAGTCAAGTCTTGGTCTGAACCTTTGTATACAAATATAGCCAACTTAAGCCTGAGACTTGGCTAAGACCTCTGGTGAATACAGCCCAAGGATTATCTCATATTTATCTGCAAAGACCCTCCTGAAAGTTATAAAAAAAGGAGAACGTTTTGATTAATTTCAGTAAGTATTCAGTGACCAACTAAAACAGAAACATATCATACTTTTTTGCAATGGAGTAATAAATAGGGGTTGTGGAACGCAGTACTCCCAATATAGTACATGTACCTAAGTTTGTTGTTTCAAACTAAATACAGTCAAACTTGTGTATAAAGACTGCCAAAGGGAAATTCTAAAAAAAAAATTCTAGGGTGAATCTTTATACTTCCTTTCCTTTCACTGAATTTCTCTCTGCATATAATCAGTGTCAACACAAACTGTTGGGATGAACAGACAAGGTATAAATCTATGTATGAAAATATAAGAATACATAAATTTTATCATTAGACCATTTCATCTGTTTAGGTAAAACTTAGTCAATCAGATACAACATTACTTCAGTACCTGATGATATTGGTGATATGTAGGTGATGCCATTATAAGTTCTTCTATATATGTATTCTATATATGCACAGTGCTATATAATAGAGTCATACTGAGCCAGTAATTGTAATAGGATGGACACAAATGTAAGTAACTGATATTATAATTTTGGACTTCTTAAAATATTTAACGTAGAACCAAATGCACTTTAAAGCTTTGACCAGTATTTTTTTGTAACAAATAGTAGGTTCTTTTCAGAGTATTGACTTAATCTGGATAAGAGTGTGGATATTTGCTCTTACTTACATCTGTGCCCATATTCAGAATAGGTCTTATCTTAATTTATAGTACAATAAAATAAAATAGGCCTTTAAAAGTACCAAAGTTTGTCAAATGGAATAAGCTCATCAGCTGGTGGTTCAGGCAGAAGTTTTATCAAGAACAGGCATATCTCAATGATTTGAGAGAAGAGCCAGCACAGGAGGATCTAGCACAGGATTTAACACAGCCATTTACATCAAAGAAATATAAGAGTGGGAAATACAGAGGCTTTGGTTCTATTCAACAAAAAAGAACAAATTTTGCCGGAATGGCTTCAGGACCATAACATACTATTTAACAAGAAGTTATCTGATTACCAAGACACTGTTAAGAAAGAGGCCTGCTGGGGAGAGATAGCTGAAGCTGAAACTGGCTCAGAAGTGTTTGCAGTATCTCCAATGACCTGTACCAGCACAAAGCAGTATCAGCAGCCACCTGTACCAGCACAACAGCGGTATTGGTAGCCACCTGCACCAGCACAACAATAGTATCAACAGCCACATGTACCAGTAAAACAGCATTCTCCACCGCTACCTGCACCAGCTCAACAGAAATGTAAATAGCCACCTTCACAAGCCTAACAAGAGTCGCTATCAAAGAACTCAGTCACACAAACGAAAACAGCAAGCACCACAAGTTGCACAGCATGAAATGAAGACATTTGTTCTTTATCCAGCTTCAAAGAAGACACAAGCACCTAGTCCTTTTAGTTTTGGGGACGTCCTGTCATTTGGGTCAGACATCCACAACCAGTCATTTCTGTCGGCCTACTTGGTTGCAGGCAAAAGCTATCAGAAGATTAACACACCACAGGCTCTCACCAACCCAGGAGAATGTTGGTCAACCATGACAACAGCCACAACCACGTCGGCCGCATGCTCCGGACTGCCCAAAACCTTCAGCCAACACCTTAACTGACTTGACATCACCCGCCTACATTGCTCCACCGTCCCAACTACTGCTTCCTCCTTCTTGTAAGGTCCATCCGTATCTTCCAAGAACTATTTGCTTAAGTTTGTGTTAAAAACGAAAAAAAAATCCCACCAAATATTTAACCTCACACAATCACATAGTCCCAAGAATTCAAACCATTTCCTCCATACCCTACTGAAAATACTGAAATTATGAATTCATCATGATATTTTCTCAAAATCTCAACCGTCTTGATCCATCAAAACTACCCTTCATACTGTCATTGTCACAAAGAAAGATAAAGAAACGAAAGAGAAGATTTGTGTGATGTTTTGCCACCTGTTGCACTAAGCATCATGTCTGAGTAGCTGTTGTTTCATCCCAAGTGATCTTTAGATGTTAATGAATGCCAGACAGTGTGATATCAGGGTGATACCCATCGGCACACGCTGCCACTTTGGAGTGGTGCACCCAGGACTAACACGAGCATTTTTCATGTTATTTGACATTTCCTGTCAGCAGATTGGCGGATCACAGCAGGTGTAAGTCTTGGTAAGTGGACAAGTTTTACAGTGTACATCAACATTTATTGAGAGAAATACAGATCCACAAGTAATTTTTATTATATTTGCTATCACAAAATCTGATGACTGAAATGCCAACAACCGTGTAAAAAATGTGACTACAGATAATGTGCAAATAAGGTCACATGACAATAAAATCACTGCAGTTATATGAAAAAATCAGTATTAACTTGGTCTAAATGACTTTTGTCCTGGCTAAGGCTTGCTTTGGGAATGCCAATTTATGACAATTCGTAGCTGGGACACCTGTGATATTTAACAAGGTATAGTACAATAATCTTTACAGCCTGCAAAATTGTAATATTAAAATAAAAGTTGTGTTGTTATTTCATTACATTAATTGGGATTAGTAACAAAGCGGCCTGTGAGGGATGCTTGTTTGTATATTGGAGAAGCAACTTCGCAGCCATAAGGCGGATTCTTTTCATATTTGGCAGGTGTATGCAGTAGCCCTGGGAAATTTTTTGGAATGTGTGTGATGACATTTTCACCAATCAGAGAGGTCACAGGACCAAAAATGCGTTTTGGAAGGGTGTCCTTTTCCGGATGATAACTTACAAAGCAATTATCTATCCACCTGAAATTTAGCAAATACCTTCCTCATATAAACATTTAGGCGACATTAAATTTTGGCAGGGACAGGTTGAGAAATGACTGAGTTATTGATGATTAATTAAGCATTGACAATTTTCTTAATGAGTAAAACACAAAACTGCTTGTATCTCCTTAACTGTGTGAGATAGAGCGATTTCGTCTAAATTTTCGACTCACGGGGTGTATAAACAAACTACTCTCTCCAATTTTCCAAAAATTTTCTCCTCCCCAAAAATGGGGGTCATATTCATTTTTTTAATTTTTTACCAAAAATGCGAAACACAAAATTGGAAATATAGGCTCATAAGGTACACATATAAAGAACAATATTAAGTGATATATGAGTACTTTTTGAAACTATTTTCTTCATAAAATAAAAATTTACTAGTGGGATTTCGGCAAAATTTTTTATCCATAGGATATCTGTGAAGACTAGCCGTTCCAACAATATTTCACTCGCCCAAAATGGCGGCAATTTTGAATTTTCGAATTAAAAAAAAAAAGGCAAAACACAGAAATGCTTGTATCTCAAAAACTGTGCTAGATAGAGCAATTTCGACGAAATTTTTGATGCACAGGGTACCTCTGCTGAGCAGGTGACCCAATTTTCAAACATTTTTGTCCTGCCAAAAATGATAGCCACTTTGATTTTTTTTGCAAATATCGCAAAACACAAAAATGTTTGTATCTCAAATACTGTGCGAGATAGAGCGATTCCGGCAAAATTTTTTACCCACAGGGTATTGTGAAGACGAGCCTTTCCAAGTTTCAATGAATATGTGCAAGTTTCAATATGTATGTGCTAGTTTCAATATGTATGTGCAACATGTACCTGTTAATAAATTAATACTTAATTACACTGTGTTCCTCTCAGCTAAATGGCTAGGCCATGTAAACAGTGGCCAACATTTAAAGTGCCAGCATGATGATAAAAATGGCAGCCTCAGCATTTAAAATTACCGGCAGGGTCAAAATGGTATGTAAGATACACATGTAAATATACACTATGGTGATGTACATCTCAGGTCAATATTCATTGACATTTTTATTCTCAGAATCACTCTTGTTCATAAGATAACAATGATTTTCAAAGAAAATATATGGTTTCAGAAAAAAAGTAATGCTGATACAGACACTCCTCATTTTCCTCATGTTGGGATCCAGTGTCAGTATGTGGGACAAAGATCAGCTGAAGGCAGCATTCGGGATGATTGACCTTGACCATTCAGGAGCCATTTCAAGAGATGAAATAGAAACAGTTCTGTTAAAATTTAATTTAGGCACATCAGATACAGCAAAAATGGCTGCAGTAAGATTCCGAAATGGTCCTTTTCCAGAATATGGTTTCCCACCATTTTCAGACAACCTACGCCCTCTGCTACCACCACAGTATTTTCCAAGTCGAATATCGCCCTTAATATTAAGGTTTATCAAAATGACTTTTTGCAAGTATAATCTATAGGCATGGGAAAATTTTGGAGAGATACGAATTTGACCTTTCACCTTTATCAATGTCATATGATAAAAAAAAATTAAACAATTTTATCGTGTACTTCCTTTTCACCAGATTTCTCAGAAAATACAACATATAGATTCACAAAATTTGGCAAGGTCTTTCACACACCAAATCTAGGTGAAAGTCGAATTTCAGATCAATTGGGCCATAACTGACGGATTGAGAGCCGATTGATTACCACTCACTAAAAATATGCTAAAATTGACTCTTGCATGAACATATTGTATATATCTACTTACATAGGTTCAGCATGCTATTGAAGCATGAAATTGGGTTCATATCTTCAAAAGATACCTTTAATTTAGCCACGTAAGGGGTCTTTGTGATGCTGTATACAAGCAAAAGAGATTTGTAATCAAATGTCTCTAAAGCTCTGGAATGTATTGAGAGGTAATAGGAAACAGTGGCCTGGTATTTCAAAAATCCCGCTGATTATAAAACTGAATTACTCGTATTTTGCAGTGTGTATTCAAAAATATTGCCCGAAATGCTATAAAACTTAAATGAATTGTTCTAGACCATTCAACCCTATGGATATGACTTTTTGTCCCCTTCTAGCCTTTCAAAGTCAGTTTTATGACCCTAAATACGTCAGATTTTCATTTAGTGCTCTGTATCTATCAGTCTTATATCATTGAAATGAGAGCTTTGGAATGTATTGAGAGGTAATAAGATACCAAGGCCTGGGATTTTAAATATACCATCAAATCTGGCCCCAACCCCCATCATCCCCTTTAAGGGTTAAACTCTGGTCATGAAGTTGAGCTTCTTGTATTTTGCAATTCAAACATAGTGACATGGCTTTTTGCCCCCTTATAACCTTTCAAGGTCAATTTTATTACCCTAAACGGGTCAGAGTTTCTTTTATTTTTTAATTTTATAATACCTTTTAATATGCCTTGTAATTATATATCACTGGTGACAACCCTTTTCCTGTACTTTACAAACTTTTATCTTTACCATTTTTTAACCATTATTCACTTTTTGCTTTGGGATGCTCGTTTTTACCTTAGCAAATATCTTTTTCTAGTATTTATTTATCCGTCTGCCTCTGTCACTGTCCCTCTGTCCATCCATCCATTCAAAAAATTATGCAAAAGTAAGTACAAAAAATGGAATCAGTTTAGATTATACAAAAGTAAAAATGAAAAAAAAAATCGAATCAGTTCAGCTACTGAATACACAAATATGATTACACTTCCTTAATTTCCTCTTTACTGAGAACAGTACAGTTTGTGTCTTTTGTGTACAGTAAATCTAAAACATTTCCTACCAACATCAAGTCATTGGCATTACTGCTATATACTTATGTAAAACTCTATTAAATATACTTACAGACATAAATATATAACTTCTGGTGCATCCCACCTCTTGACATACAATGTTAACATTTTTCCAACATCAGACATGATCCCATGTAACACCTGTTGACCACAAACTTTGACATGAGGATTATCACTGATTATAATGTGAAACCTCAACATAGTAAACCTTTTGAAAGATTGTTATTTATTAGGTTTATTAGCTAAGATACTTAGGTCTTCTTTTTGGTGACAGAAACTTTTCGTATTATGAAAATCATACAACAAGAAGAACAATTTTTTTTGTTCCACAATAAATAATCTAAAGTATAAGTTTCAGATACATGTAATATGTGGATTTATGTGAGTTCTGTATATTTTACAGTATGTAGTGAAGGATGATCCCAATAAGGATGGTAAATTTGAAATTAATGAATTTATATCTGCAGTACAGGGAAAAGCTTTAAACAAATGGTGACTATATATATATTTGATTTACTTTTGTATTAATCTATCAAAAAATTATGTGGCATATTTGATATAGTATATAGATACTTTATCTAATGATGACTTTTCTCAAGTTTTTGTCATGATTTCTGTCTCTGGAGTACCTTTCTTTGATAATGGAATGTTCAAAACAATAGCACACAACCAAATACTTGAAAATATAATTGCAAATGATATAAATCAGTCTGTTGTCTATTGAATATCGCTTAGTCTTCACATCTATCTCACTGGTCTCAGAAGTTGCTTCCAATTGGTTACCCTTAATGTTTTCATGGAAACAATAAACCTTGTAAGAGACAGTGCAATACCAGGCTATGTTGAGGTGATAGTAAATTTATTGTGGTTCAGCAGTTTTGTTCATCGATAAAAAATAAAGAAATTGGTTACAGTTTTACTTTCCATGCACTTACAATGTGGAATGAGTTGCCTGATAAGATAAATGCTTCCTTCAGAAGAAAATAAAGTTTTACCTCTTTCTCAAAGCATATCCACCATATAGCCTCTTCATTAATCCTATATCCTGCACCTCCATTGTGCCGACTTTTTCTCTTGTCTCCAGATTTTGAAATAAGAATTGGTCTTGGTTGTAAGCTATAGTCTCCTTTTTAGTGGAAAGTACTGCAAATATACATTACCTCTTGGTATCATCATCAGAATGTTTCACATACTTTTCCATATGTATGCTGATGACATACAGCTTTACAAATCAATTGACCCAAGCAATTTTGACAACCAAAAACACAATGCGGAACAACTTCATTTGTGCACATCTGAAATAAGCAATTGGATGTCTAATAACCAGCACAAGCTAAATGAAGAAAAGACAGGGTTCTTAATTGTTGGCACAGGAAGACAGCGCTCCAAAGTCATTATTGACTAATTAAATGTGATTGGTATTGACATAAAGCCAAGCAAAAGTGTCAGAAACCTCGGTGTAATCATTGACCAAGACCTATCACTTAAGGAACAAGTAAATGACATTTGCAGATCCTGTTATGGTCACCTAAGGTCCATCATTCAAATAGGACCTTACCTGACCAAGTCTGCTGCACACACAATAGTACAGTTTCTCATATCTTCCAGATTGGACTATTGTAATTCTCTCCTAGCTGAACTCCCACAATATATTATCCATAAGTTGCAGAAAGTACAAAATTGGGCTGCCAAAATAGTTTTGAATGTCAAGAAACATGATTCTATATCAGTTCACCTGCATCAGCTCCACTGGTTGCCTGTTAGGTTTTCAATCAAATTTAAAATAAATCTACTAGTATATAAGAGTTTGAATTGACAGGCACCATCATATTTTGGATCAATGCTTAACTACCAGCAACATCAATGCACCACAAGATTGGCAAGAAAATCATGCATGCTACAAGAAAAAAGATCAAAACTCGTCTCAATGGGTGACCATTCCTTCAGTGTTGTAGCAGCAAAGTATTGGAATGAACCGCCAGATGATATCAGGAACATTGAACTTCCATTGGACATCTTCAAAAAGAAACTAAAAACTCATTATTTTAAAATAGCCCATTGTAGAGAAAAAGCGCAATGATTGTTTATTCTGAAATAGAATTGCACTATATAAATATGTTATGTTAAGTATGTGTTATAACAGTTGAAATTATGGATTGAAATTTTGGTAAAAGGTATTCGCCCATGTGAGGACTTTATAACAAACCAAAAATAACCAATTGAACTGTGGACAAAAATCGATGGTTATCTACATTTGAACTGTCACAGTCAATCTATAAAACATTTCATATCTCTGCTACAATACATAAAGTAACCACTTAGAGAGTACATACTCTTTGCCATGACCCAACATCTCCACTATTGCTTATGAGTTCAATGGCAAAACAATCCTTGATCCAGAATTGTTTGTGGATTATTCTCGAAATGAAAGAAGTTCTTCCAAGACCCACATTCTGTTAAAATTAGGTGTAAATCTGTGCATAATCTTACTATCATACAGACAAACAAACAGAATACTATGATCACATGAATACTAAAATCGACCTATTTTCTGCTGAATGGTAACACTAAGTGTATTTAACCACATAATTAATATTCTATATAGACAAAGACAATGAGATAAAACTTCTCATTTCTAAATCCGAATCTGTTGAGGGTATTGTAATTGCATCTGTAATTGCAGTTTTCTGAGTGTATAACTCAAAACCTATATTTCACACAAGATGGGTTCCATAACTTAAAACTATATTTCACACAAGGTGGGTTCAATAACTTAAAAACTATATTTCACACAAGGTGGGTTTCATAAATTAAAAAAACTATATTTCACACAAGATGGGTTCCACAACTTAAAAACTATATTTCACACAAGGTGGGTTCAATAACTTAAAAACTATATTTCATGCAAGGTAGGTTACATAACTTAAAAACTATATTTCACACAAGGTTGGCCCTATAATTTAAGAACCATATATCACACAAGGTGGGTTCCAAAACTTAAAAACTATATTTCACACAAGGTGGGCTCTATAATTTAAGAACCATATTTCACACAAAGTGGGTTCCAAAACTTAAAAACCATATTTCACACAAAGTGCGTTCCATAACTTAAAATCTATTTTTTGTACAAAGTGCGTTCAATAACTTAAAAAACAATCCCATGGTTCGGTGTACCCCTAGCTTAATCCTTCTCAAAAGTTATCTGCAGTGGTCTTCAAATTGCAGAATATTTTTTTTGCTTTGCTTATTTTGTTGTCCAGAATTCCAATTCAGCCCATAACAACACATGGGGGTGCTTCAATATCATTAACCTCTCTGGGCAGCAAATAGATGTTAAATGCCACAACATCTCAGGCATTCCGTGATACTGAAAAAGTTGACCCTGTAGAGGGAATTATACTGGACCATCGTGGATCTTGCATTGCAAAGTATACCTGACAAGAGAGTTTGGGAACTCACAACACGATAAGGGTGAGGAAACCGGAAGTGACGTCACAGGGAAGGGGCTTTATACCTGTATACCTGCTTGTGTGTCTTAACATTTGGTCGCTTGTTTGAACCCCTCAGAATGTTTCACCATCTCAGTCAATCAATTGCAAAAAAACAATCATTTGCAAACAAGCAGTATTTGATAGTTATGCGCCAAGCTGATTGGTAATTCAGTTCATCTCAAAGCAAGATCTTTCTTTGTTTCCGTTTTGTAACATTGTTAATGATGTTTATTTGTATTATAATATACTAACCCTGTGTCAAATAAAACATATAAACATCACTGTAGATACACTTTGTGACTTCGAAATTATGGGGACATTTTTGTTTGCTGTTCAAATTTGGATTGGAACTATATTTCTATCAGATCATGCTTCCTTTCAGATGTTAATTTTATCTCTTCACATGAAAAGTATAAAGGGATTATAAACTCATCCGAAAATAAATGTATTGTGAAATCTGGTGCCTTTCTATTGTAATTTATGTTATTAAATTAATATTTAAGTATATTTATAACAAATTTTGTTTATTTAAAACAAACACACATAAAAAGAATAGGTGTACAAAATTATCAGAAATACTCATCACCCAACATAGCAGACGTTATGAAAGTTGTTATGTGCCTAATCTGTTTACTACACTGCAACTCATATTTATTGCATTGCTGTGTCCATGAGCCATTGCCAGTGTAAATATTTTTTTTCTCTTTCATTCATATATTTTTTTTTCTTAAATTTAATATAAGTTATTACTGAATGTTAACGACCTACTTTGAAGAATTAACTTGCCGCGGAAAAAATGCCTCCTGGAAAAAATCCCCCATGAAAAGAATACCTCCTGCACTTTTTCTGACTTGGAAAAAATGCCCCCACAGGAAAATATAACAGGTTCTTGTCACATAGCAAAGTGTAAATATATCACAATGACTATAAAGGTAAACATACAATTTCTCTGGTTTTTCTCCGTTTTATATTGAATTTGCATCATACTTCATTAATGGAGTACAGTTTTTCATTCAGTGTCTTGCATTAATTTATTAAAACACAATAATTTGCTTTTATCCACTTTTTCCATACACAGTATTTTTTCTACTGCGACCTCTTCTATGAAAAAAATCTGATACACAGTATAGGAGAAACATGTTGATAATAAGCTGATAACTGACATTTATAAGCCAGATAGAGACATAATAAATAATGAAACATAATTTACCAATCCTTGTCCATTTGTTACAGCAGTCGGAAAAATGAATTTATCATACCGTCATCAAAATGTCATCAGTTCTTTACTGGACCATAGAACATTAAACTAGAAAGCACTCGAAAAACACAGACGACCTCCAGTGTGAGACATTTAAAAATAATTGGGACTTTTTTAGTAACCAAAACATGATCCGGATCTTTTCCAAATTTATTCATTTTGCTATCTTTTGGCCATGGCCCTACACACAAATTAATAAACACTAATTTACTACTTCTGGAGTGATTATGAGAAGAGACAGACTGAGAAACAAATGAATGCACCCACATAGTCTCTTTTGCGAAGGAAATTATTTCAAAAAAGATCAACCAATGTAGTTAATTTACTTTTGAGTAATCCACCTGATGGACTTACAGACAAGCTCTTTCATAGATTTAAAAAAAAGCTAAAAATTTAACCCTATGCCATAAGTAAAGGTAAAATAGGTTACATCTCAGAGCTTTAGTCTTTAAAGTTAATTTTCAAAAGTAAACTAATGAAATTGACAATGTCAAATACCCAGTTCTCATCACAGACCCCATATATTCATCTCTCAATTTCTTCTCAAATTTACTGGGGGGTTCCATGGTCTGTCTAACCTTGCCTCTAAGATCTCTTGTCTGCATGCATCTTTCAGAAATCAATTTTTGAATTTTGCAAACGTTTGAAAGGAAGCGAAAGGTTTCGCAAACAACAGGTTTTGCAAATGTTTTGAAAGGAAACAAAAGGTTAAAAATTGATGGGTACGAAAACTATTTATAATAGAGTGTTTTAAAAATGTTTAATGGATGCCGTTTATTAAACGTTTAATGACAAATGTTAGAAATACATTACAATGAACATAGTAATGTCTCAACAATATTTATTTGGCATTGCTTAGCAATATTAACCTTAATTGGGGTCAGAGGTCAAATTTAATATGTTTGGTGGTTGATCACGGATGAAAGTATTATTTTGATGCCTAATATTGTAAGATAGTGACTTACAAATTGTGCCCCATTGCAATTTTTGACAAAGCTCTTTGTTTGCAAGTGTTTGAAGGTAAACGTTTAATAAACATTCTGAAAACATGGGTACAAAATTATTTTTGATAGATTGTTTTCAAAATATTTAATAGAAAACATTACAAAAGCATTATGAACTGGTTGGTATGGGTTTGCTATTAAAATATTTTCACAGCAAATATTTGCAAAACATTGTTAACAAATGTTGTTTAAATGTTTTATGCATACTGCTAATCAAACATTTCATGATGAATGTTTAAAAAACATATCCAGCACAGTCTTCATTTCTTCCGCTATTTCATAAATGTTTAAAAATTGCTTCCAGTCAGACCTCAATTTCTCGAGTTATTTAAAAAAACCCACTACAGTGTAAATGTTTATTTGAAAATGTTTAGTAACCCAAAAGAGAGGGTTTTAAAACGTTTTGTGAACGTTTAAATCATTTAAAAGTTTTTAATGTTTACTGGGTTGACATAAGATCAAAGGGCTCCTGTCATAGTAATCATGGGTTTACATCAACTGAATTCACTCAACAAGTCAATCATGAATCGGGGCGATATATTCACATTGGATGAAATGAGGATTGTACGCAGCCCAGGAAGGGACAAAGAACTGTTTTCATGTAATTTTTTATCTCTTTACCACAAGATAGCAATTCGTTCCCACAAGTTAGCAATTTGTTACCACAAGATAGCAAGTTGTTACCACAAGATAATAAGTCATTCCCACAAGATAGCAAGTCATTTCCACAAGATACAAAGCTGTGATGGCTTACTATCTTGTGGTAACAAGATAAAAAATGATAGGAAAACAGTTCTATGTCCCTTCCCGGGCTCCGTAGGATCGTGGCTGACTGAGCTGGTTTTTTTTCAAGGTTTGACAAAATATGACTAAGTTCTGTCACCTCTGAGAGTTTTTGGTTTGAAAGTCTAGTATTCCGAGGACAACTTGGAATTAGTTGTCAGATCAAAGAAAAGAAATAGTGATCACTATTCAGAATTATTCAATAACATTACCTGTTGGGCATTTGTAACGTACAAGGAATGGAAGAATGTTTGGTTTCTGAATGAATTCTTTCATAATACACACATTGTTAATGCATATTCACTTTTAACGTTCAAATTTCATAAATTTACCAGCTGCAACTTTTCCCACAACCAGCAGATGCCATCTTGAAATCCGGAGTGCTCTTTCACAAATTGGAGACTATACTAGTCAGCATGGATAAATTTCAGGTTCTCGGGATTAAATCCGAGGTATTTCACTTCATTTCCTTGCACCAACTTACACAGTCCGAGAGTGGAATATGCTCTATGTGTCAAGTCTGTGGTTCATGTTCGGACAACCAGTCCCAGTGTAGTTCCCAGTCACTTTAGTAGACCGAGTTTCTGTCCCGTTGCCAATTGGTATTTGCAATACAATTTCTAGCTCTCCAGAAGCAACAAAAAATACACCCCAGACAAATCACCAATGTATACCATATGGCTTCTCTATTGAACAAAATGCCAAAACCTAATTCCCGGTGGGGTATTAGAGTTACAACAGTACAGTCTGTTGCTGTTATATATGATGATTTCAAGCGCGGGAGGTCAATACTGAAACAAACTGGTGAGGGCATTTCTCAGGTCTCCATGGGCAAATATACCATAGTCTTCTCATTAAGTTCTGCAGATGGTTAGTCTAATAAGTGGGTTATTTTAACAACCCTTCATCTAAAGTGATAGACCGAGTTTCTGTCCCGTCGCCAATTGCTATTGATATACTGATGGACACAATGGTGAGGGTCAGAGTTCACATGTACTTGTTTTCAGTGTAAATCTCGAAGTATAGGAAATTATTTTATTTACTTTAAAAAGTAATTATTATGTCCAAATAGCCGTATCTGGTTTACAGTACATATGCTGTTAAACTAAACTGCTTTTACAAACCAGGAATTTCTTTTGTAGATAACTATGTAATGTTGAAGGTTTGTTTATATTTTAAAACAGGTTGAAATACATACATTCCAGTTTGATTGGCATTAAATATTAGTGAACGGCACATATACATAAGTTAAAGAATTCAAATAACACTTTATACTTATTGTAATATGTGTAGAAATATGCCGTTCAAAATTTACACTGAAAACAAGCACATGTGAGCTCTGTCCCTCGCCATTGTGTCCATCAACATATCAGCAAGTATCAGTATTTGGTACAACATCGAAGTCTACAAACATAAGAGAATCTGGTTGTTTGAAATGATGCATTGTGATCATTGAAGGCTCTGACGGTCTAGTAACAAATCAATATATAGAGTTGCAAAATGTCTGGACAGGAAAGACAATCAATCTAATCACCACTGAGAAGTTGTGGATTGATTTCGGTTCAGCATTGTTTTCAATGCATTGCATAGGACATATAGTGAAAGATAGCTGAGAGGATAGTGGATAGAAGTCCATGCCACTTGGTCAAGATTTGCACTTTTCACCATCCGGTATAAACAACTCTCAACTCCCCCCCCCCCCCCCCCTTACATGCTTTGTGTCTGGCAAGGAATCGAAGTAAGGACTGATGAGGTGGGAAGTGAGTGTGTTACCCACCGTGTCACCTGCAAAATGTCAGTGTAAATCACTGAGTGCTGATATATGTACTATGAATACTTTTAAGTCCCTCAGTTCCGGTATGAATAAAAGCTGTGTACAAAAATATTTGAGCTAGGTATCCACTCTAAAGATTTAGTACCTCAGTTGTCATCAATTTTGGTATTGAATTACTTGGTTCTCATCCATGTGGTAGTGGGTTCTAACATGGTTACTTGTGGAAATCACTGAGGGAATTTCCCATTATCATCATAGCTGCTAAAAGGTTGCTGAAGAATTTACAATAATACCTGTATGGCACTGTATGGCACCTTATCACAATCTTTGATAAACTGTGGCTTCAGCTTGCTTTTCAGAATCCCCTCGCCATAACTTCTTAAACCCCAGGGGGAGGGGGAGGGGGGGAGGTTGGCCAGATCATACATAGCTTGCTTTTAATCTATGTGTCAAGTTTGGCTCAAACACCAAAAGCTAAATAAGCCTAGGATCTAAATCAATATATTTATTACTTTAAGGTGACCATAACTTCCTAAATATTAGGACTGTAAGGTGAACAGACCATAGCAACTTTCCTTTTGGTAGCCTTAATAAATGTGTCAAGTTTATCAGAATCAACACTATCCAATATTATTGTGGCGCAAATCCTACCTAAACTGTGACTCCTTGTTTCAGTTTTTAGTTTTCTTGAGGTCAGATGTCCACATGTCCCTGATATACTGGTACCTTTGGAGTCCGTTTCTGCCATTGGGTCACACTTGTCTAGCCTGCCCTTCCATGCTGTCTGAACCATAATGCAAACGTGAAATATGTTTGCAATAATGCACACTGTATTAGAGGCCTTTCCAGTCTGGGAGACAAGTAGGTGTATGGGAACATTATCAAAAATGCTTATAATGTAGTCAGATAGTTGTGTCTATATTATACATGTATATACAAATGCCTGTGGCAAGGCTAACACTTGACTTACATTGGTGGTACATTCTCTCATGTTTCAGAACTATGATGATCTTTGTTTTTAGGTGTAAGCTCTTGCAAGACTCTTGCTTTTTTCTCGTTTTTTTTTTCACCAGATTTTCATAAATTGGCATAGCGTAATGAATACCTGTCTCATCACTGTTAAGCAGCAACGGGCTACGTTAGTACTTGGATGGGTGACCATCTGAGTTCTAGGCCAGGCATGGGAGGTATCTGACTTGGAATTTGCTTTTGTCACGAGACTTTCATTAATCCTAGTTCATTGTATCCAACGCATAGCATCCGGTGGATGCTATGGATTTCGCTTCGTTATAATATTATAGTAGCCTTCTCAAATTTGCAGGATACATTCATAACCATAAAATCTTGCCTGGGAATATATTTGGCCTCATTGTGAAAAACCAGATGGCTAGAGATCTCAAATTTACAGGATATGTTCTTCATTACAAAATCTTGAATGGGAATATTTTTGGCCTCATTTTGAAAAAAAAACAAGATGGTCTCCATGGGCATTTCTTTGTCAGTCATGAAAAGTGCTTATATCTCTCTTATTATTGATCCTAGAGGCTTGGTATGTGAAGCCAACCTATAGGAAATCATGGGCTGGGAATCTTTTGATGTGGTCAGATTTGACCTTGGACCCCTCCTTCAAGGTCAAACGAGGACACCCAAACTTAAAAGTGCTTATAACTTGTTTGTTGTTGGTCCTAGATGTTTGGGATGGTAAACCAACTTATAGAAATCATGGCCTGTGAATCTTCTGATGTGGTCAGATATGAATTTTGGTCTCCCCCCCCCCCCCCCCCCCCCCCCTTCAAGGTCAAGTGAGGATAGTCAAATTTAAAAGTGCTTATAACTCGCTTATTCTTGGTCCTAGAGGTTTGCAATGTGAAACTAACCTATAAGAAATCATGGGCTAAGAATCTTTTGATGTTGTAGGATTTGACCTTGGACCCCTCCATCAAGGTCAAATGAGGATAGCCAAACCTAAAAGTCCTTATAACTCACTTATTATTGGTCTTAGAGGTTTGCAATGTGAAACCAACCTGTAGGAAATCATGGGCTAGGAATCTTTTGATGTGGCCAGATTGGATCTTGGGCCCCTCCTTCAAGGTCAACCGAGGATAGCAAAATCTAAAGTGCTTATAAATCTTTTTTTCTTGGTCCTAGAGCTTTGTAGTGTGAAACCATCCTGTAGAAAATCATGGGCTAGGAATCTTCTGATGTGATCAGATTTAACCTTTGGCCCCTCCTTCAAGGTCAAATGAGGATAGCCAAAATTAAAAGTGGTTATAACTCGACTATTCTTGTTCCCATAGGTTTGTAATGTCACACCAACCTATAGGAGATCATGGGCTAAGAATCTTTTGATGTGGTCAGATTTCACCTTGGGCTCCTCCTTCAAGGTTAAGCGATGGTTGATTGGCTTTGGTGAGTTTTCTTTCTGGTGGATACAGCTTATGAGTCTCATGTGATGTACTCTGCTCAACTAAAACAATTGGAGATATTTATCCAGAGATGTTTGGACCTATTTACATTAAAATTTTTCATCTAGCACATTGATTTTTAGTTGATGATGTTGCACAACCTAATTTCAACCTGTTATCAATGTCAGTAACTGACCTTGAATCAACTCAACTATGATGATGTCATAATGATGTCACGTGTGATGTCATACAAGATGGCAGTGAACAATAATAGGGGATTTTAGGGAACTTGTGTTTATAAACGTCTATAAACATTGACAACATTTATCGATGAAATATCAACATTTTACAGCTATTAAATGACCAAACTGGTTGAATTTGGGCAAACTGTGAAAGGTTGAAGGATTTGTAAACGTTTACCTTTCATCTATCAATGTTTAAAATGTTTACTGAACTATAATCAAATGTTTAAAAACATAAAGAAATGTTTTTGAAATCTTGTGATAAGAAAAAAACACATTGATTTCATATTTAAAATATACATCTTCTTTACACATAGTTTAGCTAAAAAATTAGTGAAAATATACAGATTTCTTAAAAACATTATAATTCAGAAATATTTATATTACAACATCTTCGCATCTCTTAGCTTAAAAGAATAAACACCTATCTTTAATATTATTAACCCATAGATACTGTCATGTAATTGCTTTTGTTTTTCTTGCTTTACTTAATTAGAAGAATAAATCTGTCTTATGGACAGTTACAATAATATATGATTATGCAAACAATAATAAACATTCATTGAGCAATTTAAATGTTTATGTACATAACACGATGTAGATTTACAGCAACAAGCATTAATCAACCTTATGATCACAATTGTTTTCACAACAAGTATACTGCTAGGAATTAAAAAAAATGTGATTGATTGTGATTCAAGATGCATAACTATATTAATTATTCAAAATGTGTAAACTTTTAACTGGGTACAATCATCCAAATTTTAATTTATCAACATACAAAAAGGTTTATATTATAAACCTCAATAAACATTGTATTTTAACCAGTAACATTTATAAATATTGATATATGTTTGCAAAAGAAATGTTGATAAACATATTGAATCTAAACATTTATGCCTGTACTTATTTATACTTAAACCAACTATCAACCTTTGAATAGGTATGTTCATAAACATTTATAAACATATGAAATGTTGACTTAGAAAATGATTAACTTACAAGTTTTTAAATAACTTTTCACAAATGTTTGATTTGAAGGTTGGGCCCACTACTTTTACTTTGTGATTAATACTGTCAAAATGTTTGCTTAGATAAAATTAATTTTTCAGATGCTGCCATTAATTGCCTTAAAGATAATATAAAATTGAAATGTAAAGCAACATTTGGCTGTTTTAATGCATTTATTAATGTATTTGACTGTTTAAATGCATTTATTAATGTTGATGTACATTTACTGATATTGCTGAACCTTGTCATATAACTAATGTCAATCAAAATGTCTGGTGTTGATGTGTTGAGTTAAATATTTTAAGATACACTCCAATTAAATGTAAAACACAAGACCAAAATCATTAGGTTTTCTAACCAGAGTGGTTAATTTAAAACCTTCCAAATAAATATATGAATATGTATATACATCAACATTGAAATGTTTATTTACATTAATTATCATTGGTTTAAATTGTTAGCCATGAAATTTGATAAATATAGATTTTAATGTAAACTTAAACTTATCCCACATTTTAATGGTTGAAGTATTACAATTAGTAGTTTCTTGCATACATCAAACTGATGTTTAGGTACATTAGAAAATTTTCCAATATTCATTTAAATTCATATTTATAAATGTTTATAAATGTTTAGGTGTCATCAAAGATGGCAGTTAGCAATAATAGGGGATTTTAAGGAACTTATAAAATAATTATAACATATAACGCCCAATAATAGGAATTGAATGAGCACTCAATTTTTAAGCCACTATCTCTCAAATTTAGACATAAAAATGATATTCTCATGCTTTGAGAGCCCTTCTTTATGATGTTATTTGTACTTTATAAATGAGAATTATTGGTTTTTTAAAATTTATAAGTTTAACAGTAATAATCCAATCTTAAGGTTTAAAAACACTGATAAACATCTTAATTCTATTTGTTGATCTGGTTTTCACTCTTCATCCAAACGTTAATCTGTCAGAATAAAATGTTTATAAGTATGTACTATTTAACATACTTACTCAAGTTTAAGTATTGGGTACTTTAAGAAAACATTAATAAACATTTTTAAACTTATGCTGCATTGATGATATTTGTATAAATAAACATTAATAAACATTGAAATTTTTTAAATTCCTCAACGTTAATATACATTGCAAATACTAACATTGATATACATTTACAACATAAAGGTTTATAAATGTTTTAAATCTAAACGTTTACGGCTGTTTTCATTTTTAAACCTAATATCATAATATTAATTTTATTATCCACTGACTTGCTTGAGCAGGAAGTAAAATGGCATCAAAAATGCCCATACCCCACAACCTGGAGACACTCTAAGACATTCAGGAAGAAAAAGCACGAAGACAGGAAGTTTTTCAGTTTATTTATAGTCGAAAAAGATAGTCGAATAGTTGAAAAAGATATATGGTTCAAATTTACGCCTCAAACAAGTCTAGGGGGAAGGCTACAATACGTATTACTCATGGATGATTTATTTATGCATATAATCCAAATTCCCAATCAGCAAGGCAGCTGGCGCATGTATCACTGAAACTGCTGAGAATCCTAAAAGCCACAAAAATGTCTGCATTCCCTTCTTTGTTTACAATGGACAAGAAACATGTCTGAAGGCTGTAAATCTTATCCTGCAAAAATAACACGAGGGACTGCTGATAAAACTGTGTTCATAGCCCCACATAGAATTTGTAAGATGTTTCAGTGATATTTTGTGGTATTAGAACAAACTGGAACTGTGCAAACCCCCTTACAAGCTGAAGCGATCTTATCTGCATAAACATCCAATTACGTGAAAGTAATGTAGCATTAATTGTTCAACTAGGTCAGGTTTTTTTTTTTTTTTGATTGAAAATTTTTAGCCAAGTCACTCCAGTGTTATTTTATTTCCATAAACCAACATGCATTCTACCTATATCTAAATCTACACTTATTTATGCTTCAGAGTGAAAGGCTAATCTGTCACAGAGTCAATAGCAGGCAGTTTAAAGTACTAATAAATTTTAGTGTATTTTGGAATTTGTAAACTGCTGCAATTAATTGTGGATTTATGCTGATAAAATTAACAAGCCTGTGAATAAGGTCTAGTCTGAGACATGGAGTAAGGCTATTGTTTTTAATCACCTGGGTTATCAAAACAGGAAGATGCTACGATTTCCCCCAGATGAAAGCTGTTCATCAAGGAAGATAGTCTGTGTTGTGTCAGCTGGAAAAATATAACTATCTGATCTGTACGTGTAGTGAATTTGTTTCTAGTTATATACCCGGCAAGCCACACAAACGTTATATGACATGATTTCTTAGTTCTTTAAAGTTAAAAAATATAAACCATTGAATTTAAACATTTCAAAATTTACAATATTTTACTGTATTTTTTCCATTTTTAAATTCTTATTGTTTACCCCCCGTGTATGAAATACCTACCAACAGCCTTTGCTTCTTGTCAAATATGCTGCTTATAACTTGGTAATTTAATTCGCACACCCTAAACTGGACACATAAATAATTAAGTAAACAATGGAATTAACCCCAGCCATTTGGGATTGCTGATCAATGTAAATACATGTATATTGAATTGGTAGCTGCATCTTGACTGGTCTTGTACCAATGTATGACACCCATTTCAAGCAGAAATTTAATTATCACCCCTAATACCCATGTCACCTTGTTACAAGTTTGCCACCCATTCAACCCAATAATATTGCCCCAAGGGTAATCTTATTGAATGTACAACTTAACTCTTCACTTGTGATGATCACCAGTAAAACTGTGGTGATAGCGAATGTTGGTCAAGATATTTTTATACTGTTGCTTTTCTTGTTTATTTTGTATTGTATTCAAAATTTATATACTCGGGTGCAATATCGCCTTTACTGCAGGACTCAAAGTGATACTTGACCCATCCCTACTGCACAAGTACAGTCTAAACTGCATAGTGACTGATATATCCTTACAGAAAGACAGAGGCTTGGTTATGACCATTTATCAAAGTTCCTGTGGTTCCTTGGTCTACCAATCAGGGTAGGATCCAGTGACAGACAACCGCCATTTTAAGAGTTATCCAAGACAGACTGAGAGGAACCTTTTCTCCATCAACTTCAATCCTGAATTCTGGTCGATTCGGATTGTAGTACGAACAGGGTATGGGTGCATGAAAATGGAAACAGACAGGACTTGACTAATTAAATCCTGGAGTCAGGATCCAGAGTTGGGATTGATTCAACACTATGTAAAACCCCTCTGGCTGACAAAAACATCATTTGTCACTGCAAAGATGCCAGCTACACATCACAGAGAAGAGACTTCTTACATCAGCTAGGGTACTTCTGGTTTTTATTGAGTTTAATGTTTTGATTTGCATCCTGATTGGCAGACAGAAAATGACACATCGGAACCCAGCACCACCACCTGCCCTACAGCCACTGGCACAGCCACAGCCCCAGCCAGCCCCCAGGAGAAGAAGAAAATCACCAAACCCCTGGGTCATGCCCTGGATCCTTCAAAGGCAAGAAAAAGGATGTTACAGCAACCTCCGCCGACCTCATACACACCAACACCCCAGGATACCTGAATTTTGTCAGGATGCCACCTGCCTTTTTTATCTCATTGAAGAACGCATACACCACCACATCAAGAAGTCAGTCACTAATTTCAGGAAGCCATTAAAAGTTGTACTGAAACAGGCATTAACTCTGAAACACCTGCCCACTGGAAAGACCTTACACCTCCTTGCAGTATCACTGGCTGGTTGGTCGAACGACCACCTCCAAATTTGTCGTCCAGGCTTGCCAAGCAATCTTGGTTTAATTCCACAACGAATATTTGCGGTGCCCTTATACCCCTATTGAATAGAAAAGGGTGGAGGAGAAGTTCAGAACCAGATAAAATGTCCCCCACATTGTAGGGGCAATAGACGGGAAGCACATCCTCATGAAGAAGCCAAAGAAAACAGGCAGTGACTATTACAACTACAAGGGCTTCTTGTCTTTTTTCAATAGTGGACTTGTGATTTTGGCAGCGCAAATATTCGTCTTGGAATTAAGCAAAGATGGCTCGGCAGGCCTGGGTGACAATTGTGCATATGCTGGTTCGACCAACCAGCCAGTGATACTGCAAGGAGGTGTAGGTCTTTCCAGTGAGAAATCGTATTTTAGCAGTACTAGAGGAGTCACCCTGTTACATACCTGTATAGCCATCCCACATTCACCTTTATTCCTCCAGTATGCAGGGTTTAATACATTTTCTGAGAGGACATGGCAGGTTTTTCAAACATTTTAAAAAAGCGACCCAAACTGTAAATCACGTTGTGTTGTATCAAACACCTCCTACCCACCTGTGAAACCCACTGCATGAATTGTGCCGAATGTGCCATACTACTTATGAGGTGACCTCGGAGGCAGCTAGTTCTGTCGCCGAGTAAAACCTATAACCACAGGGCATATCACCTGTAGTGTGACTGGGGCATAAATGAGCTGTGTGGTTGTAGCTTCTGACCTCAGCATGGAGAGTGGGACCTAGCTAGGTTTAAGCAAATCTAAAATGTGAGTTTAAAATTGGCTAGGTGGTCATGGGTCTTATGATACGTTATTGTGACAGTGGAACGGCAGTATTTAAATAATATTCTGAATGCTGGGTGGTGTACTTGACATTGTATTGTGAACGAGAAGTACATTAACAACTTGCATTTGTAACTTGAATATTTTAGGGGATAAATAGCATTTCCATCAACTTTTGTTTATACCTGTAACCTCTTAGTGGTTGAGGTTTATTTTATCCTATTTAGCTTCGCCATGTTACAGATAACCCCTGTACATATGCTCCTTCCACCACCCCAAACACACAATGCTACAATTATCATAGAACTGCCAAAAATCAATAAAATCTACTCCCTCCCCATCATACTTGCTCACACAGACGTAAGAAAAGAACCCAACCCAAATAAGGGCAGATCTGAATCAATGCTCACACAGTGAAATTATTCTCAAGCTTTCTTCACAATCATTTATTTTCTCAATATGATCAACACAACAACAGCACAGTTGCAATATGTTTACTTGTACTGTGAGTATTTGCATTGGAAGGTGTGGAATCAGAAATCAAAGGGGGGTTTTGAAAACAAACTGTCATGAAAGGACATGGACAACTTCCAAATGATTGTATTTTTTTCTTTTATGCAGTGCACAGTGATTTGGTGCAGAAACTGTCGTTAATATCAAGAAAATACTTGCACCAAGTCAACCACAGTAGTGTTTGTTTAGACGAACTGTAAGTGGGGGTATTCGGTGTTAGATTCTAGAAAGAGCACGTGTTATTATTGTGTGTGTCTGTTTTGGGGGAAAAAGACATCTCTTTGTTGTCTGGGGGAGTGTTGTGCCATAACTATGTTGGATTCTTAGAACAAATGTGGATAATATGTTTGTGCTGTTTACAATATACAGAGAAAAATTAACGTATAAGGTGTTGTGTTTTGAATCCGTACAGTATTTCAAAGAAAGATTTTATGTACAACCAAGGTAAGGTTTTATATTAGTAAACCATAAATACAAAATATAGCTTATGTACAATACAGTTTACACACGTATGTCCTGTGTATAATGGTGCATTTTAGTACCCATTTACAGCAGTCATTTATAGTAATGCATATGGCTATAAATAGACAATAAATCTGTGATTTTTTTTCTCTTTAAAATATGCTTACAACAGTAATATTGAACGTATATTAGTGACATTGGAATGCTGACATCAGTAAATATTGATTTTTCCTTTCTTTTGAGGTTGGGTGAAAGAGACATAGCTTGCATTTTTATGGGTAGAACAGCCAATGAAGTACATTACTTCTCCGTAGACCTAATATTTACTGTACTACTGATGCAAAAAAAATCTTAGTTGATTTCTAGCATTTATTTAGTAAAGATAATCCTGAACATATTTGTATGAATTATACAATTAAGTTATTTCAATACTTAAGATAGTTGCTGTCTTTTCATCATTAAGGAATTAAGAGTGTGTAGGTTAACCAAAGAATATATGTTTTATGTAGTTGTATTTTGATTCAATATGTAAATGCCAGGTTTGAATGAGGTTTTTGTTACATTTAAATATACAGTATTTACCCTTGCATACTTTTCTGTCTTCCTATTAGAATGATTCAGATCCAATGAAAGTTACTGACCTATATTAAATCAAAGAGAGTTATTTCATAGTTTGAATGTATTGTGGTTTATTGTTTACAGAATACAACAAACTGAAAGCCCTGGATCTTTAAACACCATTTGTAAATCCCATTACTCCAGTCCATACATACAAAGCAGTGTTATTAATTATTTACACAACCATATAGGAATCACATGGCAATATATTGCTTTGATTGTATTATTCAGCAGCAGGAATACTGTTAATGTATATAATCGTTGACTTACATTATATGCCAAAGTTTATTGAATCAAAGACCTGTAATGTGTTTACATTATAATACGTATTACTGTTTTAAAATTTGAATGTAAACACATGGTAGTTTAAAATCCCCCAGTGTAAAACATATGTGAAAGAGGTTGTGTTGAGTTCAGCATTTTATGAACATCCAGTCACGAAGAATATTTTAGAATAAAGTGTGTAGCACTGGGCTAATGATTTCGCTTTGTTGCAAAGTTTTTGAAAAAAAAATCCATAAAATATTGAATAAAATGGGTTGTCAAGTGTTTTGTTGCAGGAAGAAATATTGAGTTGTTCAGTAGATGTCAAAAATTACAAATCTGCTTCTTTATGGAGGACAACAAATTGTATAGTTGAAGTTTAATTCAAGTCGTAAGACTGTACAATAAACAAATGATGTTGGGTAAACTACAGTATTTAGTAGGGAGGAATATTGTTGAATTGGTTGATATAATCCAACACTACAATGGAGTCTAACTGAATCCTGTTATAGGTTGAATTATATACATGGATAAGATCACCTTAATCTATGTGCTGATAATTGGTAAGTCAGTTATTAATGCTTGAATTTAGGATAACAACACAGTAAATATTTAGTGTGTAAATGGCACTTCAGTAATAAGAGTAATAATGTATAAACAGTACAAAACGAAAAGATAAGGAAAGAATTGGTCTGGTTTCAGAAACAACAATCATCTTTGAGGAGGACTGAGCCACAATAAGTCGCCACCATGATTTGGATTTGATGTGTAGTTTTAAAGTTATGCACACGGACAAATAAACAGAAAACTTTATTAGAATACCCTTCAGGGGGTGAGAGTAATAAGAGAAAAAAAAAGAGTGTTCTTGTTTGATATCAGAAACTTTTTACAGATAATCTTGTAAAGTTTCCTAAAGTCAACAATAAATTAATTGGTTATAATTGAAAAAACTAAATAGTATAAACCTTAGTATTTATTGAAAAATGATACCCATTAAAGTGTAATGGTGAAATGATTACTGCTCATTCCAGTAAATTTCAATGGGAAAAGCCTCATAAAGGCCTGATATTTGGATGCAATTCACTGGAAATTCTAGGCATTAGAGCTCAACTGAAGATGGCTGATGGAGCGGTGTTTTTGGAAATTTTTTGCAATCACTTCCCATTTTGGTTAGCCTTGCTGAAGTCTCAAGTTTCTTTGCAGTTAGTGAAAGTTTTCAGTTCATATAATAGAGTTTCAGTTTCTAAAATGTACTCATACAAGCACTTACTTTTACAGCAGCATACAGCATACTGTCTGATACAGTTCTATCTCTTAACATGTATGATTACTTTATGAATACCAAATATCTGTGTGCATGTTTGAAAATATATCGTGCAAATTTGAGCCTTGAGCAAGGCTACCCTTTGGTCAGACCCTTACCTATGCAAAGAATTCCAAGAAGATCTGCTCATTAATCTAATCATTAATAATTTGAGTAATGTCAACCAGAAAGCCAAGGAATCGGTCATTACTTTTGAAGTCATTGTGAACACAGACAAACAACACATCCAAAAACATAACCTTCCAGTGGAGGCAATGATACAGAATGTACATTTGAAACAAAGGAGTAAATGAAGATTTCTAGGGAACTGGTCTGTTACATTCAATAATATTTCAATGTAGATCCTATGAACACAAACCAAAGTTATGTCAATCAGTCTAGTTCATGAAGAGAGTGGCTTGTGTCTTCTGCGTAAATATAACTTAAGTAGGTGAACAGACTAAACACATTTATAGACCTGGGTTTACCATCTTATTCCACTTTTTCAGTGGTATATTGATTCTTTGCAAAAAAAATAAGTATTTTCTAACTTTTCTTCCATGAATAAGCTTGTGGGTAGATATACAAGAGTAACAGTTCACTAAGTGCAGAATGACTTGACAAGGCAATTTGTGTGGGATTGTTTTATGCCAGAAAAAGGAAGAAAAAAAAGAACCCCCCCCCCCCCCCCCATTTATATATATGTATGTGTAAAGGTAGTAAAAAAGTGCTTGCCTAAGTGCAGTGTCATTGTTTTTATGGTTTACTTAGTTACTATTTTGGAGACTGCATATTACTAGCCTTCTGTAAGGCTCGAGTATCTTTGTCATTAAGAAGAGGTTTTTTTTCAGTTTACATAATGTACTCTAACATATTGTATAGACGTAGACCACAAACACAAGGCTGTGTTGAGAGAGGCAATGGAGATCTGCAGGTGAAACTAGGGAAGTAGCTGGATGAGCATGGTGGTACCTGGAGCTCAGCTTTACAGTATGTCACACATGCAATAAACACCTCCACTTCAGCAACAACAAAAGCCACCCCATATGAGGTTGTCTTTGGACAAAGACCAAGGAAAGATTTCTTCGTACTGCAGGAGCTGGCTAATCAGGGACAACTACATGAAGACGAAATAGGACCAGAGATGTTTGAAGATGAAGCAGCACATGAGCACCAGGTCAGTGATGAGGATGAACCATCACAAGTGGAGGATGAAGACGGCCAACCAGAACCAGACATTGGCACTGCACCCCATGCGTGTACACCCAAGAGGCTAGGCAAAAGAGGGAGAACCTTTGAACTTTTACAGGACCACCAGGTTGTTGCAACAGGTGTCCAACAACCAAACAGGCTTCAACTACATGGCCAAGAAATAGACCAGAACACACACACAGTTATAGAAATAACCAGTGTGATTGGCAGTGACTTGGCAACAGGTGAAAATAACCCATTTGAAGAACCACTTCAGGTGGGTCAGTTTGTTGCTTGGAAACTTGATGAGTTGTCTGAAGAGATGGACATGGAAACACCTCACAGAAAGATCCGTAAGCAAGCCAGGGATAACTATTTGGAAACAGCAAGGCGCTCACAGATTCAATATACAAACCAAAATAGACAGGTGTTTCAGGACTACAATGTGGGGGATGTTGTTGGCATTAAGATTCACCAGGCAGATCGTACCAACACAGATGCTAAGCTTCTCCCTTGCAAGGTACTAAGCATAGACTCCTCAAAGTCAACCCCATACCAGCTATACTGTGCCAGTGGGATCCTCAAGACACGTTACACCTCAGTGGACCTAGTCAGCATGCAGCAAGTTCGTTTTCCCGCACTGGAAGAAGTTGATCCTGAGACGCTCGGTGAAACCACAGTCATCCAAGCCAGCAGGGAGAATGGGAGGTGGACAGCAGCACCAAGTGGATCGGTTTGCTCGTGTAAGGGAAGCTGTATTACCAACAGGTGCAGATGCAAGAAGGCTCAGTTAAAGTGCTCCATAAAGTGTCACACTTCTGTAGTTGGACTATGCCAAAACAAGTTTTGAACTTTTATTTACTGTTCCAGTAATCTCTCCTCAAGATGTAAATTAACCAGTGTTAATAAACTAATGGAAATGTAATGTTTGAATATACGATTTAATTCACAAGTTATCGCTTTAGTGTGTAGCTTTAAAAACTAGTTGTTTCTTCTTAAACTTTACCTGTTAAAATTTTATATATTAAAGTAGTCTTAATTACTAGCTGTTTCTGCTTAAATTTTACCGTTTATAATGTTAAGTGTTCGTATTCGTGATTTGAAAATATACAAACATTAATAAATTACTTGCATGTACTGACTGTGTTTTAAGAAACAACAGATTTAGTCAAAGTTTCAGTTTAACTGAACTGAGTCAAAATAAAATCATTTTGATTTCGCCTAGGCGGATTTTAAATCCACCTAGGCAGATTTTAAATCCGCCTAGGCGAAATCAAAATTTTAATTTGGTCTAGGCGGATTTAAAATCCGCCTAGGTGAGATCACAATTTTAATTTCGCCTAGGCGAGATTACAATTTTGATTTCGCCTAGGCGGATTTAAAATCCGCCTGGATTTTAATTTCGCCTGTGACATATACATTCTGGTTTTTAGGCTTCTTTTAAGACTCTATCTTGTCGGCTTATATTGACTTGCATATTGGAGGCCTTTGTGAATACAGAATTTTTGTTTACACATTTCAAGATGCTGTTGATACAAATGTGGGCATGAAACAAGGCTAGTAATCCACAAAACACCATGTACTGTAATTGTCTCAAACATGGCTATGGGTTAAAATTGTTTCCGGGCAATTAGAAAACATCAGTAGTAATTTTAACTCTGGGTGTCAGTGACTGAAAGAGAGAAGTCCAAATACATTGATGTACTTGGAACAAAATTGTATATTTTCTACATTTACTGTAAGCTATCATTCATTAAAACTAAAGTTATTATTTTGTAAGGTTACTCCAGCCATTCCAGATTTCTGTGTATAATAAATCTGTTAATTTGATCTCACTGTGTATTGAATTTTGCAGATTTGAGAATTCCTTGTGGCAGAAGGACAATAATTAGCAGGTGAATAACTGGCACAAGAGCACAGACTTGGCATTTACTTGCAGGAAAGAAGTTGATCCCATTAAAAAGGAGTCCTTTCCAGTGTTATTGTTTATGGTCTGCACCTGGATATATTGATTGGGAGAGACCACATGGTGAAAAATAAACAGTACACAGTAAACACATGGAGAGAATCAGCAGTTATTGAGTCAGTAATGTTTTTATATTAAAAACAGGCTGAATCAAGGATATGTTTCACAGGTTTTAAAGAAAAAAGTCTATGTGGAAGTTAGTGAGGAGTTGATATTTTGTTTATGCGGAGTCACAAATATTTGCCCTTGTGGGGGAATGAACTTTGGGCTCTAAATGTCATCATAGCCTTTGTCTGATGGTTTGTGACACAGTATCATTCATTGTTGAACTTTAGATACATCAGAAGCATGTGAGATGTATTTTGTATTCATTATACACTGATGGGTATGGTTTGTAATCAAAAGTGTTACATTTGAAACAGTGAAATAACTACAGAGCTATGTCCACTATATATTCTTAACATTTGTGATATTCATAAACTGGATTAATTAGAAGGATTAGATCAAAGGGATTACCACAAAGAAGGGATTTGTCAATGTAACCATTTTCATGATATAACCACAAGGGGGAAATCCATACACACACAATGCCTAAACTAGCCCCAGCCTATAGGGGTCCAGCCATTGTTATGGCTGTTGGGACATGCTTTGCCCTTGTAGGAAGCATCCCAGTTGCTATCACCTTTGCCCTTGGCAACAAAACGTCAGCAACTATCATCGGTGTAGGATTCATTGGTTTTGGGATCTTTCTCATATTGCCAGGGATTTGCTGGTGTATGTCCATTCAGCACAGAACCTATAAGTACTGGCTGAGAAGAAGAAGGAGCCGAAATAGGTCAGAAGAGAAATCAGCATTAAATGGGTGAGTATGGTTAAATTTTATACCGACTGTGTTATGCATGATATGTAAACCTTTTGAAGTGGCAAGAATGTATCCATTTGATGTAGATGGCCCTGGGTTCAGACCTTGCGCCGATTGTGGAAAGTGTAAGTAATTCTTTGGGCCTTGTGGGCCATATGGTCAGGGATTTTGGGCCTGTCCCCCAGATTCATGACCTAAAGTGATGCCATTAGAGTACAGGAGATTTGGCAGAAGTTGAAGATGCCAAATCATAGGTGATTTACTTCTGCATTGCTACCAATCATCACTGGGTATCACTTTAATCAGGTATAGCCTGGCAGAATTAAAATATAATATAGCTTTAGCAACCATGTACCTTCTAAATGTAGGACACATGTACGGACTGAAAGGAACAAACACACAGAAGAAATCTTTGAAGATATGAAAAAAACAATCAAAATATTGTGTTTTACCATAAATAACATGGGTCAGACCTGATTACCAGTAAATCTGTAAACATAATATTTGTTTTTAACATAATATTCATTTTACAGAGATTTGAGATTTTATTTCAGATGAATTAATTTTACATGAGCTGCCATATTTGCCCCGCTGGCACTTCCAGTACCCAGATTCAGGTCTGATATTTCACCAGAGATACCTTTGGCTTTCACAAAGCTTCCCTAAGATAAAGGTCACCTTACATTCAAGGATTTCCTTCAATTTCTCCCTCCTTTAAATATCTCAGTTTCACAAAGCCTCCTTCCTTAAAGGAGACCTTTAAAACTCCCTTAAATTTAAAGGAGGCTTATGTGGGTGTTCCACCACACGACTAAGGCTCCCGATTAAGGGTTTTTGAGGGTCGGTTTGAAATATTTGCTTAGTCCCAGACCTTCTGTAAGGGTCGGTTGTGGTCGGTTGGGGCCGTGTGAGAAATCAAACATGTTTGATATTTCACACGACCCCAACCGATTATTTTTTCCCGCCATAAACAAAATGTCCAGTCCCAGGCGTCCTCAGGCCTCCTCAGATCAAATTTACACAGTCCTATGTGGTCCCAGGCCGCCTGCGACCCTTAGTCGCCGACCCTTAGTCCCAGACCCTCTATTCTTAGTCCCAGGCCTCCTGCGACCCTTAGTCCCATTGCAAAACAAAAATCGGCTATCTCGGTCTGGGGACGCCTGGGGACGCCTCAGGACACCTTGTGGGGTCGGGACTTAATCCTGGGTTAGTCGGCTCTTAGTCCCAGGAGGCCTGAGGCGTCCTGGGACCCAGTCGGTTTGTCTACGACAGGATCGTGGTTCAAACCGACCACAAAAATGGCTTAGTCGGTTCTTAGTCCCAGACCAGTTAGGGACTGTCTGGGGCCTCCTGGGGCGTCCTGAGGCCGATCTGTAGTTAATCCCAGACCTTCATACCGATTCTGTCTTCCACCCCATTGGTCAATTTTTTTTCCATTTTTTCCAAGACTACCCACGATTAAGGGTCGCCGACAGGATCGGGGCTTAATCCTTTGGTGGAACAAGGGCATAAGTGAAACTGAATTGTAAGGTGACCTTCCCAAAGGAAAAAAAACTTACTTTACTAAAGGAGGTCCTTTCCAAAGGAGCCTTCCTGAAACCGGCTGTTGGCCTGCAATTTTTTGTCCTCAGAACACACCTCTCATGAATAATAATAGCAGGTTATAAACAACATTTTTGACATTTTTTTCCTGCAGAGGTAATGTGACTTTTATTGGTCTTTATGTTTTGAGCTCTGAAGCTCCTGAATAGCTCCATGGCAGCTATGACATACATTGAGGGTCTGTTGTGATAAGCCCCCAGTTTTGATTTGAGGTCTTGATTGAATGGTAAAACTAAGGTGATTAGGTGAAGCAGACTTTAGAGTCGAAATCAATTTGCAATCAATTTTTGGGATTATAATATGTTGCGACTACAAAGCTGGGTGGAGATATAGTGCACTTGTTCATTATTGTTGTCTATAGGCATTTGATTGAATATAATATAGGAAAATTTTCACACGGTCAGTGCACAACTGTATCACACTATGGCGATCTATTCATCAAATGGAATTGAAGCTGTCTAAAACAGGAAATTGTTAATGTAGACTTTTGCAGGAAGATATTTTTTCAATCATAAATTATCCTGCCTTTATGCTTATTATGTGGGCCACTGTATGGGACAATTTTATGATGGTTACTTCCTGCTATGTTGAGGGAAACTGATGGGATTTTATACTTTTTTCATGATCAATTTGAACTTCATTTTAATGGAGTAATATGATCTTAGCTGTTTTTTTTGGTCCAAGCTTAATCGACTTTGGGTTTTGGTTTCCAGAGCTTACTATTTATTTTTAGTGCTCAGATATATGGGATAGGCTGCTTGCAAAAGTCTATCCACCTTAGCAACCCCAGGCCCCCAATGTCTTCTCTGGTACAACCTGGATATGTTAATGGCCTTGCTCTTATTCAGTATGTTTATGGATAGTTGCATCTTAGAGTCTGTCATGTGATGTGAAATTAAGCGCTATGAAAGTTCTTATAAGACAGTTGCATGTGTCAAAGTATGAAAGTGAGATTAAGAGAAATCTGCAAATTTCCACTTGGGGAAATTCCAATCCTTCTTATTTAAGTCCAAGCAAGAAAATAACAAAGATGACTAATATGTTTTGCTGATACAACTTTTGAAGCAGTGGCAATTATAATTTTTGGGGTACAGTGCTAACAATCAATCTCATCTATGACATTTTGGATTTACATCTTTGCCTTAACTTAAATGAGAAAGTTGGTTGGTGGTAGTCCCCCCCCCCCCCCCCCCCCCCCCCCACCACCACCACCACCACCACCACTGCTCCGGATATACTTAAGCTCCTCAATGGTGTAGTATTAATGCTTAGGGTTTGGCTTTTGAACAGGACATGAAACCTTAACTTTGACCCTCAAAAGCTTTATTAGTTGTCTTTTATATGGAGAGTGTATATTGTCAGCAGGGCTCGTGACAGTCACTTTTCTTATGCAATGAATTTCATGAGAAATTATGCCAAATACAAATGAAATTTTTGTAATCAGATTTTAGGAACCACCAGACTGTTATTCTTTTGTTCTGTATTCCAGTGGCCAGTCTGCTCTTGTGGATGAGGAAGAAGGAGTTGGAGAAGAACATCCAGATGAAGAAACAGATGCCAGATAACATAACCATGTGGTTACATATATAACCACATTCCATGATATAACCACAATCACTCAACATAACCATCTCCAATTACACAGGGCTGGGTATTCTCGAAAATGAAACATTTATTCATGTTTGCTGAGTTCGCAAGCATATGAACATATATTATACAGAGCTTTTGTTGCCTAATGGGATTTATCTAGTCAATTAAAATGTCGAATTACTGATTAGTGTCTTGTATTTCACAACATACAGTCTGCTGATGCCTTAATAGTCACAGGAACACTAATGGAAATGGATCACTGCTCAGAATCATTCAGAAAAGAATAAACTAATAGAAATAGTGCAGGAATTTGTATAATCCAACAAGAGAATAACCATGTTATGTATGTTATATTTAATTCTGTGCTGAGAATCTCAGTAGATTATTCCAGAAAACTTCTTGTCTTGCAATACACTGTCCCTGGTGTCTATAGCAACAAACAGATTAGTAGCCAGAGATATGTAGTTGTGGCATCATCCAAGTGAAGTAGATTACCTCTTGTAAGTCAGAACTCAAACAACAAGAAACAAATTTAAGACTGGTCCATTTCAGGCTTGCTTTCCCATCGCCATTACTATTTCTTCGCTGATAGATGCTGATTTTGGTTTTGACCAATTTGTCATTGGACTGTTCCTTCTTGGATCTACAGCACTATAGATGATGCTGACATCAATGTGACCCTATAAATGATTTGAATCAATTAATGAGGGTCGCAAACTGTAGAGGGTGATCACAGCCTTGTGTCACAAATGTGAAAGCAAAACTTATAATATTTAAGTTAGTGGCAAACCGCATGCATAAACTGGTGTTGCAACACACGGAAACAGGGATTTAATTGTTTGAAAAGGTTACTTTGCCGCAAACTGCAGCTGGAAGATAGTGTTGCGGACATGAAACTAAAGTGTAGTGCATGTTGTAGTATCAGGAAAGAGTGGTTTGATGTTGGTGATAGTTACAGAATAAAGAATGCTAGTCATATACCTGTTATGTTCTATAATGAACACATTGACAAATGTGTGGAATCTTTTGCAGTTTTCTTTGGTTATTTAGTTATCCTTACGAAATGGATTACCATGCTGTGACACTTGAGTCTGGGTTTGAGCTGTAAAGGGTGAAATGTTACAACAATAAGATGTCTACCACTGGAAAACCAAGCAGCTAGATGTAAAATTCACTGAGTTTCTACTACAGATAGACAGCAGTGATGCTAAGTTGCCACTGGCTCTTGAAACTGTGTCCTGCTTTTGGTTTCATTTTGGAAGAAATAATGAAAAGCCTAAAGAATATGTAAGAACCGCTTATTGAAAATGTCAATATTTTAGTCTTTATAATTGCAGATATTTCATCAAAACAATGAAAATCCATAAATTTTGTTTAATATTACATTTTTACTTTATTTAAGGTCAAATGATAATTGATTAACTTTGATAATTTCTTTGGAAAACTTTTCCGATTTTAAGTTACGGTTCATTGACACTTACAGTGAAGTTTCTCTGTACCATTGACAACTATGGGAAATACCCGACTTTGTCTCAAAAGCGCTGGATACTGCATTTGATGAAACATCCAATCTACCACAGTATCCAATCACAATAAAATCTAAAAGTTTGTAAATTTTGAAATATAAATAAAGTAGATGAAGATAAAAGGAGGGATTTCTTCAATGGGAAGTGTTACATGTTTATTGGTAGATTTCACATACTGTGGTAAATTTTCACATTGTTTTTTTGGCTCCATATTTTTGGAGATATGCAATCTCTGTACTGCCTATTCATTTTATAGATGTGGAGAAAAACAATGCATTTTAATATTGCTTTTAAAACTGTCATCATGTACATATATTTCTGTGTATTATTTTTAGCAAGTATCTGCTCCCGAAAGCATGAATTGAATTTTTCTTGTCTGTCAGTTCATATACCGTAAATTTCCTAAATAACGCCCAGGTTCAAATAAACGCCTGGTGTAAATTAACGCCTGGTTCCAAGCACACTGTTTACAATTTATAACACTGTTTTTGTATTTCAAAAGAACGCCTGGTTCAATTTAACACCTGGTCTGATGTCATTTGAAAGTGATTAACGCCCAGGCCATATTTTGAAAAAATACGGTATATTTAAAGCAGATGATGTTTCTTTCTTGTAAAGTCTTTTTTTTTAGTTTAAATTTTTTTCTTTAAAGTATTTTTTTATGAAAAAATTTTCTTTTTTCATATTTCATAAAAAACACAAGTTACACCAATGATCCATTGTTATTGAAAAGAACAATTTCCCATACTGAATGAGATAACTAAACAACTACACTTTATTTTAAAACGATTTTCAAATTATTAACTAATTTTTTTTCTCAAAAAACAATTTTCAAATTATTAACCAATTTTTTTTTTCAAAAAATTGAGCCATTCCACAGTTTCAGTTAGTTTTTATGATAAAAAAATAATCCATTAATTCCAAAGTGAAAAGTAGTTTTTATGATAAAAGATAATTCATTAAAATCAAGAAAGTTTCTTTAAGGTAGAGAAACAGATCTTGGTTTGTTAGTCTTCATCAAGTATTTGAAAGGGGTGCGAAATCCTTATGAAATCAGTTTGTGATCAATAAGTGCAAATACACTAAAATACCACTGAATGAGTTGCTTTTAAAACTGTCAATTAGGGCAGAGGTGCTTAGGGCAAGCTCAGTAACACCAGTATCTCTTTATCCAGACAGTTTTACTTGAATATAGTGACAACTCTTTACAACCGGCTTCTCAAATGACTGTTCATATACTTGTGGGAAAACACAAAATGAGAAAAAAAAACCCTCATTAGAGGAAATTATTGAGTTTTATCTGGTATTTTTGTATATATCAACACCTCTGTTGTGACTTCTTTGGTTAAAACTGTCACATTTTATTTTTTTATGAAATTCACTTCATGTAAGTAATTCAATTAAGGATATAGTAGACTGAGATTATTTTGCTGGTATCCTGGGCATGGGAGAGTGTCACACTGGTGAGGTACCGAAATGTCAAATCTACTACTGACCTTGCCCTACTTGTCACTGCATTTTATCACATCTTTATAAAAACTCTGTGACTGTGGGGGAGACAATTAGACCAGGTACTGGCCATTTGGCAAGAACTGTTCCAAATTTGTAACCAACTGGAACTGTTAGTGGAGCAAATATGGTTGGATGATGTGAAGAAATTTTCTGTAAAGAATTTACAGAAATATAAAATGGTCAGTTATTTGTGAAAATAAAGAAAATGATATGAAAAAGTAATTCCCGATAGACATATTAGACTGAATACTAAGGGTTATTGATGAATTTGACTGCTGCATCAGCTATATTTTAATTGTTTTTCAGTTACACATTCTCACGTGTTAGGTCATGGTCTCTTTATGAATTTCTACGTAAACAAGAATTCTACTTAATGCTAGTCAGAATTCTATTGATAGGATTTCAAATACAAGTACATGTATATCATTTGCTGTGCAGTGGCCAAAACTACTTTTTAGGCTTTTGTAATAATGTTTAATATTTTAGAAAAGAATTGCTAACTTTCTATGGATCTTGGGTTAGCAATGTATATTTTGTTTCACTGTGTATATAAGACATATCTTACTGTTCAGTGTTGACAGTAAAGGCTCAAGTAGTACATATATAACTGTGTGTGAGATTAATATTCACATATCTCAACTTCTTGGACATAATTAAAACTGTGTTTTAGACCAATGTTTCAAAGTTTGTTAAAACATTTGTCAGTTTATCTTGCTGTGTTGTTTGTATTTCTTTGCCAACTAATTAAGCGTCCCTGAAAAGGACGCTTATTTGGTTTCGCGTCAGTTTCCTCGCCGCCGCCGCCGCATTATGGTCTCCCTTGAATATCTCTCTTATTATTGGAAGCTTTTTAACCATATTTGGCGGTTATGTACCTTAGGCATGGGAAAATTTTTCCACATACTTAAATTTGACCTTTCATCTTTATCATGGTCATGTGATCAAAAAATAGTTTTTTCGGGTACACCCGCCCTTCATCGCAGTTCAGGAAAATCTACTGACCGCAGAGGCTTGTAACTTCTTACATGTGTTCATACTATCAAAAACGCCAGCCGATTAGATTTTGGGAGCAATCCGATGAAAATTGACCAATTTATGGGCGATTTTCTCACAGGTATCAATCAGAAAGCTTAAAATTCATGTGTTATCTTCTTAAGTATTGCATTTAGAGCCATAAAATGTATTGGGAGGTAGTAGGAAACCATATGTGGAGAGTCTAGAAAGCAAGTCAAATTTTCCCTCCGGTCCACCTGTAGGGGTCAAACTGGGGTAATAAAATAGCCAATTTCGTCTTTTTCCCTTATATCTCCTTTATTCTTGCTTCTACAGCTTTAGAATGTATTAAGAGGTATTGGGAAACCATATGTGAAGAGTCAAGATAGCAGGTCAGATTTACCCCCAGACCCCCCTTATGGGTCAACCTGGGGTCATAAAATAGCCGATTTTGTGTTTTTGCCTTATATCTCCTTTATTCTTGCTTTTACAGCTTTAGACTGTATTAAAAGGTATTGGGAAACCTTATGTGAAGAGTCTAGATAGCTGGTCAGATTTACCCCCGGATCACCCCTTATGGGTCAAACTGGGGTCATAAAATAGCCGATTTTGTGTTTTTGCCTTTTATCTCCTTTGTTCTTGCTTTTAGAGCTTTAGAATGTATTAAGAGGTATTGGGAAACCTTATGTGAAGAGTCTAGATAGCTGGTCACATTTACCCCCTGATCCCCCCTTATGGATCAAACTGGGGTCATGAAATAGCCAATTTTTTGTTTTTGCCTTATATCTATTTTATTCTTGCTTTCAGAGATTTACAATGTATTAAGAGGTATTGGGAAACCTTATGTGATGAGTCCAGATAGCCGGTCAGATTTACGCCCCCCCCTCCCCTATGGATCGAATTGCAGTCATAAAATAGCCGAATTTGTGTTTTTGCCTTACATCTACTTTAGTCTTGCTTCTACAGTTTTAGAATGTATTAGGTATTGGGAAACCTTATGTGAAGAGTCTAGATAGCCGGTTTACCCCCTGACCCTCCCTGATGGGTCAATCTGGGGTCATGAAATAGCTGATTTTCAATTATATCTAAATAGACATGAGCATTATTCCTAAGATATAAATAGGCTTGTGGGAACATTGACCTTTTATTTACTCATTGGGATAGATGTGGTCACAGCATTGTGTCATAAACTTCTTGCCTTTCCAAAGGCTCAAATTTTACTATGCCTTTTTCTAAAATGTAAATACGTATATGGCATTTATAAAGCACTGTTACTCTTTAATTAAGTAGTTTTATGGTGTAATTTTCAACCTATTATAAGTATTGATGCTTTATGCTTTCTGAGCCAGAGCATTTATTCAATTAACTTATCACAATTTATAACCATAGAAAACAAAATAAAGCTTAAATTTTTCTTTCATGTTAATGCATAAACTTCCACACTGTCTACTTAACTTTCACTTCTTCTCTCAGCACTGCATGTTTTTATTTTCAAAAACCTTTTTCTACTGTATATTATATTGCAGTGAACCTTTTTGGGATGCTTAGTTTTTATTAGCAAAAACATTCTTCTACTTTACAATAGAGATGAGACCGTAACATATTTTCTTTATCGGTATCCCATCAATACAAAAAAAACAGGAAGTCAGTGAATATATAACCATCTTGTGTTTTAGTGTTGCTCCAATTCAATACGCCCACTATCAGGAAGTGAATAAGTATAAAACAATCTCAAGAAAGTGGGTGAAAAAGCCAAAACGTGTATGCAAAATAAGATTGGAACAAAGGCTAGAATTTCTTCGTTTTCATTGTATGTATGTTTTTATGAGCCGACAATCACCATCCTGGTTATAATGATCATCTTGTTACAGTATTTCAGTTAACTGATCTTGCTACTTTGTATCAAGGGAAAAGTTTTCATTCCGGAACTGAAAATCGGAGTCAATTTCATTTTTGGAATATTTAGATGCGTGGTCTGCAAAACAAACAAAACAAACAAACCCAGCTGGTTGCTGAGGTGTTAGGTACTGTCTATGTGACAATGAGATCCTCTTTAAACCCTTATATATACAACAGTGTTTTACAGTTTTATTATGTCTATTAATTATGTGGCAGTTGCCATGCATAACTTTGGAATATTTACTTTAGACCCACATTTCGGATGAATGTTTTTCAGTGCTCTTTGATATATCCTCACTTCCTCATTAACAAATTTATGGCAAAAATAATGAAAATGATGTGAAAATAATATTAGGCAGAGACATCTTACTGATAATTAGGTCTCTCTCTCAATTATTGTATATGATGAAATAAAACTGTAGTTTTATGAGGATTCGGTTCACTAGTTTGTAATGAGTCTCTCAACATGTTTGACATGCTGTGTTGTTCAGTAATTGCATTCCCTGGGTGAGTCCTTGTGAAAATTGATTTTTCTATCAGCAAATTTCCAGTTATATCATATACAACTGTGATGTTATTTTTGATTTTAGTGTATAATGGTTTCAAAGTCTCTGTACCCATGGAGTGTGTTGTCTTCTCATTTCACATATTAATTACTCCATGCTCTTTATTATCTCAGTTGTATGACTAGAAGGACTTTAAAGTTCCTTTTATGAAGATAAATGATAATATTGTGTCTGTATTTAATTCTGAGAAACTGCTCTGGCACATTAGATATTTGTTGGAGCAATTGTATCTTCCAATTCACTCTGTTTTTTTTTGTCTTTTCTTTTCTTGACAGAGTATTTCCTTCTTGCTTTTAGTGCAGTCTGTAGTTTTAAAGCTACTGCATTTACACTTTAACTTAAACTCCTTTATATATATATATATATTTTAATGATATTTATTGTTCTTGGTCATTCATTTAAACAAAAACATTGTATGTGTATTATGTACCTTTGTTTCTATTGTTATAAATCATTCACACTATAATACACTTGTGATGAAAATGTCTGGTGTTTTTTTATGAATTCAAATAAGTAAAAACACTGAGTTATACATAGACTCATTGAATACCTTATAAAGTCTACAATTTGGGGAGTACATTCTTTCTCGCAGTTTGTTTTAAAGCCCAAAGCAGCAGTATTGATTTGTGTCTTGGCAGGAGATCTATCTTTTATCCAGTGTGATTGTTCCCCAGCAACAAAGGTATTCATTAAATCTTTGCTTTGGGGCCATATGTGCGCTGACTCATAAGGAATGCTTGCAATTTGTGGTAGTTTTAATTCAAGGTCTTCAAGTCTTGGCCTCTGTTTCCACAGAGACAGAAAATCCAGAATAGCCTAGTGGTTTGCAGGTTTGACATCTAATCACAGGCACTGGCAGTAACCTCTGTTAAGTGGCAGTGCTGTAGGCCTGTTCTAATATGACCCTGAATGTTGAATGGGAAGTGAAACCCGAACTTTGACCTTTGGTCCACACAGAGGTCAATCTCATTTGACCAAATACTTCTAGTTTGCTTACTTAATCATTATTTCCAGATATCAGGGCTAAGTCTCAGTGGAGAATTTTTTTTTCAGTGGTCTGATGTATATTCTTACTTATTGAGATCAAATCTTTCTCAGCAGAGTTTGACTTAAACGTATTTGAATTTACTTAAAAGAGGTCAATCTCATTTGACCAAATACGTCTAGTTTGCTTACTTAATCATTATTTCCAGATATCAGGGCTAAGTCACAGTGGAGAATTTTTTTTTCAGTGGTCTGATGTATATTCTTACTTATTGAGATCAAATCTTTCTCAGCAGAGTTTGACTTAAACGTATTTGAATTTACTTAAAAACTTGAACCTTTGGGTGGTTTTTCGTTTCACTTTAGGCGTGTAATTCTTGGGTCACAGCTTTCTTTGCTGTTGTTGCAAGCGACAATCAAATTGGCTCATCTACATTCGGTTGTGGATGTTTTACGCTTTTATGTCTTGGTAGGACATCTTTTGCACAATGCAATGGGAATCCCAATTGGGTAGGACATGCTAGGCACAGCTCAGTGCCTAGCATTGAAGACAGCTTGTCTGAAAGGTTTGAAAAAGCTGTTATATGCTCCTATGAGCTGTATTAAATGCTACGTGCTGGTAGGGTGAAGGGGTGGGTGTGGAGGGGGGGGGGGGTGTGATGGCCGTACGTCACGGCTCATTCTTTAACATGTACCACCAAGGTATGAGGTCTGTGTTAGAGTAATAAGACAAGGACATCCAGTGGAAATCATATACTTACAGAAAAACCTGCACAGAAAAGTCTGACTTGGGCATAAGGAGTTTATGAAATTTTCCAGCAATTTTGCCCAATTTATGATGAATTCAGCTTCATGGCAAAGGGAAAATCTTGCTGATATGAATCATATGGACATGTATCGTGCTTATGGATTCATTGTGAAAGATCTAAGGAAAACTGCAAAGAATAATTCAGAACTAGTTGAAGTTATGTCAATTATGTAGGCTATTATTGATTTTTAACCCCATCCCATAAAGACTGGGGTTATAGTCATCCCCTGTGCTGTCTGTGGGGGAGTATAAAGCTTGTGTGTGTTTCACAGCCTAAAGCCATGCACATATTTTCAACAAATTTTAAGAGTATGTTTACCCCAACAGGATCTAGAGTTGATGAGGTTTTGGGGGTATCTGGTAACTACTGTTGCCATGGCAACACTTTTAACATATTGTGGGTCTTAAAGTTTGTGGGTGTTCCACAACCTAAACCATTCACCAATTTTCACCAAATTTTCAGGAAATGTTTACCCCAAGAGGATCTAGAGCAGATGAGGTATTTAGGGTGGTTTGGTACTAACTGTTCTTTTATGGTAGCACTTTTAACATTTTTGGGTCTTAAAGTTTGTGGGTGTTGCACAGCCTAAACTCATGCATGGATTTTCCCCAAATTTTTAGAATATGTTTATCCCAAGAGGATCTAGAGCTGATTAGGTTTTTGGGGGTATCAGGCAACATTTTGGGGTTTAACCTTTGTGGGTGTTCCACAGCTTAAACCAGTGCATGCATTTTCACCAAATTTCTGGTTATGTTAACCAAACCGGATCTAGAGCTGATTAGGTTTTAGATGGTATTGGCAAAAGTTGTTGCCATGGCAACACTTGGAATACTTTTCGGTCTTAAAACTTAATTGAAAAAGAAGCACTATTAAACCGATGTTACTACAGTTGCATTTTTATCTCCCACTGGCCAAGGTCAGGGCTGGGAGATTAAGAAATGCCTTCTGTGCATCAGTGCTTGCATGTGTGCGTTTGTTACATTTTTACATCAACCTGTATATCTCGCTCATTTATGAAGATATATTCAAATTTGCAGAGACTGTTTATGGCTGTGAAAACATGTAAATTTTGTACTCATTTTTTAAAAAAAAAAGTTGTCATAACCAATTATTCGAAAAATGATTGATATGTTCTAAAATTAAAAATATTGCAATTAGCTGTGTCAGATTTGCACAAAATGCCTAGGAAATTTTGGTCCTATTTTGAAAACAAAATGACTGTCATATCACATCCTTAATGTCAAAAAGCCCTAATATCTCCCTTATCATTGGTCCTAGGGGTTTTGAATGACAAAACAACTTGTTGGAAATGATGGTCTGCAAATCTTTTGCAAACGTCAGATTTGACCTTTGACCTCTGCTTCAAGATTGTGTGGGCTCATCATGCTAAAAGGGCCTTATATCTCCCTTATAATTGGTTCTAGGGCTTTAAAATATGAAAACAACTTGACATGTAAGAAATCATGGCCTGTGAATCTAACATCGGACAACATTCCGTGGATTCTGTATACTTCTTACAACTAAAGTTCATAAGATTTTTCCAAATCCCGATGTTATTGCCCATTTAGTTGTACATGCGGGCTGGGGTTCTTGCCCACTGAGGCTGGCTATTATTTTTTTCATTTGTTATATATATACTTCATTAAAACTACAAATCTGGTTTGACCAACTAACTTTAACATATCTTGTGAAGACAGTGCCATTTACACATTGCAGGTCATTTACCCTTGCTGTTAAGTTGCACCATATCACTGAGAGCTGATGAACTGGTAGATTTCATGTTTTTCTCAACCCTAGAGACCAGTTTTCATTTTCATCAATGTTCTGATGGCTGAAAAATATATAATTATAATAATAATCCTTTGAGGAAACTAATGGGTAAGCCTGTAGCTTCTTTCGCTGTGCAGTAAATTTGGTTTTATTACAGATGTACTTCTCACTGACAAATATTTTTTGAAATGTAAACCCTCCTCCCAGATAGCTCTGTAACCTTATTTGTGTGCAATAACAGTAAGATAAGTCTTTTTCCACATAAAACAATCCATGAGGCCAAACTGAAATTGGCCTCATTTTAGAAAATTGCCAATGATAGATGTTGTTTTAGGAGATATTATGACAAATAATATGAGGCAGTTAGGCTTCATATGTACTGAACTGATAATACCAATCATGTCACATGTAATTCAAGGATTGTTACGCAATCAGTTTGAACAAGTATTATTGCTACTGCTGATTTATGTTTCGCGTAATAATTCTATTAATAAAACAGCCATACTTAAAAAAATAACAGAAGAATTCCTGCCTTTAGCTATCCTATATGGCAAACACAGTAATTTGAAAAAGAAAATCGACTCTTTGGAAACAAACTCTAAATTTAATTCAAGGTTTACCACCCAAGTTGAGGGGAGAAAGGTGTTGGTTATCAAATTAAGATGTGTGTGGCTTGTTTGGTATGATTTCATCTTGATGTTCAGCTTCACATACATGTATTTTAGTTGTTAACTATACTTTTATCAGAAGGTGTTTATTTTTATAAAAAACCAGCAAAAATACCCTATGTTAATAATAGCAGAAGTGAAACAATTGTCCCTGTTACTGTGTAAAATTGGGATAATAACGGACAACAATAGGGTGAAATTGTATACACAAATTGTTAGAATTTTCAATATAACACATATTTAGCTGAATGACTTGGTAACTGGTGACATTAGATATTTGCACAATGACTGCATAAGGTACTAAAGTATATTTACACTAGACTTTGGGATAAATACAGTGAATATAAACACTGTTTTATCATCCCTACAAGCAGTACCTTAGAATGCACAAAACCCTTACCTGTGCATATTGTCAAAAATCACAAAATTCTGGATTTATGATCCAGTCCATGTCTAAGAGGATCTAGCCACAGTTGACTCCCACGTTTTAAAAAATATGACCAAGATCCTATCTGTACTTTTTACCCCAAAGCCTTTAGGGGCTGTGTGGGTATTATTTTCACCCATGGCATCCAGGTGGGTGCATGGGTGGCTGGCGGGAAAAAGTTGGTTTAGGCTGTGTCTCAAAAACTGTGAGGTGTAGGAAGTTGATGCTTGGTAGGGACATTGGTGGCGGTGCAGGTGTGCAACATCATGGTGTGATCCTGATTTGGCCTTTGGTCTTGCCATGGAGTTTGAACATTTTTGGGCTATTTCTCAGAAGAGGTGAAGGGGTAAGTTGTAGCATGTTGAAACTTGGTATTGACTTTGCTTGGGGGTGTAAGTGTGCAACATCAAGGTATGACCTTGATTTGGCCTTTGATCTTGCTTCAATGACCATGAGTTTGAAAATCTTGTCCAGGATATATCTCAGAAGCTGTAATGTGTAGGAAGTTGAAACTTGGTATGGACATCAGCTAGGGGATGTAGGTATACAATATCATGCTGTGATCTTGCTGTAGTGACCTTAAACTTTATAGTCTTGTCCGGACTATATCTCAAAAACCACAATTAAGGTGTAGGAAGTTAATACTTGGGACATAGGCCAGGAGGTATAAGTGTGCAACGTCAAGGTGCGACCCTAAATTGACCAGGCAATTTCTCAGAAACTGTTAAGGTGTTGGAAGTTGATACTTGGTATGGACGTTGGTCATGGGTGTAATTAAGTATGCAATGTCATTGTGTGATCATGATTTGCCCTTTGACTTTGCCATAGTGACCTTCTTAAAAATCCTTTCGGGGCTATATCTTGAACAATAATTTGTAGGAAGTTGCTACTTGTTAGGGATACTGGTTAGAGAATGTCGGTGCACCACATCATAATATGACCTTGATTTGGCCTTTGATCTTTCTGTTGTAACCTTCACCTTCAAAATCTTGTCTGGGCCATATCACAGAAACTGTAAGATGTAGGAAGCTTGATGCTTGGATAGGTCATTGGTTGGCGAGTGTAGGTATGCTGAATCATAGTGTGACCTTCAACCTTGGCTATGGAGACATTTATATCTGATGACATATGGATTGCTGTAACTGATTATTACTTGTTCTTTTAATTATTGTACTATTTCTATTGCCAGCTATGCGTCAATTAATTAATTTTACAGCTTCAAAATGTTTAATTGACTGAATAATGCTGGCCTTATTGATTGTTTTGTTTTAATAGTTTATCTCTAAATACATTATCTCTCTCTTAAATATTATTTTCTCTATATAAACATTATTTTGACCTTTACATAACTGATATTGTTTGCTCTGAAGGTCTCCCGATCTTTGCCCTGTCACTTCTCTATCTCATGGTGTTGGAAACAATTTTCCCGGGCTGTGGGGTATGGGTATCTCCGATGCTATTTTTGAGTTATAAGCACATGGACAGATATGCAAACAGACTCGGTTTGACGATACACACTAATGACAGGGGGCAGTTGATTAGTAGACGCCTCCTCCCACCACCCCCTGAACCCCTGCTTTTCATTAAACTGTAAAAGAAAACTCTGTAACTGCTTTTCCACCTAAATCAATGCTGGGCTTACAATGGCCCTAGTTGATGTGTAGGAAAAAATGAAAAGGCAATAGTCCGTTAATATGGTTAATTCAACAACATATAACCAGGTGTATACTTTTGTTGAATAGAAAACGTTGAAATATTTTGCTTCCAATGATATTCAAGTTAATTAACCCACGCCTGAAATTAACACGCATGAAATGTAAATCTAGAACCCATTCAGCAGTTTCATACATGCATGTATGTCTTACATTATAGAACAAAGCCTTCCAGATGGCCAGTTAAAAATATGCTAGTTATAAGTTGATCCATTATCAAAATAAATCCACGTTAATTTGAATGAAACATTTGACATAACAATTTTGTATTGAGTTATACCGAGATATAGCGAATGCAGTAATTTAGAATCATTGCAGGGTTCCCAGATGGCCACTTTTCCATCTGCTTTCTTGTAATGCCTGATGTAGAGAATGGTCAAGTGTCTGGCTGTGTGTATGTTTGTCGATGGCTGCGTGTTTGTATCCATTGCATCACATCTGTAAAAGTCCAGTTATTATACTCTGGGTCCGAATCAATAAGCTCTGCTGGAAATTGTTGCCTTGGTGTGTAATTAGTTTCTGACGTCATGTGTTCTTTGACATATTTACCCTGGTTAAATGTCACCCATACAGCTTTGAGAGCTTTGGTGAGCCATAACAGTGATTAATGAATGTATAGAGAGACTTCAGAATCAGTGTCCTATCGTGTTTAAGGACATGGAAAGTCCATCTCTCTAGCTGGTTAATAGCTCAGGCTGATGGTTTACATAGATCTAGTACGCACTTCCTCGTCCAATTATTGTGGGCTTTGAAGTTCATTTGTTGAAAGTCCAATGGACAACGGAATCCATTTAAATTTTATTTCTACGTGAAAGACGGTCAGTTTCTCGAGGAAAGAAAGATAACAAAAATGAGAAAAGGCACAAAAGTGACTTTTTTGTTAATTTTTCAGGGGCCACGGTGGTGCAGTGGTGACACCCTCGCTTACCATCTCTGAGGTTGGCAATTCAAACCCTGGACCTTATGTGGGAAAGTTGGTAGTTGCTTACGGATAGTTGGCAGTTTACAGTACAGAACCTTGACCAACTGTATGTACCGGTTTCCTCTGCCCACAAAACCCATTGTGATATGACCTGTACAGTGTTGAAAGTGTTAAATCGCCAAATAACAAATTTTGTAAATATTTACAGAAAACTAAACCTGGTAAGATTTTCCATTCTTGTGTGGATGTTTCAAGATGGCCTGGTAGTTGGGAGTTGCGGGCTATTACCTCTGTGGGTTTGACTCCCACAAATGGCAATGCTGAGAGTCTGTCCCAATGTGACCCTGGCTGTTGAATAGGCTTTAAAACTCTAGCTTTGACCTTTGACAACCACGCGTGATATTGAAAACATTGGAACTTTGAACAGTCTTGCATAAGGCTCAAACGTGCACCATACCTTTTTCCAACATGTGCACAAATATTTAGCATTCATAAAACACGTTAAACATATAAGGACAAATAAGCTCATCAGACTCGTCTATCAGTATGCTGATGCAAACGCCATGAATATAACTAGACCAAGGACGCATCTGTGGCCAGATGCAAGATGCCAGGGCTGGTTGTTTCTCCAAAAGTCATACAGTACCCATATATTACACAAAAGACAAAAGGACTTGGTGAAAGTCTAATTGCAAACAACCCCCTGAGAAAAATATATCAGAAATTCAATAACACAGAGGTTTTATGCAATACGATACATATATGTAAAGAGAGTTTATACATGGCTGAACTGGTTGGACCACTTTTCTATATTTTGTAACAAATGTTTTTTCTTCAGAAATATAGTGGGTAGTATTCTCGCCTCCTACCTCCCAGGGCCTGGGTTTGAGTTCTTTCTTGACCTGCAGTGGAAAAGTTGAAAGTGGCTTGTTAATGCCCAATTACTTTAGTTTACAGTTATGTGCATCTAGCATGCACTGTATTTAGCCACCCCCTGAATTAGCTTTCATAAATTCACCTATATAAAATGCGAGATGTAGAAAGCAACCTTCAAACTAAATAAATTAAACCATCAATTGTTTTGAAGAAAAAGAAAAAACCACAATTCACAGGTGGTTGCACATGAAACACAACTTTTTCATGTAATGCCAGATTTTAGGCCTGTGTACATTAAACCGATGTGATAAGAGACAAAAGGCAAAGAGACCAGCCTTCACTATACTGAACACTGGAAAGCACTAACATAGCCCATGGGCCCCTTTAGAAAATTCAGGACTTTTTGAATCCAGAATATGATCTGCATCCTGCTCAAAATGTAATCAATTCCTAACCATGTAAAAATTTCAGAAAGATCTCTTTTAAGAGTGACTGACCAACAAACCCAACCGAAATCATAACCTCTTGGTGGAGGTAAAAATGGTGGACACATGGTGTGCTAAATATTGATGGTACTTATGGATTAGATAAAACGTAGAAAAATCTTTAAAATAAAACATATTTTTCTCTTGGTGGTATTGCATAATTGCAGATGCATGTTGACAGGGGTTGTCATTGAGTTACAACTTTACTAACAGATTGTATTATGTGCACCAGGCTTAAATAACTGCATTTTGTATTGGGTTTTTATTGTGTGGTTTCAAAAATGTACAAGAAGTTAGCACATGACATATTACAATATGAATGCAGAAAATCGCAGTGGCATCTCCACCAAATGAATTATTCATTCTCACTTGCACATAGGCTGTGTTTATTTCTGCATAAAATATATACATATCTGTTATGTATTTTTTGTTATGACAGTATGAAAGGTTTTACCGTGTATTACTTGATTGTTTTTTTTTTGTCATTTTGGGCCAAAACTCACTTGTATGTAAACAGCCCATGTAAGATCCCAGACATAACTGGCCTTGCTAAAGGCTCGAATTTCTTAGTTGTTATGGAAGACTATGGGGTTATATAATAAAGTTTCAGTTTGAATGATGTACTCTTACACGTACTGGCTTTTATATCAGCACACTGTAAAGTCAGACCATCTACCTGATCAACTTATATATCCTATGATGGTGCAGTGGTAGCATACCCACCCCTGAGACCAGAGTTCGAATTTATTGAAAATACATTAAATAAATCATTTGAAAATTGGTGATTTCTTTTGTTCAAAATATGATGCAGATCTTTTATTGGGGTTTTTAATCACTTCTTCCTTTGGTGAGGCCCTGCGCACATTAGAAAGATCAGTTCATTACTTTTGCAGTTACCGTGAACACAGAGAAACCCAACCGAAATCATAACCTCTTGGTGGAGGTAAAAATGGTGGACACATGGTGTGCTAAATATTGATGGTACTTATGGATTAGATAAAACGTAGAAAAATCTTTAAAATAAAACATATTTTTCTCTTGTTGGTATTGCATAATTGCAGATGCATGTTGACAGGGGTTGTCATTGAGTTACAACTTTACTAACAGATTGTATTATGTGCACCAGGCTTAAATAACTGCATTTTGTATTGGGTTTTTATTGTGTGGTTTCAAAAATGTACAAGAAGTTAGCACATGACATATTACAATATGAATGCAGAAAATCGCAGTGGCATCTCCACCAAATGAATTATTCATTCTCACTTGCACATAGGCTGTGTTTATTTCTGCATAAAATATATACATATCTGTTATGTATTTTTTGTTATGACAGTATGAAAGGTTTTACCGTGTATTACTTGATTGTTCTTTTTTTGTCATTTTGGGCCAAAACTCACTTGTATGTAAACAGCCCATGTAAGATCCCAGACATAACTGGCCTTGCTAAAGGCTCGAATTTCTTAGTTGTTATGGAAGACTATGGGGTTATATAATAAAGTTTCAGTTTGAATGATGTACTCTTACACGTACTGGCTTTTATATCAGCACACTGTAAAGTCAGACCATCTACCTGATCAACTTATATATCCTATGATGGTGCAGTGGTAGCATACCCACCCCTGAGACCAGAGTTCGAATTTATTGAAAATACATTAAATAAATCATTTGAAAATTGGTGATTTCTTTTGTTCAAAATATGATGCAGATCTTTTATTGGGGTTTTTAATCACTTCTTCCTTTGGTGAGGCCCTGCGCACATTAGAAAGATCAGTTCATTACTTTTGCAGTTACCGTGAACACAGAGAAACAAATAAGACTACCAAATGTATCCCAAAATTTTACCTCATAACTGAGGTAATACACCAGAATTCATAATTTAGAGAAAAAAAATCCCAATAGTACGAAGAGAAATAATGTGGCTTCACTCAAGACACAATTTTCAGATTCTGTGGCAACTTTCACAATTATTGCTCCGGTACTTTGGCTGTCCCACTCATCATGTGGAGCAGAATAACAAGGCTAATGAACCATATGTGACAGGGTGTAGAGGATTCTACACTTAAACTCAGTCTTAATATACCTCAATAGTAAATACTCAGCTCACACGGAAAAGCAAGAACAATTGGTTGTACTACTGACCATTCAGTTTAACCAAGCTTTTAAGGATGTACTTATATGTCTGGCATATCTTAATCCCAACTGCGATATCTGTGTTGGCAATGAGAATAAGTTTTATTCTAGCTTGAATGTGATCTATTTTTGGAATACATAGACTTTGGATCATAAACAAGGCCAATTTGTTTATTCTAATCCGAGAGTCTATCTGATATTTGTTTGGCTTTATGTGTCTCATTGTGACAAAATCTATTTATGAAACCAATTTGTCAATACATCACTATTCACAAAGAATGTATAATCTATTTTAGCGTTGTTTTTAAGATTTGTTATTATTACTATTTAAAGACAAATATACCTTCATCAAAAATGAAGAAAATGATTCTCAAGTAAATAGGTCTTTGGTTAGAATATTGACAATTCTATGGTGAGAGTTATTGTTTACCCAAAGAATAGTTCATTTTTTTCTTATTTTGAAAACCAGTCCTTTATTTTTTTCTCTATCTTTCAGTTGAGGGGAATATCAGGCACTAGAGAACTTGGGCTGTACAGTTGGGATGGGTAAAATAGCCCTTTGTGTCCCGCAGTAAAGGAGATATAAATAGTATAAATATACTATATTTATGAATATACAGTGGATACCCCAGGCCTCAAAAATGGTTGTTCATGCATTACAGGTGACAAATAGTCTAAACTTTATTCACTTTCAATTAACGAATGTGGTGTAAATCCTACTAATTCTACAATCGCTAACAGTAGCATGTCAATATAAAAAGCATAACCATGATCCATGTTAAATCATTTGTGATAAAATCTTATAAGAGGTACCTGTAAAATGCATGATGAATACATGCAACTGACCATTCACAGGGTAGTTCAGAACATGAAGATTGCTGCTTGGCGGAAGCAAAGTTTCATTTGCCATATAAACATGCTTACCACAAGCAAAATGTTATACAAATAGGACACTGCTATTTGATGTAAAGGTATCTTTGGCTTTTATTTGCCATTGTTCTTTTTTCCGACTGAATATTTTCATAAAATATAAGGCTCATACATCTGCTCCTAGTTCATTAGAGATATCGCAGTAATATCTAAACATAACCTTTTCCCCACACAATGAAACTTTTTGTAGCCATTCATTTTATGGCATTTGGAGTAAAGCAACAATATGTACACACACACACACCTATTGAATCATCAACTATTAGATACATTATGTCCACATGTATTGACAAATGATTTTATATGGGCACAAAATGAAAGTTAGACCCTGTACCATATACTTTCATTCTTGTCACCATTCACCGGGTGCAAAGTGGTGTACTTAGTAACATAATCACTGCCAACTTCCTACATCTTGGGCTCATATCCAAAGTCCAAACTGAAGAGGGAAAGTATGTAGTTGCTTACTGATGTCCCAATGGTTATCAGTTCAGAGTTATAACCAACTAGTATGTAGATCGCAGTCCTCTAACCCTTGATTTGACCATTTTGAAATGTATTACTAGCCTTGCTAAAGGCTCAAGCATCTTTGTAATTAAGGGAAAATAGAGGGCCAAGTTGATGCAGTTGTAACATTCGCCTATCACCTCTGAGGTAGCTTACATGCTGTACATGTCCAGTCACAACAGGTAGTCTTGTGGGCAAGGGAAACCAGTACATACAGTCGGTCAAGGTTCTGTACTGTAATATGCCAACCATCGGTAAGGACCAACTTTCCCGGGGTTTGAACCACCGAACTCAGTGGTGGGAGATGAGTGTGTTATCACTGAGTGTTTGATATTGACAAATGTGTATTAGTGTTTTTTCTATGGAGCTGGTAACAGTAATTGTATTCTCCTTGCAGTCTGGTTCCCATACTACTTTTCTTTCAAGAAAAATATCTATTATCGGTCACAATTTCGGATAATTGGCATTGATAGTTAGACTTAGCAATAGTACACAACCACACATTGGGACTTGTGACAATCACAAATGAACCTAGGCTGTTTGACAGATGAAAATGTTTCTTTGTTACTGTTTTTTTTTTAATTTTGATTTTGTTTTCCAAAATATTATTAATTTTAGCCAGATCTTGGTGACTGCACATGCTAATATTTGTTAATGGTTAAAGAATATTGATATTCCCCTCTTGGTTAATAATAAATTTATGAAAAATCTCGTTCTCACATCTTTTATTGTTTACATTCTACTTTTTTAAACACAATACTTAACAGCAACAAATAGTACAGCGCCAAATAATCCTTTAACTCAAGCCACTATTGGTATGCTCCAATAACCTCTGTTTCGGATTATGACATCAACATGTGGATCTGTCTCCAAGAGTGATATTAAGTCTGCAAATATGGTAAATTTTCAAAGCCACACAAACCAGCTGTGAACCAATTCGACATGTGATGAAAATATGGACACATTAACCTGCCATTGGCCACTTTCCTGTCCCGTTTGATGTTTCCAGTTCATTCACAGACATGCTAAGAAAGTGTCCACCTCATAACGCATGTAAAAACACTGATAAAATATTTCTAGATCCAAATACAGGAAAGTTGATAAAAAGAATGTGTTTTCTCTACCGATATCTGTTATTTGTTATTATATATATATTTCGTGAAATAGGCAAGAATTTTACCCATTTCGTGAAATAAGCAACTGACTTACCCATTGAATGAAATAGGCAATTTATTCAATTGTGGTTCCCATTTGATGAAATAGGCAATCTTATGTATGAAAATATAATTTCCATAGATGGATGAAAAAAACTTTGCCAATATTTTAAAGAAACTTCCTGTTGTGTATGGAACTTCTACAAATATGCAACAAATATTGAACCTGTTATTTCAAAAGAAAAAAGGTAAATAAATTGTGTTTTTCTGTCTCAGTATTTTTAAATCTGTTAAAGTTTTGCTTGATAGTCACATGAATGCACCTAAAATATTACATAGTTAAATGTAGCATTTATGAAATATCTCTTGCTAAGAATAACTAATTAACACAACTTACAACTTAAAAATATTTATGTCACAAAAATATAAAATGAAAGGGTCCATTATTCAATGTACTTCTTTAATCTCAGATTAAAAGCTAAACAGTAAATTGTGTGTCCTAATTAATGAAAGAAATTGGAATGGTTTCTTTCAGTGAGATTAGCATTCATTTTATATGGGGGTCAACCTATAACTATTGTGAATTGCAATTAACTATTAGGCCCTCTAGAAACACAGGTCCTGAGGTGTGGTTACAATTGGATTATGTGGTTACAAAGGTTCAGCACAAATTTTGTGACGGTGTGGATAAATAACAAGACAATATGCTATAACTTGTAAATCATAATCACTGAAGATGCATTTATTTACAATAAATATTGGCTTAATGTTTATTTTATGTCTGAGTTGAAGAAAGAAGATGTTTTTATTTGAATAACATAATATCGAGACGCTTGTGAAAGTAGATGAAGTTGTTGAATGTCTGAATCAGCGTTCCTCACTGGCTAGAGCTGGTTTCATTACTTTGAGAATAATTTATGGCGTGTGGCAAATTAGCAAGCCGAAGGCTCTAATCTCATGTAAAATGTATTATCACCACCTTAGCAGTGTTTAATACCTCCACAAAAGAGAACATTTTGTTTGCGGTGTGCGTTTGTCTGTAAACAAACTTGAAAGCTTATGGACAGCGTCTCAGGAAACGTTCAAAATAGCATAAGGTACAAATGAGGGTACCTACCATTGATTTCTTTACCTAATACATTTACCTAAATCTAAAATAATTATTTAAAAGCGAAAACTACCTGTTACCAGTGTTTGCTTGTAAACTGATGAAGTAATAATGAGTAGAATACAATTTTTACTTAATTTTTAACTCTGAAAGCTACAGTTTACCCTTTTAATCTTTCAACTTTTAAAAACAATCACAGTGTAAATTGAAAAAAGCACAATAGTGGATAATAGCAACCACTTTACGAAACCAAATTTATTTAGTTCTGAACATCTCCTCAACCTTTTTGTAGTCTTCAGGGTCAGTAGGGCAGCACAAATATTCTCCCTGGAATTCAGCAAGGATGGCTTTGCAGACCTGGTGGACAAATTTACAGATGGTGGTTCAGCCAACCAGACAGTGATACTGCAAGGAGGTGTAGGTTTCTCCTATTGCCAGGTGTCTCAGGGTTATTGCCAGTTTCAATCCAACTTCTAAGGGTTTCCCAAAATTGGTGACTGATTTCTTGATGTGGTGGTGAATGCATTCTTTGATGATCTCAAAAAAGGCAGGTGGCATCCCGACAAATTTTGGTAGTCTGGGATATCCATCTGTATTAAGTCAGCCAAGCGGGTTCTGTAGCTTGCTCTTTCTTTTCTTTGAAGTATCCAGGGCATGACCAAGGGGTTTTGGTTGCTTTCATAATGAGGGTACCCACCGTTAATTTCTTTATCTATGTCTCTATTTAGTGGGATTAAAACGGTAAACAGTTTCCTACCCTTTTACTGTTTTGATCTGAACAACCTGAAACACACCTATAATTAATTTGCATTGGATGTAAATGAACAAAAATAAAAGTACAAAACAGTCGGTTTAAAACCCTCTCACAAGCTAACCCACTGTAACTAAATTGCTTCACCGATTTGAGAGTGAATTATAAGATTTGTTTCACCGCAATGGTATACCCCTCACCTTGACATACTGGTGCACCACCTAGTATTGTATGGGCTGATATATAGAGAACATATGGATCACTAGTTGTAGAAATTGAGCAGACTGTTGAACAGGAAAACACCTTTCACCTTTGAAGACATTTGCAGATAAGTGAGACAGTTTTAACCACTGAAACAGTTGTTCAGAAGGTTTCACAGGTTTCAGGTGAAAGGATTTAGTCAAGTGGTAATGTATATCACTGGATCATAGCAAATATACATAACTTGGAGGTCAAAAATGAGTGTTCTGAATTGGGTGGCCCATTTAATGATTTATTTGTCAAGACTTTGATAACAGTGGAAAATGAGAAAATATGCTCCAGTGAGATTTTAAATAAAATAGAGCTATTCAACTTTTAGCAGTCCTTTATGTCACAGGAAAGGGAAGTGTTTTTTTCCTGTGTGCTTTTTTGGACTTTTTAATTGGATATGTTGTGTCTTATGGAATAAATTTTGTACCAGAAGAAAGATGAAGTAGGATAGAATAAGTTGATCTGACTGATAATCAGATCTTTTTAAACTCAGATCTATATAACCAGTTTAAATTTATGCTTTTGAAAAAAAAAACTCAGAAGTCTTTGGATAAACTGTTATAACACACAAAGAATTGGTTGACTGATTAAATTGTTTGTTGGGGAAATTAATTTATCAACAAAAGAATAAGTAAACACTTCACACCTTGCTTTTTGGCTGATGGTCGGTGAAGTGTGCTAGCCTTACATATAGCTTGAAATCCTGCAGCCTTTCATGAAAAAAAAAACTCTTGTTCCCTCTAGTCGGACTTTGTATCTTAATGGGAAAGAAATATTAGCCGTGCAGCATTGTGGCATTTCATAAGCTAATTGGATTACATCTCTTGATACAGCAAATTTGAATTTACCACAGATTCAACCTGTCTTTATAAATGACAAAGATATTATCAACTTTAAAACAGCGCAGGAGTGTGAAATTTGTGAATCAGTTACAAAATTTATATCTAGGGACAAACTGATTGCAACCCAACAGAATTTATATCTAGGGACAAACTGATTGCAACCCAACAGATCTTCATGCTTTGGGAGGATATATGTCAAAGACAATGAAGCAAAGATTAACTTGTGCACATCACATCTCAACATCAGAGGACAAAGAGTGCAAGTGTTCTCCAACAATCCATACAGGGCAGGTATTGATGCAGGCCAAACTGATGATAATGTGATCAGAATTGTCATTAATGAATTCCCCTTATCAAAGGGCAACAGTGACATTAAAAAACTATTTAACCTTGAACGATATAAAATTAAAGAGGAATATAGAGTTTGGTAAAGTGAGAAATGATCTCAATGAGCTTACAAGCTGTCTGAATGGTGATAGGATAGCATATGCTGAACCTTTCCAAAATTCACTGCCAAGGAGGGCTCAGATTGGAGGGGGAAGTGTTGTTATCTACCATAGAGGTCCAAACAAATGGCAAAAACCATTGTGCAACAACTGTTTTCAAGAAGATCACTTTCAAAATCAATGTCAAAATGGGCCTTCTTGCAAGGTGTGTAAAATGCCAGGTCACAGCTCAGGTGAACCGATTTGCCCAGGGTCCGCAAAACAGTTACATAGAAATGTTGAGCCTTTCCAAGGTTATGAAAACCCATTGAGTAACTATTACCCATGTGACTTTAAAGTCTTAGGTGTTGAGGTTAAGTCAGCTGAACATGGCTATCAATTCTCTAAAGCTGTACAGTGTGGACACAAGGACATAGCCAACTAGGTTCTCTCTGCAAAAACTCTGCAAAACGCATTACCTCATCATTACCATTTAATCCAAACTGGGAAAGTGTAAAGGAGGGTCAAATGGCACAAGTCCTGGAAGCAAAGGCTAAACAATGCCAAGAATTCGGTGACATGTTGAAAGAAAGTGGAACAAAGATCTTTGCTGAAGCTTTACCTGGTGACTTCTTTTGTTCAGCAGTTTCAACGAATGTGACATTTTAAAATGAAAAAGAACAGTTGGCCTGGGCAAAATTGAATGGGAAACTTCTTATGGATTTAAGAGCAAAAGTTGCAAAAGAAGAGCCACAAAAATCCAGCTAAAGAAGAAAAAATAAGGAGAAGACAATGTCCAGCCAAATCAATGACATAAGTGAATCTGAATTAGATTATTATATTTTGACTAATAAATTTGTAGGCTGAGGCTATATTTTGTGTATGTGAACATTGTGCAATCTGTGCTTTGAATATTGTTGTACAATTAAACTTGTATTATATTTGTTTGAGAAATGTAGCTACAGTATACATTGTAAAAAAGTGCAAAAACTTTCAGTCTATTAACATGCAATGTTAGAGGTCTGAATGACCTTAACAAGTGTAGGAACATACTTTCATGGATTTAGGATCAAAACATCAATATTGGGATTTAGGATCAAAACATCGATATTGCTTTTCTGCAGGAAACCTTTTTGCAGTCCAAACTTTGAAAAGAATATAAATTTTGCCTGGAAAGGTGAGGTACGAAATGCATGTTCTGATTTCAGTTATTCAAGAGGTGTAACCATCTTGTTTTCTGAAAATTTTAAAGGTAAAATCTTAAACACTGAAATCTGTGAAACTGGTAGAACATTATTGATTAATCTTGAGTACAACAACAAAATATTCACAGTGGTGTCTATATATGCTCCAGACTGTGAAAACAACAGAATAGAATTTTTTAAGCAACTCCGTAAATGAGTTCAATTATTGCTGGTGACTTTAATGTGTGTGTCCACCCTTGGAATAGGTTCCTGCAAAGGTCTGTGATAGACAAAGTAAAAAATGTTTTGATGATCTTCTTGACCAGTGCAAGTTGCTAGATTGTTGGCAAACAAAATCTAAAGAATAAGCCCATACTATGACGAAAAAATAAAAGCTAAAGTAGATTGGACTATTGTTTATTGTCACAGAATTATGCAATGTCTTAGCTGAAGTCTGTATCGAACAACCACCTAGGGAAAGAAATGCTCTTGATCATAAAGCCCTTATTATCTCTTTGAAGGTAAATTATATAAATAGGGTCTTGATTACTGGAAATTGAATAATAGTGTTCTTGGGGATCATGAGTACACTTTCCATATTCAAAACATTATAAAAGAAACAATTGGTTTATACAACAAGAAATTGAGTAAAAGACAGGGTCTAACCAGGGACAGGGACTGGCTAAGTCTAAGATCTTTGGTGAATGCGGGCCCTGGATATTATTTTGGACACAAAACAAAACCATGGATTTTCTGAGGTCCCATTTTCAATGTATTTTCAATGACTTTGGTTTTCTACCTGATATTTCTTCAGAAGTAATGGACAAATTATAGATAATTTTTTAGTAGGAAGGGAAAGTCAAAAGAAGTAATAACATTTTAGGAAAGATCCAATTCATATTTTTGATACCAATAAACCTAGTGGAGGTGAGTACTCGGTGATTTCTAACACAATTTGTGCCCATTTTATCAATATACACTTAAAATTATGTCAACTGGAGAGTGAGCCACATAATTGTGAACTGACTAAAATATCCACAAAATATTTATTCAGTGTCTGGATGTGTGTGTTCAAATATGCATGTGTTCCTCAGTATGGAGAAATCCACTAAAAATCAATTATTTTGCTTGATTTTACTTTAATGTCTTCCAACATAGCTTCAAATACAAACAATAGATGGCCAATAATACAATACTTTATAACACTTATGAGGCTGGTCACACCGAGTATAGTATTTTGCTGTCTGACTGCAACTTGTTTTAACTGGCCTGGGAAGTAGTTCCCTACAAGTCAATGAAACAAAAAAAAGTCATACATAGTGTATTTTATTAAAATATCAAAGCATCTTTTAGTCATATCCCCAAATAATATCACCAATCTCATGCACCAAAAATATACATCTGGGTTACAAATATAGTTACGTTGCTTCAATAAACAGAACATTAATTTACATAATATACACAATTGTATTGAACATAGCCATGTTTAAGATAGATACATGTGTAGCATAACACAGAATTCAATAAACCATATGTTAGATACGGTTATGCAATAATGTAGAGATATTTGGAGAATAATGCACTTCATTGTTATATAAATTTATAAATTCTAATGCATTCCACTTGGAAAAAAGTGTTTGCACCACCAACTTACCTAAATGTAAAAATTTAACTGTTGTGTTTCATTTTCAACTTCTTAGAATGTATCCTGTTACCCATAATAATAGCTGGTCGAAATTGAATCTGTAAAATGGGGCCAACAACTAGATTTACTTAAAGCTAATATCAGTGTCATTTCTTTTCTTCAAAAATGTAAACAAATATTTGGATTTCATAAAGCACTTATACAAAATAGTTTGGAGATACAAGCTTATCAGAGTGAATCTGTCTCCGTAGTATGCGGATGTAAAAGGTGTGCATGTAAGAGTACATTGTATAAACTGAAGTTTGAGTATCTAAACCTTTCCCTAATTACAAAGAGACTTGAGCATTTAGTAAGGCTAGCCAATAACTACATCAAAATAAATTTTAGGAACACCATACTGGTAATTATACGAGGTCATTGTAAGTGTAAACGTTATTTGGTGGTTTATCCTTTTGTCAGCCCATTAAGCACTCAGTAAATGTGACTTTTAAAGGCAAGTTTTACAATTTTATATGCACATTTGATTAAAAAAACAGAATGACAGTTGCTTAACTTTGACAGATGTTTTAATATTTGTTGCTCTATTTTAAAGCCAAGATACACACAATAGGCCCAAAATATGAGTTAGGTCGAAAAAAAAACGAGGATTGACCATACTGTGAAATGATGAATAAACAATGAACTGCATCAACGTGGTATATATATGTATATCTAGACATTGTTTTGTTGACTTTTACATTTCACATATATATGGAAGCACAATTATATCAGGTATTTACAAAATTTCAACCACAGACTAGGCTATAAAGACACTTTGCCTGGTCCCTGACATTACTGCACAAATCAGGATAAAACAAACATTAACTTAAAATCAAAATACAAAGATACATAATTCTGATGATTTATGTACACACATTTATCATATGTCAATGAGGAATTCTTGCTACTATTTTCACTTTTCACAGGTAAAATTACCCTCATCATTTTAACCATTTTATATTCTGTAACGAACTTATTTTAATCATGGATGCTCTGGTGTGTAATGACTGACATCTTTGAAAAAATATGGACAATCATCTGACAAAGGTCCACAATTCTGACAAAAAAGTAAAAAAAACATAAAAAAATATTGTTCTTACAAAACAGTTAAATTATGGGTTTAAATGAAGATCCTAAAAGAAATAAAGCTTACAATTCTGTGGAAATAAAACGTTTGATTACTGTTGGCAAAATATCCCAAATTTTTTAAACAAGCTGTTGTGTTTTGGTTTTCTCCTCTGATTTGGGGTGCAGTAAGGTTGCCAATAAATAAGATTAAATCATTTTACTATTTTTATTGCTGCACACATAAGACACAAATTTCAACATATATTTTAACTCTCCTTTAACTATCTATATACCTGGTCACTTTTTAATTTTTATGTTTCCTCTCAACTCCTATGCATATTATTTTAATTGGTCAACATGGCAATCCATTCATCTCTTCCTCTGTTCCTCCAGCTGACTCAGTTACAAACTACACAACTAACTTATTTAACTGCTAACCAACTACCTGCACCGATCTTGCTTAAACTGATGACCAAATGAAAGTTACTAGAAACACATACATTTATGGTAATGCTATAAACAAATATGTTTTGCGTTTTAATATGCAAATACAAGAAAAAATAAATACTTATGAAACATCTTATCAATATGATAACATACATATATTTTACATTATACAATAATTAATGATGTTTAAAATCACACAATAAATTACATGTCATCAAAAAGTCTGTTTCACAAAATATACAATTTTCCATTTCACAACAAACCTGTTGTAATCTCAATTTCAATTTCAATCAAATTAACATAAAGTCATAACACCAATAAACATCCCAAGCCAAAGCACTAGAATTTATAAATTATACATTGTGCCAGATGTTCACAAACATACAAAGTCCTCTTCATAAAAAATACACTTTATGAATTAAAAATACCTTTATAAATAGTGACTGAGAATCATTAAAGAACATTCAATTATTGATACTTTCTACACATTAAAACATAGTTGACCCTCAGTTGCCAGAATCCTGCAGTTATATACTTGTTTCTCTCAATTCTATTACCTTGTCATTGCCATTAAAACTGGTATCCAGTACACTGTGTTTGGTGTGAGCCCAGGATGGCCCACTGCTGGTGCTGTTGGTGTTGTTGTAGCCACCAGTGACCCTGTTTTTGTTTTTTTTGCCTTTACCACTTAGGAGACCATAAACATTCCTGGTACAAACAAAGGCAAAACAGATATATGCACCATGAAGGCTGTTGAAGACAATGAAGACATACCAAAGAACAGTTAAGTCAGTAATTGCAGCTATAAATCCAAAGATCCAAGTTAATCCCATTATGAGACATAGTTTGACACATAAGAGAAACTGGTGTGTCTGGCTTTTGTTTGACCGGCTGTATCTGGTAGCTTGTGAAATCGTGCATATCTTTATGGTGGTTCCAATGAACAGAATTATGTTTATCAACAGTAATAGGGCAACAGGACCTGCAAAAAAGATTAAGAGAGGCCATTTTTGTGTGATCCAGCAGACACCATCTCCATACATAGGTTTGAACATTTTTGGAACATCTTCTAGAAATTCTAAAATCAGTGCAACACCGACAATCAGGCCTGTGGCTGACCAAGCAAAGAACGAAGCATAGACAAAATGGATTGTGCGATTCTCCCTAATATTACTTGAAGAAACTGAATGGTAGATGCTAGTTGATAGAATATTCATCCAAAAGAAGGATCCAAGGTAGAAATAGTGGGTTAACACACCCAAGGAGATGCAGACTGCTGGATATGTCCCCAGGGGTCCTCCCAGAAGGAATGAAAGTTGAGCTAACAGTAAAGCAACTACCAGACTCACCACACATTTACCAGGAGTGTTACGCAGACTAGGAAACATCATGTAGATGACAAACACCACAATGAGGCAGATAATAGATATTAATAATCCAATATAAGAGATCAGACCTTGAATTCTGTCATACTGAAACATTGTCACCGTCTCTGAAGATATATTAGTTGGTATAGATACTGTGTAGTTCTGATCTGTAAAGGGTGCACAGATAAAGACATCTCCATTGGATTTGTTGGCAAAGTCACCTTTGTTGTATTGTTTAGAATACAGAGGAACATAGATTGCTCCTGAAGACATTACTTGATAATCAGATTCTTTGAGAGTAACAAGGGGGCATTCGAAGTTCTCTATGCCATTGTTAAGCCTCTTGCCATTTGTTGTTGAAGTTCCAGTCTGAGTTCCATAATTGAATCCACTGCTGGTGGCCATTCCAGTTGCCTTCTCTGAGGGTAGTTTTGTTGAAAAGGGATATCCCTCAACTTCATCAAATCCTCCAATATCATCCACACATTCTCCATTCAGAAACCTATATCCAAGTCTACATGACACATGTCTGCAAATCTTGGCAAATGGGTCATACATTTGATTCCCCATACACCTCCTTAACTCCAATGTACTCATTATGTCTTCAGTTATTTGACCCTTTCTTGACTTCTTATGTGATACAGTGCCTCTTCCTGTATTAAGGTTCAGTAATATAGACAGACTATTAACGCTCGCCATTATCCCGGCTATATTGTCTGGCTGTGTGGTTTCAAAAGTACAATATAGGTAGATTACATTTACATTGTTACATTGGGCACAGAACTCATTCTTAAATATCTTTTGGGGACCATATCTGTACTTAGTACTGGATTTACATTTTTTTTCAACTCTCTTATCTTTCCAGTGATTGAGGCATTGCGAAATGACATTTCCTTTACAATATCTCACTGTGTAATTGGAAAATTTTAAGGAACAGTGATTGTTGTAATCGGATAATAATGTTTCAATTGATGAAACATTAAAGCCTTGTTCTTCGTCATCCATTTCAAATATACCCATTCCACAGTCAATGGTGACACTTGCAAAAGATATGTCGGTTACCCCATGGCAAACAGCACAAAAATAGTTTTTATAGAAAATAACACTGGTTCTTCCATTGACTGGGATTTTGGTAAACGTATCATTTATTTTTTCTTGTTCACATCGATCTTTGAAATACTTATCTTTGTAATTTTTTGGGCATTTCTCTACGACATAAACAGGCTCTTGTCGATGAGTGCCTTCATTCGAAGTTAATCCCTTTACAAAACGACAGGAGAATGTGCTTTGGGGCAAGCTTTCATAAATCTTAGAAGGGTCAGATGGCTGAAAATCATCACAACAGTCATTGTACAACTGACATTGGTCATCACAGTAGCAGTTTTTCAGCATGTTTTTCACAAACCTATGCTTCATTCTTTTACAGCTTTCACGCTGTTTACATAAATCCTCTTCAGGGTAATAGTATTCATCATCAGGTATACCTCCATTGGTATAATATGGTGGAGGTAGAGTGGGAGTCACTGAGTCATCGTAAATATAACTATCTGGGTTTTCAAACTCGCCTTGTCCATTTGACCTTTTTGGTATGACTATCAAGATCACAATCAGAACTGGTAGAATTTGTAGAAATTGTACAGCAGCCATGTTCTCTCCCTGAAAAATAGAGAAACACACAAAATCAGTTGTTTCACAAATAGTAACATAAACACACTGAACAAATTGCGATATTCACTTACACACAAAGCTAGTTGTGTATTATGGCATGGTGATACACCATAAATTAGCCATCAGTTTGTGTAGCATCATGTTTCTGGGATGTTATTCCTGCATATCAAGTCCTGGACTTTCTCTTTTTTAATCTAATTCTTTCAACATATTCTCCAAACTTGTATGTCTACTTTTACTGGAATCAGATCTAGATAATCTTTGAATGATCATACGTCACTCATCTCTTATCTCTCGTTCTAGCCTTGTTGAAGCTTGTTATTGGGGTGTTAATTGAGTATACATTATCTGAATGTAACCATTCCATGTTTTTAAGATGTATAAATGCTGCCATGAGACAAACTAACTGAAAATTCAGAAACTGAATTTAGAGGTGATATGTATGAATCTGTATAAAGTGCTGAGTTGAACAATACTTTTAGACTTAAGTATCTGAAAATTCTCACTAACTGACAATTCAGAAACTGAATTTGGAGGTGATATGTAGGAATCTGTATAAAGTGCTGAGTTGAACAATACTTTTAGACAAGAAAAGGGCTATTACTCAGAAGGTTGGTGACAAACTAGCTTGTATATTTTCTATGGTAGTAGAATACTGAAGCCACTATGCATCACCAGTACAGGCAATAGGCAAGAATACATTCTTAAATGTATGTGGTCTGCCTTACCAGTGCACTGCCTCTGTGTGATTGTACGCTGACTACCTTTAGTTTGCTAATGTGGGTGTTCCACCACACAACTAAGCTTCCCGATTAAGGGTTTTTGGGAGTCGGGTCCAAATATTTGTTTAGTCCCAGGCGTCCTGTAAGGGTCGGTAGTTGTCGGTTGTGGCCGTGAGAAAAATTAAACATGTTTGATATTTCTCCGGACCCAAACCGATTCTGATTTCCCGCCGTCAACACAATGTCCAGTCCCAGGTTTCCTCAGGCCTCCTCAGACCCAATTTTACACAGTGCTGTGTTGTCCCAGGCATCCTGCGACCCTTAGTCCCATAGTCCCAGACCTCAGTAGCTTAGTCCCAGGAAACCTCTTGCCAGTCCCCGACTCATTACAGATCTTTGAACTTTCATGCATGTGAAAGTGAATCGGTTTTATCAGTCCCACAGGAAGCCTCAGACTGTCCCAGGTGTCCTGCGACCCAAAAATCAAGGTCTGGGACTAACCCCGACTAAGAGAAGCCGACCCTAACCGATCCAAGCCGGCGTCCTCAGGCCACCTGGGACAACACAAATTTAGTCTGCGACGGTCTGAGGATGCCCCAGGATGCCTGTGACTAAGCCCCGATTAAGAACCGACTATTTTCCGCACGTCGGAAATTAAAACGAGGCAATGAGGGGGTCTGAGACTATATAAGCGACCGTGCACAGTTTCTCGTTAGTTTGCTACTGAGAGACGTGTGTCACTGATTTGTAGGGGTTTTCAGTTTTTTTATATATAATATAATACTTGAGCTTAAGGCAAATTTTACATTTAGGAGACACATTTTACTTTTTTACTTTTTTTTGCTATTGACTGGAGTTATGAGGAAAGAGAAAGGAGGGAAGAGAGGAAAGAAGAAGATGGATGAGAGGCAAGAGGGGAGAGAGCAGGAAAGTGGAAAGGTGGAGGAAATGATGGAGGAAAGGATTGAGGAATGGACGGAGGAGGGTACAGAGGAGGGTACACAAGAGACTGAGGAGCGTATGGAGTTTACTGAGAGGAGAGAGGTGTGAGGAGGATTCAGAGAGTCACTCGGCAGCCAAGAGAGCCAGGGTCTGTGAAACTTTCACTGTCAACCAAGAAACTGCAATTGTGGAGTTTGTGAAGGAGCGTCCAGAGCTCTACAACAAGGAGCATGCATGTTTCCACGACAGACAGAAGAAGGAGGCTCTCTGGGCAGAAATCTTTTCAGAACTGAAGCTCCAGCCCTTTGATGACAGAAGATGGTTCGAATCTCAGCGAACGCATTATGGCAGGCTGTCCAAACTACAATCTGGCCAAGCCCCAAGGGAGATGACCAAGAGACAGTCCTGGGTCTACCAACAGATGGGTTTCCTTAAAAACCACATCAGACGAAAGGGGGCCAGCAGAAGCTCTGGGTTCGAGGCCAGTCCAAATACCAGCAAGCAGGACAAATCTCATGGATGTACTACTGATACAGAACACCTTGAGTCCCGTGTCCTGAGGGAGAGTAGGAGTCAACCTATGTTCACATCTACACCAGTTTCAACAGACTCCAAGATACTCGAGCACTTTGACCAGATGAGGACACTGATCTCAGGTTTCCTGCAGCAGAAGTCAGACAGGCAGCCCTTCTTTGACTACGTGGCATTAGAGGCTGAGAAGATGACCCAAGAGGAATTTGAGGATCTCAAGGGCAGAATTTTTAGAGACAGTGAAAACATTAAGAGCTACCATAGACGTCAATCACTACCAAGAAGATCAGCCACTATTACCACGGAGTCCCAGAGGGTCGGGATACTGCCAACAACCGCTCAACAGGCGTCTACTTCCACCTAAGCAGCAGCTAGCAGCAGTTACATTTACTACACACCTAGCCCACTTGGCTTTGGCAACCCTACATCAGTTTCAACAGTACAGGACGAGGGCAGTAGACACAACTTAAGTGGAATACTAAGCCAACTACCAGATCTGACATCTACACAGATCATTGAGCAGCCTCCAGTGTTCTTGGGTTTCTTCAGGGCCACATGCTTTCCATCAAGGGCTCCCCGGGCATGTGGAACATTCCACCTGATCCTGAATTCCCTCTCCAGTTCTTTCCACTCACCTGGAGTAGTAGGACATCTGAGGTACTCTCTGGTGAACTCATCCTGGATGGCCCTGCAGACCTGTGGTAAAAACTTGGAAATGGTGGATCTTCCAACCCTAAACTGACAGGATAATGATGTGTAGGACTCTCCAGTGGCCAGATATCTGATGGTGAGGACTAACTTCTCCCCCACACTGATTGGAGCTCTGTAGTTGGTGGCCTGCCTGGCTAGATGTGGTTCCAGTCTGGTCTTTATCATTTCAAGGAATTCTGGGGTCATCCTCATGTAGTTGGTGAATCCTGGAATGTCTGTGGCATACAGTTCAGCCATAATGTTGTGATAGGCCCCCCTCTCCTCTCTCTGTAGTAGCCATGGTCTGACCCACATATTGTGCCTTCTTTTAGATCTCTGTATGGGTGCTGGTGGTGGTTGCTGTGGTCGACGTACAAATAGCAAATACATCATTATATGTAACTGAATAAAAACTAAAAAAGTTGTTGTTGAAGCTGTCTTCCATTAAAAGGTGGCATCCTGCTGTGTTCCTAGAAAAGTAATGATAATTAGATCGTGTTTTTATATATATATACCCAGAAAATCCAGCTTTTCTGCAAAACAAGAATCAGCCACACTGGTCTGGGGAAGACTGAGGAGACCTGAGGACGCCTCAGGACGCTGGGACTTAATCAGGGGTTAGTCGGGTCTTAGTCCCAGGAGGCCTGAGGCGTCCTTGGACCCAGTCGATCATGGTTGAAACCAACCAGAAAAGCGGCTTAATTGGTTCTTAGTCCCAGACCAGTCGGGGACTGTCTGGTGCCGCCTGGGGCCTCCTCAGGCTTCATGAAGCCGATCTGTACTTAATCCCAGACTTCAATACCAATCCAGTATTCCTGCCCATTTTACCTTTTTTTTCACCAACTGTCCACGATTAGGGGTCGCTGACAGGATCGGGGCTTAATCCTTTGGTGGAACAGGGGCAAAACTGGGGGTGCTTATCTGCACAAGACATCCTATAACAAGGTGCTTATGTTGAAGATGCTGGACTTAATGTCATGTTTATCACCAAACCTGATTCAAATGGAACAGTCTGTAAATTATTCTTGCTTCAAGCTAGGAATTGTCAAATACTGATAGATGTTTACATCAAAGCTAAGGTGCATGCACAATAGACAGCTGCAATAGAGGTCCATTTATTGGATTAATTATCTCTTGCTTACAGATTGTGATGTCCATTAAGTTGAACTCGTTAGACTTTTGGTAATGAAGTTCCTTTTTAAAAATAAAGAAGAATACATGGCCTTAGCTCAAAGCTAATGCATAATGTAGAAATAGATAAGTCAGGCATGCTGTGACAGCATACATAAGGATTTGAGTAATCCCTTAAATATATAGGTCAACTCAATCTATAACAAATATTTGAAATTCAAAACACTAAATTTTAGAATTGTTTCAGCTATAATTCACATAATAGCGGTAAAGTTAGGTTATACAGGAAAATATTATTAATTATTTTAAAATCAAGAAGAACAAACTGAAGTAGAAATTAAATTTTCTAACTTTATATTTGATAATTATCCAATTATTTGTTTTACATATTGCAGCCAAAATAAACAATAAAGGGCCTTTAAAGAATACTATATAACTTTGGTATTGGTATGTTAATGTGCTTTCTTCTACAGCATTCTGTTACTTTTTATATATTGCAGCTACTATTAACATTGTCTCCTATTTCTAGTTAGCTTTTACACTTGTACCAAAAACTACAATATGGCAGTCATCTGTGATTTTGGTGATATATCTATACAATGTATGTTAGTTTGTGTCATATTGCCTGTCACAGTAACTGATGAAGGAGATATGTGGTAAATATTGCAGGTTTTGAAGATTTTTACATTTCAAATGCCATTTCCATATATATTGTGGAAGTTGGTTCCATGCAAAAATTTTAGATAAAATACCAGTACAACGTAGTAGGTTTCAGGTTTCACACAAGTTATATTTGGAAACAATTTCATCATGTTTACCCATGAGTGTCTGAGTTATGCACAACCAGAGTGCCCTTGTTTATTCCCCATTCACACTATAGGCGATATTCACTGTGGTGACCTGTGATCCCAGGCGGCGGAAAGCTTCCCAGGTCGCCCCATTTTTCCAATGGTATTTGGTGCCACTGTCTTGCTACTGTCATGTCATGATGGTTTCCATGGTCTATTCAGGGTGGTATATGTTTTTCACAAGGTTTCTCATTGTTTTTAATTGTCGGTGACAGACAGGCATTGTCATCCTACTGACGTCAAATGTTTTGGTCCAGTCTGCATTCGGTTACACATGCTACCCTAACGGTGACGAAAGGTGATACAAGGTTCCCAAAGGTTATCTATTGCTATGTTTGTAGTACTCTTGTGCAACTGTCGTTGGCAGTCATGTCATAGGTGCACTGCGGCCCCCAAGCACCTATAAAACTGTGCCTCACACCATCACTGTGGACCACCATCATTTTTTTTGGTGACTTGAAGAGAGCAACATTGTTATAAATATTCAGCCAGCTGACAGATTGAGATTGCTTGGTGCTATGCTGCAGGTGCAGAATGATATGCTCTTGAAAAATGTTGCAGTTTGTCTGGACTTGACCTAATGGAGGGGGTGTAGGCATCGCAGACAGTGTTGGGTTAGAAACTGGCTCCTGGAGAGGCCACTGTTTGGCCAGTATGAAATTCTAATGGACCAGCTGATGCATTCTGACATATATGGTTACAGAAATTTTGTCAGAATGTCTCCAGAACCCTTCACAGAGCTTGTGGAAAGAGTGGGCCCAGCGATTCAGAAGCAGAAGACAAGATTTCACCAGCCACGTCCAGGTGGATTGAATGCAGCCATCACCCTCAGATACCTGGCCAAAGGGGACTCCTATAAGAGCCTGATGTATGGCTTCAGGTTCGCCTTTAACACCGTATTCCTGCTTGTTCCAGAGGTGTGTGAGGTCATCTACCAGATTTACAAGGATGAGGAGCTCAAGCGTCCAAGTGTCCCATAAGAATGGCATAAGAAGACACTGCAATTTGGCCAGAGTGGAATTGTTATACTGTGGGAACCCTGGATGGGAAACATGTGGCCATAAGATGCCCCAGGAAGTCGGGGTTCAGATATTACAACTATAAGGGTTTCTACTCAGTGGTTATGTTAGCTTTGGTGGAAGCTGACTAAAGGTTTCTGTGTGCAGATGTGGGGACTGATGGGTGCTTTTCTGATGCCCAGATATTTAACGAGTGCCAGCTGAGGCAGAGTGTTATGGATGGGCCCATAGGCTTTCCAGATACTGATCCATTGCCATATGATGACAGGGACATGGCTTACTTTATAGTGGTAGATGATACCTTGAGGACTTAGCTAATGAAGTGTTTCTCTGGCAGAAACCGGAATGACCAACGTTGCATCTTCAATTCTAGACTGTCCAGAGCTAGATGGGTGGTTGAGAACATGTTTGGTATTCTGGCCAATCGCTTAAGATGCCTACAGGCCACCATGGCTCAGGAGCCACGCAATATCACGTTGGTGGTTTTGACTTGTGTGACATTGCACAACATAGTCAAGTTACGTTATCAGGCAGACCATCAGGGACTAGCACATGAGGACAACAATCACGGTCAGGTGTCTGGAGACAAGGTCAAGTTCTACCAGACCGTGGGCAATCACAGCGGTGGAACCAGGCCACAATTGAAGCTAAGAGGCAGAGAGAGAGAGAGTACTTGATGCATTACTACAGCAATGCTGTCGGGGCAGTGCCATGGCAGAATGATATGATTTAGTCCAAGCATATTTATGAACTTTAAACATTGACTCTTGCTGTTTATTACAACATTGACTTTCATTGTTCTAAGTATAATGCGCTGTAAAGATATTTGTCAAATGCCAATAAAAGTTTATTTTTTCTGATTACATTGTACAATGGACAGTAGATCAATAAAGTTTTTGTGGTCAAATAAATCAAAGGTCAAATCTTGTTAAAGGTTAACAGTTTGCAATAAAACCTCGAAGGCCATCATTCACCTTTCGGTCAAAGGTCACACTGTTGGTCATATTAGGATAATTACTCCTATGTATTTATTTCAAGTGATCATCGCATAAAAGATGTCATAAGTGTGGAGAAAAAGAAAGGTAATTCATACATTTATAACATTTATTGCTTTAACAAAAAAACAACAAACAAACCAATAAAAATACATAAACATAACAAAAAATCACTGACACGAAAAAAAAAAACAAAGTTCATAACTTAACAGAAAAACAAATCATAACAATAGAATAAAGAGAATCAAAAAATAATTTGACCTAATACTGCCAAATGACACAGAGGTAGCACAACTGATTACTAGTAATAGAAACTTTATAAATAAATTTTGAAAACAAACATTAATTAGCCCAAGAGCAATTTAACCAACTGTAAACCATAAACTTTAACCAAAGAGTAAGTTTAGCAAATATCAAAATATAATTTAAAAAACCCTAATATTCACAATTTAACATATTTAACATAAGTACATAGTGACAAGAGTGGGACCCAAAAAGTACAAATGAAACAAAACATTAAACACATAGTCAAAGGTTTCTCGGGTGGCCAGAAGCTGTGGGGAACATTGGAGCAGGAACATGTTAGCAAAAAAAAAAAAAAAAAAGAAATATTAAACCTTCAATGTAACAACACACATTGCCTGAAAGTGGTACTGTGAAACTTCAAAAATGTACATTTCTGAAAATGTAATTATAACGTAGGTAGGGCTGAGGCGGACATAACTGATACTGTTAACCATTACAGTAGTAATAATACACAAGTGTAAGCAGTACACCCTGAATACAAAGTAACAACTCAGAATAAATGGTATACCTGAAAGTTGTTCAAAATAACCCTGAAACACACGAGTAGGCAACTACATAGGCAGCTCATAACTAAAACTATAAAGTAACACTTCCATTACCTCCAGTAGTACTGTCAACTGTGAAAAACCACAAATGTTCCAAAAAATAAACCACACAAAGGCCACAAGTACTACTGACTGATCACCACAAAAAAGTACAGGTGAAAATAAATTAAAATAAGCCATCAGTTACAACCATTAGCAAGAAATGACCAGGTGTGAAAGTAGAAAAGGCATACACCATATTTCTACAGTAACACTATCAGTTGTAACAAAGTTACATAAAATGTCAAAAGTTACAGTAACACCAACATTAGTAATATCAGATGTAATACACCACAAACATTTAAACTCTCAAAATAAAAGGCCACACAAACAAATATTACTACTACCAGCTTTAACCACATTAAATGTTAAGAAAAAAAGAAATAAAAAATCCCGACAGTTAAAACCTGCAGGTCATAAAGTCTTACTGAAAATCTTACTGAAAAATAATCACATGACAACAGCAACATGACAATCAGCTGTAAGCAAGTTACTCATCATACTTAAAATGAAAGACCAAGAGTAGCACTAACAGCACTGAAAAACCAAGAGGGCTTATATATGCCAAACCTGAACACATCTGTCAGAAACCACTAGGCTTACACACGCCAAACTTTACCAACTTAACTTAACCAACTTAACATAACTACTACTGTCAGATGTAATTACTGTAAGAGAAAAAAACAAGACAACAGTACTAACCGTCAGCAAAGTCTGATGAGATATTATAAACATTACTCCAGGCCAACAGTAACACCATCAGCAGTAACCAAGTTACTCTTAAAGTTACAACAAACACCGACAGTAGTACCTACAGCTGGAAAACCTCAAACGTTACAAACCATACACAAGTAAGGTCATAAAGTACTACTGGCAGTAAACAATAACTGACATGAGATAAGAAATCGTACAAGTTAATTGCAGTCATAAAAACATGTCAGTTAGTAAGTAACAATAGTATACATAGGCCCAAGTAAAATATTTACATTAAAACCAGTAATAACGATAGTAAAAGTGACAGCTATTAAAGACCCAAAACACTGTGCATTGTGGTTACAAGGTTAGAGATATAAGTAATTCAGACTAACTAAAAATTTGCACCAAATACAATGGAAGCAAAGTGAATCCAAGAGGTATTTGAAAAAAAATGTACTCTGAAGTTTTAAAGCCTAAATACTACACCAGAATAAAATACCACTTTTCAGTGTCACCTTCATTCCGCTGCAGGTGCTAGGTTAAAAAATTCTCAAAATATATTCATTCATTTCAATCGCCTTTTGAATTTACTTTGTTTCCATTATATTTGGTGAAAGACAATTGGTGGAAATGATACTAAGTGTTGACACAGAAAATCAAAGTAAAAAGTTTGTAAACCATATCAACCATAAAAAGTTAATGTAAAAAGTCAAAATTTAGAATTAAAAGTGAGCATCATTTCAATGTCATCATTTATAACTCTGAATTTGATCCAATAGGAGTTTGCCTGATGGCAACAGACTGATCAACGTACTGTGTGATCATCTGATACGACTTGTCATAGAAGGACCTCCACAAAGACGAGTAAATCTACTTCACATTGGCCTACATCCAAAGACACCAGGACTTCTTCAAATCTGGACTGGAAGCAACCAAGGTACTGCCAATCTGGTCCAAGATCTTCTGATCACTTTTTAGTGGAGGTATGCAACATGTAATGGCAGTTACATATATATATATATACACTCAAAGGGATGTTTAATTAATAATACTACATGGGGGAAATCAAATAAAAATTAATTAAAAAGTCCCTCCAAAATTTTAAAAATTAAAAAAAAACTACTCAACAGTCATATCCATCTCAGCTTTTCGGTCGAAAGCCTAGATCTCTTCTTAGTATCTCTGTAATCTCTCAAACCCTTCTAGTACAAGCAAGGGGTCTCCCTAATCCACTGTATTACCACATCATCTGTACCAGAAGACATGACAGTGTTAGCATGTCTTTTCTTATTTTCAACAGTTTCTTTGGATAACACATCCTCAGACTCTGCTGTTCAGCAGTTGCCAGGTTATCTACTGTCACTATTGTCATTATCAGTAACAACAGCCGTGGGTTTGTGAGCACAAACAGATTTCTTCTTAACCCTGGGCATCTTACATAATACTTAAAAGAGTTAAATAACAAAATAGTAGTCCAAAGAAATAAAATAAATTGCAGTTCCTGCTCCAAAGTTCCTCCACAGCTTAAAAAATGGTCACTCATCTTTCAGTGAGCACACTTTATTTTAATGTCCTTGTCATTCAGTGTTTCATCTTGGGGAAACTTCGACAACTAAATCATGACAGATGCAGAGCCTTCAGTAACCCTCAGCAACCTTGTGTATACCTTATGTAACAGTTGCAAGGCAGAAGCTTGACAGTAATATTTAAGTCCTCTTTACAAAATTTATGCCCACTACCAACCAGTCTTAAAGTTGAGCCCTTGGCTAAGCCTAAGACCGGTCTTAAATTCTTTATGAATACCACTAAGCCTAAGGCAAAAGTCTTAGCAGTTTTTGGGCAGAAACTTGAGACAAAAGTCTCAACTTTAAGCCTAAGCCCTGGCTAAGACCTTTCATGAATACGGGCCCAGGTCCTTGTCATTAAACATTTATTATCTCCCAAATCTGAGATCAAAGGTCAAATCCTGGAATAGACCGAAGTGAGAAAGCTGGTTGGTGGTTAAGAGTACAGAATATTGCATCAAGTTGAAAGCATGATACAAGTGCACATTTTTCATTAAAGATGCACCTTGCAAAATACGTTTACAAGTGATAATTGTAAGTGTTAAGTGTAACTGTAATTTTTACTTTCTGTCATTTAGATTATTATCTAACACAATCAACTCCTCTCTCTGAGGTCAAGCGCTTCAAATCCTGCACCCTATGTGGGAAAGCTGGTAGATTCTTACTGATGGTCTGCAGTTTACAGAACCTTGACCAATTGTATGTACTGGTTTCCTCTGTCCATAAAACTACTCGACATGATATGACCTGTACAGTGTTGAAAGCGATGCAAGAACCCAAATCAATAAATATATTTAAATTAATGTCATGCACAAGTTCATTTGTATTCTTTGTGTGATTAGTCAAAAGATGACAAGTAGTTTCAATGTTAGTCCTCCTGTTGGAGGAATTGTAAATATGGAATCTGACCAACCCCATTTTGCACTTTTGCCATCACAGCAGCTCCATCCCTTCCCAGTCCAGTCACTTTAGTGAGTGCCATGTGCCACTCTTACAACACCTCAACCAATGCTTCGATGATGGTCACAGTTTTGCCATTGCATACATATTTGTTATCAATGAAAAACAGCTGAACTTTTCCATTGACAACAATTTGTGCATAAACAATCAGTTCTTTTTAAACACAGCAATGTCAACAGATTCATTGGTAATAATACCAACAAATTTAGACTCTTTCAGCTTCTTTATTTCAAACCTGTTTGTTGAGTCTAAAGATTCTACCATATCCTCCACTGAAAAGGATGCATCATGACTGACCAAATTTTATTTGCCATAAATTACACTTTTAATTAATCATAAAAATTATCATTTTTACTGTGAAGAATTGAAAATCCATCATTAATATGTATGTAAATAATGCTCAAATTCAATCAAATGCAAGGCATATCCATATATGCTACATTAATCTTCAGCTCATTAATTTTACACACACATGTGTTGAGTCAACCGGTTTAATTTTATATAAGCTACATACCTGCTAGTGGTGATAATACACTCCACTAAATAAAGCTCTATTCATTTACTGCAGATTTATCAAGCCTTTAAATTTGATTAAAGGTATATTTTCTCTTGCCATGTAATGTACTATCCTTAACTGACTGGCAAGACTATGGGGAGGATTTTTCAGTCTTTTTAACTGACTGAAAAAAAATGATGTTAATGGTTTGACATCATCACTACAACCTAGTCCACAGAAGTAGACATATGTTTTCTGAGGACTGATATTTTGAAAATCTCTATGGCCATTTATAAATACGTTTTTTTTTTGGGCCTTCTTGCACACATAGCATACATGCCATTCTCTAGTCAGCTGAAGTGAGACTATTCAGTCCAGGTTTCCTGAAATTTTCACTTTTTTTTACTATTCCAACTTCTGTTTCACTTTCAGACATGATTTTTCAAAGGAACATAGTGAAAGTGTAAAGAAATGACAAAATGAAATTTATATACCGTGCCAACTACAATTCACGCAATGGTGATCTCGCACATGCGCAGTGACAGTTGGCCAACTTGCTTTCAAAATCAAAGAATAAAATGAAAATTCACTCAATGTATCAACAAAGACCTTATTTTAAAGTATTTGCTACGTTCTACATACATATATTACTTACTAATAAGTTTACAAAATTATATTATATAAAAAATCGCGTCCATCGGGAGTCATTGCCAACCAAAATTCGCGCCCAAAACCGAAATACTATGTTTATAACATAATGGGATGGAGTAATCACAAACCCTGAAAGAGATGCCTCTGCCAGTTCTGTATGGATTCAATGCAACGAAAACTAACACAGGTTCTGTGAATATACCTTCCAAATGATGTGTATGTAATACATTTGTAACTTACATAATTGATCAAATTGGCACTTCTTGATGCATTTGTAATGTAATTTCTGCACGGCCGTGGTGCTGGGTAATACAAAAAATAGCCAGTATGTATGGCCCTTTATTTAAGTCAAATGAGACATTTGGTTGATAATATAATCCAATAGTTTCAGTGAAGAAGACCAATTCTATTGTCCACCTTTTATCTCTGGACTAAAGGGATTGAACTGCAGCCAAAGACATGAATGTGGTATGTAGTTACTAACAGATGGTCTTAGTCCAACTTACAAGTGAGCCCTAACATTCTTGTCTTCCATCCACACCACAAATTTGGATTTCTCAACCTTAGCTTTAAAATACTAGGACATAATTTAAGGTAAAATACATGTGGCTCCTGAAGTGGACACAAACCAAAGAATAAACTACAGCAGTTTTATCCTTCTTACGGGACTATTCCAGATTCAAGGACTATCTGGGACGATTCCCCTCCCTGGATAGCTGATCCAAAGATACATCCCACCGTGCCAGGATGACCACCTGCTGTGGCCTTTGGGATGAGGTGGAGAAGAGGAAATACCAAAAATAGACTGTGGAGCATCAGTTGGACCATCTAATCAGTTGGACCATCCAATCACACAGATCCATATAAAAGGTGATCATCGTGGCCATCTGTGGGAAAACTCTAAACATGTTTAGAACCATCCTGATAACTGATTTGTGTACTGTGTATATAAGATAGCCCATCTACACCTACAGGAATGATGGCCTAAATCTGGGTTGATCCTGATCAACCCTAAACTACATAGCCAATTAAGGAAATAAAGGGAATGTTCAAAGTGTGCAGGAACATTAAAATGGAACAATTTATTAAATAAATTGGTTAATGCCTATTCATTTATGGATGTATAGCCCCAATATTCCACATCCACCATTTCCCCCTCATTTTTTCTATGATCAGATTTGGGTGTGTGGTATTTTAGGGAACACCATTCCAGTAGAGAAAATTGCATGTCCCTAACAGAATGATTTTTCTCCATGAAATGTTTGGAGACTGGGGGAATCTGGATGAAAGTCTGTGTTCATAGATTATTTTCCTGAATGGGTGACCTGACTGTAAGTCAACCCTGGAGAAGATAGTAAGCAGTGTACTATGACTGAGTAGTTTCTGATACCACACTCATGTTGAATAAAACAAAATAAATAATTTCAGAAGTGTGATTAGTCACAGTTGTAAGTAACTTTTTGAATAACTTAGATGTGTATTTTGCCTTATACTGTATGTGCGATATGGTCACTATTGTATTTTGACAGTGCAATTTAACTGCTCATCAGAGGCTGTAGAGTGTAGGTAACCTGACCCCCTAAATTAAGTACTTTTTTATATGTGCAATTCCATCGCTGATAAGCACTGGTGCGAGGTGCCACTAATCTAGCCAATTATGTTATGAGCTAAAACAGTTTTACTCTCTGGATTTGTGTGATAAGAAAAATTATGTTTTGTGTGTTACCAATTAAAAGAAATGTACAAAAAGGCTAATTCTCAGTAGCTGTGGCAATAAATAATAAGAAGCAGTAACTTCTTAAATAGTTATACAAAAAGAAAAAAGTTTTCTACCATTGCCGTTCTTGATTATAAATATATCATTTATTGTTAGCTGTAATAAGGTATCAAATTCATCTTAAGAAATTGTTCAGTCATGTTATGTAAACTTATATGATCAGAAGTTACCTTGCTAAGCTGTAAGATCTATTAATAAATCAAATTTTCTTACTCCAGTATCAGTTGCTATTCATGTTTTGTACATTATAGGTGGACTCATCTGACTATTATTCTATTGAAACATTTTTTGTAGAGTTCCCAAGATACGTCCTGGTGCCCAAAGGATCACTTTTGACACCTTAAAGTTCAGTTGTATGGCAGTTACAATCAAAAGACTGGTCGATAGTACCCGGGAAAGAAATATTCACTTAGGACGTTTTGTGAGGCAAACTTATGACAGTGGAACAGGGGTATATCACTACTAACAACAAGTGCCTAAGAACACAAAGCCTCACACACTGATAGCATGAAAAAACACAAAAAAATCTGGATTTGTGATCGAGAACTGGATGCAGATCATTTTTGAAGAGGACGGAACCACTGTTTATATGCCACCTTTTGTACAAATTTTGTCCCAGATTGCCCTGTTTCACACAAAGTTATAAATATGTATTCAACAGAACTTTTTCCGCTTTAAAGGGAAGCTTTAAAATCCAAGTCAATTTGACTTTTGGTGTGTTTACACATATACATGTGTAATATCTTGAAACATTCCCACTGACTGTTGAGATATTGTATATCATATACCCAACAATAAAATAACCTTTTAACCCCCTACATTCATAAAACGAATTACTGAATTGATATGATTATTAATATTACGCAGTTCTGGTCATGTATATGTTAGGATGGTTACTTTAGCATTACAAGAAACAGAAGAATGAATGATTTGAATATGTTTTTGGCATCGCGACTTTGGGATTTAACACTCTCTCTTTAAGATTAATTACTGCACTGTGGTCAAGTGGGTAACACACTCATCTTGGAACAGAGAAGACGTGGGTGTGGTCTCATGTACAGACAGATATATAATGGTTTGGATGACCACTTAATATGAAGGTCCTATGCCACTGGGTCCTATACTCAGTAGGTGATCCCTGAGACTCAATCTGTCCTTCAATTATCAGAAACCCAGTCCCTAGAGAGCTTGGGCTGTATTTGTGCAGTCCGAATAGGGGAAAATATTGCTTTGAGTCCTGCATAAAAAGAGATATCAAATTTAATTAATGTATGAATTGGCTGCCCCCTATTGTACGATTTGAGATATCAGTAATAAAATTAATCACACATGCAACAAGACAGCACCTGGAGAGTGCATACCCCCACCTAGGCCAAATGCATCTAATAGTGATTATGGAATCATCCAATCATCTGTTGTGTTTGCCATTGTTGACATTTCCTGAAAATGTAACCGAAATACATTCATAGCTTTTAAAGACAAACAAGCAAACAAATAACTCCAAGTTACATTACCACATTGGAATCTTCCTTAGTGGAACCTTTCTGTTGTACTTAATGAGCTCACTAAAACACCCTTTGAGCCCATGAAAGACCTAGACCTCAAATATCTTACTCTCAAAACTGCTTTCTTGCTAGCTTTGGCCTCCGGCAAGTGCTGCAGTGAAATCTATGTCTGGGTTTGCAAACAAAGTATCTAATTTAGGCCAATGGGAAAAGGTTGCCTTGTTCCTCTTTTCTGATTTCATAGCCAAAACCAGCTAGCAAGAGAAGGATCCCAAAGTTTGTCTCCAGTGACTATCCCTGCTTTGACTACTATCATGGATAGACAATTCAAAGAAGACAGGGCCTTGTGTCCTGTGTGGGCCTTGAGGTACTATCTGGATCGTACCAAAGACCAAGATCCCTACTTTTCATTTCCTGAAGGATTGGTCAGTACTAAACGTCTATTTTTCTTGGATGTTGGCCGGTGCCTTGTGGCCATCCGAATAAGCATTCAGTTCCACACGGTAAGCTTGTAGCTTATAAAAGCTACATTTAAGTAATTAAAATTTTTTAGTTTATGTACTTATTATTAGGATCTGATCAGAGGTCATTCAACATTTGATGGCTGCAGGACTGCTCTCATAGACACTGAAATAGTTCACAACAACACTAGTACTTTTAAAACACAAATAGCCTTCCTTATAGCCAGTGAATACTATGTTCATCTGTTGTCAGGTGTACAGGTCTTATATATTGTTATGGCAGTGGTCAGTAGCTTATAGAAGCTTAAAGAATGTTATAGAACTAACATGAAAGCAACACCTATAGGGGTTCCTCAAATCTATTAATAGAATTACTGAGGTTAGCCCAGAGGGATTCCCCAGTCTATAAATAGATCAGTATTACATAACACATAAAAGAGTCAATAACACAATTACCTTATATGGTAATATATAGACATAAAGCTTAGATTTAACAATGCATTGGCACAGTACCCAAATATGTGACACTAGTTATAACCTCATTAAGTGCTTACACAAAATGATTTCAGATTACAACATTATTCAGTGTTAGAGTTTTACATCCCTTCCAACATTTTATGTCATGTCATTATGGCTCCTGAGGAAAACACTCACATTACCATCAGCTGGAGTTTCGAACTCATGGTTACACAAGTGTGTTAAGTTAGGGGTTTATAGTCTCCTCCAACAGCCAAGTCACATTGGGACGGACTCTTAGCATTATCATTTGTGGGAGACTAACCCACAGGGAGTTGACAATCTGTGGTAAAAAGTCCAGCTTTGTAAACACCACCTTACTAAGGACCTCGCAACAGAGGTGAGAACCAAGTTATCAATACAAAACTTAACTACTCGGTCTCATACACATATGAGATATGATTAAATACAATTGGAGAGCAAAGAGTAGATTTGGCAAAACAGACTTTCATGATATGTGGGGAAAATTATGAATATATCAATCTTAACAATAGCTACCAGAAATACCTTACCTTTTAAACGTTGATTCTACAGTCTTTTTATAGATTCATTTTCCAATCAGTTTTGTTGTGCAATTTTAATTTACCATCAGAGTCCCAACTGGCCCTTTTATTTGTAATCCGAAAATTGTTCGCAAAGAATCTACTTTAATAATGTCAAAAAATAAGGCTTATATTTTAGTCATCACACATCAGTATAAGCAGTATAATAAATCATATGTCCATTCACTTCCATTATAAAGGTAACCCATTTTGAAAAGAGTCATGTATCTTTTGTCAACATAAGAAGTGTTTACTACACAGCAGTCATTTTTGATATTCAAATGTGAATGACTGAATTTCCACTGAAACTCATTGGCTTGGCAGCCTTTTAAAATTTAGTTAACTTTAGCAGTTACTTTAGCCTTGCTTAGAGGCTAAATTTATTTGGACCAAAAATATGTTCAAATATGTACACATAAGGTATGATATTCATAAATCCTTTACATAAAAGCTAAAACGATATATTACAATCAAACATTATGAGTGGGTATGATACACCTAGAACTGGTGTAATATACCTTGTCTGTTATACACCTACAATGCTAAAATATGAGCTCCTATTAAACAGTTTCTATTTTGGATTATTTTCAACTATTATTTGGTTATTGTCACTATTTACAATACAGTGCTTCAACTAAAATAACCACAACTTCTTGTGTTACTGTCTGATTTGAAAAAAAAATTGTTCCACCATTTTCTGCTGTCTTGTGATGACCCATATCTGAGCCAATTGTATCCCATACAGCCCGAAGACCCACTATAGATAGGGAGATATGGTATTCTTGTGTATTAAAGTTTAATATTATTAGTAGGAATACATTCATCAAAATTTGCATTGAATGATATATTTTGCAGCTCAATTTACAAAGTTTAGAAAGGTTTACAAACATCACATGACATTTTGTCATTTTTCTTAACTTCATGCCATAGTTCAGTTCTTTTAGCGCCAAATTGTCTGAAATACAATGATATATATATATCTTGATATGTATATCACTAATGGAGCCTTTATCAAATCTTCGACATAGTTGTAGATGTTCTTGAATATTTCTGCACCTCCATGTATCATCTCTAATCTTGGGGTTAATAAGACAATAATTGACAGTAATTGACCTGTTGTTTTGACTTTTACAACTAGATACATAATTTGTCTCTTCTAAATTTAATACAGGATCAAATGTTTTAAATGACATAATATATGTAAGTGTGCAGTATGCATACTATTTTAGCATGCATAACAATAAACGTTTTCCCTGATAACAAAAATAAACATAACAAAAAACCCCAAAAAACTCAAGTGGTAAGCAAGGTTACAAATATCATTTCTGTAAATGATTACCTAAAATATATCCCAACTCCCCATTCATGATATTCTGAGCTGGGGTGTTATATAATGAAAGTAATTGTAAAATTATTGGTATTGTGGCATAAGTGTCTGTTTGTTGTCACATTTCACCAAAATTCAAAGGAACAATTGTGTAGATTTTACACATAGTTTTTGCTGTATTATAGCAAGTACAGTGTTATATTCTTTGTATATAATGCCAAAGTCAAACAGGGTCGAATTTTAATAGCGATGATATGTGGATAGAAAATTATTCTGTCCTCTTTAGATTCTCCTTTATTCTTCCATTTATTTCAACTCTGTTCACCCTCACAATGTACCACAGTAGGTAGCATATTCTTTTATGCCCTAACTTTGTCACAGGTCAATTACCAAAAAGTCGTACTAGTTTCTTGTTCTTGACTCATTCTTTCTTTGTAGCAGAAGAGTCTTGGATCACAAGACAATGGATCACATTGATTCCTACCTACCCATAACTAATTCGTGGCATAGTTATAGTAAAATCACTGAACATCTTCACCAAGTTCGTTGTATATTCCCAGCATAACCTTATTTTGTTGAAGCGTTATCTCGGGACAGTTAAGGAACACCAAAATACATAATAAAAGTCTGAAAGTTTTTATCATGTATTGGTGAATTGGTGAATTTAAAACAGTCTGTAATTTCCTTTATTCTCCAAGATGATCATCATTAGAGAGAAGCAGTAAGGACACATTTTATAACCTAGTTCCACTTGGTAAAGTTATCATAAGAGCTGATGTTTAACCCAGGAGGTTTGCTACGATTGATCCCGTTGACAGTAGACTGAAAATCTAACAAATCATGATTTATCTTGAGTCAAAGGATGAGTTGTTTGAAAAGATCGCTATCAAGAGGTAAACTAGTGAAAATGAAGCTGGGGTGGTATTAACAAAAGGGACCATGCTCAAGTTGAGCCAGAAATCAAGTTTGGTATAAACAGGTGTAAACTTGGGCTGATGTTTGGCTCAACTTGAGCTTGATCCCTTTTGTGAACACTAGGCCTGGAGTATATATAAGTTATATCAACAACCAGTCACATTGATTGTCTTGTTCCAGTACCACTTTTCTCTGCATGGTGCATACTTTGACAGCATGTCCTTTCAAAACAAAATATTGTCTGACAATAGTTTAATAAAATTTGTTTGAAAAAGAAAGATCTAAAGTCTTCATTATCATTCAGAAAATACATTTTTTCTGATTAAATAATTTGCCAAATCAAATATTATTTTGCCTTATTATCAGTATTTGACGCTGTATAAAACACATACAAATAATTTTTAATTATATCTTCAGTTCCTGACTCTTGACCATAATGCATTGTAGTTCAGAGGGACAGGCGAAGGACACCATAGGTGATAGTGGGCTGTTGCCCCAACTAGCAGACAGGCGACTCTGTTATTTTCTGACACCTGCAGACGCATATTCATAAAAGGCAAAATAAGTCAGCTATTCCAGACACCACAGAGGAATGAGGTAAATTAAAGTGTTTGGTTGATCCCGAAGATAGCTCTGTTTTTGGTGTTTTAACAAAAGCCTGAAATGTTTATGTTATTTTCTGTCCATCAAATGATGCTTCATGGAGGGAAACCTATTATCAGCAATCAATCATCTGTATCAGTGATAGTCAGATTTATGAAAACACTTGCAACAAAATTGGTGAAGTAATTGGTATGACCTAAATTTTCAGAAAGTTATGGTTATATACAATATTTGTCAAGGGATGGACTATTGACTAACAAAATGGAACAGCTGAGCAAACTGGCTTACACATAAGCTAACCTGTGGTTAATATCTTAATATAACCATTTTTGTGCATGCACAATAGTGTAGAAACAGGTAAAATGAACAAATTTCACAGGAACTTACTATGTGGGACACCGATAGTGTCCCAACCACTTGCTAGATGGCCACCTCTCTCAATACTCACTAGGTGGTTACCTTGAGTAAACTTTAGAATGGGGATGATAGGGTGGAAATCCCCTGTTAGGTAAGATATCAAATAAAAATAAATTTAAAATTAACTACAGGTTACAGGGGGAGTAATAGAAAAATTGACACTAAAGCTAACACTTCCAACATTAAGGTTCATAGGTGGTTTGGGTCAACTAGTGCCAAACCAGAGTGCCGCACCCCTTTATTATCCTCCTGTGATAATAGGGGAGAGAAAAGATAATGCAGTTTCAGGGAATTAAGGGAAAACCTGTTGTGGTTGTTGATGAGGAAACTGATGTGTAAAAGTTGACAACTCTGGTGCAAATGAAAAACTTACAAACAAAAGATTAGCGGTCTTAACACTAAGCCTTAAACTTATAACAAATCTAGTGAAAATATAAGATATACTATAGTACAAAGCCCTGGACGAAAATTATGATGTAGTGACTTTGGGTGCTGGGCAGCAACCACATGACCCAGGTGAAAAAGCCCGTAGTGACCCCAGGCCAGATCCTTTGAGTAAAAGTGGGTAAGAGTTTTATATGACTTCCAGTGACAGGCTGAGAGAATTTGCTCTAAGACACCGTTTTTTTTTATTTGTTTTTTTTTTTTCATTTTGGGTTTTACATCGCTTTCAACACTGTACAGGTCATATCACGACGGGTAGTTGGAAGGGCAGAGGAAACCAGTACATAGAGTTCGCTAGGCTTGTGTACTGTAAACTGCCGACCAACGGCAAGCAACTACCAGCTTTCCCACTTACGGCCATGACGGGGATCGAACCCCGGCCACAGAGGTGGGAGGCGAGAGTGTTACCACTCTGCCACCGTGGCCCCCTAAACGTTTAAGGATAAATGTTAGAAAAATGTTATAAATAAACATAATAATGTCTGAATAATAATGGGATCAGAGGTCAAATTCAATATCTTTGTATGGTTGCTCAATATTGAAAGTATTATTTTCATGTCTAAAAATTGTAAGATAATGGCTTAGAAATTGTGCCTCCATTGAATTCATACTTTTAGGGATTGCATGTGGGGCAATTTTTGACAAAGTCCTCTAAAAACCCTATTATTGCTCACCGCCATCTTTGTTTGGACATGTTTGAAGGTGAAGGTTTAAAATTATAGGTTTAAAAAACGTTTTTGATAGAAAGTTTTTAAAACATTTGACAAGCAATGTTGTTTAAACATTTTATGTCTACTGTTCATCAAACATTTCATGATGAATGTTTGAAAACCGTTTCACACAAAAACCTTCATTTCTTCAGCTATTTTATAAATGTTTTAAAAACATTTCCAATCAAACCTAGCTTTTTGAGTTATTTTATAAATGTTTAATAAACGTTTTCAGTAAAAACGTTTTTATAGAGAATGTTTAGAAAACGTTTTTTAAACATTACAGCAAAAACGTTTACTTAGAAACATTTAGAAAACCAAAGATAGGGTTTACTTAGGTTTAAAAAACGTTTTGTAAACATTCAAACCATTTTAAAACGTTTCTAATGTTTACTGGGTAATTTTTATGTGCAATGTATTGTTGCTATAATGTTGATGTTAAAATACCAATGTTCTACGGTTTAGTGCCCTCAATGAATTACAAAATAAAATATCATTTTGATTATTTTTTTTATTATTTCTAAGCAAGAACTGAATCTATGAACACAATATTTATAACATTGTGAAAGCAGCTTACATAAATCTCTGTCAATTTTTTGTTTCAATTTTTTAACATCTATAAACTCTCAGTTTTATTTCAATTTTTTAACATCTATAAACTCTCAGTTTAACTTTAAATTTCTTCATTATTTTTGGACAGAATTTTATATAACAAAAACAAAAGCATTTACTAGAAGTCACTTGTTATATAATTTCTGAGAAAAGAATCTGATTAAGCATTCCAGACATATGTATTTTTGTAGGTTCTCAGATTTAATGTGCCACTTTGAAGAAATAGACTTGCCTTTTCCAAGTACTAAGTATGTTGTATCCCCGCAGCTGATTTTCCATTGACACAAAATCCAAATTTTATTAGTAAAAAACAATTAATAAATATAATACTACAGGTATTCAAAATGGTTACCAAAATGGTCACCATTAAGAATCCACCAAGAAAGTCTGCCTCATCACCTAACAGTAGGTAGGGTCAGGCAGTATGGCTACTTGTCACCAGATGTTGCCTGAAACCAAAACAACTCTGATTCTCTTGCCACAAACATAACCTGGAAATCTGTGCATGGGCGTGTGTTACAGAGCACCCACAAACTTGGTGCCTGCTGACGCATCTCCGAAAACTATAACCCCAGGAATGAGGTTTAAAATGTTGACAAACTACATTAGGAACTTAAGGGGGCTTCAGTATGAGTCAGCAAGGCACACAGAAAACTTGTACCAATGAACCTGCCCAGTGATTTACAATGCAGAATCTCAATCTACCAGTACATCTTGACTAAAAATGACCAAAGATAAACAAACATGGAAAAAGGTAGGCCATAGCAGTAATACTCAACAAGTTTCGCAGTTTTATTTGTACACTGATAAATAACTCACACGATATATCAGTTACTCACAATATATAGAACACTCTCTCACTTAGCACTGTCACATCACGAAACTTCTTCTCATAAATAACTATATAATGCAAATGTGAATGTGGTGAAAAATTATTTTAAGACAGAATTTCTGCTTTGCTTGTCATTTGGGGGTGGGGTACAAGAAGTACCACACATTTCATTGCTCCAGTTCCTTAATAAAGGTACTTCTTGTTTGTCCCACTATTCTGTCATTGGATGACCTTTAACCTTTTAATAAAAATCTTCCCGCCTAAATCAGTAATTCTTCACTTTTGAGAGGGAAGTCGAACAGACAGGACGCCATTTTTACAGTACTATGTATCAGTAAAAAATTTTATGTTGTCTTTTGTGCTTTCAGTAACGTGGTATTAGTATTTTTCATTTAGTATTTTAGTTTGTTTTATATATATTGGCGTCCTATAGTGTACATATCACGGAGGTAGTCTGTTTATGTTTTAAATTTGGTATGTAGGTCAGTTGTCGGGGGTTTCACTTGTCATTATTGAATTCTATTATGTAATACTCGTCACTTGTGCTGTCAGTAACGTAGTATTAGTATTTTCATTTAGTATTTTAGTTTGTTTACATATTGCTGTCTTATAGTGTACATATCACGGAGGCATTCTGTTTATGTTTTACAATTTTGTATGTGGGTGAGTTGTCGGGGGTTTTCACTTGCCATTATTGAATTCTATTATGTAACTTGTGCCCCCAGTAGTATTGCTAGTATCGTTTGTATTCTCCCGTCAACTTGTATGATTATCATTATTATCATAGTGGGAAATAGTAACCATGCCTAAAGTATTTCATTGTTCGAAATGTAATGGTCAGCACAAACGGCCCGTTGGCAGTAAATGTCAGCTCATGGAACAGAGTACTTCAAGTACTTCAGCTACTGTTTCTGAGCAATCCAAAGATGAAAGTTCACAGATTCTTAATGCGCTTAATGCTGTGAGTTGTAGGTTGTCTGCAATCGAACAGAGGATTGACAGGACCGAGGAACAGCTTCAGGTACAGTCAGCTGTGACTTCAAGCAGCCCCCTGAATACGAGCACTACACCCTCTCAAGATGGTGATGAGGACAGTGACGCTGGAGACGACGCCGTCATACCCACCGTCAAATATCTCAAATCAGCTAGGCACATACAGGAGGCTGTTGACCTCAGACTGCAGGAGTTAACCAAGATTAATGAACAAGGTAAGTTCAAATCACAAAGGGTTAATAATGATAGTATCACAGTTAAGCAACAAATCCCTTGGCCACAGAATTATGTATTGGCTGGTACTTCCAAAGCAAGGGTAACGTACGACAGTTTGTCAACCTTTCAATGGATGGCAGGCTTTTGTGCAATTATTAGGGAAGAAAAAAGTACAAAGGTCAAGAATGCAATGCTTGAGTATATGTCCGACCTTATGGAGGACGCTCAAGACTTTGGTTGGGCTTCAGCTAAAGGGGCACATGCTCTAATCCTCTGTAGAATGGAGGAAGGTAAGGTAGACTGGTTGAAGTCTGACAAATTGGACCGCCTCAGAAGGGCACATGCCCAAAAGGTAGTCACTAGTAATTCAAGCTCAGGTCAAACTGCAAAAACAAAACATGAATCTCATGGTGTCATATGCAAGTACTTTCAGTCGGGCAAATGTAACCATAAAGCAGAGCATAATACAAATGGTCAACTGTACAAACACTGGTGCTCTCATTGCTATAGTCTAGGCAAGAGATTCACACATGCACTGAAAGATTGTAGAAACAAACGTCAAGATTCAAAAAACGAATGAGGCACTGCAACTCTGCAGTGCACAAAAATGCTACTACGGTTAAGGTCTCAAGTAACAAACTGAGTCCTCAAGTGTCTGAACCTAGAGTCAGTGGTAGAATAATATATAATTCAACCAACTTTGGCAAGGCTAGTAATAACTGGAGGGCTGACTATTATAGATTTAGCAATCTCTCTTATGCCCAAGTCTTAAACAAAGGCAAACACATGTCTCATATGGTCCCTTACCATACCAGCCACCACAAAGGTAGCCCTCAGGTTTTTAAAAATAAAACAAAAACCATGATAAACAAAGCCAAAAGTACTCATAAAGTACCTAGAGACAAAAGTACTCACATAAAACAAACATGTGACAGAGCTGAACGTAGCAGTGCACAGATTAAGGTGAGTCAGAAAAAACAAAATCCACAGATTGTCTGTAAAAATAGATATGACGTATTGTCCGTCGACGCCGTCGTTTCTACCCAAACTTCTCAACCTCTCCCTGATCATGCTAACACTGTAACCTTGCACAGCCAGGGCGCTACCAACGTCTGTCACAATCAAGCAAGCAGAAAAGTGAGCATACCAAGTAATGATCATCAAAGGGTAGTAACAGAAGAATGTAAAGCCATTGCTTGTTCTAAATATGATCTCCCTCTCAGAATTAAGGACAAGGCTTTAACTTACAAACATGTACTACCTCACTGTCCAACCCTTCAAAGTTGGGAATCCCAAAGTAAGTTCAAGTTTGGATTTATCCCCCTGGGCAGCCAACTTATGCCAGAATTCCTCAACCCAGTTCAAAGTGACGCTGATCCCATAACTTTACATACTAAGATACGTGAGTCAGATAAATATAATTTCTTGCAAACTCAAATTAGTCTCAAATCTCAACTGAATCCAGATGTTTGGGATCAGTATCTTCAAGGTTACTGGGATAGACAATTGCCACTCTTGATAAGGTTTGGTTTTCCTCTTGATTATGACAGAGAAAGTAATCTAAGTAGTAATGAAGTTAACCATTCATCAGCAGTAGATTATCCTGAAGATGTCAAAGCATATCTGACTGAAGAGATCCAGCATGGGGCTATTTTGGGCCCCTATGATACCAAGCCTATCAAAGAATTACATATTTCACCCATGATGACCAGGGAAAAGCCCAATGCCCCCCATCGCAGGGTCATCATTGACATGAGCTTTCCTCATGGCCAATCAGTTAATGCAGGTATACCAAAGGATCAATACTTAGGAACACCCTTTGTCCTTAAGTTACCTACAGTAGATACCATTACTGATCAAATTAAGGCACTAGGCAAGGGTTGTAAGCTTTACAAGGTCGACATAAGTCGCGCCTTTCGCCATGTTAAGTTAGATCCACATGAATATGACCTTTTGGGATTACGTCACGACCGTTATTACGTTGATACGTGCCTGCCGTTCGGATATAGGAATGGCAGTGCTTTATTTCAACGCTTAAGCGACGCTGTGCGTCATATTATGCGTCAACGCAATTTTGACGTCATCAACTATATTGATGATATTCTTGGAATTGATTTGCCCAGTAAAATTGACGCCTCGTTTGACGCTCTTTGTTGCCTCTTGCATGATCTTGGTTTCCAAATTTCCAAGAAAAAATTGGAACCCCCTACTACTGTCTTAAACTGCCTCGGCATCGTAGTAAATACTGAAACCTTCACCATGTCAATACCCCCAGCAAAGCTTGAGGAAATTATTGCTATGTGTTCCAAATGGACCAACAAAAAATACTGCTCAAAGCGTCAGTTACAGTCATTGTTGGGCAGTCTCCTCTACATAAGTAAATGTGTTAAGGCCTCCCGTTTTTATCTTAACAGACTGCTGGATGTTTTGAGATCCATAGAAGATAAGAAAATGGTCCCTGTGACCAGGGAAGCTCAAAGGGACATTAACTGGTTCCAAAAATTTATTCCCAAGTACAATGGGGTTACCTTTTTTGACCAGAAACCTATTGACCATTCAATTGAACTAGATGCAAGTCTCCAGGGTATGGGTGCATGTTGGGGTTCCCAAATCTATGCTTTTCAGATCCCATTGGGCTATATGGACATGCTAATAGTTCATCTTGAAATGTTGAACATCCTAGCAGCCTTAAGAGTATGGGATGAAGCGTGGAACAATGCTAAAGTGGCCATAGCTTGTGATAACTTAGCAGTGGTTCAGGTCCTAAATTCAGGTAAAACTAGGGACTTAACTTTGGCTGCCATTGCACGAAACATCCAATTCCAAGTAGCCACCATGAATATTAACCTTAAAGTCACTCATATTCCAGGAAAAGTTAATGTTATTGCGGATCTTCTCTCCAGATGGAGCAGTAGGCCTATGGCAAATGCAACATTAAATCATCTCTTACCTGTACATACATGGGTTCAAGTCAATGAAAGTCATATTGCTATAGATTGGTCTATCTAATGTAACATCTATTCTTTAGGCCTCCATCCAACAATAGCCAAATTACTGCACCTCGGCCTCCAGAAGACCCGTATGGCCTTCAGACCTTCAACAGATAGAAACTATACTAGCATGTTCAGGCTGTTTCTAGCATTTACAGTCTTCATGAAGTTAAGTATCTTCAACCTCTCTCCCTTAATGCTCATAGCATATTTACAGTTCTTAGAAACCAATCACTTTTCACCTTCCGCCATGGCTAACCACATGTCAGCTATTAAAGCCAAGCTGGCACTCTTTGGCATATCTACCCATATTTTTGAAGATCAAAGAATCAAATATTTTCACAAAGCCATGATTCTTCACCAGCCCTTTAAAGTCCAACTAAAAAACATCATTGATATTGATACCCTACAGTTGATTGTAAGAACATGTGACTCAATGTATATGGGCCAAGTTTTCAAAGCAGTTTATACCCTAGCTTAGTTTTCTTTTCTCAGACTATCCAATCTCGTTCCCCACACCACAGCCCATTTTTCCCCATTGTACCACCTAGCCAGGGCTGACATAATTTTTGCAGATCCAGGCATGCAAGTCATCATAAAATGGTCCAAAACTATTCAAACCAGAAACGTTGTAAAAATTCTAAAAATTCCTCAACTAGGCTCCAATCCCATTTGTCCAGTCAAAGCTACAAAAAATTTGATGGCTATCACCCCAGGGTCCAACAATCATCCCCTATTTCAATTCAAATCCTCCAAGGGCTGGGTCCCTTTGACAGATACACAGGTTAGGCGTAACTTTCGCATCATACTGCAGAAACTTAATTTATCAAACTCCCACCTTACCTTCCATGCCTTCCGTCGTTCAGGTGCCACCTACGCCTTTAACTCCAATGTGGAATTGCAACATATCCAAAGTCATGGCACCTGGACGTCGGAATGCGTCTGGAAATATATTACCCTTGACCATCAGGCCTCAGCCCAGGTTGCTTCCACCTTCAAGAAACAACTTTACATCCCTACTACTCACTAGTTGGGGCTTGGGGATTTTTCGCATTTTCACATATTCTGGATTATCAGTTGTATCTTGAATTGGACCAACCTAAACATGTCAAAAAATTAACCTTCATAAAGATTTTACAAATACTCCTAACTCTAAATTCATTAAACTAAATTTAAGGCCACCTCAAACTCATCCAAACTTATGGTGACCTTAGGGTCACTGGTTTAAGTCTTCTAACCATTGGGGTGACCTTAGTTTCCCCCATTATTAGTAAAAGTATTTACTTGCTTTAAGGTGGCCTTATGCTCACCTTTTGGGCAAGTGCCAAACCTGGGTTTGTGACTTTAAGGTGGCCTTATAAATCATAATTTATATGTTAAATTGTAATAAAGATTTTATAATAATTTCATAACTTTATTTCCATATGTGTTATTCTTTGTCCAAATTGTAAATAAACATTAGTGTATTACATGTTTATATAATCAAATGTAAATAAAATATATATTGTACCCCATCCCTGCTTTTCAATTGTGTCTGGAACCTGAGGCAATGATGCTGAGGTTTCCATTCTTTTCTTCCAGAATTGAATGGAGTTGTTGCTTTCCCCCCCACTCCATTGTATTTATTAACAACAATAAGGTGATTCTAAAAAATAAAAGTATTTTTCACAAAATGTGTTTAATAACATTATCATTAAAGTATATATAATCAGTTTTACACTCGCTTAATAGATATTACTACGAAGGAAAAATTTACTGGTGGAGATAACCAGTGTTGTGTTGTATAGAAAATATAAGAAACTAGGCATGTGTTCTAATGTCTGGTATAAATAACCTATTTTCTTCTGTAAAGCTGCCAATATAATATATAATCTCTATCCTTTGGATATCATATTGTAAAGTGCTATATATGACCTAATGAACCAATACTGATAATAACAGTCTCAACAATAAAATTAAACTGTGGCTATTTCCAGAAAAATTGAATTGGTCACAGTTTCAAGCTTGTTACCATTAACGAAATGCAATGTCCTTCTTGATTTGACACAAGTAAGAAAGAACAAGCACAGTTGCTTGTAAGTTTGAATATTCACTGTAAAAGGGCAAAGTTTTGGATGATTTTTTAAAAGACAATTCTACACGATATAAACTCAGTATAAGTAACAAGATACACGGTCAGGCGTGTTTCAAGTTTCCAGGGGCCAATTTTACAAAGGACTTAAGTCCAGATTTAGACTTAAATTTAAGATTTTGGTCTTAAATTTTGTCAAAAGAATGTTAAGTCGGTGGTCTTAGACTTGGCGCATTTCACAAAGCAGCTAAGTCCATGAAATTGCTAAATTAGTGGACTTAACTTTAAGTCTGGGAGGTAGTGGGCTTAAATTTTGTAAAGAAAACTTATATATAAACTTTTCTCCACTACAAAATTTGAAATGGCTGTACATAAATTATAATTATATGGATCACCTCCCTAAAGTAGTGTTTGGGAAGTTTATATGTGGTAACAAGGCTTTCCATTTTAAACCAGCACTTATCCTTAGACAAAATATATCAAATGAAGGATATGTGGCACCATAATTATATTTTGAATAGACACAAAAGGTCACATGACACAAAAAACCACTGTGGTTATTTTGTGGTTGGACTTAGCTAAGTCACCTATGTGAAATCCATTTTAAGTTCCAGACCTAACTAAACCAAAATCTTAGATTTAAGTCACTGACTTAGCCAAAAACTTGGCTGAGTCTAAGACCCTTTGTGAAATCGACCCCAGGTACCATAGATTATAAAAATGCTGCTGAGGCGCACATAAACTATTTGTGTAGTGGAATTTGTAATAAGAGTTATCCTTCTAACTACTGATTCAAATTCACTCATTGTCTACTGGGGTTTCAGTACATTTCATACCAGGACTGAATCCATAAAAATATTGAATTTTACATGTACTAAAAAGATATAACATGAGACATAGTACAGCCTTAACAAATCTGAAGATAAACTAACATTAACATAACTCTTTTCTACTAATTTGGCATATCATCAATGTCAGAAACATTATAGCTGTGTACAAAGAAATCTCAAGAAGCTAAAATGAGGTCTATATTGAAGCTGCTGCAAGTTTTAAACAAATCAGCATAAAATATTTTGTAAAAATGCACTTTTCATATGTTCAGACCTACATCTAAAACTAATAATTGCTTGACCTTCTGTTGTCAATATATTTAATTTCGTGAACTCACTTCTACACTCCCTAAGTTACACTGTACTACTTGTTTACACTGTGTTTCTCTTTTATTTTATTAATGGTACATTACTGCAAGAAAGTCCTCCACTCGCAACAGATTCAGATCCCACATATGCTGTGATTACAATAGGTCATAGGTGCGTGCACTTTCGCATTTATCAGAAGGCCATATTATAATGTTTATTAATTTGTAATACTACTAATACTGTTCATTATTATCTGTAGCTTCTCCTTCAACAAGATACACTTGGTACACATGCTTACCAAAATTAACATGCCAAAAATATTGACCAAAATTAGCACATCAAATAAGACAATAAATGAACAAGCATGATGTGTAAACATGAGGTCAAGATTTTAAATTAACTACAAACTCAATAATTAATAATGATTAATATATGACTCGGCATATGATTATCAATTAAACAAACATACACATGCAAAACAAGAAAATGATTTTCTCACAAGTGCATGTACAAATGTGCATCACAAGCAACTCGTATAATCTTTAAGGTCCAGACTTTCAAAGGTCATACCACGAAGTGAATCCCACATGTTGTCATAAGGTGGATTCGAACCCACAACCACAGACGTTAGAGAAAAGTGAACGACAAACTTGAAAATTTAATAAGTAAATTTAATTTTTATAAGTTAATACCTTACTTAGTGGACAAATGTATTTGCCAGCTGCGCTGCCAGTCTTGCCAATCATTAGAAAAAAGATCTCAAGCTGGGCTCTGGCTGGGATTGGTAGTGTCCTGTTCATTCACCAGGTGGCCTTGTCACCCTTGGGCTCTTGCATGCTGGGTATGCCTACTTCCTCCTTTTTGTTTGCACTTTTAAAAATTCCCTGTCAGATGTGTAGTGCTGGGAAGACAGGGTGGGAATAACTTTGTCTACTGGGTAAGGTTTAATTTACTTATTAAATTTTCCATTTCATTGTGTTAATACATCTTACCTAGTGGACAACTGCAGAATAACTACTCAGTGGATGCTGGGCAGCTCAAGAAAACAGGAACTTAGACAAGAACTCATGGAAAGGTCATTCTGGACCTTCTGGGTACCAGGCCCACCCACATAACCGGTGTAGTCATTCCTGGTACCCCCCTTTTCAGTTTAGTGTTTGCCAAGGGCAGACGTTGATTTACAATCCCGTTTTAATATTTTCATTTTCATTTCCACCATAGAAAGTGGTCTGTAACTGCCATATTATATTAGCTATGAAACATCTTGGAGTAAGAAAGAGACTATAAACTTATATTATTTCCAAATATTGTGAAATTGTTTATCCTTGAACGGGTATTATCGCCCACCCTATAATTCCCGCGGTTCCATTCTGAGTGTTTCTTACAAGTACCAAATTAATTGTATTACATGCAAAGCCCAGATATACAACAACCAAATTAATTGTATTACTTGTAAAGTCCAGATATACCATCTATACCACCGAATTTTTTAAATTTTTATTTTATATTTTTATTTATCCCATAGATATACACTAATCTTTCACTACTTCACAATCTATTACAACTTTTTTCTTTGGTTCCGTTGTGAAAGACAGGTTTGTACATAGGAAAGGTAGGTGCACCTTTTTCTAAAATTATTAGTTCTTGGGCTCTATTGGTCTGGCATTGCACCTTTCGGTGAACTACCCCCACACAGTAGATTTGTCATCATTTCACATTTTGTTTTTAGTTGTACATATATTTTAGTTATACATATATTTTCTACATCATTCTCCAAAATGCATCTCTTGCATTTTGCTTCTTACCTCACACTGACCGGCATTAGAGTCTGTGACTCATCCGAACCCACCACACATAATCCTATGATCATTGAGTCTGGGATCCACTCATGTGTAGATAGCATTAACTATGCCTATTTGGCTTTCCAAGGACACTTGGAAGGGGATCTTAAATATTAACTAGTCTGTTTACAAGAGTTCCCACTCCACTGAAACCGCATAGTTGAAGATTCAAAACGATATAGCTCTCTCAGTGGACTCAGGAAAGGCAGTGGCCCTAACATTATTAGACCTCTCTGTGGCATTTGATACTATCGATCACTCTCTTTTATATGACTGCCTGCATGACTGGTTTGGTTTAGATGGTACTGTTTTGTTGTGGATCAAATCTTACCTATCGAACCGAAAACAAAAAATTAAAATAGGTGACAGTCTCTCTGAGGCTGTAATTCTCCGTGTCCCCCAAGGCTCTGTACTGGGTCCTCTCCTTTTCACTCTTTACACTAGTCCCCTCAGTCAAGTCATTTCCAAATTCAATGTAGCAGTTGACTCCGGGAACTTGGATTCTGACATGGAAGAGCTGACTGAGGGTCTCAAGTCTGTACAAGAATGGATGGATGGTGTTAAGCTAAAACTCAACTCTGAAAAAACAGAATTTATCATCATAGGTCAGAAAGCCATCAGAGAGTTGCTTGCACCAAATTTCCCTGTCCCACTCCTCCAAAACAATATCTCTCCGTTGGTGGAAGTAAAGATTCTGGGTCTCATATTTGACTCTGACAACTCATTTGACAATCATATTGCCAAGGTTTGCCGGGCATGTTACTGTCATCTTCGTGATTTACAACAAATTTGCAAATTCCTTAGTGTGGACACTGCAATACTTACCCTCTACTGGGTAAGCAAATTCAACATAGCTAAGCTACAGAGAGTCTAGAATGCTCTGTTTTGCATCATCTTCAGACTTGACAAAATGAGTCATGTTACACCCTTTTTGAAAAAACTCCACTGGCTTCCAATTCAACATCATATCCTCTTTAAGAATAATCTTCTGGTATTCAAGGCTATCAATTTTCCTCAACGCCCGTATCTATCAGCTTTAATTAGATCAAGCAGTCTCACTCGCGGCAACACTAGCTGTCTCCTAGGTGTGGCTTTGCAGTAGCCACACCAACTAAATGGAACAAGCTGCCACAAACTGTCAGATCTCAGCAAACAATAGATGGTTTCAGAAGCCAACTTAAGACTCACTTGTTTAGGCTAGCATACACACACACACCTTAGTCATACCCTGGCGGGCTCTTTTTGGATATTGATCCATGCTTGTCTCTGGACTATCCCTTCTTGGACTAAAACACATTAGAGGATTTATATCAATTTTGCGCTCTACAAATCCTACTATTATTATTATTTTGTTTTCCTACTAGAACCGAGTGCCAGAAGGGGAGATGGAAAAAGAGTTCAGTCCTGAAGGATTCCTGAGGAAGATGAACAGGAATGAAACTGACCTGCAGCTGCCCCTGATATATGATGGCATGAAAGGCTAAATGCTTAACTAAGAGAGAAGGAACCCTCCTCTGTGTACACCGCATACATGGTAACAAAGGGGACAGTTAGTTACAGATCTGCTGTGCTGTTACTACTGGACCCAAATGATACAATTCAGAATCCACCGAAACCACACCCTTCAAATAAAATTGAGTGAAGGTGTTATGTGACTTCCAATGAAATGCTGAGAGGACCTGATCCTGGGGAACACCCCCTTGAAAGGCTTTAAAAGCTGCAAAGGCCCGGACATCATGGGCCCACACCTGATGCAATCTCAGAGCATCCTCATCCAAGAGTTGATGACACAAAACTACAGTCTGTGTAATCCAGGAAGAGATGAGAAGAGTGGCGGGAACAATATCCTTAGTGAAACTCTTCCTGAAGGAGACAAAGACTAACTCCTTGCCATCTTTGAGATCCTTGGTTCTGTCCATGTAATAGCATAATGCCCTGACTGGACAGAGTCCTATCCTCTTTAAGTGATTTATCCAGAGTAGGAGTCAGAGCTGGAATAATCACTGGAACTACGCAGTCTGGCCCTACCAGCATAAGAACAGTAGTAAAGAAGTGTTATTTAGTGTTAGAGTAATCACGAACACAGACAAACAGAAAAAAATAATGTTCGGAAAACCATAACCTCCTTGGTGGAGATCCAGATACTCATTTGTTAATGCCTCTTGAGCAACCAGAAGATTTCAGCCTTACAAAGGCTTGCTTTGCTGTCTTCAGTTTATTGGCATAGTATAAATGAGTTATTTTAACTGACCAACATCTTATATTCCTAGTTTATCATACTTTTAATATTACCCATCTATTATGACTTTGCAAAGTTTCTGCAAAGTATATTATTTTTTTCTGTTTGCATGCTTGTTCTGTAAGTTTGTTCATTTGCAGCAATATTTCACTTATGTTCATACAGGATATATATCAGTGGTTTGTGATCTGTCAAAAAGTAAGCGATGACCAAAAATGAAGTAATGCAGTTTTTTTTCACTGCCCAATATATAGCTGTGGCCTCTATTTGGATACATACACATACACACCACACACAAACCCCCACCCCCTCCCCCACACATACATACATAGAAGAATATCCTTGATGACTGCACAGAGACTGTAGTGTTATGCAGTACTTATGTCAGGAATGAACTATACAATAAAGTACAGACCAACTCAAGAGCATTCAAATCGTGATGGATTGTCTCATCTCCCATTGGAACTATCCCACAAGAGCTTGGGAAACAGTCCATTTTGACTATGCTGGACCATTTTAAGGACAAATGTAACTTCTGCTTCAAGATGTGTATAGTACGTGGCCAGAAGTGGCAATAATGAAATCAGCATCTGCCATATTTATTAGGCTAAGATTTTGGTTTGCAAGATTTGGGCTACCTCTAGAAATCATTTCTGACAACGGTCCTCAGTTCAGCCGTGAAATATTCCACGATTGTGTCGAGAATATGGTATTAAGTCTTATAAGTCATCCCCATGGCATCCATCCAGTAATGGTCAAGCTGAATGCTTAGTTCAGTCCCTGAAAGCTTCTTTAAAGGGTCAGAAAACAGAAACATCTATTGCACGCCAAAAACTGGACATTATATTCAAGTACAGGAATTCAGCTCACTCTATTATTAATGAGATTCCAGCAGTTTTGTTAGGCCATCCACTGAGATTAAAATAGAATTGAAACTAAATTTAAGACAGACAGTGGAACAAAAACAATACAATTTACCAAAAGTGCGTGGCAAATTAGGTACTTTTAACCCTGTAAAAGAGGTGTTAACTAGAGATTACAAGAGCAATGACAACAAACTGAAGTCTGGAGAAGTAATTCAGAAAATAGGACCTGTACAATGATACATCGGAACTTCTGATGGTGCTATCTGGAGAGGATATGCAGATCAAATACTCTTCTCAAAGACTACAACAGCAACCAATCAAGAACCTGTAATACCTATATCACCAAACACAGCACCAGCTAAAGAAGAAACATTTAACACTGATGTCTCCCAGCCCGCAACAAATGGATTCTCCTGTGAAAACACCATTCCCAACCCAAAAGAAGCCAACTAGAGTATTTCAACCACCCGAGAGATGTGGCAAACCTGTACTGATTGACTGATTTATAACAAGTAACTGATAAATGCTAGATAACTAGACTATATTGTGTTAAAGGAATTCATGGCTATTGACTGAATAGTAAAAACTGTGATTTCAGGAGACTGCTGTGATTTCATTCAACATATTTTTTAATACTCAACATCAGGCTTTTAAACTATTTTTTTTTCTAAATGATGGTAGAAATGTGATCTATTGCAGTGCCCACGTGTATTATTACAGAACCCATTTAAGTAATTAAGCTGTCACATCTCTGACGGTGATAAAAGGCCTGATGAAAAAGTTTTTTTTTAATTAACTGTAGTGTATTATGTAGAAAAAAATAGTTCTTATTTACCCACCAAAACAACACAACACCCCCAATCATAACCTCCTGGTGGAGGTAAAACTGGTGGACATATGGTGAACATGGTGTGCTATATGATAAACTGATGATGCTTGTGGCTTTGATAATAGAGAATTCTTCAAAATAAAAATCATTTTGTATTGCTGTTATTGCATCATTGTCAGTGCACATAGACAAGGGTTATAATGGGAGACCTGTTGTCATGATCAGATTGGATCATGTGCCTAATAAAGGCATTTATTGGCCTTTATAATGTAGTTTCAAAACTGTACAAAAATATACCACATGGCATATTACAATACAAATGCATCAAAATTGCAGTGGCATCTCCACCATATGAATTATTCTTTCTCATTTACACAAGGGTTCTGTTAATTTGTGCATAAAATATATACATGTCTGCTGTGTATTTTTTGTTATGGTATTGTGAAAGATTTTATTGTGGATTATTTGATTTTTTTTTCATTCTGGTCTAATACTCACTTGATTGTCAAAAAAAACCCATGTTAGAAAACTACAAAAGTACTTATATATAACGGAACTTAATTTTATTTGTTGAAACTCGACACTAGAGTTTACCCTTAAAATCAGGCATGATAGGCATATATCCTTCAATAGATAGACTAGAAACAACTTGTAGACTGCCGACCTGTACCAGGGTGTGTTTCCAAATATTTTGGACTTTTTTGTATTTTTGTAGAATTGCTTGCACTTAGAGCACTCAGTTCATTCAAGCTTTTATGTATGTCACATCTAAATCATGACTGAGATTTATTGGCAGTGAGATTAAGTCTTATTGTAGGTTGAATGTGATCTGTTTTTGTTATTTTGAGACTTTGGATCATAAACAAAGCCAGTTTGTTTATTCTATTCTGAGAGTATATCTGATATTTGTTGGCTTCATGTGTTTGATTGTGAGAAAATCTATCTGTGAAACCAATTTGTCAATGCATCACTATTCACAAAGAATGTGTAACTATTTTTAGCTTTGTTTTTAAGATTCGTTATTATTATTATTTAAAGACAAATACCTTTATCAAGAATGAAGAAAGAACATTGGCCTATTCTAAGATGATTTTTCAAGTTTTTGGTTAGAATATTAATAATTTTATGGTGTGAGTTATTGTTACCTAAGTATTAGTTCTTAAAAAAATAAGATATTGATTTCAAATTTTGAAAACCAGTCCTTTATTTTTTCCCTATCTTTCAGTTTAGGGGAATGTCTGTCACCAGAGAGCTTACTCTGTACTTGTACAGTTGGGATGGGTAAGTCCTTTGAGTCCTAAAGTAAAGGAGATATGTGCAGTTGGGATGGGTAAAGTAGCCCTTTGAGTCCCATAGTGAAGGAGATATGTGCAGTTGGGATGGGTAAAGTAGCCCTTTGAGTCCTATAGAAAAGGAGATATGTGCAGTTGGGATGGGTAAAGTAGCCCTTTGAGTCCTATAGTAAAGGAGATATGTGCAGTTGGGATGGGTAAAGTAGCCCTTTGAGTCCCATAGTAAAGGAGATATGTGCAGTTGGGATGGGTAAAGTAGCCCTTTGAGTCCTATATAAAAGGAGATATGTGCAGTTGGGATTGGTAAAGTAGCCCTTTGAATCCTATAGTAAAGGAGATATGTGCAGTTGGGATGGGTAAAGTAGCCCTTTGAGTCCTATAGTAAAGGAGATATGAGTAAAAATGTACAACACATGATGTTTGTGAATGCCTCAGGTCTCAAAAATGGTTGTTCATGCATAACAGATCACAAATAGTCTAAATTTTATTCACTTTTAATTAACGAATGTGGTGTAAATCCTACTAATTCTACGATCTCTAACAGTAGTATGTCATTATATAAAAATAGCATCAGAGATGCCCGTACCCCACAGCCTTGGGAAATATTTTTCAACACCATGAGATATAGAAGTACTGTACCAGTACAAAGTTCAGGATACTTTCAGAGCACTGTCAGTTATATAAAGTTCCAAAAAATGTTTAAATGCAGAAATAATGTTTAAAAGAAAGATAATGCATGTAAAGATGGAGTATTAAAACAAGTCAATTCAATAACAAGATGCCAGCATTAATCAGTAAACTAAAATTCAACATTCTTTATCTACATCTGCACGGCCGAATTATGGTTTAGATGTTTTGAATATTACCATGCATACAGAAGTGGTAATACATTTAATGAAAGCTTATGTGTGGTGTTGGAGCAAAATCTGTGGCTCACTTGATGAAATTCTATCTCTTACAATGGGAAGTTATGAAAGTAAAATTCTTAATAAATTCTAATATGAATTAACAGTGCTTAATCTGCATCAAAAGACAGACCCAAAGGTGCAACAAGATTTTAAAGGTCAAGGTCACTATGACAAGGTCAAAGGTCAAATTAAGGTCACACCATGATAATACACACCTATGGCCCCTGACCAATGTCCCTACCAAGTATCAACTTCCTACACCTTACGGTTTCTGAGATATAGGCCGGACAAGATTTTATAGGTCAAGGTCACTACGGCAAGGTCAAAGGTCAAAGCAAGGTCAGATCATGACGTTGCACAGCTACACCCCCTAACCAATGTCCCTACCAAGTATCAACTTCCTACACCTTACGGTTTCTGAGATATAGCCTGGACAAGATTTTCAAACTCAAGGTCACTACGGCAAGGTCAAAGGTCAAATCAAGGTCACACCATGACGATGCACAACTACACCCCCTAACCAATGTCCCTACTAAGTATCAACTTCCTACACCTTACGGTTTCTGAGATATAGCCTGGACAAGATTTTATAGGTCAAGGTCACTATAGCAAGGTCAAAGGTCAAATCCTGATCAGACCATGACGTTGCACACCTACACCCCCTAACCAATGTCCCTGTCTAATATCAACTTCCTACACCTTACAGTTTCCGAGATATAGCCCGAACAAGATTTTATAGGTCAAGGTCACTACGGCAAGGTCAAAGGTCAAATCAAGGTCACACCATGACGTTGCACAACTACACCCCCTAACCAATGTCCCTACCAAGTATCAACTTCCTACACCTTACGGTTTCTGAGATATAGCCCGGACAAGATTTTCAAACTCAAGATCACTACGGCAAGGTCAAAGGTCAAATCAAGGTCATACCATGACGTTGCACAACTACACCCCCTAACCAAAGTCCCTACCAAATATCAACTTCCTACACCTTACAGTTTCTGAGATATAGCCCAGACAAGATTTTATACGTCAAGGTCACTACGGCAAGGTCAAAGGTCAAATCAAGGTCACTCCATGACGTTGCACACCTACACCCCCTAACCAATATCCCTACCAAGTATCAACTTCCTACACCTTACAGTTTCCGAGATATAGCCCGGACAAGATTTTATAGGTCAAGGTCACTACGGAAAGGTCAAAGGTCAAATCAAGGTCAGACCATGATGTTGCACAACTACACCCCCTAACCAATGTCCCTACCAAGTATCAACTTCCTACACCTTACGGTTTCCGAGATATAGCCCAGACAAGATTTTCAAACTCAAGGTCACTATGGCAAGGTCAAAGGTCAAATCAAGGTCAGACCATGACGTTGGACACGTACACCCCCTAACCAATGTCCCTACCAAGTATCAACTTCCTACACCTTACGGTTTCTGAGATACAGCCTAGACAAACTTTTTCCCGCTGCCCGCCCACCCGCCCATCCGGACACCATAGGTGAAAACAATACCCCGACAGCCCTTAAGGGCTGTGGGGTAAAAAAGCATAACTGTGTTCCATGTTAAATCTTTTGGGATCAAATCTTATAAGAGCAGTCTGCAAAATGCATGATATATACATGAAATTGACCATCCAGGGAGTAGGCAAGAACATGAAGATTGCTACTTGGAAGAAGCACATAGTTTCATTTGCCATAAAAACATGCTTACCACAAGTGAAATGTTATACAAATAGGACACTGCTATTTGATAAAAGATATCTTTGGCTTTTATTTGTCACTGTTTTTTTCCCTACTGAATATTTTCATAAAATATAAGGCTCATATATCTGCTTCTAGATCATTGGAGATATGGCACTAATATCTTAACATGACCTTTTCCCCACTCAATGAATTTTTTTGTAGCCATTCATTTTATGGCATTTGGAGAAAAGCAAGAATACATACATACATATACACACACCTATTGAATCATCAACTATTAGATACATTATATCCACATGTATTGACAAATGATTTTATATGGGCACAAAATGAAACTTAGACCCTGTACAACATACTTTCACTCTTGTCACCATTCATGGGTGCAAAGTGGTGTACTTAGTAACATAATCACTGCCAACTTCCCACATCCTGGGTTTGTATCAAAGTCCAAACTGAAGAGGGAAAGAATGCAGTTGTTTGTTCATGTCCTAGTGGTTTTCAATGCAGAGTCTCAATCAACTAGTATGTAAATTGCTGTCTCCTAACTAGACTTTCCTCAAGTCATTCTGTCTGAGATATTATAGGAGGACTGAAGGACTTTTTTCCTCAGAATTTTGTGCTGACAGGAAAAAGTACTGCATTTCAGCAGACAGAAGGTTTTTCACTCATCAAGTTGATTCATAATGAGCAAGTCTGTCCTCTAACCCTTGAACTGACCATTTTGAAATGTATGACTAGACTTACTGAAGGCTCAACTATCAACGCAAGTAATATACAAAGAAAATTGTGTTTGGATTGGGTACGCTTACATTATACGTCTACTGAATTTGACAAAAGCCTACAGCTAAGACAGATTACTGGGCTTATATCTCCAAACGTGTATAGGTGCTTTATGGAATATGAAATATCTGTGTCCCTGTATGAAAACATATGATAGAAATTTGAGCGTTAAGCAAGGCTACTATAAGGTGTAATTAACTTATAATTAGAAGATTACCAAATTATGTAGTATACGGCACATTGTTCAATATATTGTCAGTCAGTAACAGACCAAGGCAATATTTACATATTGATTTCATTATTCAATTACAACTTTAATATATTAATTAGTGATTGAAGAAAAATACCATTAGCTCAATAATACTTTTAAAGAAACTTTGTAAAACATTGATATTTGCTGTAGGTGATACTTGATAATTCTTATAACTTAAACTTATACTTGCTTACAGAGATCAGCTGCTAAAGCTGGGTTTCTTTTCATCCTTTTCAAATAATAATGGGCCTACTTGTTCACACTAATTGAGAATAGAGTAGAGACGATAAGAAAGCTGCTTAAAAAGCTTCCTTAATTCTTCGTTACACAACATGATGCTATAAATAAATATTCGTCACCAGGTATCTACAATATTGAATTTTATCAGCACACCTTGTACCTGTGTCAAGTACTAACAATAAACACCAATATTGTGTCTATATTTGAAGTGGTCGGATATCTTGAAAACATGTTTCTCAGTCCACTTTGTCATGTAATTAAGATATATCAATTTCTTTATTGATATTATCTATTTGTGTTAAGTATGTCTTTCTAACCTGCAATTGCAGTACTTACTCTGTGTGTACTTCAGCAGCCCATGGAAATATCATATGATAAAGAGCTAAGAAGAAACATCACTAAACTTTGTAAGTAAAAGCCTTTGTTTCTAGTGTCATATAAAAATGTGAGCCATATCATGTATGGAATATTTTAATAGTGTCTATAATTGTATCAATATAATTCATGTGAATTTTCATCAGCAGTTCAATGTTTAGAGTAAAATGTTACACCTGTCATGTAATAATAATGCAGGTACTCGGGCTACAGACTAGTGTTAACTTACTTAGCACAAAAACTTGGTAAATTGAAAGAAAATTTTGGTAAAATGTTGCTGTAAGTTTGTGATGTGGAATACTCTGGGGAATTTATTTCAGCTGGCATGGTCAATTCTAGAACCTTTTATTATTGTGTCTATAATTGTATCAATATAATTCATGTGAATTTTCATCAGCAGTTCAATGTTTAGTGTAAAATGTTACACCTGTCATGTAATAATAATGCAGGTACTCGGGCTACAGACTAGTGTTAACTTACTTAGCACAAAAACTTGGTAAATTGAAAGAAAATTTTGGTAAAATGTTGCTGTAAGTTTGTGATGTGGAATACTCTGGGGAATTTATTTCAGCTGGCATGGTCAATTCTAGAACCTTTTATTATTACACCACTTGTTGAGAATTTGTTTCTATTCAATTTCTCTTAACTAAATACTTCAAATTCTTTGTTAAGGTCTACAAAGTATTAAAATGTATTTAATTCATTCTTATTAACATCACTTTCTGCGATAATTTAGACAGCATCCTCAGATGAAAGCCAGCTCATGAACCTCACTACATGGCCAACTTCAGACAACTAACAGAAGACCAGAATGCCCTGTGCTATGTGTGGCTGACCTTTGCTTTACTTATTCTTGCTGTGGTATGTTTTGGGGTATCTACCTACCAATCCAGTGCCCTTTATGTGGGTATAGTATTCCTTCTTCTGTCTATCGTCACCGCTCTTCTGTATATTATTCGAAGACAGAATGCCAAGCATCCAAATGTCAGCTTTTGTGAGGCCCACTGTGGCTGCTGCCAACTGTGCTGTGGATGCTGTTACTATGGAGACTGTAACCTGTGTTGTGCCAGCTTCTGTAGAACGATACTCTGCTTACCACCCCTTCAACCAAATCTTCAGAGGCGCAGACAAAGGGCCATGCGAAGATATAGTAACCGAAATGCATCAGCAGAAACTCATGTCATTGTGATGAATCACTTGGGTTATGACTTGACAATACCATCGAATGTGGCCAGAAGCCAGGCAAGGCCAGTTATTAGTTCATCAACGCATGCCAAACTAAGGCGATTTGAAAGGGACATGCAGATGTTATTTCAGGAGTACAGTATTTTGCAAACCAATGCAACCATTGCTAATTCCCTGTTGGGAGATTATAATGACATGCTACATGAGCATAAACTTCTAAGTGATTGGATAGAAAACAGAGCCAGACCGGATGAAGATGACATACAACAGATGAAGCACACTCTGAAAAAAATCAGCAGAAACTTTCGATTAGCACGGGTTCGGATGGAACAAGATAGAAGGTAAAGTTTTATTCTTTATATATAACTTACAAACTGATAAGAAATTTCTGAGCATTAACTGCAGTTCTTGTAAAGAATGTTAAATGAAACATATAAATTTTTTCAAGAACATAAGATACCTATTTATATGTCTAGAAGTATGCCAGACTTTTTTATGGACAGAATTTTGTTTATCAAGTTTTTAAAAGAAATGTGAAATGGTGCCTCTCATTCGGTATAAATTATTCAGAGTTTGCAAATACAAAATTTAATGGAAGACCATTTCATAATTAAATTGTTACCCACCCTGCTACAGTGATCTGTGGGTGACCAGCAATTCACCTATTTTTTGTTGTTATTTCCTTTGATATATAAGCTATAAATATGTTATATACATCACCAGACAGATATTTGACAGAGCTTCTGCTTTTTATGTTACATTAAAATCCATGGAGAAATGGCAGAGGTATCTCAAGTTACAAATTTAAGTTTTTATATAAAACATTCACTGGTGCCCCTTCATATATATTGGGAGGGTTTTTTGCATTCTTTAAATATTGACTTGTTTTACTTATTATTAATCAAAATGTTGGATAATAAAAGTAAAATATCCCTCATCCGACATATATATTAAAAATATCCTTATATTGGTGAACAATATAGTGTCTTGTGCTATGCACACATATAATATTTTCGTCTTTGTTTTTGATGTAATTTATATCATACATATGATTCAGGAAATGCTCGTATTTTATGTAGATGTAGATTTATTGATCAGAAATATATGAGTGAGGATGACCATTGCACTGTACAGGATATACTTTCTGACTGAGGTGATCCTTTTAGGTGGACTTTCATCATTATTGATGATACTTTCGAAAAATAATGTTGAACTTATGAACTAACTTCTTATTTCTCTTTTCATAGTATTACAGCAGACTTGAGTGCACCTGCTACGTTTTCAGCATCAAACCCAAACAATGCTATCTACACCACAGACTTGGCAGGCTTGCCACCATACCAACTAAGAGATCCTTTAAAAGCATTTGATAGTTCTGGACATAGACTAACAACTGGGACCCCACGGTACATGGATACATCATCCAGTCATAGAAACTCTCCGAGTTCTCTTCAAGACAATCATGGATACGCCTTGCCTACAATGGGTGGTAATGGGAGTGTGAGTAGTGGTTTAAGTATTTCCACACAGATGGGAAGTGTATTTTCATTATCTCCCCCAGAAGATGAAACTGGTGCACCTCCAAGTTATGAAGAGGCTGTCAGTACAGCTGTGTGATCAGCTTAGTTTTCTAAACTGTTGACCAACAATAACAGAGTTGAGCTTTATTATTTTTGTGAAGGATAAATTGTGTGCTGTTTTGCAAAACAACCACCCATAAGAAATGTTATAAATCTGAGGGGGGGGGGGGGGGGGGGGGGGGGGGGGGGGGGGGGAGGTTGGCTTTATATTTTAAGAGTTTCTTTTGCTTTTGAAAGATTGTTGTTATGTTGATATTACATGGAATGATCAGACATGTAAGTACTGTGACACTGACTGGAATGTTAATTATATCCCCAGACGAAAGTCAGGGATATATTAGATTTAGGTCAGTTGCACTGCCTCCGTAGAAATTTCCTTGTATATGTGATACAGATCAGTATTTTTTCTTCAAACTTGGTACACATGTTAAGGGTGCCCAAAGGAAAATCCCTATGTTAAAGTGACCTTAAACTCCCAATAATAAAGAACTTATGGCCACTTTAACGTCAGAAATTTGACTTTTGCCCACTTAGAGCCCTCTAGGTCACAATCTATGAGGCTCATCTGGCTAAAATTTTACCTGAGAACATATTCTTAGTACATGTGCCGAAAATCAAGACTTTAGGTTGAGGAGAAAATTGTGTTTGAGGCCCATAAAGACCCCACTTAAGGATTATTTCCCTGCATTTTTCACATATTTTGCCTTATAATTTGGAAGTGGTAATTCTGATGAGTTTCAAACTGCACTAGGTATAGCTTTTATATGTAATTCTTGTCTGTAAAAAATTTAAAGGCTGTAGGTTTGCCTATAAGGTCGACTTAAGGCCTCAAAATTACCCACAAAAGACCTAATTTATGCACTTTTTGCCACATTTAAGCACTGTAGCTTTCAAACTATGTCTCTCATCTAAGTGAAATATCATCTGGGTATTTATCGGTATGTTTTCTTATATGTACCCTAAAATTTAGGCCTTTAATAGTCATTTAACCTATGTATGAGTACCATAAACACCAACCTGAGTGACCCTTTTGAGACATTTTTCAAATATTTTGCCATTTAACTTGGAAATGGTAAGTCTGAGAAGTTTCAAACTGTATTAGATATTAATTCTATGTGCAATCGTTGTATGTGACAGATTTTAAGTCTGAAGCTTTAATTTGAAGGCCACATTGAGGTCTCTAAAAGGCCCACAGCGACCCAATATTTGGACTTTAAGCCCTGTGACTGTTAAACTATGTGACTGATAGGGCTGAAATCTCAACTAGGAATACATTGTTATGTTCTTTTTACATGTGCCAAAAGTCAAGGCTTTTAGTAGACATTTAACCTGTGTATGTGGACCATAGACACTCACCCAAGTGACATTTTTGACATTTTTTCTGCATTTTGCCCTGTAATTTGGAAATGTTAAGTCTCAAACTGTATTATATATAATTTTTGTTTGTTATCTATGTCCCCCAAAAGTTTCAGATCTGTAGTTTAATTGCTAAAGTCACTTTAGCGATTCTAAAATGCCCACAGAGACCCAATTTATGGACATTTTGCCACTTTAAAGCCCTGTAACTGTCGAACTATGTGGCTCATAGAGCTGAAATCTTTAAAATTTTTCAGAAGAAGTGCCTGCCTATTTAAATTTTTGAATATTAATGATGTTATGGCTATCCTCTTCATTTAAGAACTTTTTGTGTTTTTATCCCTCTGCTTGCTGAGGTTTTAACTTTTTAAAATGATACTGGTTATACATATTAAAGTAGGCAAAATGGACAACGTTATTAATGAAATTATATCCTTATGTAATAAAAATAGGGGATTTTTAACCCTTAACTACCCCAGTATTATTCAACTTGCCTCAGTTAATTTTGACATAGCTCCTACAGTTATAAACTTATTTCAGTTGATAATCACATGTTTATAATTCTCATTTCTGAATTATTATTATAAATCTGTTCTTGTGGTTTAATAAGTTATATTTAAATCTGAAGGTATAATTTTCCTGTTGGACATTCCTTATTTATATATTTGATTTTTTTTATTGGTCATAAGATTAACTGAGCTTTCAGGGGCAAAATAGATAGCCTGGACTATTAATGATTTCTGAGTATTTCATTACCCCTTTTATATATACCAGAGTGTTTGTTATCTCTTACTATTTATGCAGTATCACTCCATCCCTTTGTCATATTAGGTAATGTAGTCCCCCACCCCCTCTGGCTACCTCCAGCTATTGAGTGGCACTAAATAAACAAAGGTATTGAAATGATATCAAATGAGAAACAAAGAACCAGGCTGGTCAGTGGGGTTGCAGATCTCCTGTAATAGTGTTACATCTTCAGTAATAGTGTTAGATGTTTATTTAGATGTTCATCAAACATCAATCAGATTTATACCATATCTCTTTTTTGCTCTACATAGATGTATGAAAAAACACTCATCCTCTTTGTTTAATGTGGGTGTTCCACCACACGACTAAGGCTCCCGATTAAGGGTTTTTGAGGGTCGGTTTCAAAAATTTGCTTAGTCCCAGGCGCCCTGTAAGGGTCGGTTGTGGTCGGTTGGGACTGTGAGAAATATCAAACATGTTTGATATTTCTCCCGACCCCATCCGATTATTTTTTCCCGCCATAAACAAAATGTCCAGTCCCAGGCTTCCTCAGGCCTCCTCAGATCAAATTTACACAGTCCTATGCTGTCCCAGGCCACCTGCGACCCTTAGTCGCCGACCCTTAGTCGCCGACCCTCTATTCCTTAGTCCCAGGCTTCCTGCGACCCTTAGTCCCATTGCAAAACAAAAATCGGCTATCTCGGTCTGGGGACGCCTCAGGACACCTTGTGGGGTCGGGACTTAATCCTGGGTTAGTCGAGGCTTAGTCCCAGGAGGCCTGAGGCGTCCTGGGACCCAGTTGGTTTGTCTACGACAGGATCGTGGTTCAAACCGACCAGACAAATGGCTTAGTCTGTTCTTAGTCCCAGACCAGTTAGGGACTGTCTAGGGCCGCCTGAGGCGTCCTGAGGCTTCCTGAGGACGATCTGTACTTAATCCCAGACTTTCAAACCGCTCCAGTTTTCCCGCCCATTTTTTTTTTTCACCGACTCTCCACGATTAAGGGTCGCCGACAGGGTCGGGGCTTAATCCTTTGGTGGAACAAGGGCATAAGAGGTATGAAGGTATAAAAAAGGGCATATGTAAAGGGCATATGTAAACTAAAAACTTCATTTTGTTTGCAAGGAACTGAGAAGTGATATTGTCAGATTTTACTGTTTCTTCTCATTATAAATGAAACTGTGAAACCAGCTTTAATTTACTTTGTAAAAGGCTTGGAAGGATACATGTCAAATTATGAAGAAAAAAACAAAATCTAATTCCATATTTGTTTTATAATATTTCATCTATCCCCTAATATATTAAAACATAGAAACAGATAAACTTGTGTGCGGACCTTTGCCCACAGGGACTCTTGCCCACCACATTTTTACAGGGGAGGAACTGTAAATAATATCCACATAATTAGCGTTTTAATGTCTTATTGAAGTATACAATATCTACCATATTAAAGGTCAGCTTCTTATTATTTTATTGAATTATAAGAATGTAATGTTACAATGTAATAATATTCTCAATGACTGTTGGACTTTATTGAAACCTTTTTTGTATACATGTATTCTTCATTGCAAAGGTTTTGGCCACCACTGGTAGTTTTATTGTTTCCATTTTGCCAGAACTATGTAAATCTATCCACAGTGAATTAAATGCTATTGAAATCAACTTACATACTTTATATAGTGCAACATTAGTTCAGTTAGTGTTTGTATTTTTCAACACTATATATCCTGAGTACGTATCTAAATGGAGTATTGATTGATTGATTGATTGATGGATTGATTGATGGATTGATTGATTCATTGCTTGATTTATAAAAAATGAAAATGTCTATGTGGTTAAAAAAGTTTCTATTCTGGATGAACATCCTACCCTATCATATTGTTGTGGGCAAAGTTCCTTGTGGGCAAAGTGTTTGTGGATAGAGTTTGCATTGGGCAAAGTTCTTGTGGCCATAGTTCCTTGATTCACATCCGTCATCTGGGGATACCATTTTGCTTGCAAAATAAAAACATTGTAAATTGAATTACTCAAGTTCTTATATAAGTGGTTGATTATATTTTCCCTCAAGATTATATCACACGTAAGGGGCCCCAAGGAAATTACCCAGTCAAAACATGTTTTTGTGAGTGATGACCTATCTGGGGATATGTCGGAGCCGAGTTGGCCCAATCTAGTTCAATATTTGGTATTTCGACAAACTAGTAAACTGTGATCTAGATTGACCACATTCTTCATAAAACGTATGTTTTGTAACAGTTTTGTTGATTTTAAAAGTCAGTGAGCTGATAAATAGTGGGTAATATACTCGTCTAGGAACACAGGGAATATAGGTTTGAACCCAGGTACAGGCAAATACATAGTTGGCTCGGATGGCCACCTAATATCTGATATCTCCAGTGGCAGGCTAAAGAACCTTGGGGGTGTTGATAAATGATCGTCCCGAAGCACCTGGCTGTCAGTTGGGAGAATGTCAGTCACTTGAGAGCTTGGGCTGTATTAGTGCAGTTGGGCTGCTGAGCCAATAGCACTTTGGGTCCTGTAGTAAAAGAATATTTATAATTGAAAATACAAAGACAATACAATAAATCAAGATAGCAACCTTTTATTTACCCAATTACCATCTGTTTAATATTACCACAATTTAACAAGGTAGTAAGTCAACAAGTATTTTTTTTTGTATTTTGACCATACAACTGTTTTTGGAGATATGCATTTGAGTGAAATGCATTCACTTAAATGACACCCAGTATGCAAGTGAAAAGTTCTTCCAAAAGACGCTACTCAGTCAGTGTCAGCAGTTTATTTGATAGATTGTTTTGCAGTTGAGCCCTAACAACTGTTTTGGAGCTATGTGTTAGAGTGAAATGTATTTACATTAAAATGATATCCAGCAAATAAGTGTATATTGTACTTCCAGAAGATGCAACTCAGCCAGTGTGATCAGTTTATTTGATGGATAATAACATGTGATGCATTTATACTTTTTAAATAAATGATTGGACACCACTGTTTTAATTCATTCTCACAGAGACATGTTCATGTCAAATGCATAATTACAATGAACAGTTCATCTCTGCTGTTGTGCATAGATCCTCTTGTTTTCAATTAATCAATCAACCAATCAATCACTGAATCAATCAATCAGTCAATTTACTTCCACAATTCTAAAATTTCACCCCTCACTCTTATGTACTAGACTTTCCTCAAGTCCTTTTGTCTTAGATATTATATGAGGACTGAGTGACTTTTTTTCCGGAATTTGGTGCTGACAAAAGTATTTTATCAGACAGTAGGATCCCCACCCATTAGGTAGATTCATAATGATTCCATGTATGTCAGATTTGGTGGAATAAGAAATACAAAGACTTGGAGCCAGTCTATTATGTACCTGAGTAACTATTAAAAATTGATAAAACTTTTATTATTGAACGGGTGGTGTAGCGGTTAGAGTTCTCTCCTCTAACCTCTGAGGCCGCCGGTTCAAATCTTGGGCCGGGCGCTTCATGTTGGAAAGTTGGTAGTTACTTGCCGATGCCTGGTGGTTTACAGTGCAGTATGCACTGGTTTCCTCCACCTATAAACTACCCATCCCAATATGACCTTGGCTGTTGAACGTGACGTAAAACAACAAATAAATGAACAAAATGATAACTGCATTATGATAAGTGATGTTAAAAAGGCAAAGTTTCAAATGGCGTCTTCAGGTTTCATGAATGACTGACCCCTTCAACTACATATGAGTATAAAGAAAACTCTTGATTTTACATATGTTGTCACACTTTGTCACATAAAGATTCCAACGTCACTTAAGACATAATCACATAAATTTACACATGCACAAAAAAAACTTTAGATCAGATTCAGTTATGATTTACTTTAAAAATCTTAAGTCTGTAACTATTGTCGCAAAGTCTTCAGAAATCATCTAGCTCCATTATTTTTGAAGTATTATCAAATACAAATAAAAAATCTGTGAAAGTAAGACTATTGAAAGTTCCGGATCTTTTTTCTTTTGTATTCAGAATATGATTTTGACTTTCACAAAAATCTAATCATTTCTTTCTTTGGGCAGGCCCTACCTACATAGAATAATTCCAAAAGATGTATTCATTAGTTTTAGAGAGTAATTGTAAACACAGGCAAACAGACAGACAAACAGAGAGAACTCAAAAGCATAACCCACTTGGCAGAAATAATCATCACGAAAGGCTTCTGAAGCCACATGTCGTTTTTCTAAAATATTATTCTATCAGCCATCACAAACAGATTATATAAATGACATCAAGATATTGCTATTTAGAAGTAATACTAAATTAGAATATAATTTGAAGCCATGAAAGACCATGATATCTACAAAGGAAAATTACAGTTTTCATAAAAGCTGTTTTGATGCTTTGCAAAATAGCACAATAGCATCTTTTAAAGGCTTTGTAACATACTGTGCAGCACAGAGAGATATCATAACTGTTATTTATTACCTGAAATGACTTATATTTATGTTATTTGATCGGCTTAATAACCAAAACATGCCAGATGATTGTACTCTTTAAACAGCAGTGTGACATCACAAATGCATTTTAACACTACCGAGACATGAATGTGGCTTTTTGGCACATTTTTTGAAAATGGGTCTTCTTCCAAGAAGATTTGGAACCGAATTGAGACTTTGCAAGGTTTTAGCTATTTTACAGCAATACTTTGTAATTGTGGGGCGTGATGTTATCTCGAAAACTATTAAATAATTGTATCCACTGGAAGCAGCCGCCGCGCGTAGAGAGATTTTCGGCATTAATGCTCTAAGAGGAAAACCACAGCAGCTAGGTTCACCAAATTTGCAGGATATCTTCATTGGGGCGTAAGCTTCTCTGGGAAGGAAAATAGCCTCATTCTGAAAAACAAGATGGCCGCCACGGGCATTTCTTTGAAAACAATCGACATTTTTCTACTGGCTGTTTCTCAAAGGTAGAAGGTTGAATCTCTTCATAGGTGATATGTACAACAGATATACATGTCCTCTACAACCTTGCACACATTTGACCTTGAAGCTCTTAATTCAAGGTTATCCACGGAGTGCCAAAGTAACCCACATAGCGGACTTTAACAATGCCTATATCTCCCTTATTATCTCCTAGAGGTTTGCAATGTGAAACCAACCCATAGGAAATCATGTGCTGCGAATCTTCTGATGTTGTCAGAATTGATCTTGGACCCCTCCTTCAAGGTCAAACGAGGATAGCCAAACTTTAAAGTGCTTATAACTCACTTATTATTGATCCTAGAGGTTTGGGACGGTAAACCAACATATAGGAAATCATGGGCTGGGAATCTTCTGGCGTGGTCGGATTTGACCTTGGGCCCCTCCTTCAAGGTCAAACGAGGATAGCCAAAGTTAAAAGTGCTTATAACTCGCTTATTATTGGTCCTAGAGGTTTGGGATGGTAAACCAACCTATAGGAAATCATGGGCTGGGAATCTTTCTGTGTGGTCGGATTTGACCTTGGGCCCCTCCTTCAAGGTCAAACGAGGATAGCCAAAGTTAAAAGTGCTTATAACTCGCTTATTATTTGCCCTAGAGGTTTGGGATGGTGAACCAACATATAGGAAATCATGGGCTGGGAATCTTCTGGTGTGGTCGGATTTGACCTGGGGCCCCTCCTTTAAGGTCAAAGGAGGATAGCCAAAGTTAAAAGTGCTTATAAATGTACAATATCACGTGGAAAAACTTAATTTTGAAGAGGTGAGTTTTAAAAATTGAGTCAACTATTGTAGAAAATATAGCAATAACAAATGTGATTCTACATTAATCCATTACCAGACTTCAAAATGAACCACAATTATTCACAAAGATTCACTGTGTATGTATTGATCATAAAAATAAAACATTTTATTTACTATTTAAATTAAGAGTAAAGAAAGTGACTGTTACCATCAAGAAGATTTAAAACACATTAAACGTATGATTCAATGAAGTTTAGTTGCAACAGGACCAAGAGGCTGTGAGAATCTCGTGAGAGACAGGTCTGGTTACTTCTAATTGGTTACTCAGCTTAGGCAGACAGTCAGCTGTTCCCAACCAAGCCATCAGGATAATGGGAGTGTTCCACTGGTACCAAACCTACAACCGACTCTATGATTCTAGGGTCAGTTTGAAAAGTGGGGGATCAGGGACAAAAATCCGGAGAAAGCATGCAAAGAATATGGATCAGTTTCACCTCCCCCGACAGGATGTAGGGCATCCCAGCTTGTCAGGATCTCCCTCCCAACCTGACTTGGGGTGGGGCTGCTTTTTTCCACGACAAGAGTGAAAACTACCGGACAGATGTAAACCCCTAACAAACTGTTTCAGGCCTCGACAAGCCATACTGACCAACTGACAGGACTGGATCAATTTCATGACCCACCCAGACTGGACTGATCAATTTCTAGAGTTGAGATCCCAATCAGTCGAATCTAATTAACACAATTTATCAATTATATAAAAACCCATTGTTGTGACTGCTGTAAATAATCAGTAATCACTTAGGGTTTAGGGTACTTTTATTGTTTGTTGAGTTTAAAAATTTGATTTTCATTATGATTTGCAGACAGAAAAGGAAGAATCTGAACCCAGGACCAGCACCTGCCCTATAGCCAGCACCTTCACCACAGCCACCACCCAGGTGAAGAAGAAAGCCATCAAACCCCTAGGTCATGCCCTGGATCCTTCAAAGAGAAGAAAGAGGTTACTATAGAACCCTCCTGGCTGACTTAATACAGACTGATATCCCAGGTTACCAGAATTTTGTCAGGATGTCACGGGCATTTTGTTACCTCATGGAGGAATGCATACACCACCGCATCAAGACGTCACTCATCAATTTTAGAAAACCCTTAGCAATCAGATTGAACTGGCATCTTCATCAGACGCACAAATATTTAACTGCAGCAAGTTGAGGAAGACGATCGAATATGGCACCTTGGGGCTTCAGCCACCTGAACCCCTGGGAGAGGGAGGATAAGATTTGCACTATTTTTGTTGGGTGACGATGCCTTTGTTTTAATGCCATGGCTTGTTAAACCCTACAGCAGAAGACAACTCACAAGGGAAGAGAGAATAGCAAACTACAGGATGCCCAGAGGCCTCGTCAGAGTTTTTCGTAGCGAGTCCTTTGGGATTCAAACCAAGTCTTGCACACTTTCACAGACAGCTTGCAGCTGCTTGCCAACCTCTCCCACAAGCATTCCTTCCTGGCCTTGTCCTCAAAGTGTACGTTGGCCTTGTCACAGAGCTCATTATGATTCTTGACAAAGATTACCATAGCCTCCTTATCTGAGTCTGTTAAATAAATGTTCACCATATATTCTTTCTTGTGCCTGGATTGTGATTCAGATGTGCCCGCCTCTCCTCCACCCTCTGTCTCCATTTTGTTGTCAATCCTCTCAGTTCTTGGTCTCTTTTCAGCCCCCCGTCCTCTGTGTGTGACTGTGGAGTTTCTGCCCTCCTGGTTTCCTCCCTCTCCTCCCTCTGTTGTTTTTCTGCCTCTTCCCTCTTCCTCTGCTCTCTCTCCTCCCTCCTCCTCTGTGTGTCAGCAGCTGTATCGCATAACTCAAACTGTGTAGGTGTCTCTGTGTACAATTCTATCTTCCTAGTATTCATTCTGTCCTTTTAGGACCCATGTTATAAATCAAATAAAAGCAGAGTTGGTAAAAACAAAAGCCTATCAACAAGTCAGCAAAACTCAACACTAACTCCTGATTGAATCTATATAGCCAAAGGCTTGGACACTTCCCGTCTTGATGGGAAGCAACAAAGTCAGGTTTGGGATGTTTATGACAGGCCAGTTTCCTTTCAAGTACGGTTGATTGGTGTCTACAACCTATCGTAAATTTGATGTCTGGTTACTTGACCACGACAGGCTGGGAAGTGTTTCAAGATAAGAGAGTAACAGTATAGGACAAAACTGGAAGTGTCTACAACAAGCTGTAGAGACACACGCAACAAGCCAGGATGCTACAGCTGATCCTAACTGACTCTGTAAAAGTTACTCCCGACCCTCTTAAAATCCATACTTACAACAAGACGGCGGAACACCCCCATTAGGGCTTTATATGTCAGTAAACAGTGTCATATTGGGACAGACAGTTAGCATTTCGGTTCAGGCAAGTCAACATGAGGGTTTTAATCAGTCAAAAACATTCCTGCATGATGAACGTGTTTTACAAGCCAGTTTCACTGACACGTAGAGTCTACTAGCATGGGATATTGTCATATATGGGGAAAAAAATGTCCTATTCTATATTTCCCATTATTTTGAAAAAAAAAACACACACAACCTTGAGTTAATTAAATTAAAAAAAAATTGGAACTACGATAATTTCAGTTTGAATTAAATTAGAAAAATATAGACACATTTATCAACAAGAATGCTTTTTGACATTTGTCCTGATAAATGGCATCGGGACTACAAGAAAGTGAATAGACCACATAACAATTTCTCATGCTTGTCCTTTTTGGCAGACACCTTAGTCCTTTCCCTGTTTTTGTAAAACTAGTTTTTGGAGGATAAAAAAATACAGCAAGGCATAAACCCTTATCACTGTTCTCCGTTTGTGCACTAGGCTGACCCCATCACTCTCTCAGTGTCCCCCGTCTCTAAACATGTAGGTGTTGGTGAGAGAATGAGGTCCTTGGTGATCCAGTTGGTTAGCAGGTTTGTCATCCAATCGTAGACTGTCACCTCTGTGTGGGTTCAGGGCCCACAAGTGACAAATGCTGAAGATCTGTCCCAATATGCCTCTGGCCTGTTAAAACTCCAACCTCAACTTGGACTGGTTTTATATCCATTTTAAAGTCTCTGTTCTATTATACGTGTATATTTGTACAATGAATAAGACTCATGATGTATGGTAGATTTTTTTTTGTCCAGTGAAGGCCATATTTTGTAACATTGTTTTAACTTTTCATGTTCTCACTTTTGTATTTTAACTACCTTGTGTCATTAGGGTCTATCAAATCATGACTGCATTGTACCATCATAAATAGAAGCATTGAATGGATGCATGTGCCACTAAATGGACAACAACATTGAGATTTTATAAAAATCTAAGGAAAAGTTCAAATGTATCCAGTACACAGATGCACAATATGCTGTCAAATGTAAGTTAAAGAAGGGTGAAAACCTGCAGACTTTATTCATTTTTGAGGATGAGCAATTGTGTCTGGATTTTGCCTGTAGATCACCAACAAACTTTTAGACCCACAAAAACATAAGAGCGTTGCCATGGCAACCAGTTACTGGCAAAAATGGAATCAGCTCTAGATCCCCTTGGGTTCAACATATCCTGAAAATTTGGTAAAGATCCACGCATGGGTTTAGACTGTGAACACACACACACGCACAAAAAGTTCATGCCCTCTCAACCATATATTCGGAAAACTTCATAATGGCATCACAAAAGAATCTAACAATATTATACGAGTGCGTAGCATGAGTTGTTAATCTACAGGAGTGATATATATATGCCTACTGGCTGACTATCGGGGTGCCTGAAGACCCTAACTGAATGTTTTTGGGTCATTTTTAGACATAAAGGTGGCCCATACTACTGAGTAATTTGAACATAGTGTCACAGAAACTTAACCGGTAATATGTTTATGTAACTTTTACTTCTTTCCTAAAATTTGAATTTCTAACACACAGAACTTTCTATTATAATATTACTAATGGATAGTGGGGGGGGGGGGGGGGGGGGTAAATAAAAATATATACCCCTGTCTGTATGTTGATCAATACGGTCAGGTACAGTGTGTGGTGAATAACAAATGTGGCAAATTTTACAGGTTTTTCGTCCAAAAAAAAAGTTACATAACACCTCATATTATAAATGACACACATGTTTGTGATTTGGTTACCAAACAAAATTGTTGCTCTGGAACAGAAATTTCTTTGGAGACAACTATCTGTTTGCAGACACAAAGTTCCGATATGACAGTCTGGTTTAGTATGAAAGAAAGCTGATAGAAGCTCTAGATCTTGTAAGGGTGTGGCACATTTTATGTCAAAGCAACTTGTCAGGGAAATAACCAAACAGAGGAAGATGTCATATTAAAGCTGTTATGTAAAGCTTAAACTTAAGAAAACAGCAAAAATTCTCTAGCAAATCCGAATTTTTAGCTTTGATATAAAACTGTATATTTAATGATTATAATGTCCAAGCTATCTTTGATTTCTGGCACAGAAATATATTTTGTAAGGTGTGAGCAAAATTATCCATTGAGCCTGGTTTTTTCAAGATTTTAGCTTAAATTCATTTGTAACATCTTTTAAAGGGTTTCTGTGTTTTCCATTTTCTTGTCACTAAAATTTAGGTAACCCAATGTGCGATGTAGCAGTTCGGTGTATATAGAATTATTTCGACAAATAATGAATTTTGACTGTTTTGCAGGCAGCAATCATGTCCATGCCGCTATTAGTAGCTTTAAAATCCTAAAATCTCTAAATAATGCAGACATATGGAGTTAGAATTGCTTCGATTTATTTTTCCTTAAGTTTTAATAAGTTTTAACAGATTTTTATTTCTTGTATTTGGTCTAATGTGTACATTGGTCTTACTTAGTGCTGTATACAAGCTAATGACTAATATGTACATCCTAGTGAGTCAAATATATGACTTACTTAGTAATGAAGTTGTGTATACAAGTTAGTAAGTCGTCTGTAGAACTTTTGGGGAAGTTACACTGCGGCAGTTGGATAGTAAAACAGCTCCTGATGGGAAAATATAAAGCAGCTCATGCTCATTGGGTGGAGGCTACAGTACTTTTTCCATATCTTTCAAATCAACATTGCCATTGGGTCCCAAACACTTTTGACTGACTCCAGAAAACCTTGCCATTGGTTCCCAAAGATGTTCCCCATTCTTCCTGAATGGGTCATGAACCTTATAAAGCATTATATGATCTAGAATATATTTAAGATAAAAAGTATTTTACGAATGGTAACATAGGTTTGGGATAGGTTCTTGAATGCAGGACCAAATGTGATTTATCAAAAGTTTACAAATATTAAACAGATTTGATTAATTGGGGACATTCATGATTCACTCCCAAACATTCAATGTGCTTCCTGATTCAAAACTGCTGGTACTGAGTCGGCCCAGAACATTCTAGTTGTGGGCTAAGAATATTCTCATTGAAAATATCAAACTTCTATATGCACCTACACACACAGATTTCAGAATCATAACCCAACAGGGGAGTACGGTCGGCACAGTGGAACCGGCGTATTGCTTACTATGAAATTTATTCTTGGTAGCAAGGCAATAAAAGCCATATAATCTCAGTGACCTTGTGTTGAGAAAGTTTGGAGTCTAATCACAGGCTGCCAACCCTGTGCGGGTTCCACTACCACAAGTGGCAACTTTGAGAGTTTGTCTCAATATGTCCATGGCTACTGAACGGGATGTTATACACTAACATTGACCCTCAAAGACTGGGTGCCAGACTACACTGGATGACCAGCTTCTCTTGATGGTAGTACAATACTACCAAGCTACCAATTATTGCCAGATACCAATTACCGCCATCAGAAAATAAAGTTTCCATATTTCAGGAATGGTAACATGTCTTCACGGCCTGTTGGTGTGTATTTGTTTAATGCAGCCTGGTAACAGTCAGAGATCATTTATTAGACTTTAAATGTACTTTTGGTCAAGTTAAGTCCACTTGAAATTTACCTGGTAACAATTATTAACCACTGGTTATTGGTAGCAAGAGATTTTGTTTTTACAGATGGATTCATAACTGTAACACACATTATATTTTATACAGTTTGAGACAAGGCAACTTTGGTCAAATGATTGGGTTTCACATGTTTATAAAAAATTTTCTGCAATGTTTTTGAAAAATCTTTTAACATGCTTTATGGCTACAGGTATCAAAATAGGTAACAAAATTATCTCAACTCTATGAGTTTATAACTTTCTCCATTTTCTCTGGAAATTAGAAACATACATAATTGTTGGGAAACTTTAAGAAACTGTAACCTTATAATTACATCAGTGGCTGACCCTCCGAACTTCTAAATTTGACAATAAATGTGGTGCACAGAAAATATGACACTTGCCAGAACACAGGTTACTGACACTAATAACAGTAAAGCAAAAACAGCCTGAAGCTTGATGGCAGAGCTTTTGGCGTTTATTATTCCTGTCAACATTTCAAGATGACATGATAACAAATTAGGAAGGACAATGTTACTGGGCATAATGTATATGTCAAATTGTCTAATGGTGGGTCTCTGTTATTTTCTGCTTTTCCCAGAGAAAATCTCTCTAGACACTTTTGAAAAATGTACTGAATGTTTTTACATGTACCTAAGATATCTTAAAAAGAATATCCAATCCTGTTCAGGGAATAGGTTTACTTTTTGGCTGTACAGCAAAATATTTCACTTTGACTGAAAAAAACTACCCTTGAGACATTTGATGGTCCATTTGACAAACATATAACCTCTTTCCCAATCATGACCCTGGCTAGCCAATAAGAAATTAGGGCACCTCACATCATTCCTAAAACACCTGTGGGGTCATATTCAATTTAGAAGTCATTGTGGTTACATGGAAAATTCACCCACCACTCTCCAAAAAAAGGACAAAACTGGCTTTAATGTTAGCAGTACATAAGTATTTATTGTACAGCAGTTTTTTAAAATGTGACCTTATGGTAATAGTATACATTGTATAAAACTTAAGGGAATTATAATTGAAACTACCAGCTGGCATTAATAGCTGGTAACCGTATGATTTTAACCTCAAAGTAGGCTCTGTCTTCTAACTACATGGTATTGTGCTGCCTAGTCTTACCTAGTAATATTTTAAAGGCTTCAACCTTTCCAGGGTACTAACATGTAAATAAAATTTCCCGAACATTTCTTTTTATCCACTACAAGTAACCTTATGACTTTGGGGTTATACTACTTCTGCTGGCAGTTAGTGACCAATTTCTGCCACCACATTTGAGCTACGTCTATTCTGGGCTGTAGCTATTATGCCAGTAGATTTGAAACCATGCCCATAGTGGTAGTTGACCCATTTGACAGCATATACAGAGGGTTTGAATCTGGGCAACTGGTTGGCCAATGGACAGTTGCTCACCAATGCCTGGGGCCGTATTCATAAAGAGATCTTAAGTCTGAGACAAAAAATAGTCTCAGCTTTGAGATTTGGTCTCAGCTGAGACCAAATCTCAAGTTTGTATTCACAAACAGGTTCTCAGCTGAGACCAAGCTGAGATCAGTTTCAAGTTTTTCCAATGTAAACAAACCATAAACTTGCAAATATATCCAATATTTTTAAAAGATCAATAGTTTTGTGTGTTTTACTCTTAACAAAAAAACATACTGTCTATTAAAATAAAAAATAAGTTAAAAATTGTGTCAACTGTTTTTTTTATTTTTCATGTCACATGATCTACTTCTTTGTTGCTATGCAGTCAGAAAACACTGTTGAAAAGTGTCTCAAAGTAAGGTACTTTTGAAACCAAAGTTTGGGCTATCCGTTGTTACAAAGGTTGAGGCTAAGTATTATATAAGTTGTAAATTGCTTCTACTTTACATTAAGCCATAAAAAGTAAAAACATGAATTTCAGTTAAGGTGAAATAATGCTTGAGACTTTTACCAAAATATTTGAGACAACTATGTACCAGTCTTAAGTTTGAGACCAAATCTGAGACTAAATTTGGTCTCAACTATTTGTGAATAGCTAACAAGTTTGAGACCAAAAACAGTCTCAGATTTGAGACCAAACTTGAAACTTGAGACAAAATTTGGTCTCAGCAAGTTTTATGAATACTGGCCCTGGTATTTATCAGTGTAGAATCTCGACGAACTGGCATGTACTGGTTTTCTCTGCCCGTAAAACTACTCACCTCGATAAAACCTATACAGTGTGCTGAAAGTAATGCTAAATCCAAATGAATAAATAAATCAAATGTATAAAAGGCAAATAATAGCATGAAGAAAAGACAGGTTCTTCTGATTTACACACTATTACAATTTATTTTACACCGAGTAAAAAGTGGAGCTCAAGGGAAATCCTGGAAGTAAAAGGTATCTGAATATGGATACAGAGAGGAATATTGCATAATTACACAGCTTGTCTTACACTCCAGTTCCATACAACTTATCATAAAATGTGGCCAATTTATAAACTCGGGAGGCTAAAAACAACTTACCCTTTTGCATAAGGGAAAACTGACAACAAATATGTTTTGTCCAGATAGAACCCTTATGATCAATTTCCAAGTGCTGAACTTCATACCACCAAGCAAGTGCAGAGCATCAATTAGTGGACACTTTAATCAATCTTTGGGGGCCACAGTGGCGCAGTGGTAGCACACTCACCTTCCTCCTCAGAGGTCAGCGGTTCAAACCCCAGACCTTATGTGCAAAAGTTGGTAGTTGCTTACCAATGGTTGGCAGTTTACAGTACAGAATCTTGGCTTACTGTATGTATTGGTGTCCTATGCCCATAAAACTACCCATCGTGATATGACCTGCACAGTGTTGAAAATGACGTAAAACAAGATTTAGCGCCTTCATGTTCACAGACAAGTGTACCAGATAAGTCGTAACACAAATAAGATAATAGCAAGGTTTGGAAAATCGTTTACACTGTAATGTTTAAAAAACGTTTTATATACATTCTATATACAAACGTTTTTACTGAAAACATTTATTAAACGTTTATAAAATAACTCAAGAAGCTAGGTTTGACTGGAAATGTTTTTTTAAATATTTATAAAATAGCTAAAGAAATGGAGGTTATGCTAGAAAAATTGTCGGGTGGAGAGTTTGACAATTAATTTATTTAAAATACAGTATCTTCTGGGTCCTCTTTTATTTTCAAAATGCAAACAACAGAAGTATAACAAAGTTGTTGCAACATGCTGGAGCTAGATGTTAAAATACTATTTTAACAGCATTTTGGCACAAGGCTGTCCTTTCTGTATCTACTGCATGGTGTTTCTCTGATCTTTCTTCTACTTCTGCTACCTCTGCATCTTCTTGTTCTTACTGAATTTTGACTGCATGTGCTGCTACTTTTATATTAAGCTATGGAATGCCAAAGTTGACTCAGAGTCATTACAACCTCTGGAATGTGGGAGGAAGTGGTGGTCACATGACCTATGTTCTGGACAAATTTAGAGAATTTACTTGTGTTTCCTTACTTCATTTCCTAATAAGCTGTGTCATGTGACCTAAGTTCTGTGAAACCTGTTTCCTGTGAACCATAATCTGCATTGTATTAGATGCACAAAAATCTCATGAAAATAACACACACACTGATCAGAGCATGCAGACTTGCATGTTACAACACTAGTTCTTTCATATAAACACATACTGATATTTAACTGCTTTTTGCTGTGCATCTTGATTTATATAATTCACACATGTTTTTTTGAGGATTTTTAAATTTCAACATAACTGCAACAATATGACTAATTGTACAATCAACAATAATTCCAAAATTCAAGTAATTAAGCTGTTTTCCTCCCCAATAATGTTTTCAAACATTCATCATGAAGTGTTTTATAAACAGTACACATAAAATGTTTAAAAAACATTGTTCAGCAATGTTTTAAAAACATTCTGTCAAAAACGTTTTCTAAACCCATATTTTCAGAATGCTTATTAAACCTTCACCTTCAAACATGTTCAAACAAAGATGGCGATGAGCAATAATAGGGGATCTTAGAGGACTTAATTAAAAATTGCTCCACCTGTAATCCCTAAAAGTAAGAATTGAAAGGGGGCACAATTTCTAAGACACTATCTTATAATTTTAGACTTAAAATAGTATTTTCATTAGTGAGCAACCTTAAAAAGATAGTGAATTTTACCTCTGACCTCATTAATATGTTCATTTGTAATGTTTTTCTTACATTTATCATTAAACGTAAAACATTTTAAAAACATTCTACTATAAATGGTTTTCATAACCATCATTTTTTAACTTTTGCCAAACGTTTCCTATCAAACGTTTTCAAACCCCAAAAATGTTTACTGGGTAGTGGGAAGGGTAGAGGATACCAGTATATAAATCCACCTGGCCAAGGTTCTGTACTGTAAACTGCCGACCAACAGCAAGTAACTACCATCTTTTCCACTTGAGGTCAGGCTGGGATTTGCACTAGGATCTCAAAGATGGGAGGTGAGTTTGTTACCACTGTGGCAGGTAACATAAAAAAACTTACCTGAGCCGACAGACGCAGATTTGACCCAGCGGGTCAGCCTGACACTGGGCTCAGTCTGAGATGTTTCATGAAATTGACCCCAGATGATGTGATAGTAACCATATCATCTGGTGCTCAAGATTTATTTTTTGTGATTATAAGTTCATCTGATACACATAAGCAAGCAATATCTTGTGAGTACAAGATAATGTGAACACAACGAAAAAAAGTTGTGAGTGTAAGATACTGATTTGGTTACAAGGAAATTAACTTTGAGCTACAAGTCGTATGATGAGCTAAGTAAAATATGGTAAGAAGTTCTCATGAACATGCCTTCGTACAGGCTAAAATGAAAACTCACAATGTCCTAATGCAGGTTTCCTATTAAACAGTCTGGTGGTTCAAAATAGTGAATAGTGTACAAAATATGACACAATGTGCCAACCTAGTTGTCAAAATATTGCAAGGTGTACGATTTGCAACATAATGTGCCAAAATATTGTATGGTATACAAATTGTAAAACAATGTACCAAAATATAGCAAGGTGTACAAATTGTAACACAATGAGCTAAAATATTATATGGTGTACAAATTGTAAAATAATGTACCAAGATATTGTATGGTGCACAAATTGTAACACAATATGCCAAAAACATTTGTTGCTGTCACATGATATTGAATTAGCATTGCATGTGAACATATTGTGTATTCCTTTCAGCCTGAATGTATTAAACTGACCAATGACCATAGTGGATTCAACACATTAGTCGACCAATAATCACTTCACTTTGATTTCTGTGGTTAGACTTCAAATAAAAACTTATCCAAAAAAAGAAAGGTGAAATATTATGGTGTTTCGTTTTGAGTAAGTATATATCATGGCAGCGTATGGGAACTATTGATGCCTTGTTACAATATTATCCTACCTATCAGAGATGTAAAACTCACATTTTGCTTTGCAATTAATGATTTCATTTGATTTATTCATGCAGCATAAGGTTCATGTAAACATCCACTAAGTCAGTGATTGCCTGACAAGGTATAACCTAAACACTCCGAGAGTGCACACCTCCGTCAAGGTAACAAAAGGTACATGTGGAAAATCTAGATTTTTTTATATCCAGACTGTGATACATATCACTCTCAAAATTTCATGAGATCTAGGTTTTTGGACCTATAACTATTTGTGATAATCTAGTACACCCCCTAATGTTAATGTAGCTGCAAGTTGTTGTTTGTGTGGACAACAGACATAGGCAACAGAAACAAGGGGTTTGTATTCTTTATATTGGCTGCCAATAATGTGAAATATTGTCAATTTGAGAGCATTTATATTTTCCTATTATAAATATATAGATGGAATTGCAAAGCTTCCCATCTTTAGTGAAGCCAAATGATCGGTTGCATTTTCTCCAGATATATTCTACCACTTAACCATTTCTGATTGATGTCAACTCAGGAATATAAATTATAACAAATCTATAACATAGAGTCTAGGTACTTAGGATATGATATAGTCTTTTGATAAATAAAAAATATATATATATATTTAAGAGCATTATTTTAGATTAATTACAGAGGTTGCAACATAAATTAAAACAACAAAGGGGAAGTTTACTTGACAAAGCCATTTTCTATATAAAGTCCTTATGGCTGTCAGGGTTGACGTTAGAAAAATGACAAAATACACAAAAATCACTCCTGTATAATATAGCGGAAGATAGATACAGCAACATTTCTATTATCATCCAATTTCCTTTAATAACAAGATCACTCAGAGAGCACAGCCCTCCACCAGGGCAAAAATAAGTAAATAGGAAAATCCGGATTTTCTTTTACACCCATGGAGATCCTGATCACTCTCAAAATTTAGTGAGATCTAAGTTGGACCAAGACCCATCTTCTGATTTATTTTCATAAGGATCCCTTTGTTTAGTTTTTGCATAATCCAGTAAATGGGAAATCAATATTTCTTTCTATCCAGACAATGGTCCACATGATCCACAACTTTAATGGGATCTAAGTTGGACCAAGACCATTCTGATTTGTTTTCATGAAGTTCCAACCTGTAGTATTTGTGTGATCGTGCTAACAGAGAAACGGACAAACAGACAAATGGTCATGAAACAATGCCTCCTTGACAGAGGTAATAAAGTAATATTTACATAAGGAATGCCAAAAAGTCAGCTGTAAGAAATTACTCATAGTGTGAGCCACCAGTGAAAATAAACGCATAGGATTTCTTTGCCATTTCTGCATGGATTTTAATACAACAAAAACTAAGAAAAACTTTGTAAAGTACCTTTCCATAGATACATAACATATTTATCGGTTGTACAGTTTTTTATAAATATTTATGACAAATTGTCACTTCTTTACCAAAAACTGACAGAATATATCCAAAGCAGGAGACACTGGGGAATAAAAGAAATATTATCCAGTCTTTACATCCCGTCATTTAGGTCAAATATATAGTTTTGTGGACAATAAATACAAAAAAATTACAATGCAATTTTCACCTGTCTTCTTCAGTACAAAATACAACGAATACTCACTATGCTTCAAATGGAAAAAAATAACATATACTGAAATTGTTAGTGAAAATTTTTTTTTACTGGAAAAGAGTCTTTTTTGAAGACCCTTGCTTTTAAAATGGACATACAGTGGGGTTAGTTTTCCAACAGGAGGCCATCCATCCTAATAGGTAACCCACTACATCAGCAACCACTGGGGCTCAGAGCCACTTTACACACAGTCCATTAAGAAAAAAATCCCACGCAAGGACATCAGTAATTACAAATGTACATAACAAAGTCATTACCATGGAGTTTTGTAGATTTTATCCCTGTAATATTGTCGAATATGTTTCAGTGACTTTTTGGCGATATTTCCAGAATAAAATGGGAGTGTTCAGAAAAAATTACATAACAAAAACTTACCATGTAAAAAAACTATATAATACAAACTAAGTATTCTCATTCCCATAAAGATTAAAATAAGTATAAAAGCATTTCATATTGCTATATTATGCATCCAAATTCTATGAATAAATGAAAGAATGATAAGTATTAAACCATCTTTATTGTTAAATTTAAAAAATTGATTGCTAAATTCTGTGACTAAAAATAAAGAGTAAAGTATAAAACTTTTTTTATTTCTACATTCATTAAGTTAATATATATATATTTAAATAAATGAGGTTTAACATCACATTTATGTTTCAGTTCACACTACTGGGGTGATTTGAGCGGACCAATTTAAGCTAGTATGGCACCTAGGTTGTCTGTTAATATGTCATGAATTAAACATACACAATTGGTTTCAATTGCCTTCTATTTCAAATAAAATTAACTTAGAGTCGTAGTTAATTAACTTGTTAATTAATAGGCCACTGAGGACCCTGTCTATTCCTAATGAGAACTTAAGAGTATCCCACTCTTAACCAGATGTTGCCCTTTCTTTTGTTTTTCATAATCTAGTATGTTTACCCACTTTTAGTTAAGCCTTTCAATTATGGAAGGGCAATAGGTGAATGAGCACATAATATTGCACATAGTAAAATAAGATATAAATTATCATCTGGTGAATGAGGATCACAAGTAAAAAAATATAGCTTTGTTAGCGGATTATGTACCAAATTTAGGTCGCTAATTTCATGTAGAAATGATATTATCGCCCATTAAAAATTTAAAAGATTCGCATGTTTCTAGGCATAATTTGATCATGTCAAATTGCACAAAAGACTCAGAAATAGACCATTCATCTTACAGTTTTGCCAATTTAAAGTGGCAAGCAGTAATGATCTAAACAAACCGTTGGCAATATTAATTTCCTTCAGAGTAAAATGTACCAATTCATTTTATCATTGAAAGATTTGTGGTTCTGTTATTTCAGTGGAACCTCTAATATGAGACATCCAGTGATCCAAATGGATAAATGGATACAATACTGATCTCCCAACTCTCTGGTTTTGGGTTCTTTTGCCAGCCCAATCAAAAGTGGAACTGTTGACAGATTCTTTACACAGTGATGGTTTAATGTAAAATCTTCAGCAGCCGGTATGTAATGCTATCACCCTAACTCCTGAACCACCCGTCCTGAATGCCTTAAAAGAGACACTAATATTCAATTTAATCTATGACCCAAGTATTCCATTTGATGAACTCAAGTCATCTCTGTCAGGTATTCTCTGTTCTTCTCTTTTCTATTTAACTCACTGTTCTGTATCTTGAAGCTTTGACTATGTAACCAACATAAGTAGGTACGTGCATCTAACTTATATCTTTGGATTACCCATCTTCCAGCTCTAAAACAGCTATGCTGGTGTACAAATGCCTCCTAGATGGGTTACCCTAAATACCTTGGTTCATATTTATCTCTTTGCATCTCTTCTAATGATACTAGATGAAGTAATTCTGACAGCACATTTCTGTTGGATTCCATGTTTCTGTCCATCTCTTCAATAATGAAAGAAATATATTAATCTTTTGCTGATAACACACCTAATATATGAAATGAGTTGTCTGATCTGTCACCTCTCTGGGTTTTGCTATGGTTACTCACCCTTTCAGTATCCCTGGATATTTCTTTTTTGAACTCACACTTGTAAATCTGTTGTACCTTAGAATCATAGATTTTGCAGAGATTAAGCAGTTAAACAGTATAAATGCCATTTTAGAATTAGAATTATTATCTGAATAACATCCCAGTCTCCCTGCATGACTGGATAATAGAGATTCTCTCAACAACACTGGGTCCTATCCCCAGTGGCAGGTTAAAGAACCACGAGAACGTTGATAAATGGTCATCCTTGAGCCTCTGTCTTTCAGTTAGGGGAATGTCAGCAATTTGTAAGTTGGACTGTCATTTGAATGGGTCACATGGCGCTTTGAGTCCTGCAGTACATGGAAATATTCCGCTGAGTATGAATACAAATACCAAAAAAAGTGGGGGAAGTAGAAAAAACATTGATCAGTAAGGTAATGGATTAGCTTTACTCCGTATGAAGTTGATTAAAGCACCATGTATCATTTAAAATTTACTCTAGCTCCCAGGTTTTAACATGTCAACAATACTCGGAGTTAGCTGGCCTTGTCCTGATAAATATTCCAGTCCATTACTGAGAGAACCTTGATGACACTATTTTTAGGGAAATAGAGATTTTAATGGAATGTGTGATCATTGGCATCGTAGCCAACATATTTTTGAAGGTGGAAATTACATTAATATATTGTAATGTGATTTGTCCCCAGACATCACCATGTTTCTTTGTAATGGCATATTTCAGTAAAATCAGCCATGGCCATTGAATAACCTGCCTCTTTGTTTTATAGTTTTTAACATTATGAAAACGGTCATACACTTTTTTAACATTGTCAAGGTTCTTGCTCTTAACCAGCCACTCATGAATCAAAGGGGTACCTTACAAGCTCGTATACTCAGCATGCATTGCAAAAGGGGGTGGGGGTGGGTGGGAAGAATTTCCGACATCAAAAGTTACATTGTTGTAAAAAGAACATACACACGAAAATGAGTAATCTCAAGCATAGGTTCATCAAATCAAAGAGTAGAAACGTCTGGTCAAAATTAAAAAACAAAACAAAAAAAAAACACTTTTATAACAGGGCTATCTGTAAAGAATCAGTATGTAATGGACTGGTTACAGTAACTAGAGAGCTTTCAGTAATGTGTACAATGGTGGAAGAACTATTAACAAGAATAAACCATATCAAAGGGCCCGCATCAATCACTGGGGTAATAAAAATGCAGCATAGTCAAAGTGTACCTCACCGGTGAGAATTATGTCTTTCCAGAGTATGGCCAGTGGTAGGAATCACAGAAGGTGGCAAATGCAATACACATGTGGCTTAAAGCCATGAACGCAATGCAGAGGACCAGAGGGTACAATCATAAGCCATAAACCAATTTTTATGAGATACATCTATCAGAAGAGACCTCCCTAGAGGTATTTTAATTTTAAAAAAGGTCAAACTCATCGACGAAAGTGAAAGCTATATAACGACCCAAAGATGGAATAACTTAACTTGTTCAAATAGGGGTGGTGGAATAAACTTTCTATCTGTCCTCAATAGCTCCTCGTTTTAAGTACCCCACAAATCGTTATGTGAACTAATAATTGAAGAATGTCATAAATTCTCATTGGTCATCACTCAAAGGTCACAGTCAAAGTGAAGTAAAGTTTTATGATAAATGTTGGAAAACATTACAAATTATCATATAAATGTCTGAATAATAATGAGGTCAGAGGTCAAATTCAATATCTTTGTAAGGTTGCTCACTAATAAAAAATATTATTTTATGTCTAAAATTGCAAGATAGTGGCTTAAAAATTGTGCCCCCACTCAATTCTTACTTTTAGGGATTGTATGTCCTCCAAAATCCCCTATTATTGCTCAACGCCATCTTTGTTTGGACATGTTTGAAGGTGAAGGTTTAATAAGCATTCTGAAAATGTGGGTTTAAAAACGTTTTTGACATAATGTTTTTAAAACATTTGATCAACAATGTTTTTCAAAAATTTTATGTGTACTGTCTATGAAAAGCTTGATGATAAATGTTTGAAAAACATTTCTAACATAACCTTCATTTCTTTAGATATTTTGTTTGTTTTAATTGTTTGAAAAACTTTTCCAGTCAAACCTAGCTTGTTGAATTACTTTATAAACATTTAATAAGCTTTTTAGTAAAAACATTTGTCTACAGAATGCTTATAAAACGTTTTTTAAACATTAAAGTCTAAAGGTTTGCTTGGAAACGTTTAGAAAATCTTAAGATAGGGTTTTAACACGTTTCAAAAACGTTTATACAATTTTAAAACGTTTCTAATGTTTACTGGGTTCTTTCTTGATTGTGCTCAAAACATTAAATGGTGATGCCTTTGACTACATTCAATCCTTGTTTCCATAAACCATCCACCAAGACCACTACGTTCTGGTGGCAATATGTTTAAGCTAACAAAGCATCGATGGAAACTGAAAAGAAAGGGATTCCGGTCTTTCCCTGTTTCAGCACCCAGCTATTGGGAAGCCTGCCTGATGATGTCAGCAACATTGTACTGGATTTCAATAATTTCAAGAAAAGACTTAAAATATGTCTGTTTAAGAGTGCTTTTTCATTGAAGTACTTGGCCAATCAGTGACTAGAATTGTACTATAAATTAACTATTAGTATTGCTATATTAGAGGATATTATACCAGTTAAGCTTTTCAAAAAGTGTGATATATTGAGCTAAACAGTGTAGGTTCATGAAAAATGGCAAATGACAATATTTTTATATGAATGAGATAGTTATCACACATTCCTTATTAATCACCTTTAGCATCAAAATATTGGTAGAAAGATACAATCCTAAACATTCATCTTATAAAAATACATTCTTGTTTAACAGATCAGAGGCATATTAAAGCAACTTAAATACATTCTTCGTATGCATCTTATACATCCATACACAGCTATGATTTTCCAAAGGCGTGTGAATTTTGCAATGTACACCAAGATTGAACAGTATAGAAGAAACAGTACACATCTGACGGCTTCTTTATATACAGTAATATCTGGCTATCTTGATAACATGTATGAGTCTGATTCATTGCTATTGTGGCTTCCCATGCCTGTGTATTTACCACGCCTTGATTGAGATGACAGCCAGTGGTGTAACCATCATGGAAGCCTTGGACAAAAAGACAATACTCGCGTCTGATACACTGTCAGTAGTTGTCTCTGGACCTTCAATATCCCAATCATCCAGAAAATCACCTGTTGAGCATAATAAAAACTAAGAGTGCTTGGAGAGTGTATACCTTCACCAAGAGACATAATAATAAGGTAGCTGGTATCAGGGGCTGATGTCAGAGTGCATTGTATTAGGACATATTTTATTGGATTGATATGGGCCTTGACATCGAATTCCAGACAATGGGAGTAAAATATGTATAAGATGTACTTGCTCATACCTATGTCAGAACTTTCCCTGCAGGGATCACGACCCAATATGATTGTATACATTTGGATGTAGTTTGACTATGTTAGGATGTAATTGGGTAACCTCCCTCCTGGAGGGCGTGTAGGGGATGGGATGTATATATATCTTTGTTTCTGTACGTAGTTAATTTCTGCTTCACAGCCTCATTCTCATGGCTCCACAAAGAGACCTTGTATCTGGTTAGTGTACACTGAACCAGGAATCATATATACCTAGAAATCAATGACATACCTTCATGATAAACCAAATACTTTTGACATATTCCACAAATACTTACGAACTTTGGTGGCACAGTGGCAAACACACTGAGATCAAAGTTTGAATCCCGACCTGATCTCATATGGGAAAGATGGTAGCTGCTTTCCGTTGGTCAGCAGTTTACAGTATAGAACCTTGACCAACTGTATCTACTTGTTTAATCTAATTCTCATTTCTAATTCTAATTGGACTTTTATAGTGCTTAATCTATCCTATTCAATGGGGACTCTAAGACTCAACAAAGCCAAAAACCTTTAACCAATTTCAGTATCCAGGGAGAGAACACCAAGGAGTGAGTAAGACTAAGGTGGGTATGCCATGGTATACAGGTAGGTTTTGAGCTGCTTCCTGAGATCTGCCCTTCCATCTACCCATCACAATATAACTGATAAGGTACTAGGGTGTGACATAAAACGCCAAAGAAGCCAAACTGCAGGTACAGCTTATCAACTTCATGATTTACCTCCGCATATGTTAATCACTTCTGTACTGATGCTTCTAATAAGCCTCTCAATGCTGTCAGCCACAGCAGCAGAGCATCCTGCGTCTTTGATGAAATCCTCTGTACAACTAGCCGTTTCTTCAAAGTATATATAGGTATCACTAAAATAAAGATGTTAAAAGTTAATTAGGCAAAGTTGGCCAGGATCTGTGTTTGACACCCTTTTCAATATTAAATGGTCACATTACCACACATTCCCCAGAGTTACCCACCCAGAAAAAGATATGCCTGGTAAATGTATTGTTATTCCAAAATATCTTCTTTATTATTGTGGATGTACATTTTTATTTTAAATATAGACACATGTTTTGCATGCTAGAGTATATATGGAATTTATCGTGACCATGTGAGGCCTACGTATTCACTGGTAAGGCACTAGCGGATCCAGGGGGGTTCGGGGGGTTCGAACCCCCCCCCTGAAAAATAATGTAAAGGGGTTCAACCCAAAGTACAAAATTATTTCTTGAGAGTGGTGCTAAATTTACAGGAAATGCACTATATTTTTACCAAAAATTAATTTTTTTCCCGGGGGGGGGGGGGGGGGGGGGGGGGCATGCCCCCTGACCCCCTTAGTTATAATATGTCTGATGTGAACCCCCACCTTACTCAATGTGAACCCCCACCTTACTCGATATGAACCCTCACCTTACTTAAAGGCTGGATCCGCCCCTGTAACGTGTTTATTGTGATGTTATTTTGGAGTGTTCTGTGTCCCTCAAATCTTAAGTAATCAAGAGCACAACAGAAAACTGTGTTAAACAGAGAATTCCCACCTTCACTTTAATTTAAAAATAAAACCTACCCATGTATCTTTTCAAAGAGCAGGTCAATTTTTCTACCACAAAACAATCTTTTTCAATTTATATTTTACATCTCGATAAGTAGTGACAGTCTTATGATATAAAAAGAATGGTTGTAGTCAGGGTAGAAATGCTTGCTCACAAATGTTATTAAACGTGTTAAGAATCAGGACAGGTCTCCGCAGTCACTTACATTATGTCTTCACATTTAATGTGAAAGGTAACCTCTATGTCTACTTACTCGCACTCTGATTCCTCAATACTGCTATCTACCAGATTTCCAGCTTCATCAAACTCTGGGCTTTTATAGTCATAGAGATGGTCCACGAAGCAATCAGCAAGGCCACGAAATTCTTTTACTGGATCATCACATTTATCAAAAATTGATAAATCTTAATACAAGAGAAAAAAAATAAAACAATAACTCTCCAGAAAATCATAAAAATAAAAGTTAGATAGATTTTAGTATATGCAAGAATGGTACTATTCCATACATTTGTGTTCGATTGTAACTGATGGACCACTTTAAACTTGTGATCCTATTGAAAGTGATCTTGCCAAGAAGGTAGCAAAATGGGATCTTCTAATTAAACAAATAATCCCCAGAAACTGAAGTGATAAGTCAAGCTCCCTGTGTTCAACCACCACAATTCAAAATGTTGACTTCTTACACAAAGTCACATGCATATCTTCAAAACACCCCACGTGCTGCCTCAACAGTAGCAACTACATTTCAATCACTACTATCAACATAATGGGTTTGGGCCTTTTTGTCCCCTTTTAGTGTGTGTAGTTATTTTAACAAATTTTAACACTTGTGTAGATGTATTGTCTGTAAAACAAAGGCTCAGTTTGCCCATAATAATATTATGTTATTGTATCATTGTGTTTTCTTTATGCCTTTCTTGACACTTCTGTCTATCCAGCATCATATGTAAACTCAACTCGTACTTATCAGCATCTGAGTAAACTCGAGTCGTATCTACTTGCAACACTCTGACCTTTACTCGTGACCTTGGCTTTGACTGTTACACAAAGTCACATTCACTCTTGAAAGCAGAGAAGATTGACTGTGAGAGTTGTTAAGTTTGTTAAGACCTATCCTTCTCGTAGGCAAGAACCTCTCCAGTCTATAAAAAACACTAGCTGCATCCTGAAAAGAGTGGACAATGTCAGCTGCATGACCCCCAAAGAAAAAATAAATTCTTTATGTAAAGGTTTGGAATCGTGTTTAAAATATGGTAAGAATGTATAAGACCATTTTGATTTTGCTAATGACCTTTCTGATTTATAAGTCGCAAGACCAACTGAAAGACATATAATATGGAAAACCTTGCTTTTTTCCATTGCATATATCGATCAAGTCACGGTGTAACTGTTGATAAGCTAAGCAAAATCTATACAATCATAAGAGAATCATAGTAGCCCAGTGATAAAACATTTATTTTCTATTAATGAGGTTATGTGTTCAGATCTGTACCCAAAATTTTAGTAAAGGTGGCACATAATACAGAAAAGCAATAGTCCATAATAGGGAAGCCAGAGGCATAACAGGGGTCAGCACCACAGAGAAAGACCGGGACAAAGCCAAACAAATTAGGTGGATATGCTTTTGCAAAGGGGGGCCACGGTGGCAGAGTAGTAACCTCCCACCTCTGAGGCCGGGGTTCGGTTCCCGGCACAGCCTCAAGTGGGAAAGCTGGTAGTTGCTTGCCGTTGGTCTGCAGTTTACAGTACAGAACCTTAACCAACTGTATGTACTGGTTTCCTCTGCCCTTCCAACTACCCGTCGTGATATGACCTGTACAGTGTTGAAAGCGACATAAAACCACAAATAAATAAGTAAATTTTGCAAAGGGGTAAGTTTTCAACTTCTTTCTGAATGAATATAGATAAGTGACTGAACGTACATCATCAGGCAAATCATTCAAAATCTTTGGAGCATCAAGCGCAAAGCTGAGGCTAAAATTCTTAGCATCATGCTCAAAGCTGAGGCCGAAATTATCAGTAGACTGATGTACAGATGAGGCAAAGTGTGAAACCTCAAGCAAAAACACCATCAGTTTTACTTCTACATGTATTGTACACACTATGTATAGGTTTAAGATTCAAAATATTCAGGATGACCACTTTATAGGAACGTGTACACCAGTAAGGCAGTACAAATTCCTACAAAGTGGTTGTCGAAAATTTTGAACTAATCAATATGGAATTTTCAGAGTGTAGTCTTTTTTAATAGACTATTGTGCCATCCTCAACTGCCTCAATTACCTGTATTGATTTTATCTGAAACTCATTGAAAAGAAAAAGTTACTCAAAATAAATGCAGAATTATGTTTCCTCAAATATTGGTCCAAACGGTACTTTTGACCAGTATTTCTTGTTTTTTGAAAACTATCTGTCTAGTGGTTTTCAAATATTGAGCTGGCATAGAAAGCAGAGGTCTTATCATCCAAAGTCATATGAATTTATGCACCATCATGTTGAACATCATATCCTAAAGCACCTGCAAGGTTAAAGCTAGTTTTTGGCTATTGATATAAGACTTTCATTGTAAAACCTACCTGGAATAAATAATTCTAACCAAAAGTAGAAGGCTTCAAATTCAAATGGTATGAAAGAAAATCTTGTAAAATGTTAGTTATTCTTTATTTTGTGATATTTATTTTGTGATATTAACTAAATAAATTAAACCACTGAAAGGGATAAGTTTTATGACAACATACGTGAAAAAATATTAAGAAAGTTGTCAACTCTATGATCAAAATTTATTTCAACTAATATCTTATTTCCTGCTTTTGTCAAAACAATCTCAATGATAATCTGATTTGAGAAACACAGTGTTGTAGCTGTAGTGCACAGGTAACTCACCGCTGTGGTCACATGTTCAAATCTTAACCCTGATATTATGGTTTTAATGTTCCTTATGCAATACATGAGTTTGATCAATTTGTACCAGTAATGCTTTTGTCAACTCTTAAAACAATCTAGTATGATCCACAAAATATGAGAGGCCTGAGCAGTTACCAAGTTGGTAAAATGTTTAATAGACTCTCACATCTGCAGATGTGGGTTCAACCCCATCTCACTGTGGTTATATGTTCGAAATACAAAATGGCCGATCTCAACATGATCCAAGCTATTAAAATGCATATAAAGATCTACTAACTCTTAACTTTACTTGTCCAGCCTGTTAAACTATATTCAACTTCCATCAGTCAAAACAAAAATGCCAATTGTATCTGTGAAAACCAAGTGGTATATATAGCAATTTACCCACCAAAGTTTCTATTTGCACAGGTATCTGTGTAAAACATTTCCAATTTCTTAACAGCTTCTATGTGCTCATAAGTAGCTTCTGGAGTGCAAGAGTGATCATGAATTGCAACTTCAAAGCAGCTTTGAAAAGTATTAATGGCATCTATGTAGACTCTACAAAACAGAGGTCTGATAACATATATGTATCTTTTTTCACAATTCTCTACAAGGCAATTTGTTAAATAATGCAACATGGAAAACATTCTTCTAAACAATTTTTGGATCCAGACCGTGATCTGGATCACCATCAAAATCCAATCATCTGTTACTTGTACTATTGTCAATATTTTCTTGCCGAGCTCAAATTCCAATAGAATATTATAAGCCAGTTGTAGCCAGTGAGTCAATAGACTTCTTGCTCATTTTAATTTAGGCTGTTTTACATACTTTAACTTTAAGATTCATCAGGAAAAAGCTAAGCACCATCGTATGAGGTGAAATTGTACCTCCGAAATTTAAGCACATAGAAGCAAAATTCATTGCAATAGTGCAACAGCTAAATGGCCTAAAGTGGTCATACAAACATCATTGTAAAAACAAAAATCAGAATTTATTCTCATTTCCAATGCGGTACTGCCAAGCCAAAATAAAAGCCATAGTGTGTCAAGCAGTATGAAGTGGCATTTAAACGAAATGCAAAATGGGGGTCATGATGGCACAATGGTAACACACTCGCCTCTCACCTCTGAGGTTGGCGGTTCAAACCTCTTATGTGGGAAAGTTGGTAGTTACTTACCAGTGGTCAGCAGTTTACAGTACAGAACCTTGACCAACTGTATTTACTGGTTTCCTCTGCCCACAAAATTACCCGTTGCCATATGACTTGTACAGTGTTGAACGTGACGTAAAACCGCAAATAAACAATAAAATAAACAATCAAAATGCATAATGGCAAATCAACACGAATGCTACCTACAAATGTACAACTAAACAGATGTGAATATACATCCAAGGGTCAAAGTTTTATGTCCCAGTCAACAGCGAGGTATATAAATCTATGTGGACCATACTTTCCACAGTCAAATTAGTAGGATAACCTAAGGCAATTCTCTTGAAACATGCAAAGGCTATGGTAAAGATATTTCATCCTCGGCAGCCATTTTGTTTGGTTTTTGCTCACTATACTGATACAATAGACCTGCGTGCAAAACTTTCACAAGTGATATCTTCCATAACTTTCCACTGATGCAGGAAATACTTTTTTCAAGATGGCAGTCAAAGCGACAGCTGGGTTATGAGGTAGTTTTGCAGTGAGAATGTTTACAAAGTGAATCTATGTGGGGCTTTGGGAATGGGGTGCGATCTGAGATCCAATTTATCCATTGTAGAAAGAGATTGCACAACAGCCTGTACAAAGGAAAGACAGCCCTATTGATAGAATAATAGTATAAGGCCTGAATGCAGTCCTTATTTTTCATATGAACTACATATGAACTGATGAGCTCTATTCTTAATACTATGACTGTTTTAAGTGTTTCAAGTCATTCAATTAAATTAATTTTAAACTAAAGCAAACTGTAGTCTACTTTTAATTTGGTTTCCTCGAATTTACTCTCTTGAAGCTATTATTTTTTAATTCTCCCTATACTCCATGGACTCAGATGGTAAACCACACAGAAGTCAATTATGACATTTTTGTCTTTTGTCCACATCTAGGGCCTTTAAAATGGTGGATAAGACTAAAGTAAATTTTCACATACATGGCAATACATTGACCTTTTAGAACATGAACTCACCCACAAGCTTCTTCAAAAGCTGAGCTCCCGCTTGACATCATGTTTATTGTCTTATCTACTTCAGCATTAAAGCTTACAGCACACGTCTCCAGGTCTTTTACTACATCTTCATGGTTAGATGCACATTCCTCTGGAGATATAGAAATCACACAAGTATACAAGACCTGGTAGTATATATATATGTCATTGAATTATCTGCTATACAAGGTGTCTGATCTAAAGATCAAGGGAGGCCAGATAATGTTTGTTTTATATTCCTGGGCCCGTATTCACGAAAGGTCTTAGCCAGGGCTTAGGCTTAAAGTTGAGACTTTTGTCTCAAGTTTCTGCCCAAAAACTGCTAAAACCCTTGTCTTAGGCTTAGTGAAGGGCTCAACTCTAAGACTGGTTGGGAGTGGGCTTAAATGTTGTAAAGAGGACTTAAATATGACCGCCATAAACTTTTCTCCACTTCAAAATTTGAAATGGCTGTAAATAAAGTATAATTATACAGAACACCTCACTAAAGCAGTCTTTGGGAGTTTATGTGTGGTAACAAGGTTTTCCATTTCAAAACAGCACTTTTCCTTTGATAAAATGCATTAAATGAATGATATATATCACCAGTAGTATAGTTTGAAATAGAAAAGAAAAGTCACATGACACGTAAAACCACTGTGGTTATTTGATAATCTTGGATTTAGCTAAGTCCCTTTTAGTGAATACGGATTTGAGACAAAACTTAGCTGAGACAAAAGTCTCAACTTTAAGACCACATTTAAGCCTAAGACCTGGCTAAGTCTAAGACCCTTCGTGAATACCAGCCCTGGGCACCTCTACTGTGGATATTTTTTACTGAATTTATGTAAACAAATTTTGAAAATATTTCTGACAATATGTAACCTTATTAATATGCTATATATGTTATATAACCATATATAGTTCTATATATCCATAGAAATGTATTTGTACAAAGCGCAGTTTTGTCATTCAAATGCAGAAATGGAGAATAAATCTTTAGCTAAAGAAAACTGAAGTCAACATTTAGTGCTAGCCTTGCCATGGCTACATTTTATGGCTGATTTTGTGTTGCCTTCTTTCGGCGAGTATGGTGCTTTCTACCTATTATTCAACAAATGTGTTGATTATAAATGTAATCCTTGTGAAGTTTACTTTTAAATTTTCACTTCAAAATATTGATTATTTTGTTCTGTGTGCCTCAGAATCAACTAGAACACACACCATGCACTATAAAATAGAGGTGGATAATATCCACTTTCCTTTATTCTGATTCTGACAAAATTCTAAGAATAAGGGCTACTTTAATGCGGGTGTTCTACTTGAGCTGACCTGTCAGTAACTATGTCTTTTTTGGAGTCGGGACCAAAGTTTACATAGTCTGTTACAGTCCATTGTAGTTTCCAGGCTTGTCGGGAACATGTTTTATATTTCTACGACTTTCTACGACTTTCTGAACCTTGTAACAGATCCTAAGTAAATCCACCTAGCAACAGGCATTTCAGTTAATTTAAAGTCCTACCTTGTCAGTTAATACAACAGGCCTGTCTGTATCATGCATCCAGATTGTCCCAAATATAGTGATCCAGACTGTACGTGATGACATACAGACTGTGTAGGAAAATAGACTGTACAGTCAGAAACTTTAGCGGTTCTGTCTATAAATCTTCCTGACAGGCCTGTAGCTTTGCACGCTAGTCGGGAACTTTTATGGTCTGCGTCCTAGAGTCAGGAACATTTTGTTCCCAGAAGTTTTGGTTAAACAAACAAGCCATAAACAGTAACTGACAGGCCTGAGGAAATAGAGAGAAGAAGAAGAGAGAGGGAGAAGAGGGAGAGACAGGAGCAGGGGGAGAGGGAGAGAGAGAGGTTAGAAAGAGAGAGGACAGAAAGGCCTTGCAGATAGAAGACAGTGAGGAAACGACAGAGAAGCAACCTAGAACAGACACAGACACTGATGTAGAATCAACTTAATCCAGGTAGAAGAAGGAGCAAATGAAGTCTATTTTCCTGAGTGTTTCTGACGAAGAGGCCATTGTTCAGTTTTTTCCAAAGCAGAATGCAGACAAGACAAGACTCACATGGAAATTCAAGGACCAGCAGAGGAAGGACGGACTCTGGGAAAGACTAGTAGCTTCCAGGAATTTATCTGTCAACACTGTCAAGAAGTGGTTCCAGACTCAACATACCAGATATGGCAAGCTCACCCACACAAAGTCAGGACAAGCTGCATTGAAGAGCACTGAAAGGCAGACCTGGTTGCCAGAGAGTTTTAGCTTTCTACAAGGTCACATCAGAAGAAAGGGAGTGTCTACATCTTTCGCATTTAAGTCACCACTGTGTCATCGGGTGCCACAGCCACAGCTTTAGTTCCAGACACTTCACGAGAGACTGAATCTGAGATGGAAATTAGCATGACCACAAGCCCTTCACACTGACCAGCTGTTGTCACCACCACCACTGCAGAAGATCCAGTTTTAGATCAGTTCCAGCAGATGAGGTTGATGATTTCCAGCTTCTTGGGTACATGCCAGGATTCTACTCCAAATCCATGACAGTCGTTCTGCAACTATCTCTACTCCGAGATTAAACACCTGGAGGAGTGAGACTTTTTGACCTTCAGGAATGAGACAGTGAAACTTCTCAGTGGAATACAGTACAGGGCCAAAGAACACAAGAGACAGGTCACAACAACTTAACAGGGTCAAGTTACAACTTTTACCTTCCAGAAGCCACACAGGTTACCACAAGATGTGAATACATACTCACGATTCCAAATACTCAACAGCTGTGCAGCCAAGTCAGACAGCAGCACTACAAACTCCAAGAGTGATTGCAAAAGTTCAACCACAGAGGTCATCATCAGCATCATCACAGCCTACATCCTTTCTTGATGTGGATGACCAGCAGCCTGGGCCTTCCAGGCAACTGATGTTTACATTGAGACTTTAAACCCACCATCGGTTGCCTCCAGACAAATTGAAGACAGTCAATACAACACTTCAGGATTATCAAATCTTTTCGGGAGTATTAGGTTCCATACTGCAGTACCAACAGATTGACACACAACAACCATTTTCACCCTCTCAGCTTCAACCAGCACTGTCACCAGTGCCAACTACCACTCATCAAGAACAAGTAAGACCTCTCAGCCAGCCCAGCCAACACAGTAAGCCCAAATTAGCAGATTAGCCTGCATTAAGTCCTTATCAGGACTGCTCCCACCAAAAAGGCCCTTCTCAAGGCCACCCGAATCTTTCCAAAACAATTATCAGCTCTGTTGTTTTCACAAAACAAAAAATACACCATCAAACACTTACACATCCCCCAAACATCCAGACAAACAGACTGACACACTAATCACTGACAAACATTTTTCATGGAGTGACTGACAGACTGACTTACATAGACAACAAGGCCACTACCGCAGCGGTTATCTCCCGCCTTAGAATCAGTAATAATGGAGGACTGAAGGAGTTAGAAGAAGGGGTCAAAGGTAGCAATTGGAAAAGAGTCTCAGGCCTTGACTTCCTTTAAGTTGTTCTCACATTTGGAACACCTATAGTAGCAATGATAAGGGAGATATAGGACATTTTTAATAGGATAATCCCATTTAACATTTAACATGTGACATGGCAACCATTTTGTTTTCAAAACTAGGCCAAATTATTATCAGGCTAACTTTCCTAGCCATATATCTTTTGCACAAATTTGATGAACCTAGCTGCAATATTTCAAGTTTTAGAGCATTTTAATGATTTTTAAATAATTGGCTATGGCGGCCATTTTCTTTTTCAAAATAAGGCCAAAATTTTTCGCAGGTAAAACATTTAAAGGCCAGGACTTTTGATAGTCTGTCTTTATATTCTGAAGCCATAGCACCAATAATAAGGGAGAAATAAGGACATTTTAGTGTGATGACCCCATTTAACCTTGAAGCAGGGGTCAAAGGTGAAATTCAACACCTGAGAAAGATTCCCAGGCCATGACTTCCTACAAGTTGTTTTTACATTCCGAACCTCTAGGAGCAATATTAGGGGAGATATAAGGCCTTTTTAATAGGATAACCCCGTTTGACATTAAACATGTGATATGGCGGCCATTTTGTTCTTTTGAACTAGGCCAAAATTGCTATCAGGCTAGCTTTTTCTAGCCATATAGCTTTTGTTCAAATTTGTCGAAGCTAGCTGGAATATTTCAAGATTTAGAGCACCTTTATGATTTTCTAACAATTATCTATGGCAGCCATTTTGTTTTTCAAAATGAGGCTAAAATTTAGCAGAGAAAGGTTTTTATAGGCATAAACATTCCCTGCAAATTTGGTGAAGATATCTTTATAAATGAATGAGATATTAAGGTTTATGCAAAAACGTTACAAATGGATGGATGCACACATGGACGCAGAGATGGAAGGTGTTTTATAATCTCCCGACCACGCCCTTTGGCCACAGGCGGGAGATAATCAAATACATTGACAATTTAACCACACTGACAGAGTGATCAAGTTACGACTGACTGAGTAACAAAACATGTGACAAATTGACTTAATATTTCCCCAGATGACTGACACTTTATTCAGAATGACTTTGTTCACAGATAGTTATTCAATCATTTGGGGTTTAATTGTCAAATAATATTTATTTTTAAAATATCTGTGAAATAAAAGATTTATATCCATGTGAAATTGCTTTAAAATTCTTAAAAAATCTGCTTGCATGAAAAACAAGACAAATTTGCAAATCTGAGATTTCAAATAAATATGTTAGGAGTTTGTACTTTGACATTAGAGATCTTGGGTTTAAATCTTTATATTTTTCGGTTTTCTCTTTTTACCTGTGAAAATGGGATGCTTATAGGTTTAAAATGGGGATGAATTTTGGTGAACTTGTGTTAGTATGTGGTTGAAAATGGGTTGGAATTTGGTTGAATATTTAGGCAACGCCATTAGAATAAAAGTTCAATATTTGCGTAGTCCTGAAAATGACTGATAGATGACAGCTTGTGCTCTTCTCAGTCTTCCTAAATCCTTTCCTCCTGTCCAGCCAGTGCCCCTAGGTTGCTGAGGTAATCTTTCAGTAGGTCTTGTTGATGTATGGCCTCCCTCGATGGGTTTCTAAAATTTTCACTGGGTCCATTAGCCACCTGCGCAGCCTGTAGGAGTTGTATGTCGTCTGTGGGGGTGGGTGGTCTGTCTGCTCCACCCTGATGTCTTATCAGCATGTTATGTAATACCACACCTGTTAACAACAATGTCCTTCACAACCTCTGACCTTTGCTCCATGGTGGTTAGCAGTACCCTGAACCTTCCAACTAATGTTCAAAAAGCATTCTGGACCACTCTCCTGCCCCAGGATATCATGTAGTTGGCTATACCCTCTTCCCTGGTCAGTTGCCTTCTGCTGTAGGGCTTGACCAACCAATGCATGGGGGCAAAGGTGCCGTCACCCAACAGGAAGTAGTGTAGATTTGGACTTTCAGGTCCCAGTGGTTCTGGTGGTGGTAGTCATAAGGTGCCGTTCTCAAGGTTTCTTTTTAGTTTGCTATGGTTTAATATCTGTGCATCAGATGAAAAACCACTTGACCCCAAATTCACCCACAGGAATTTGTACTCTGCATCGACCAGGGCTAGCAGTACCAGGGAGAAGTAACCCTTGTAGTTGAAATATTCACTGCCTGACTTCTTGGGCTTCTTCATAGCAATATGATTGCCATCCGGTCCACCAACAGCATGCAGGACATTCCATCTGTTTCTAAATTTCTCCTCAATCCCTCTCAACTTTTCTGGACAGATAAAATATTCCTGCTGAAATTTACCAAGGATGCCTTTGCACACCTTGGGGACAAATTTATAAATGGTAGTACTGCCAACCCTCAAATGGTACTGTAGTGAAGTGTAGCTTTCTCCTGTGGACAAGTGGCTGAGTGTAATTTCCAGTTTCAAACCAACTTCTAGTGGTTTCCTGAAATCTGTGTGTGATTTCTTGAGGCGGTTGAAAATTCTGTTTTCAATTAAATCAAAAAAGGCAGGTGGCACAGTGATGAAATTCCGGTAATCTGGTATGTCAGTTCTGTAGCATCTTCTCTCCTCTCTTTGAAGTATCCCGGGCATAACCCATGGATTCTGTGGCTTCCTCCTTCTATGTGGTGGGGGCTGGGAAGGTGCTGGGCTCTGCTGTCTTCTTTGTCTAGAATTAATGATGGAAAATAACATATTCAATTCAATTAAAAAACCATTGGACCCTCAACTTTTCAAAATCTCCATTTTGATGTGTTGCTGTCATCTTTGCAGTGATAAATGAGTGGCTTATCACATGTGATGAGGGGTTTATATAATGTGCTATGGATCCCGATTCTGGATTGCGATACAGACACCCTAAATCAATCAGTCTTGTTCTGATGTGTTGGGAATGTGATCACGGCTTGTCAGTTTCTCTTTACAGCTTGTCTGTTTGCAATCCAGCTTGTCTGTTAGGGGTTTACGGCTTGTCGGACTAGTTTCCTGACTAATTGTGCATAAAACATCCATGACCCGAGGGCTTGTCTGGATACTCTTTATGTCCTGTCGGGAAGTGTATCGTCTTGTCAGGGGTTTCTTAACCAACTATGCAGTTTAAATGAGTTACAGGACTGTAAATGATATGCAACTGTAAATGATAAGTAACTGTAACTGGATTTTAGTACAAATGACTTACGAGACTGTAAATGATATGTAAATGTAACTGGATTTTAGTTCAAATGAGTTATGAGACTGTAAATGATATGTAACTGAAATTGGCAATTAGTTTAAATGAGTCACAGGACTGTAAATGTAACTTGCTATGTGCGAAATAAAGTTTTCTACAGTTAATCTATTATTATATGGCGAAAAGTTCAGCCTAAAGGCAGACTAAGAAATTTATTAAATACTAGGGGCCATATTTTACAACAATACTTAGTTAAGGTGACCTTAGATCTAAGTAAGGAAAAACTTTTCATTTAAGTTTTTTCATGAACTTTGTGTTCACAAAACAAAAAAATTCTTACTTTAAATCTTAGTAATAGTTAAAATCTAAGTTAGAAATGATCTAAGAATTGTTGTAGAATATGGCCCCATCGATTAGGTTCACACAGTGTATGGTGAGAGATTATGGGTTTTTTTCTTTAATCATAAGAGTTGTCTAAAATTAAAAAAAAAATTTCTTGTTGGTATTTATTAAAAGTCTTGATTTCTGGTACGACAAATATAACTAGGATGGTGACTGAAGTCATTTTGTCTCTTTATTACTTTTTTTATTTAGTGGGTGTGGGACAATGATGAAAGATATGGGCAGACGGGCTAAAAGTCTTTTTTTTCTTTGTTTTGTTGTCCTTTTCTCACTTAAAATAATGTGTATATTTGATCTCTCCTTAAATACAGCCTTTGATGTAAGAAAATCTCATATTTGACTTTTGGCTAAAAACTTATTGATGGATTAAGATATTCTGAGTACATTTGGAGTACGAATTCAGTAAACAATAAACAATTGCAAATAATCCAGTTATCGCCTCCCTTCAAATGTAATGGCAGAAAAAGTGAAATGCTTATTGGATACTCATTGAGTTCAATCTTCATGAACCTCTTCTGTCTGTGTGTAGTGCATTATTTACATAAGACACAAAGAATAATGCCCATATTACGTGTTCAATATTTTTGCATTGATTTGTAAAGTTGTCCCAATCTTCAATAGAGAAAATACTGATTTTAGATTGACAACCCCAAGCTATATTTACTATTATAATATTTACTGGAAGCTAAGATTCTCCAGAATGATTTTAATAACTGGGAAAATTTAAGTATCAACGATTTGTACTGGTGTTTTATTATTTCTTTTTTAAAATTTTGAGTGATCATGGCTTTCTTATTACTTTTCATTTTCTAAATTACCAAAGATTTTTGAATGTAGACCCATCTTTGCATTACAATAGGAAAACTTCCCAAATGACATACAGAAAAAATATATCACAAATGAAGATAACAATATTATACGAGTATGTAGCAATGAGTATCATATTACTAATACCCCTTTCACACTACAGGCGGTTGTCCAGCGGTTAGACGTTTTCACAGCAGCGGAACCGCCACCAGGTCGCCCCATTTTGTCCAAGTTGTTCACACTACAGGTAGACGACCACTGATTGGACATGGTTTTTTAACCGTCAATAACAGTCAGATGACAGTACTACAAACGATGGTCACCGTAATGCAAACCTCAACTCATCTTCGGTAGCCATTGGATGAAACAAACCAATACCTTAACTCACTTTATGTCACTGTATTACACCGAAAGATGACCGAATCACAACCTTATGTACACTATGGACCACACCTTTGGTTACCATAGCAAGAAATTTATATGTGCAGGAAATCATCTACGCATGCTCAGGGTACCGAAATCAGAGGCAGAAATTTTAAACAGTTTGAAACTTCCGTAGGACTCTCAAGGTAATGGTTGGTTCGGCACTGACTTGCAAGGTTGTCTACGGCCGTCGGATGGTGCTCCCAGGACAGGGACTTTTCCCCAAACGCAGCCTACCGCGGGTGATACCTCCTGTAGTGTGGAAGGAGTATAATCTTCATGAGTGATATATTTTTCTATGTATGTCCAATGGGGGATATTTTATTATCCACCATTTTGTATGTTTTATGACTTAAATAAATAAATATTTAAAGAGAAAGTAGGAAAAGAGTCTCATAGATACAGGGGGACCAGCCAATAAAAAAATCCCACTCCATATATCCCTATACACGGGTCAAATATGGCTTGCGGTGGATAATAAAATTGGCTCTGATGACTGACTTAGCCTGTTGGTTGTCTACACTTGTTAAATCGGGATTCAAATTGTTTATCCGTTCTTATTTATCTTTGTAAGTCATATATTTTTGTGTATGTCTGATGAGGGATATTTTTACTTTTCTTATCTATAATTATCAAAATAAATTCACATTTTAAAGATAGAATTGGAAAAAGTAGGTTGTGATATTTTGGGGGACACCAGTAAATCTCTTTTTTTTTCAACTTGCGATTTCTCCACCATTTCTGCATGGACTTAATGCGTCAAAATGAAAAGAGGATCTGTGAAAATACTTTCTAATGACGTATGTAACATATTTCAAGGTAACACAGTTTCAGAAATATTAATTAATTAATTAATTAATTAATTATTACTTTTTATTATTATTATTGCATTAAGCATTGTTTTGATCATCGTTTGGAATATTATGCTATTATACAATGGTATTGTTCACATACATAATTATACAATCTTATGTTCAAGTCACACTTACCAGCAAATACTCCTATAGCCAAGCCCAAAAGGACGACAACAATCAGTTTTGTCTTCATATTATATGTATTGCTGTGTTACTGAAATAGCAGCTCTGTCAGTCCCAGGAATGAGCATACCTAATGTATACAGCACACGATATATTTATTTTTAAGCCTCCATATTATGGATACAAGCCATAGGTACAGTGACATATTGGCCAAACATTTTACACTACCGTTTCAATGTTTATGCACTGTAAACAAGTTTTAATAAGGGATTGGGGGAGCTACTTATCATACACCACTATCCGTATTGAATATTAATTGAATAATAAGGAGGACAAAGTGGGTCATTCTTGTGTATACCTGGTGTCACTTTCTCTGGATAAAAATTAGTCAACCAGTACATTTTCGTTAACATTCCTGAAACTATGTAACCTACAGGTGTGTTATATACATCCTTAGAAAGGTATTTATACATTTTAGGTATTTATACAGAGCTGATGTTTCTTTTTTAATGACGGACAATTCTCAAGTTACAAATTAAGGGTTTTACATATACTGGATTCGTTCTGTCATTATTTATATAAGATTCATTTTGTATGACCCATATGAACGAAGCATCGTTTATTTGAAAACTTTTCGGGCTGGCATTTGGGTGTCAGCAAGACCATTGCTTGGGGAAGACCTTAAATTGAAGAATTATAATCTTTAGTACACACAACCTCACCACTTGTGTGGCGATTTCTGATTGGCCCTTTTACTTAATGAAAAAAATTTACACTCTTCACTCTACCATTTGCTCTGCAGACACGCAGGGGGTCACATCCAAGAATTTCCCACCCATCCCTGTATCCCACCCCTAGGGGCTTGTGTCCAGTTGTTGCTGTTGTCCTTTTTTGTGTTTTAGGTGATATATGCTTCATGTGGTGGAATTATGATGGAAGTGCTGCGTTGGCGTTGTTTGGAATTGTGTATACCATGAAGATTGTTGCAAGGAATGTTGCCTAGCCAGTGGGGGGAGTTAATCTCAGTTGTGCTCTCCTTGTATTCCTCTGAAGTGGACGTTTGTTAGTGGATCACAGTTGGCTTGGCGTTATGGCTATATATATCATATTTAAAGAACTGTAATAAAACTCTACCCTTTTACTACTCAAGTCAAGACATTCCTTAGGGTTTTTTGGTTATTTTTTTACTAGGGTGGGCTGTAATGCCCAGCTCTGTAAGGTGTTATTTGATTTGTAGCTAGGTGGGATGTAACAGTAGTGGGGTTTGCATACACATGAATTTTTTAAAATATATTTTATGTTGTGTTTTATTTTGTTCACTATGCTGCTTATTGTATCTACCTTTGCCTTATCATCTTATTCTAATACATATGATCAGCTGTGGGACCAATATATCCTTTCCACCCCTTTCTTTGAATTTAATTCTCCCTTATCTTCAGTGTCCTGGACCTACACAATTCACCTATACCTCAATACTTTTCCCTTTCGTGGTTCTGGGGTTGTAAATTATGCCATCTCTTCAATTTGAATTTACCTTCTGCAAGTTCAAATTGACCTCACTTTGTAGTGGACCTCATCTATTTAAACATCCTACTTTTCAACTTTTTCGGTGTACCCTGGTTTGTCAAAAATGGGGTTTGACCTTGATATCTTTTACCTTGACTTAACCTAAAAACTTCTCTACAATTAAAACCAGGGGCTCTTACTTTGCAAAAATTTATAATTTTTGGCCTCACAGCTTATCATTCCCACATTTTCTGGGGGAATTACATGTTTTTCTCATTAGTTTTTCAAAATTCTAAAATTTGCTAAACTACTAGCTTATGTAATTTGTGTAGATACTTCAAACTTTAATAACACTCACCCATGGGCTTCTTTATCCCTTGGATTATTCTTTGTGGCTTCCGGGTCTTTGACCTCTCACAAATTTCAAAATTTGACCCCGGTTGGACCCATGGGTAGTTCTTACAGGGCTCTCCCTGGTGATTATGCAGCGAACTATATACTAGTACATTATGATCACAAGTTATTATGATAATGTTATTTTACATGTTCATCGCTTATCAACTAGTCAGTAAAATGATTTTAGATATCATATATTATTGTTGTGTAATAATAAATATATATAATCCCATTGCTGGTATTTCTGTTATGGCTTCCCCAGGGCAATGAAGGATCTTTCTTGGATATGCTGCCCCTTCCTTTGGTATTTGTATTGAACAAACTCCCTTGCCTTAAATTTAACAGAGCCTAAAAATGTTGTAAATCTCTAATTTTAAAAGCAATCTTTTTTCACAAAAGGGTAAAAAAGAAATGAGAGCAAAATTAAAAGTACTTAAACACCATGTTGCTTTTAGTAAGGAAAATATTAGGACTGTTCCACATTAGTGAATGGTTTGGGAACACTTGCGAATAAGGTTATTTTCTTTGTGATTTTTGCCTACACATTTGGGTTGAACACAGATTCTCAAGCCCACACCCAAAACTAACAGAGGCTGCCTCCCACCTCTGATCTCTTATGTGGAAAAGCTGGTAGTTCCTTGCCAATGGTCAGTAGTTTACAGTACAGTACCTTGACCTACTGTATGTACTGGTTTACTCTGCCCTTCGAACTATGTGACAGTAAAACCAATAGTTACCGAAAAGCCCCGAAATTTACTGTATGGTTTGGGTTATTGCCCATTCATTGACAAATGAGTCTCTTATGTGGTCTCTGGCTGCTCTACAGGGATTTCTGCATGGATCCACCTGGGTCTTAATGTCCCCCATCAAATTGGTTCGCGTCACTTGTTCATTTTCCTCCTGGTCTGCTCTGGGCTTGTATCAGGGCCAGACCTCTATTGCAATATCTGCCTCATGTTCTATGGAAGTCAAAAGCAGTTTCAATCAGGTGGCCAATATTCCAAACGCATTTTTGACCACCCTCTCTGCGAAGGGAACCAAAAACCAATTTGTAATTTGGAAACTTGGTGGATCCAAAAATTTCAGCTATTTCGAAACGGTTGCTGACACTGTTAATCTGAAGTGAGCTAATTATACTGGTTTTCCACAAAGGAAATTGAAAAAAATAGTTACGAATAGGTTCCATTGAAATGTGATTATGCTGGAGATAATCACCAAAAAAACAGAAAACTGTGAGCGGAAATTTGTATTTGAAGTTGGCAAATAACCAGAAAGCTAAATAGGTCTTCAAATGAGTTCTGTGTGCTTGATTTGTAGGTGGCCTATGGGACTGAAGCACTCTCTGCCAGGATGAGGTCAACAGAACGTGAGACGCCATCTTGTGAGCTGAAATTATATTTGCAGGTAGATGTTAAATTATTGAATGGGTATTAAGTCCCGCTTACCAGAAAAATTAAGGTAATGAAACATTTCTTGAGTAATGCCCCTGTCAGAATAAATTTGAGACAGGGGATCAGCTATAGTAGTATATCCTATAAATTAACTTTACTGAAGTAAACGTCATGAACTAATAATAATAATTGATAATAATAGAAACAATTGTATAGCACAGATGATGAAAATCTTGTATTTATTTGTTTATTTGGGGTTTTACGTCGCTTTCAACGCTGTACAGGTCATATCACAATGGGTAGTTTTGTGGGCAAAGGAAACCGGTACATATAGTTAGTCAAGGTTCTGTACTGAAACCTGCAGGCCATTGGTAAGCAACTACCAACTTTTCCACATAAGGTCCAGGGTGTAAACTGCCGACCTCAGTGGTAAGAGGTGAGTGTGTAACCACTGTTCCTCCGTGGCCCCAAACAAGATCCTGTAATGTGCTGGCATCCCAAAATGGACAGTTCTGAAACCTAGTGAGTTGTAACCTGCTAAGCACCCTGCATGGGAGGATAACTATGGTGGTGGGAACTGCTGTGATAAGCCATATGTTTCTAGTAGATGCTGATGTCCACGGTGGCCTAGAGGTTAGCAAGTTTGGCATCTAATCACAGGTAATCACCTGTCTATGGGTTTGACTCCGGCAAGTGACAATGCTGAGGACCTGCCCAATATGACCCTTGCTATTGAACGGGACGTGAAGCCACAACTTTGACTTTGCTTAGTAGACACATTGAGGATAGAGTCTTTGATTGTGTCTGAATGGACTTCGTTTTTTATAACTGCCTCCTATTCAAGTAAAGCAAGTGTCATATAACAAGTTTGGGCAATGTAATTGTGTTTCCCAAATTTTTGTGATACCATTGAAAGAGAGAAGAAAGGTGGTTAATAGAATAGAATAGAAACATTTATATAGTGCAAAATTGATACAAAATCCTCTAATGCGCTCAAGATCAAAAAAGGAAAAGTCCAGGGACGTATCAGGTCGAGATCCAAATAAGCGCCCACTGGGGAGATGTACTATGGTGGAGGATATGCTAATCTAAACAAATAGGTTTTTAACTGGCTTCGGAAACCTGACAATATCAGACAATACCTCTGATAAAATCAGTGACAAGTATGGTTTTTCATTATTGAAGCTATTCCTAAAAAAAGGGCGAATCCTGTTCACTGACTGACATTGAACATTATGACAGAAAAGATCATTTATAAGACAATCAATCAATCTAAACTAATTGCCATGTTTTAACTACTGTCCATACTAATGTCCATTGCTTCCATGCTTAATATTATAGTCTGGCATCTCCCTGTTGCAGTCATCAATGGGAGTGTTGCTGCCAAATACCGTTGGTGTGTTAGTGGCAACTTGTTCAGGCAGTTGCAATACAGTACATTTAGCATGTTTGCCTGTTCTTAGATCTGTTGAAAAGATTGATCTCTGGATGGTTTGCGACTTGCCTTGCCTTTCACAGAATGGACAGATGTGCTTGTTATCGCCATGACTATTGTTGTGTGAACATACCCTCTCCTTACAGACCTTATAGGATCTCTTGGATTGCATTAGTTTGCGTCACTTGTGAATTTATAACAAAAATCTGAGAGACAGTCTGTTGTTTGGCCATTGTGTTGCATTGTTCCGGCCAAGGTCACCCTCCTCCAGGTCATGCATGGAGGATGCCCATATGTTCCTAATGGCTGACCAAGGTAGAGAGGCAGCATCTTTCACAGAGAGAATGACCTGGAGGAAAGCCTGCCTAAGTGTGGATTGATCTTTCATATAGGTTTGGTAATTGTCCAGTGACCCACTCAGGTAAGGTCACATTGTCATTTATCGCTTTATACCTACCTACAGACACATGGTAACCTTTATTGGGTCAACACAATTCTGGGGTTGTATTCACCGCATCCACTAAGTTATAGCCTCCAGATTTATGCAAATGCTTACCTTCGAGAGCATCCTTGACTTGTTCTTCATGTGACGCCAGCATATTGGTGACAGAATCCAAGATGGTGGGATTTTTTCTAAGATTATTGAGAGTGGGTACCACTCCATAGACGTACATGGCATTGTTAAACAGTATCGCTAGAATTACTAACTGGTTGTAAAGGGTGTTGTTCATGCAAATTGTCTGACTGTGACCATTGAATAGTGGGAATTTGGTGGGCCTTCTGTTCAATTGTTTTAGTAAATTCTTTGGCTCTTATATGTTTAATTTGCCCTTTTGTTAAAGTAAAACACGAAATGCTTCTGAATGTGTAACCAGGGTTTTGTGCGATCCAATATGTTTCTGCACCATCAGTGTGTTTAACCTTGAGGATGCATCATTTTGAGTAACAATAGTTGGGTTTCTAGTTCTAGTAATGTCTTTACATCATAAATATGTGGTTCAACAAAAGATACATCCAAATTAGTGTTATTTTCGTACCTTGTGAGTTAAACTCCTGGCTCTGGCTGAGGCTGTTACATTCTTTCTGCCATTGGCAGCTTTCATCTTCCTAGAATGAGGCATTACATGATGACCCAATAAAATGTAAAACAAAAGGTATTGGTTAAAAATCTTTTAATGGGTTGTTTAAACGTAGGCAAAGTCAATGTTTCTCCTTCAAAATATCTAGTTAAAGTGAAACATGGGCACACACAATACTAATGTGTGTCTCATGCTGCTTTCGGTAAAATAAGTTCAATTTCAAATCCATCATACAGTTCCTCGGGAATATTTTAAACTGTTCTAAACTTTTCTGTTGCATACCTGACAAAGGGAGATTTTTAGTCCAACCAAAGTCTATGACCTACATAGTGATTTATTCTGTCATGATATGCCTGTGTTGATCACATATTTCAATGTGATGGCAATTAAAAATTATTTAGAAAAATGTGGACAGTTGGCCAACTTAACCTGATTCAATGATGAACCCAGTAGACCTGGCACAAGTCCACGTTGACAAAAAGGGAATGGCATCACCTATGGTGACCTTCACATAATTCGTCTGAGCTGCAATTCATTGTGGTCGTGAATCAGGAACTTCAGGGTTTTTTATGAGAAAGCTTATTTCTTGAGCGATAATGAATGATTTTAAACCGTTAAACTGATGTACATTTTCTCTATGGGACAAATTCTGTTCCAAAAAAGTTCAAATTCATCTAAAACATTATACAATTAAAAGGTACATAATATCAAAATATGCATATAGTACAAGCTAAGTACAAGATACTCTATATTAAAAATATATTTTTAACTCTTACTATGTGATACTTAAAAATACTTGACATAAAATGGCTGCCAATGCTGGACCCTATTCTACAGAGAAAAACAGTATGAGAACCAAATTAGGTAAATCTGAGATATTCTCAAAAAAGGATCTCTTTGCCTAGAGATCTGAAGCAGGATGTCAGAGCCTGTATTTTTCCCCTCATGTTTGAAGATGTAATATAGCTGTGCCATGGCAGTCACTCCAGTGATGTATTACTGAATTACAAAAGTTGAAAGGGGACATAAAATCGTAACTTTGATTTTGTCTGAACTGCCAAAGTCTGGTCTCATAAATAACCACAACATAAAATAAGCACAAATGTGTCTTTTCAATAAAAGAAGGTAGACAAATCATTCATCAGTTATTTGCAGAGTTATTTTTGTTGGAAATAGGAATTATTTTAAAAACTTTATGAAGAAGTGGAGGTTGACATAATCAAAATAACAATTCCCTTTTATCATCATGCATGATGTTATTAAAAATGTAAATGGTTTCATACTTCAGATTCATTCATTAAAATCCATTGGAATCTGAGTCATCAGTTAAATCAACAAGACAGAATTTCTATGATTTAAAATGTATTCACTCAAGGTAAATATTCTTGTTTAAGTTAAAGTTTAATATTACTATAAACTGTTCGAGATACTTATCAGATCTTGTGTTCTGGCAGCCATCCCAAATCAAATGTAAGTATCTCTTACATTATATCGTAAGTGTATGTATACGCAAATGTACTCAAAATACTGTTGAAAAATACAAGCATACCCTGGTAGTGGGGTAGTAGAGATTTGCACGTGCAAACAAGCTGAATTGTTCCAACAAGAGTGCCACTATTTGAATATCCAAGTACAGACTGTGACTAGCTACAGGTCATGCAGTGGGTTTATATGCAAGCAAGGTATACATGAGTGCACATGCAAACCCTGTCAGTACACAGGAAGCACCTGAAACACTAGCAAGAAAAATGAACCTGCCCAAGCCTCTTGTAAAATTCCTTTGAGACATGGATGTGTTTGTGATCATACTGTGTGCATGCAGAGAATAATGTGCATGCCAGTTTTCATTGTGGCGTTCCTGCAACCTTGATATTCTGCTAAAAAATTGCACATGTAGCTTGCAAATAGGCCTATTTTCTCTGTAACCAGGGCTTACGTGCACATACGATGGGATGTAAAGCCTCTTTTACATCCCTTCATATGTGCATGTACGTCCTGGTTATAGAGAAAAATGGCGAATTTGCAAGGCACACTTAAGGTACCCGTGCAGTTTTATAACAGAATTTCAAGGTCGCACAGACCCTGCAATGAAAATTGACATGCACATTTTCTCTGCGTGCATGCAGTATGGCCATAAACACATCCATTTCTCAAGGGCAACTTACGAGAGACTTGCACATGTGCATTTCCCTTGCAAGTGTTGCAAGATCTCCCCATTCACTTGCAGGGTTTGTACGTCCCATGCAATACACTCATGTGTACCTTGCATCCATATTTAGCCGCTGTGGGGCCTGTATCTAGTCACAGTCTACTCTTTGATGTTCAAGTAGTGACACCCTTGTTGGGAAAGTATACCTTGTTTGCACATGCAAATCTCTGCTACCCCACTACCAGGCTTAGTTCATATTTTTCAACAATATTTGCAGCACACTTACGTGTGTATACTCGATGGGATGTAAGAGAGGCTTTAGAGAGGCTTTACACTAATGGTAAAGTCATCTTTTTGATCTTACAGCGATGTTAAACTTATCTTAACACTTGAATTTTCTATTATGACAATCCTTAAAAGGTTCGTAAAGCATTTGGATGGAACAAAAACCTTTTTTAGACCATCAGAAGACTTCTTGAGCCCATCAAAACGTCCACAAATTTACTTGCGAAGCTCTCAAGAAAGTATCAGAACCTATCTTGGAAAAACACCCATTAATTGTGAGTGGTTTTTCATTATTTTTTTTCATTCAGAATGTAGTTAATGCAAGGCAACGTAATGTGATAGCTCTCTGTTTCATCAATCACAGATGTTTTTTGTTAAAATATGTTTTAATAACCTTTTTGAAGCCAGCAGTTTGAAGAGTTTTCAGGCAGTTAGTTCCACAGCCTTGGATCCAAAACATAAATAGACCTTTGAATCTATGCAATTAACAATCTTTTGGTCAACATCCTTTCTTAGAGATGACATTACTCCAAAAATACAGTGGAATATTCAACTACTCGTCCTAGTGGAGGTATTCGAGTCTAATCTTAGAGTGCTTTCTAGTTTAATACTGCAGATGAGTGTTGTGTAACACAATAAATGATATGACTATGACCAGATTTAATTATCTATAGCATATGTTCATAAAAAGACTGAAATTACAGTTAAGGGGCTAGAATCAAATATATTCTGAACATCAGAGATGGAGACTTATTCCATCCTGATTGTGCTTTTTGTTTTGTTTTTTTTCTAGTTTGTAATAAATCCTGTCTCACTGTTCAGGGTAGATGCCAGGAGATCCCTCCCTATTTGGAAACGCAACATGAATGGGCGAGTCTCTCACTAAACATAGGGTGAAACTACTCAACATGTCATTGCTTGGTAATATACACAAGATTTTCTGTCCAAAAGCCCAATGGTGTAATTCCGTTGAATACTTACCATATAATCTACATTACATTAGCTGTATATATGTGATATGGATACGGTAAGTTAATTAAGCTGATTGGTATTTAACTATTGTATCCAATCCATATATTCCGTGCAAAATTATCGTATTCTCTGTGGTGTACAATTATTTCTATACAAACTGCCTAAATATTGCAAATTCCTTAAATGTCAGTTAATCTTAGTAAATTACGACGTAAACTGAGACTGTTAAATCGGTTTGTGTTTTGTAAGTAGTACCAAGGTGTGTCAGCAAAAGGTTAAACATATCGTATTCCTTATAGTGTAACATATAGATATATTATCTATTTATAAATATAAAGTATACTAAATTGTCAAAATTCATTCAACAATTAAGTTTCAAGGAATTTTTTTTCCAAAGTTAAAGGCATAACAAGTTTTTTAAATTAGAATTTGTAATAAAGACTTCACATAGTATAAATATACCAAACTTTTTTCTCTTAGTTATTTCTATCTAACCAAATCTTCAAACATTTTTGTCATGTGGCTATTTAAATATCTTCGTTTAAAATAAGTAGAGACAGAAATCTTGCTATTATATGTATTAGATTTATATTTAGAGACTTTTTTTTGAATTTGTTTTATCTAACAGTATTTTTTTTTTGTATTTTGCTTCTAGTTTTCTCTGTATTTCACCTGCATCTAAATTTTTCCTGTTCTCAGTTTTTTGTCACTGTAATGGATTTAATGAAAAGTAAAAGAAGTTTCCACCATTGTCAGTTAATTTTCATTAATACAGATTACCTTAAAATTAAAAACAATTATTGTAAACAAAACTTGAGATGACAGTACGTAATAGGCTTTGGCAAATGTTTGGAAAAAATATTTAGTTTCTTATGATTAATTATGGATCAAATAGCTCTGTTTTCAGCAAAACTGTCAGGGCTTGAATGATAAGGGAAAATGATATAATATCTTACATTATATTAAAGAGGCTGGAATAAATATAGCCTGTCTACAGGATACCCATTTCGTTGAGTCAATGGAAAGTATTGTTAAAAAGGATTGTGATGGGGAAGTATATTTAAATAGTAGTCGCAGCAATGCCAGAGGGGTAGCAATTCTTATTAGTAAGAATTTTGAATACAAAGTCAATAATATAGAAAAGGACATTGAAGGTAATCTTTTAGTCATGGATAATTGAGGATACAAAGTTTAGAATTATAAATATATATAGACCGAACACAAATGATACAAATTCTTACCAGAAAGTAAAAAGGAAAGTAGGTGACAATGGACAGGATCATTTGGTAAGGTGGTGATTTTAACTTGAGCCCTCAATCCTAACATAGACAGCTAGAACTACTTAAATTTGAACAATCCTAGAGCAGGATTAACTTTGATATTTTTGAAGAATATGGAGTAACAGATCTATATAGATACTTCAACGCAAATAAAAGGAGGTATACTTGGTGTCAAATCAGCCCACTAAAGCAGGCTCACTTAGACTACATTCTGACCATTTGACACCTTAGTTGACCTTGTTGATGCCACAACCATCACACATAGTTCCAAACCAGATCATTCCTTTCTGTATTTACAGCTTACTTTGACAAAATTCAAACAGGAAAAGGAATTTGGAAATTCAATACAAGTTACCTACGTGACCCGGAATATAGAAAATAATAAATGAGGCAATTAGGCAAAATATATCAAATATGCACTTCCATTGTACAACTTAACTTTTATATCTGTAAATTCTTTTCCAGATATAGTTCTTACAATTAATGGTGAAAGTGTTTTAGAAGCAATGCTATTAAGATTAAGAGCTGAATCTTTTAAATATGCAAGTAAAGCCAAATTAAGCACAATAATTTAGAAAATATACTAAAAGCTGATATCGAGAAACTGGGCCGGGATTCACAAAAGGTCTTAAGCAAAAAATTGTCATAACTTTAAGAGAAAAGTCTTAACTGTGCAAGAACTTTGTCATAAAGTTAAGACTTTTTTTGCTTAGACAAAATGGGATTCACAAAAGGTCTTAGACAAAAATTGTCTTAGATTTTGTCATAACTTTAAGACCACTGCAGGGCAGACTTAAGTCATATTTAAAATATTCCATTGCATGTATTTACATTTTACCCTTTGTTATGAAAACAACATATATACTATGGGGATCTATAGTTCCTGTAGAAATAATTTCTGTGGATTGTAATAGAAATTTACATCATTTAATTACCTATAAATTTCCACATTTTACCTTCTTGTGGTAAAAATATTGTCATAAAAATGGCTGACTCACAATAAAACACAAATATTACTATTTTTATATAATTTTACAAAAAAAAGTAACAAATCTGTTTTATAATTTTAAAGAGAATGTTTGGTGTATTTATCAATGAAAAATGTTTTTGTTTTACTAAAATTTGTTAATTTGAATTCAAAATAGTTAAGACTTTTTGCACAAATTTTGTCTCACCTAAGATTTTGCTAAGCACTTTTTGTGAATCCCAATTTAAGAGAAATCTTAGCTAAGACAAAAGTCATAACTTTAAGATTTGTCTAAGCAAAAAAAAAATGCCTAAACTTAAGACCTTTTGTGAATCCCAGCCCAGGAGTCTAAAAGTGAAAGAATGAAGGGTCAGTGGGTTCAATCATGCTCTCAGTGGAACATCAAGAGTGAAAAACCACCAAAATATTTCTTCTCACTAGAAGCAAAAATTACCTAAGCAAAACTATTAAATGCCTTAAAAAGCCTAATGGCAATTATCTAACTTCCCCGAATGAAATGTTAGACTCAATATCTCATTACTGCAAGATGCTTGTTATAAAGCAAATGAGCATAATTATCACGGTGACATCTCACAGATATGCTAGGACATTACTCCATTAATAAATTAAATAGCTAATGCATTAGAAGGTGCCTTGACAGAAAATAAATTAGGGAATGCATGAAAGCACATGAAACATAATAAAACTCCCTGGGCCGTATTCACTAAACCTCCTATATTTTTATGGTCCCTTTATTAAAGGAAGGTGAAAAATCTTCTTTGGTAAGGTGACCTTTAAAATGCTATTCACTAAACCACCTTTATGGTTTCCTTACCAAAGGAGACCTGACATAAAGGATCCTTTATTAAAGGAGTGCATTCAGTTATCGTTAAAAACGTTTGATCATAAAGGCTCCTTTATCTTTCCCTTACTTTTGTATTTTCTTCTTTCCATGTTTATTATTAGTATAAGATTATAGTGTTACGGTGTGTTTTCTATTGCAGTTTAAGATGAGATTTCATATATTAAGAAATAAATATCTAACTTTTAAAGATTTTTGTATTGCATACCACATTTTTTTATCCACTGTAGGCAAATACTATTTGACCCATATAAAGCGACATACGGAGGGGGATATATTTTATTTATATATCATTAAAAAGGTTGTATTAAAGCACTTCTGGTTATGTTTGTTACATTTGTTGCAGAAATGACTGAGATATTGCAGGTTAAAGATTGCATTTTTTATATTCACTGGTGGCCATGCTTTTTGACATGCTTTTTCACATCCTCTCATTAAATATTCAGACAATTTAACCCATAAATCATACAAAATGTGGATAATAAAAGTAAAACATCCCACATCAGACATACACAGAAAATATATATATCACTCATGAAGATAAACAATAAAATAGTCATTCCGGAAATTTTCCTACTGTGGTAATAGCCACTTTTTACACAGATATTGTGACACACATTAAATACATTTTCATTGGGTTTGACGACATATTAACTGAATATCCTAATAATTTCAAAGAAAGACGTATGGTGATATAAATGATCTAGTATGGACAAAAAAGGTGCAAACGTCAGAACATTTCACAAGTTACCTCAATTTTTACTTAAAAAATTAAACCACCAAAACTCCCCTTTATCATAAAGGTAGTCACACACTTACCTTGAAAATTAAGGAAAAAACCAAGGATTCCTCAGTAAAGGAAGGTTAGTGAATATCAAAATTCAAGATTCCCTTGAAAGTTAAGGATTTCCTAGATTTTTAAGGTTTCCTTGAAAGTCAAGGAAAGAAAATTAGGCTCCTTTGTTTGAGGGAAGTTTAAGGAATACAAAAACAAAGGAAGGGGCAAGAAATAAAGGAAATCCTTACTTTTTAAGGGATCCTTGGAATAAAGGAAGTTTAGTGAATACGGGCTCAGGTATTAATGGTTTTCCATCAGAATTTTATAACATATTTTGCAAGTATTAAAAATCTTGTGTTTTAAAAGCATTAAATGATAGCATATACAGAGGAAAACTACCAGTGTCACTGTGCCAATGTTTAATAACATGCTTACCTGAAAAGGGAAAAAAGTGAAATGGTGAAGAACTGGCACCCTCTGTCAATCCTATCAGTGCTTTATAAACTAGCATCTGCTGCAATAGCCAATAGGCTTAAGCCATATCTTGATAATCTTATTTATAAAACCCAAATTTGATTTTGTTCCAGGAAGATATATCAGTGAGTGCACGTGACTTGTATTTGACAATTATGAATTATACTGAAAAATATAACCTTCCTGAAATGTTGGTCATTATTGATTTTGAGAAAAAAAAGCTTTTGATTCTCTTTCATGGACTTTTATCTATAAAACCTAAGAATTTTTTTAATTTGGAAAATCATTAATCAGTTGGATAAAATTATTCAATACAGATATCAAAGTTGCCATTATTCAGTGTGTATTTTTATCAAAATTTATTAATATTGATTATGGCTGTTGTCAGGGTGACCCTATTTCACCATATCTGTTTTGCCGCTGTGTCACAAAGCTGGCATATGAACCTTGGATGGTAGTTGAAGGACAGGGACATTTTGCCCAACACCTATGTCTGCGAATAATGCCACCTATTGTGTGATGAATACACCGAATCTGGAACTACATGACATGTACTTGGAGGTGATTCTGCTGCCTATAGAGTGACTGGGGCTAAATGTGCATATTTTTGTCACAAAGAAGGAAACAGTTGCTGTAGTATAACCTTGTTATGGTGGCACAATAATTCTATTGTTTTTCAGTATCTGCCTTCAGCATTACTTGTTTCTGCTTTTAAAAGTACAGTTCACAGAAACGTTTTTTCCCCAAAGAAATTCAGTGTGAGTATATCTCTTACAATGGTTGAGCAGTTTTTAACCAAGTCAGTTATTTGTAGGACAGAAGAGAATATGCCACCAACACAAAACAAAATTCTGAAAAAGCCCAGCAGGTTGCATTATCAGATAACCTCATTAAAGCCATGTTTCATTGTTTAGCTCTTTGGACCAAAACTGTCTTGTTCCTGCCTTCAGCAAAATGCTCAAAACTTACCTCCAAAAGCCATATCCTCCACTGTCATCCCGGTGTCTCCTTGGTATGACCTGGCTATGTCATTGGATTAATGTTTATTGCCTTTGTGTTATGTTCAGATGCGCCTTAGAGTCTGTCGTTGATGGAGTATAAGCGCTATAAAAGTCCACATTAGATTAGATTAGATATCTTTTTGGGAACACATCATGCTTATGTAAATCCAAAAACATTCCACCAAGTCTTCAAAATGGATAAATTTTCCGCTATACTTTGACTCAAAATAAGGTGAACTGTTGTAAACACTGTGTGACTCCAGGAAGGATCATACTCAGGGTTGAAAATATAGATTTTGTTTAACTTTGGACCCACTTTGAGCAATTTATCCTGGTTGCATTGGGGTAATTTTAACAACTGGATACCATTCATCGGGAGATATGTGAAAGCCTCATTACCTGACACCAAATAAACATACAGTATCTACTGACAAGTGTTTAAGACACAAATGATAAAATAAGGCCCCATTCTGGGCACTAAGCCTGTCACGTCTAGCGAATTTATCAAATGCCTTTGTTTTGAATAACAAAATGCCATACGAGTTATGTTCTCCATGGATGGTAGAATTCTAAATGACATAAAAAAAACTAAATGACATATAGTCCTCAGGGAAGACACTTAGTTTGGAAGTTAGAGTTACTCCCATTTTCTATCACTCGTGTAATTTCCTGTTGGCTCAATAAAATAGTTACTTCTGCCTGCTGAGGTATTATATTCATGAGCGTTTGTTTGTTTAATTATTTCTTACAAGGATTACTCAAAAGTTCTATTTGTCAGATCTTTTGAAAAAAAAACAACGAGTCTTGGTTCAACTTAGATTAAATTAAATTTTTAGACTGGTCAGGATAACAGCCTAGATACCAAAAAAAATTTCAAAGTTTTTTTCATATTTACTTATTATTTAGCCACCTTTAAAAGTCATACATGCCTTGGCTGATTTATGCACTATTCGAATTCTCTCTTTTTGTGTAATATTTTAACTGTGGTAATTATTCCTTTGTAAAATGGTATGTGGTGGTCATCATTTCATAAATTGCATTAGATAACTTCTTTATCAACAAGTAGTACTTAAGGGAGCACAAACCCTCCACCCAATTCAGATCCAGATTGTATCTGAGGCTTCAAGTCAAGGATAGACCCCTTCTTATGAAAAAGGAAGACCCAAATGTGATTGTTAATTTTGGAGTTCTAGATGAGGTATTGTATAAGTTAAAATTTTCACCAGGCATTAAGTTTAGCTGTTTCAGCTAACGAGGTTGGATAGTGAATATTGAGTATACGTGAAATATTAAATCAGTATTAATCTCTCAAGTAGAATCTAGCCAGAAGAAAAAAAATACTTATACTCATACATAAACAATGGTGGATGAGAGTCCTAATGTGATACTCCCTAATTCATTGATAAACTCATATGACAACTTTTGTATTGTAATTTTATAATAAACATATTGTTTATATATCTTAAATTGTTAAATAGTGAGTTAAAAATTGTGGGCTCACTGAAATCACATTATCAGAAACACACTTATGAATAAATTTTTATTAAGTTTCCCAAAGTCCCTTATCATTGCTCACCGCTTCTTGAATTAAAAATACCATCGATGGCCCACCGGTGACAAATTCTACAGACATGAAGATTGGTTGTAAGGCCATCATTGGCCCAACAGTGGAAAACTGCTGATTAAACAACCAAAAAACCATGGGTGGGCCAATGGTGGCCCAACGATGGCAAAATCTGACGACCATATGCCGTTGGACCACTGGTGGAATGCTAATGCTATTCAGTGATTGCCTCATGACCTACATATGAGCAAAATTGATACGTTTCACATTTTGATAGTATCTATAAGATTTAATAAGTCAGGATTTGTATTTTTGTGGGTTGCTTCCGACACAACATGGACATCATTTCCAGTATATGGAGGAATTTTTTAAATGTACGAAACAGTTGTGACATCCTTTGATGAGCTGTATATATACAGGCAGGAGGGGTGAATGGTATCACTTTACAGGGTAGCTCCATTTAACGTTCACTGCCCTCATACAAGGTCCATTTATAAAAGAATAAGGACAAGATTGGTAAGTAAAATTCAAATGACAACTACACACTGTGTTACAACTACACAGAACAAAGTGATTGGTAGATATCTGACAAAAATGTTTGCTAACTTAGGATGAAAGTTTTGTAATAAAGCACTCACAAAAGGTTTGCTTGAAACTGACGTATCCATTTTGTTTTCAAAATTTGAAATCTTGAAGCCATGTCATGAGCATTAAAAAGTGTGTGATTAATTTAAGGTGATAGATTCATAACACTGTGATATAAATGTGGAACACTGTGACGTCACAGAGAGTTTTATTTTACTGCTATTCAAGAAGTCTTTTGTTCCTCAAGGACACTTGCAAATCAAATTCCTTTTCACTCACATGTAAGTAGTGTCATCTCAAATAAAACAAGTAATGTTTGAGGATTAAAACAAGAGAGTAATGTCATTTTATGTCCTCTAAAACTGATATGTCACATAATATTCGTTCTTTCCAAGTTTGCCATCGTATGTAGGTTGGAGACAAAAGAACTGATCATTTTCACGTGACTACAGTCCTGAAAACAATACTCCTTTACTTGGGTAACATTAGTGTTGTCTGTCACGTTCACATGTAAGATTCAGTGACATGATGTACTTTTCTTCTTTAGCATTGCATTGTACAACATATTGTATGTTTTATAAGAATTTTTTTAAAGAGTAGATGAAAGTATTATAAAAACATAAAGGTCCAAGTTAGGGTTTTACCTCTCATTCAACGGAAAGGGTCATATTGGGACAGGTCCTCAGCATTGTTATATGTGGGAGTCCCAACTTACATAGAGGTGACAGCCTGTGGTGAGATGACAAACAATACCATCCTGAAATGGGACCAAGTCTAAACAGGGAGAGTATGTAATGGTATACTGGAGATTCTTAATTTCTTGTGAAACTAAATTTTGTATTTTCCCATGACGTCATACATGATATCATTGATTTGTAAAGCCAATAGAGATACTTGGGTGTGTGGATGTAAAGCCATATACACATTTATTGACTAATACAGGTATGCGGTCCACATGTGTGTTTAGCCGTGGGTTTCATGGTTTTGCTAATTTTGAACAATTAGAGTTGTTAGTTGCATGTAACAGCATTTGAAAATGTTGATATAATATATTTTTGGTCCACTTATGTGGTCACATTTGTATATTATTTTCCCTTACTACTGTATCATGTTATCACATAATAATTTAATATAATTTGTCAGAAATAAAAACATCCTTTGATCACTCAATTTCACTCAAATTCATTTTTGCTTTCAATAAAATGTCAAACCAAATATTCTTTATTTTATTAGTATCATTTCATGCTTCAATCCCTAATATACGTAGTAACACTAATTTAAACTCCATGACTCTAAGTCCTATTAAAACATCCTGACTACACAGCTTCTTGAATAAATTACATTCCCCTAACTAAAAGACACATGCTCAGGTATGACCATTTGTCAACGTCCCTGAGGTTGTTTAGCCTACCACTGTGGATAAGACCCAATGACAGGGGACCGCCATTTTAAGTGGTCATCTGAGCCACTATGTACCTGCCTAAACCTGACTGTGACCAAATGTCCTCTGTGTCCTTAAGCCAGTGTGTTACCCACTAGGCCACAGTGGCAGATTTTCTGATAAATATAATAGTTTTCTATTACAAGACAAATGTGTCACAGTAAATAATACAAGGTACAGCTGATGAACTGATAAACCTTCCTCAGACCAACAGTAAATAACTGCAGACAAAGAAGACGTTGGTAAATAATGATAATATGAACCAGCTATGCGAGCTATGCCATTAAATTAAACCCGGTGGAACTATCAGAGGCCTTTGTTGAGTAATCATACACCCACTGCTCATCTGTTCTGTTCAGGAACTGCAGTTTAGATCTGGCATTTAATGAGAATGGTAAATCATTGCAGAGTTAGTTTCTTTATCCCTGCAACACCTGAAACTATGTCTAGTAGATAAGCACGCAACATTTTACATAAATTATCAGGAGTCAGTTTCAAAACCAAGCCCAAATCTTCTCATTTCAATAATCTAATGTGATCAGATCATTACTGTGCTTAATCTCTGTACTAGCAGTTTCTAAAGCATGTAGAATAGAATCATTACACATAAACTATACAACAAATATATTAGTGATGGAGTCATCAGAAGGCCATGGTGAATGAGGTGGAACGTCACTGTTGAATAAACTAGATTTTCAGCCTTTGTCCAGAGCACGTCAAAGAGTAAGTCGATTGAATATCTGTAAGTAATAGGTAGGGTACTAAAATAGGAGCTAACATACATGATACTGTAAAATCCAGTTAATGTGTTTGACAAAAAAGAGTCTTTAGAATATGAATAAATCAATACTGTATTCTGAAATGTATGTTCAAATCCCCTTATGTTTGTTGTGTGTATTGTGTGTCCTGTCCTGGATATTGGGTGAAAAAAATTTAAAAAAAAAACCAAAACAAAAAAACCAAATGATATTTGTGTATATTAAAAATACCACTAATAAAACTAGTCAGACAGGTCATTAATGGCTTAAGATTGATTCACATTGGCACAAAAATCAATCATTTTGTTTTATAGACACAAAGAATGACCATTGACACAGCCTACACGACTGATTGTGAAAATCTTTTCTGTGTGTGTGTATTTTTTTCTAATTGTAGCTAGGGCTTGTAGGCAGATATCTAGAATTACTGTATTAATTTTTTTTGGCTTATTGTATTTCTGAAATTGAGATATTGTAAATAATTGTAATCAAATGTTCATTTAATGTTGAAATGAGAAACCACTTGAATTGATTTAGAAGCTTGGAGACAGAAGGACGTGTGTGTACATATATGTAGGTGTTTCAAAGTTTTTACTTTCTGTTCAAAAGCCAGGGCAATATTGAGATAGGCCTACAACATTTGCGACTTTGGGAACTAAACCCAGAATATCAAAAGAGCCTATGATTATATGTCAAACCTGCTAACAACTAGGCCATCGAGGACCTTAAATAAACCTCTGTATGTGGAAGGATGTTTCTTTCAATGTCTCCAAGATCTTTGTTTTCAAAAATTGTGCAAATGTCAACACATATATCCAGGTCTATTTTGATTTGGACAAAAGTAGGAGGGTTAATGAATATGCGACTGGTGGGTACCAAATTAATGGATACTTGTTTTCGGTTTAATGGAAGTAGAATCAAATAAATTTTAAGATGACATAATTAAGCATCAAAAACATACATATTGACTAATTTTCACATCCTTACCTCTAATATTTTCTTTGAAAATTTCAAGCCATAGACTACAGAGTCACAAGGATAAAAGTCAATCAATTTTGGATTTACTGAACGATGAACATTGTAATATCATAAGGAAATATTTGTTAAACGTAAATTGGTAAGACATCCTCTAAGACCTCAAAGTTCTTAAAGAGACAGTCCAATTACAAGAAGTGGTCTGTACCCATGCTAGCATTCAATGGGGGAGAATACTGTGGCAGGGGATAGGCACTAGCCTACACAGGCAAGTCTTCAACTGTTGTCTAAAACCAATGAGACTATTCTGGGTTATGATGGTTTGAGAAAGTTTATGTTTATCAGCAGGATCAACTATGGCAAAACTATGCATTTCCATATATTTATTGGGTCTGGTCGAGGAAACAGAAATGTGGTTACCCCATTTGAGGCCACAAGTTTTGATAAGAAACATAAGATATGGAGGCTGGTTCAGAATGACGATTGCTTTGTATGTGAGAATGATGTATTTGAACAGTATGTGATACTAAATGGGCAGCCAGTGCAGATTGTCCGGGAACAGTGTTACATGACTGAACCTATTCAACTTACATGCAATGTAATCCTAGCACAAAGTGTTAGAGACCTCGGAGTGGTGTTTGACTCCAATTTCTCATTCTCAGACTATGGTCACAGGTCATAAATTCTACCAGAGTTCATGCGAGAGACCTCTATATCATGCAACCTGGACCCAATACCAACCACACTAGTCAAAGAGTGTGCGGATATCCTGGTCACACCAATCACCAATGTTATAAACTACTCGCTTAGAGAAGGGAGCTTCCTAAACTGTTTCAAAACCACATATGTCACCCCCCCATCTCAAGAAACCGAACTTAGACAGAAATCTCCTCAAAAATTACAGACCAGTATCCAACCTCAGTTTTATATCCAAACTGATCAAAAAAGTAGTGGCTAAACAGTTAAATAATTATATTGATAGTGAGGGGCTCTCCAATGTTAACCAATCCACTTACAGGAGACTGCATTCCACAGAATCAGCACTCCTGAAAATCCAGAATGACATTGCTGCTTTGATGGACTCTGGTAAGGCTGTTACAGTCACATTGCTGAACCTCTCAGCAGCATTCGACACTGTCGACCATGACATTCTTTTTAATTCTCTCAGGGATTTGTTTGGGGTTGATGGCACTGTGTTGAGGTGGATCAAATCCTATCTTGCAAACCGCAAACAGAAGGTTAAACAAGATAATTACTTTTCAGATGCTTTCTCACTCCCATATGGTGTGCCCCAGGGCTTTGTCCTTTTACCCTTTACACTACCTCTCTCAGTAATATCATTTGCAATTTCAATATCACCCACCATCTATATGCTGATGATACCCAAATATATCTAGCACTGGACCATAGGAACTTTGATTCCAGTTTTGCTGAGCTTACTGGGTGTCTCACATGTCTCCAAAACTGGATGGCTGGTGTGAAACTTAAACTGAACCCCGAGAAAACTGAATTTATTATCATTGGTGATAGACATGCCAGAGAGTCCCTCATCAAGAAATTCCCTACTCAACTCCTTGAAAATTCTATCTCCCCTACTGATACAGTCAAGAACCTAGGTGTTATTTTTGACTCCGGAAACACCTTCACCAGCCACATAACCAATGTGTGTCATTACTACCACCTTAAGGACCTAAGACCCATCCATAAATTCCTCAGTGTGGAGACTGCGGCCTTACTTGCAAACTCAATGATCAGCAGTCGACTTGACTACTGCAATTCCCTGCTTTATGGCGTAAGTAAATACAATGTAGCTAAACTCCAAAAGATTCAAAATGCCCTTTGTAGAATTGTTTTTAGACTTGATAGAACTAGTCATGTCACTCCCTTTCTTCAAAAACTAAACTGGCTCCCTATCTCATACCACATCTTGTTTAAGTACAATCTAATTACTTTTAAGGCTATCAAATTCTCTCAACCCATATACCTATCATCCTTGATCAAAACCAGTTGTTTAACATGTGGAAATCGTCTTCTCTTTCCTCAGTCTCTCACAAAAAGGCCATTGGTAGGTGAGGTTTTGCAATGGCTTCCCCCACAGAATTCAACAAACTCCCACAATCAGTACGATCACAACAAACAATAACAGGTTTCAGTAGCCAGCTAAAGACCTATTTGCTTAGACTAGCATATCCTCCCCCATAATACATCTCCCTGGCGGGCGCTAATTTGAATCTCGAACTGATACGTCCCTGGGCTTTCCCTTTTTGAGTTCAAGCACATTAGAGGATGTTACATCAATTTTGCACTATACAAATGTTTCTATTCTATTCTATTCTATTCTATAGAATTCGTCCCCTTCTAGACCTTAATACATCAGTTCTTTTAGCAAATGCTTTGGTGAGCAGCAGATTGGACTACTGCAATTCCCTATTCTTATCACTTACAGATTTTGAGTTAAGAAGATTGCAGTTAGTCCAAAACTCACTCTGTAGGGTTGTCATCCGTTCCTCTAAATACTCTCACATTACCCCTCAACTGAAAAAACTCCACTGGCTCCCTGTCAAATATAGGATACAATTCAAAATAGGTCTCATTACATACAAAATTCTCAACCAGGGTCAACCAGTTTACCTAAGAGAATTAATTCATCCCTACACCTATTCCAGGAATACAAGCGAAGCACCCCTAAATTCAAGTTCCTTCACACCCTCACTTTCAACCGTAAGGTTCATAAATCAGTCAAACATTTTTCCAATTCTTTCAGTCATTATGCCCCGGTACTTTGGAACTCTTTCCCCTTCCAAATAAGAAATAGTCCCTCTGTCGCATCTTTCAGGAAACACCTCAAAACCCACCTCTTTAATTCCAGTTTCCCAAATTGGTTTCCTTCCCTCTTGGTCACACCCACAACTCCAGATTACTGACCTTGAACGCCCTTTGACTCTCCTTATGATAATGATTTTTGCTAGGTTTGTGGGGAAGATATTGCGTCTGCAAAGCAGTAGATTAGATTAGATTAGATTAGAATGTAACGTCATACTGCTTACATGCACTTTTTGTAAATTAAATATGAATGTGTTTTCAGCTGTGTGGAAGTAATAAATATACAAGATCTGCTTACATTGCTTTTCAACATATCAAAATCCATATGAAGAGTTTGTGTGAATCTTCTACTAAGCCATAAAAAAGAGTGATCCAGTAGCGCAGAAGGTAATTACTCATTGATTCACTTCAATCGAATGTGTGATAACAGTTCTGCATTCTCTGGGTCACTTATCAATAAAGACAAGGGACCTGTGTTCGAACTCAGGTACAGACAGATACATGGTGGCTCAGATGACCACTTAAAAAGGGGATTCTCTGTCATTGGATCATGTTCCCCCCAGTGGCAGGCTAAAGAACCCCGGGCCTTGTCTTTCAATGGATGAATTGTCAGGCACTGGCACTGGCTGTATTGGTACAGTAGGGATGGGTTGAACAGGGCTTTGAGTTCTGTAGTCAGAAGAGATTTTGCTTTCAGAATAAATACATATACCAATATTATTTGTCTTGTTTTGAGTCTGTGAGCACAGAATCACATAGTTTTGTGATTGTGCTCATGCTTTAAAGATGTATTCAGAGATTATTAATTTATGTCCATGGCTTAATACTTGTGCCCATGTATACGTGTTTGTGATTGCAAAATCACTTTCATCAAAACAATTTGGCATAGTGGTTGTTGTTCAAATTATTAACATTTTCCTGCTGAAACAGTTTTTTATCAAACAGTAGAAAAGGCACATGTTATATATCGGCTGTATATAAGGCCTTCATAGTATGGCAATAAATAACTAAAAAATGGAAAACATCTGATAAAAATCATAATGTATCATTTTTGCTCACTAAATTGGTCCCTTTGCTGAACAGCATTTTTGACAGGAGTAACATTAACTATTTGAATTCCAGACCCCAGGGAAATTTGCAAAATTGGTTTTCTTGTTTTGTTACAGTCAAAGGGGTTTACAGTACACATTGTATTTAATAAAAAGCTTGAAACAAGGCGACTTTATTTAAATAGTATGGTGAGGCATATAATGGCCAAATAACTACAACGAGCAAAATGCAATTATTCAACATATATGTCCATATTTTTTGTCAATAAATTGTCTCAGTAACAATTCCCATAAATTATTGCACAGTGTGGATTTCATATTTTTCTGGATGTATGATCACATATAATTTAGATAAATTAGTGTACTTATGAGAACAAGTAATGTAACAAATAATACATATGCCTTTAAAAAACAATTGTCCAAGAACAATGTTTAATTGTGTTTTGCACTTAATAGGCATTTAGAAAAAAATTAGTCCATCATAAAGGTACTGTATTATATTTTATTTTTATTTACAGCACAATATCTCATGTCACTACAGGACCTCAAGCACTATTTCACCAATTCCGACTGCACAAGCTTCCCCGGTCTTTTCAAGCCTGGCACTGTGGATATGACATAGTGACAGGGGACTGCCAGTTTAAGTGGTCATCTTAGCCACTATGTACAAGGAATAAAACATACAATGTGTGTATCTGGGATCGAACCCTGGTTCTCTGTGTTTATGAGCAAGTTTGTGACCCACTAGGCCACAGTGGCAAAGTAATAGTTGTATTATCCAGTGATTGTACTGGATGTGTCTTTAAGAAACAATAATCTTATCGACAACTTTTTTATGTTAATATTATATCAACAAGCAGTTTTTGCATTTTAAGAATTTCTGATTACAAGGAAGGTAAATAATAAATAGATTCTCGTTCGAGTGCTTCCAGTGAATATTTTATCAATTTCATTTCTGCTGATTGAACATTTTGTTTACACATGAGGTTTTCATAAATTCTTACATTCCTTGTATGTTTTATCTTTATCTTGAGGTGACTATTTATTGAGCCCCAAACACTTGTTTTCTCAAACATTCTTTTCGACTTTGTTTGAATCTAAGGTATTAATGAGTAGCATTGCAAATTACATAATCTATAGCCACATTCTATTCTTCTTTAGGTTTCAATCCAGATAATATAAATAATACATTGCTCTATTTCTACTACTTTCATTGTTATATGCTATCTTATGTGATAGCTGTTCTGAAAAGAAAGTAAATCACTATGAATTACTTTCTAATCTAACATTTACTGCCTGTTTTGCATATTTTAAACTATAAAAATACAGGGTTTAGTTTGTGAGACAAAAGTTGTGTATCTTTATTTTTACACTTAAGAAGACCAGATTTTCCCGCTTAGCCTTTAAGAGTTTATTTTGTTTCTTTATGTAACACCTTCTTTACCAACCATGGTTTGATCATTTTATTTCCTCCCTAATCTCTGCAGTTTGCTAATACATCTTTTTTGACATTTGTCCCTCTTTCCATTACCACAGAATTTAACAACACGTTTAGTCCATTTAATTCTGCGATCTAAAACACACTGCATAGATCAGTTATTTAGTTTTTTTTCAGAGATAGATTCTGCAAGGTCAGACATTCAGTAGTTTTCTAATATTAACTTTTGTCTGAACAATTTAGATTTGAGTTGATTTCACCTTCATCTAAACTGATATAAAATGAAAAAGAGGTCATTTCAAAACCATTTTTAGTTGATATTAGAAAACTACTGAATGTCTGGCCTTGCAGAATCTTTCACTGAAAATCCGTAATGCTAATAAAACTCCCACAGACTAGGCTTATCATAAAGCATACAGACATGAAAAAAAATTACAAACAGGTCTATGTAAATGGTTGCTGTAAACTATTTATGGCTTGTTTAAGAATTGCAGAACGAATTCAGTAAAGAGTGTTGCTTGCACCAAGAAACATTAATCTTCTGTCGAAGCTATTTCCTCATCATGTGACAATAAATATTGGAGATGAGTGTGCCAAACAAAAGACAATATTTTATGTTTGGTCAAGAGCCTGAGAGGCCCAGTGGTTATCATGTGTGGTGAATTATCTCTTGGTTTTTTGCTTCTTGTGTGTCAACACAAAAGACAGAATAACACCAAGTTGCATTGATGAAGTTATATTTTGTTAATACTGAAAAAATTTAATGTGAGTTACCAATTATGCACAAATATATGCAGCTATCAGGGTCATAAAAGCAAGAGCATTTGAATTGTGTATGTTTAGGTAAGCCTTAGATTCTGTCAATTAATTGGCATTCTGTGTTGGCAAAGCCCATATTAGATTAGATTAGATACATATTACAACCCTGCAAGTTCAGATTTAGTAAAGATGAACAAGGCTGTGCAGAAATGATTAGATAAATCTCAAAGCACAGCTCTTCATTGATATACGACAAATTTCATTTTATTGGTAATAACATTAATTGTAGTGGTTTGAACTCATCGTTTTTTTTCCAGTCACACTCCTTGGCAACAATGTTTAATAGCTAAAAGAAACTTTAGTATCAATTGTGAGAACGAAAATCCTTACAATGGCTCCTTATTGGGCATCTGCCATTGCAGCTATAACAATTCAGGTGAGTTGTACAGCATTCACAAGTGACTAACCTTTGTAACTGCTCTCCACATGGTCAATGCTACCGTAAGATGCCTGTGGGACTACTGCATTTCATAAATTGCTGCACAGTATCAGCAAGCACAAATATGAGAAAAGTTTAACATGTGTTTGATTACATTATGTATGAGCCAGATCATATCAACCATCATATACAAGCCAGATCATTTAAGCCAGTATGTACAAGCTATAACGTTCAAATAGTTTTTTCACCATACTTTAGACATTTTACTGTGTACCATTTGAACAGTATATATCTTTCAAACACAATTTTTAAAGCTAGCAAAATGAGTTAACCTCTACATCCATCCTAATATATTGGGTCCAGTGGCCTTGTCAGGGGTTCTAGCCTTTCAACTCCATCAATCTGATCAAAGAAAAATTGTCTGATTCTGCTCTTGTTTTTTGTTGCACCTAATGAATGTGATTAGTTTCCCCCAAAAGTCAGATCAAAGGACTCTGTCTGATTTAGGAGACCATCTTAGGATCTTTGTCTTTAGAAAGGCCTATCATCTTTCCTATTTGCTTCCCTTTTTTGCTATAATCTAATGTATGGAAGATGGGCTTAACCATCTTGGCCATAATGATAATAATTAATAATGATACATATAATTAGGCAGAATATGAAATGGTTTGTTACATTTATTAAGCTAAGTTGAAATTGTCTTCTTTTAGATTCATCATTATCAGTTTAGAATCTTAAGCTTTTACTTCCACAGTCTCCACTCGGCCCCCGTGAGATCAAGTACCATAAAACTCTCATGGACGAGAGGAAGAATCCCATTAACAAAATCTCGCGGGATTATAGCTAAAACAAAGTATTCACGTGAGATATGCAATGAGAACGAGAGTTTGGAGCTACTACTTTTATTAATGATTCTAACACGTTAGCTTTACAATAAAACCATATACAAGAAATGACAATAACTAGATAGGACAAAGCCCCAACCCCCAGAACGCATTTATGGTAGCGAGTTGATTAAACGTTGAAATGTGAGGGTAACTTGGAGAGAAAGAGACGTGTCACGTGAAATATATGACCAAATGGCAATTACAATTGTAACGTTTGTAATGGGACTTGCACATCAAAGGCTATGGTAGTAGCAGAGCGACGAAAAGTATGAAACCCCACTCCTTGTAATGGAACCTGCATGAGGGTTAGAATAGAGGACAGGCGTCTACGGAGCATGGATTGAGTCATGAAGCCACCTTGAGGGGTAACAAAAAGGGGGCAGCAAGGGTTAGAAGGGATGGTGACCAATAAAGTCTTAAGGTTATAAACTGGACACATAATGGGATCTTGAACTTGGGGCAACTTCACTACATTCTATTCCCCGGAGCTTGAATATTCTTGGCCCACTTCACATGTACATGAACTCCAGTGGGAGCAAATTCAATGTCTTTCCTGAGCAAATGGCGAGTCGGGTCAAAGGATTTCTGAAAAGGGGGTGCAATGTTTGAGATACGAAAAAATTCATACAATGCAAGCTGGAAAGCTGATCTATATATAACAGGATCTGGGAAGTTTGCACACAACTGAAGAATTTGTTTTATGTGGTATAAAGAAAACACCATTCTTGGAACAGGGGGTCTGACGGACAGTCAATTTGATTCCGTCTAGCATACGTTTGACTATAGGGGAATCCAGTACCTGAGAGTGCCATCCAAAACGGGTAAACATGTACTTCAATGCTGATATATAGTTTAATATCACACGATGGGACAAAGTATTTGAAGCCAAAAATTCTAGAAACAACAAAATCACGGGTCGGAGGGGAATCTAAATGGGTGAGGCGTCTTGCAATAGTAAAAGCTAAGAATACATGAAACTGTCTTTGGTACTGCTTCAGTGTACGAGGCCGTATTGCTATATCTGATCTCTCCATAGCTGCTTGTAGCAAGGCTTCACAATGAGATGGGACCCCTACAAACACAAATGCAACACATCAGGGAACAATACCTCACAGTATTCATATTGCTATATCTGATCTCTCCATAGCTGCTTGTAGCAGGGCTTCACAATGAGATGGGACCCCTACAAACACAAATGCAACACATCAGGGAACAATACCTCACAGTATTCATGCACGTTATTTTGGAAAGTTCCGCGAGACAACGCATCGGCGATGTGATTTTCTTTACCGGGAATATGCACAGTCCGTAACTCAATGCTGTAACGAGCTGCATGTAGCCATAATGCATGAAGACAAGCGTTAAGGAACGGATCCCTAGTTTTCCCAGTATTACAGACCCTGACCGCACTCTGGTTGTCACAACCAATTAATACTACTTTGTTCTGCCATAAGTGGCCCCATGTCCACAAAGCAATGACTATGTTGTACGTCTCATATTGGGTGATGGAATAACGCCCCTGTAAGTAAGCAGAAATGCATGCAGTATAAACACATTTTCCCCAAACTGCTCCCAGATCAACTAACGTTGCGTCTACATAAACGTGATACTGAACAGGTGAACGCCTAAAGGTGACTACCCCGTTAAACAGTAACAAGAACCGAATAAACCAAAGCAAATCACATTGGAAGCTATCATCTGGGAGAATAACGTTTGAAGCGTGATTAATGCGTAGAGTGGCAAGCATGCGATTGAGGAACTGACGTGATCCTGCCACACAATGGGAAATATATAGCATTTTCCTAATCAGGCAATGCAACTCTTGTTTGGTAAACCTATCCCGGAGGAACATCTGTAACATTCCTGCATGATGTCTTTCAGTTTCTCGGGAGATGTGTTAAAGGTGCGAGTTTTTATATCAATGGTCACGCCCATAATGTTAAGATTCATGCACGGGGCAAAAACCTTGTTGTAGTTCAAGGGGAGGCCCATATTGTTCAAACTCTTCTTCAAGGTCTCAAAGGCAAGATGTCCATGATCCTTGTGACAAACCGCATAAATGACATCTATATAATTGTGGACCAGAAAGCCCTGTTTTGCCATGAGAAATCTAATGAGATCTGTAATGCGCTGGAATATAGCTGTGCCGTGGACTGCGCCAAACGGCAAATTTTTATCAAGGAAATATTGAACTTTCCATTGAATACATAAGTGAATCACATCACCTGGATCGACCCGGACGTTCCTGAATGCGCGGGCCACATCAACCTTATACAAACGAGCGTCCTGATCTAGTTTCTCCAGCTGTGGTAAAATGGCATCAAGGGTAGGTAACTTTAAGTTAAAGGGAATGCCATCATACAACCTGTATCAGTGTTTTTATTAACAGAGTAAGGGCCAAATGACAAATCCAAGATTACTCTATGACCCTCCCCCCAGTCGTGAGAGGTGACCATGTGTAATTTGGGTGTGGAGGGTCCTTGAACGGACCTAAAAGGGCCCCTTCATTAATCTCTGTCTGTATGTATTCATCAATAGCACTGCCAAAATCTCGTGCTGAGGAGTGGTTATCTGTGGCATTAGATCTAATATCATGGTTAGAAAACAAGCCAAGGGGAAAACCAAATATTAAATAATCAATTAAAGCCTTGTCATGACAGTCAACTATGTTTCGTTTCAGGTAATCCCAATCAAAAGAGGAGTGCAAAGGGATACGAGCACCCCTACAATTGGGAACACGGCATTGGATGACTGCATCCACAGCCTACAAGTAAATATGAGGGTCATTAACATCAATAGGTTAAGTAACAGGTAAACTAGAACGTACAGTGTCTTTAACAGCAAAACCAATGTCTCTATTAAACATTATATATACTGAATTTTCTACCAAATGCAACATCGTAGGCCAGCTATCCTGATGGGACCTAATATCAGATTGCTGTACTCTCTCACTGACCTGTTCCTCATCCCTGATGGCTCACTTCGGGATTTTGTGTATCTAGGATGTTGGTGAGAAACCCAATAGTAAATTGTCCAAGGGTGAGATCATCATATGCGGTACGTTTTGCCCCAGTGGGGCAGGATTCATTTGGCCATCATCTAAACTGTGGGGCACAGGGAGTGTCTGTAGTGTTGTACCGTCCACTCTTCTTGCGGTTGCTATTATTATCTTGGCCAAATTCTGTCTTGATGTGCCCCTCCAGTAAGGAAACGTGTTCTTCAACCAGTCTTTGGATTACAGGGTTGGCTCTAAGCAAGTCCATATTAGGGGTTTGTAACGGATCTTGTGTAGGCTGAGTGAAAAAGGGTTCTTGACCTTGAAACCCCGGATCCTGTGGTGCAATGGGTTGGTTAACTGGTGCATGGACCTAGACCACGTTACCGTACTGGTCCGTGCGGATAGGCAAGTTATGATTTATGTCTCTATATGACTTCTCACTCATGTCACTCTGCGTCCCTTCAACACCTGGCTGTCCCCCAGTTCCCCATGTCACTGCAGTGCTAGTTGTAGGCCTTGTAATTGTAGATGTAACTCGAGGAAGCTTAGCACCTTCAGATGCCACATTATAATCCAAAGTCTTTTGGACCGTATTTTCTAACGGCTTCACTCCCAAGTCAAGGTCAGGTCTGGCTTTCTTGGCTCTGGCAGGGGTGGGGTTAGCTTTGAAGGTGACAACTGTATCTGGAAATGTCTGAGTAAAGAGAGAAGTGCCTTCATTCTGAATGTTAGAAAAACCACAAGTCCCAGCAGTGCTCCTATCTGGTAAACCACATTCCCCTGATGTTTCTAACGTGTCTTTCTCACTGGTGTTACTCCAGTTTCTGTATTCATCCGTGAAGTGAGGCCCGAGATTTGGGCCTCCATTGCCGTGTGTTTGTCAGTGAAGGACGACATTGTGTTCAATACCAGGTCCAGAACTCTATCCGCTTGTGAAGCTTCACTGGTAGTTTTATTCTTTGGTGTCTTTTTTGTAGCACTATCGCGACTGAGATCCCACTTTTCATCCTTCGTATTCTTTAAAGGTTCACATTTGTTGTTTATAGGTTTATCATGAAGTTTGTTACACTTTTTACAATGAGGCAGAATCTTGTCTGCAGTGTTGACTGACGCCATCAGGACGACAGGCAAATACAATAATAATCCAAGTATAACTAAAATAATGCTCTTGGGTCAAAAGCTAAAAACCCTCCAACTAAAACTAACACGTGGAGGGGTTTATATATGAGAGAGGATAAGGCAGGGTTGATGTGATTGGTGGATGATGTAACACCACTTGTGATTGGGTGAAAGAAAGCAGAAGAGGCTATTCACGCGGTAGAGCCCACACAGACTGACACGCAATCACTATGGGGGTGATTTCCAGTATTGTGAAGATGCTTGTAGGTATAGTCACACAATAATAAATATATAGACCCAGTGACTCTTCCATATATTGTGTTGTGTGCCTTGTTTATGTGGAAACATGCACAGAGAGAAAGTTTTTATTTGTCTTGAGATGTGTGAAGTCCCCGTTATGAAGATGATTATGAATCTGGACATGTTGTAAATAAAAACTTACATGGTTAAGTAAATCTCTGCTTCAGTATATGCATTAGCCTGTTTATATTGGGCAAGATAATGTAGAATTCAACCCAAATATAACCCGGCTTTCTCACAATGTATATCACCAGTATATTCAGTTGACTTTTAAAAATATACAAGATTAAAGATATGATTCAGTAAAATATATTCTTTTTATGCTTTTATGTTGTAATATACTGCTTCTGTACCCCCTAACCTTTGATGAGCAGAATAAATATTTCATCTCAAATAATTGTAAACCCATTTTGATGCTTTATAAGTAGATTAATAATCTTGTTATTTCGACAGATATGCCATTATTCAGAAACAATCAAAATATCTTCTCAGGTTTATATGAATTGAACTGTGTTTCCAGCACGATGATAGAAATAAATAAAACAACTAATAATCTTGTTATTTCGACAGATATGCCATTATTCAGAAACAATCAAAATATCTTCTCAGGTTTATATGAATTGAACTGTGTTTCCAGCACGGTGATAGAAATAAATAAAATAACTAAGTCCTTTTCATTGCTTTTGCACCTGTTCTAATGTGATCATTGGTGCAGGTCCTTATAAATAACTGCCATAATTATTCTGTAATAACTTCTGTTAGAATAGTTGTAATGTCACTGTAAAACCTGTTTAAGTATAAGTATTAATAAACTATATATAATCCCAGCTATAATCCATTCTTTTGCACTGGATATGGTCTGATTAATATCTTAAAAAAAATTATAAAACATATATTAGCTAGGTATATGTCTATTTGGGTTCTAAACAGCTCTTATCTGATTGTATAGGTTAAGACACCTATCACATATATAAAAAAGTTACTAATGCAAGTTTTATAGTCTGAAAGTTATTGTTCACATATATTATTTTGTTTTCTGTCAAAATGGCACCCACATTATAATAATTACAACTAAATTAAAATATGAAGTAGAGGATATATTAATTTAAGGTAAAAGGAAAAAAATGTTAAGTTTTTTATGTTTCATTCAAAAACATAAATCGATGTGATATGTCATGTACTAGTATTCCATACACATACGAATAGAGTTATGTTATAATGCTGTGTCAAAAGCATCAAAGTTGACAGATGTCAAAGAGAATGTAAAATCCTAACTTTAACCTGTATTAATGGCTCTTGAATGTGTTTGATCGTAAATTGTATATACACCATTACAAAGTATTTACATATTTACATTCAGGCCATGTAAGCATGTTTTCTGTCTTGTATTATACAATATCGTGTATTCTGTCTTCTACAGATTTTACATATAGTATTCATCACCATATCAGGACCATTATGCACTATGTGCCTCCTTAAAACTTGATCAAAATTGGTTTTATTCAGTGGTACATGGATATCTTGCAAACTAAGGGATAATCAACTAAATGCAGTGAGAATGTAACATAGTCTCATCTAATCTAATGTGGACTATTATAGCACTTAATCTCCATCGGCTGACAAACTCTAAGGCTTGGCTAAATATAAACAATTTGAACAGTCGTTGGCCCACTGACACAGAAAAGAAAATAAGTTCAATTTTGAATTGATTAAATTGAGTTTGATGTCACTTTCACACATAATTCACAGCACAAAGGAATAGCTAAAGGGATAGCTAAAGGAATGGAGGAAGAATATCTTTAAGTTAGCAACTGTTAGCATTTCTACTTCAAGTCAGGATTACAAATTGAATCTGTAAAATAAGAGATAGAAAGTAACTGGGTGAGATCACATAAATATTTAGGTAAGATTTTAAATACAAAGAAAATAAGACAGACCAAGAAATCAAATTATGCTTTGCATATATTTTCAATGCTTTGTTTTAGACTTCTGTTCAAAACATGCTGACAACCATTTAGATGTAAACCTGAAAAAAAATATGAAATTTTCAAGCTTCCCCAATCCTCTTTTTGTACTGAGATAAAAATCTGCACTAAATCCCTAGCAATTTAGGGATTTGACATTTACAAAACCACTTCCGGGTAATTTAAATGGTAACATAAAAATCTGTTATTAATTGTGTTTCTTTTATAATCTCACCCCTTTCTGTCTCCCATTGGAAAAAAAGAACAAATTGATTACACAGGAGAAAATCTTTTAACACTTTTTTAAAGGCAATTGATGTTATTTAAATAGTTAAGCTTGGTACATAAATGGCTGAAATTATGCATTGGCTTAGTTTATTTTGTTCTTTTTAATTTTTCTCTGGTGATGCCCTTTGTAGCATGAAAAAATGAACAGTGCTGAAACAGGCAACGGTAATCTTAAATTAAGAATTTCTTTGTACAGACTTACTATCCAGCTACACATCTCTACCCAGTAAAACATCTTTCATGTTTGCAAATGTTTGAAAGAATACGTTTAGCAAAGGTTAAAATGATGGGTACAAAACCCATTTGAAATAGAAAGTTATCAAAATGTTTTATGTATACCATTTATTAGAATTATAATGAAGAATACTAGAAAAACGCTACAGATAAACATTACAAAATCTCAGAAATATTACCTAGTTATTACTTACCATTATTAACCTTACAGAGGTCAAATACAACTTGTTTTAGGTTGCTTACCAATGAAAATACTATTTTTATGTATAGTGGCTAAACAATTGTGCCAACCCCATTCAATTCTTGCTTTGAGGCATTGCATGTGGGGCAATTTTTTGACAAATTTCTCCAAAATCCCCTATTATTGTTCACCACCATCTTTGTTTGCAAATGTTTGAAGGTAAACATTTTATATGTATTCTGAAAATCCGGGTAAAAATAGTAATTTAATAGAAACCCTTTCAAAAACGTTTATACTTTTAAAAACCTTTATAATATTTACTGGGTAGGTATAATTTTGTTCCAGAAGAGATTTGGAATAGAGGAAGGACAATTGACCCAGTTTGATACAGAGCCGGCACTGAAATGATACAGAAGAGATACAGCGACAGTATGAGAAACATATACTTAACTGGAGACACAGAAAAAGACAGACTAACACAGTATGTCATTGAAGGGTGGTAGACGAATTGCAGAGATGACACTATTCCACTTGGACATTTATTTTAAAGTCAAAAGTTCAACAAAATTAGATCCATAAACTGATCAACACTTCTACGAGTGTGTAGCACGAGTATTATATTATTAATCTTCATGTGTGATATTTTTGTCTGTCTGCAAATATCAAATAAGGGATTTTTACTTTTCTTTATTCACAATTTTGCATGATTTATGAGCTAAATAATTACATGCTCGAAGAGAGAATGTGAAAAAAATGCTGTCGTATATACAGGGGTGGATAATAAATTCATATTCATTTGCACTCGATCAAAATAGATAATTCAGCTTTTAGGTAATACAAACATTCAGGTTTTGTGCTTCATGTAAAGGTGAAGTTTTTTTGTTGTTGTTTTTTTTTTTTTTTTTTTTGGGGGGGGGGGGGGTAAATTTATGAAGGCTGGAATCCTAGCATGTATTCTGAGATCTATGTTTAACTCTAGACATATTCTACTTATTATTAGTGCAAAATAGTGTTTAATAAATGTAAAACATTCCTCTTCAGACATGTATGAAAAAATAGATCACTCCTAAAAAAAGACAATATAATGATACTTGTGCTGTGCACTGGTATGACATTCTCATCTTTATTCATGATATATTTTGTTGGTATATGACGTGTTTGTGTATGTTATGTAAAGTTTTCCTACTTGTTGTTGTATCTGGTATATGATCCAGATCTTCTCTAAACTTCAACCACTTGTTCCTTTGGCCAAGCCTTACTCACATACAAATTTTTAAAAAGATGCTGCCATTAGTTTTGGAGTAATCATGAAAACGGAAAGATAAGCAGACTGACCAACAGACAAACAACTACACTCACCCCAAAAATAAGCTCCTTTCTGAGATAACCAGCAAATAGATCAGCAGGCCAACTCTGTCTTATACACCCACATACAAATACACCTCTGCCGGGGTGTGTGTGTGTGTGTGTGGGGGGGGGGGGGGGGTATGTAATTATCTAATTTTTTTGTACGTGTGTAAAATTACTCCAAAAGTTACAGGCGGATTTTGATGAAATTTTCCGGAAATTTCGACAGTGACACGCACACAAAACACAAGATTTAGTTTTGGAGGTGTTATCGGTCACCATCTGGATCCAAGAATTGATTACAGGATTATTTATCATTGCATTTGTAAGTAATATTGAAGGTGTTTAGGCTTTGGAGGAGGCATGCGCTCTCTAAGTTTTCTTGTAACCTTTATGCAAAAAAGAGAGAAATGACTAAAGCCACATGGAAAAAAGAAAGAAAATAAAAACAGCAAAGACATCAGCTATCTTTCTCAGGTTATTTCCAGGATATTCATTCAGCATTAAAAATGTACTAGTAGATGAAAGACAGGATGTCGTGAAACATAAGACATTAAAAATAAGATCTCTGAGAAAGACAGTGTGTATGTGTAGGTGGGAGATGGATGGGGGGTTTGAGGGGGGCAGGGGCCCTTGTTCTATTTTTTGATGCTGTAATGTTATATTAATGTACCTTCTACACTGAGTTTATCAGATCAAAATATTTACTTCAAAGTACTAGTTAAACCCCACTTTATGGCTAATAAGTGTCTTATTAGATAGTTATTTCGACAATATGCTATGATTTACTTAATCAAATTAAAATATCTTTTTCTTAATTTTATTGTGATTAAAATGTGCCCAAGAGTAAAAAAAAGAAGATAAAAGGACATTGCTCAGATTAACTCCTGATAAATATTTGAAAAGTTAATCATGTATTCATTTCGCTTTTATACCACTTTTATCACATTGTCTTTTCCTAGGCATATGTACTACACACAAAACATATCAACATGTTCTAAAAATTCCTGTATATATGAGACAGATTTACCTGTGTCCTCATGGCACCCATAATGTTACAAGTTTCAATACTAAATTAAACTAACAGTACCCGAAAATGCACAAACTGTCATGGGGGGGGGGGGTATTTAAAATACCACAACATATAACTCTACACATATGCATCCTTAGTCTAGTTTTTGAAATGCAGAAAGAGACTCTTGCTGTGACCATCAGCTTGTCCTGTCTTTTTTCATCTTTAACTAGTTGACCCTTTATTATTCTGCTGCATAACTTCTTTGTCTTTTGTATATGTAGTGTTTTGTGCTCTCACCCTTTGGTGCAATATGTTTCAAATATGTGGGGGAAAATAAGAGAAAAATTAAATCTAGATACAAATCCAAATCATCTTTGTGTAGGACCGAGGCGAAGATATGCCCCAGATCAGGGGCCATATTCTATATTTTAGATAAGGTGACCTTAGATATAAACAAGGGGTAGGTTGTTCACTTAAGTTTTTCTTGGGCTTTATATCCACGAAACAAAAGTTAGGAATGTTCAGTATCATAATATCTAACTTGAAATCTAAGAAAAACTTAAAAAATCTAAGTTAGAAATGGTGTAAGTAATGTTGTAGTAATATGGTCCCTGATGTATAATTTTTGAGCACAGGGAAAAACAAACAGACCCGGTCATAATACCTTCTACCTAGTATTTTGGTCATATTCAGACAGTGGTAGATACTAACAACAGTTGCTTTCTCTTGTAAGATTAAACCAATTTCATTAAAACTTATAACTGCTTGTCAAACTCCTTTGTAGCATTTCCCAAGGCTACTACCATAATCTACTTTCATTGTATTTGTAGAATTTACTGGGGAATTATCCTAAAGTAATGGGAGATTACTCGATATAATAACAACTGAGCTCTGTAAATGTTATGATGCTACACTAATCTCTTCTGCAGCTAGTGGACAAGGTTTATATCTTCCATAATGAAATGGAAAGGTAACAGTTTAGTAGTTTCCACACACCAAATCTGACTGATCTGACTCTTCCTGAGAAATAGACAATATTCATTAAAATGAGCTTAATTTCAAATATATGTTTCTTGAATAAGCATATAACAGAACAATTAATATTGTAGTTTCAGGCCTGAGTATTTTCACCTGTACATGTGCTGTTCCTCTGGAAGCATTGTTGGATGAATTTTTGACGAGGAACGTGTTCATTATTTCAATGTTTCTTTTTCTTGTTTTCCTTAAGAGATAATATGTAATTTTGCCTTAATCTTGTGTTCTCTCTGTTTTCATTTAACATGTCAGTTTGCCTCAGAACAAATGTTTTGCTGGAAAATAGAAGAGACGAAAATTATCCAAGGAATATTTGACATGCATTTGCTGACCCTGTAAAAGGTCATATAACATTCTTGCTTTACTAATACTACTATGTGGCCTACAGAAGTAAAGAGTTAGTATTTTATGTAATTGCATGGAATTATTAGCACATCCATGGACAACCACACTAGTTGTGTGTTTGTAAATAACATTTTATCCCAAACCTGTGGGCTATGTTGTATGTAATTTCTGATTATTTCAAATAACACATAAGATGTTTAGCTCTCTTCAACATTTGAGGTTTGAAGAGGTGTTATATATTTCCCACAGGTTATGACGAGGAATGGTTGTGGTTACAAAATAAACAAGTATTACCCGAGGTAGCACAAAGTTGTGACCTGAATAATCTTTGAGAAAGACTGAGATAGGGTTTGGCCCACACCTTGAGTGTACAATACAAGTACAATACACTTTCAATTTTGAACAGTATAAAAATTCCATCTGTGGCTACAGACAACAGAAAATAAAATAACATGTAAAGGAAACGGTGGAGGAAAGAATGAGTAGTTATAGGAAGTCATGCCTATAAATGATCGGGCATTAGATATGGTCAACACAGATAGGCAACATTGAAGTTCAAAATCTGTAACAACAAGTAAAATAGCGTCTCTATAAAGAGCATTACAAAAAGTTGATTTAATGTGAGGAACTCCATGATAAACTTGGCATTGTTAAGTTCCAAAAGTAGAAGTAAGTCATACAATATCAAAACTGTGGATACAGTCATATAGACCCCTACTGTCTTATAGATCCTTATTGTTTTACAATGGCAACTAAATCTGCCAGTGGAGCTTTCCCCTAAGTTTAATTAGTGTTGTATAGCATATAACCAATATAGACAACCAGATTGAATCATAATCTGAGTCTAGAGATCACTGACATCATATGACCTGTAAAAGGTGTTGGGAAATTCCTTCCACTGAATAACCTGTAAGAAGGTGAAATCTGAACCATGATCCATAAACAAAAGGGCAGGGAAATAGGGTGTTAGCAAATTCATTTTCTTTTCTACACCAAGTAACATAATTAAGATGAATGAAACCGTAAGAGCAGGGTTACTTCAACGCAGGAAGGGAAAAGTAAATAACAGCTATCATATGTAGTGTCATATATAGCTGATAAAATAAACCTGTTACCCAGGTCACACATTTCTGTACTTGGGTCACAAGCTATAACCAAACAGGCTCACCTGCCTTTGGTTGCGGTTCAGTCTGCATGATATTTGGGAAGGATACACTCCGTGCTTTTCAGTGGATTTGCCGTCAACCTGAAATGAACTTTAATTTTCCCACCTCCTCCTCGAAAATCTTTACTTCAAGGTCTTACTTAAGAAATATTTTAAATTATGCACGTAGATGTATTTATCGAACATGACAATGTGATTCAGATTTTGTTGATTATATTAATCTACCCCAGGGGTAAAGTTATTAAGGATCCAAGCAAGGAGTCAAACTGTTAATTGCATATAGATAATATTAAAAACATATTCAGGGACCTTTGACTTTTCACCGAAAATCTGCATGATTTGACCTTTAACATTTAAAATATGTATGTAGGATGAGTCAGACAGCCATTTCTGGATACTAACTAAAAAATGACAGAATTTATTCAAGTTTAGCATTTGGAAGTAACTAGTCATAGAGGTGTGCCCTATTTTATGGAGACCCAAAACTCTGACTACTAATTCAATCATATTATAAATAAAATAAATAAAATGCCAGCTGTCAAAGCTGTACAAAACCAACCAAAGTTTGAAATTAATTACTTCACTGTAAATTCTCTAGCCATTGATTAGAAGCCAACATGTCAGGAACATTAAAAGACTTCCAAAGCTGTTAAAAGGGAAGTAAAATAACTTTTACTTTTTGTGTGATGCTGGGGGCGGGGGTGGGGGGTGGCATAAAATAGGAACACAAGAAGATACACAAAAATAAGTCTTGCTTTTGCATTTAATCAAATTTCACTCAGTGAATATCTCTAGGGTATGTCGCTGAGCTAAAGCACACACTAGTTGGAAAAACATCAGACAGTAACATGAAATAATGAGAATTCTGAGAGAAAGCATTAGAAAATCTCTTTTTTTTTTGCCGAAAGGGATCAGTTTGTAAAATATATTCCATGTTTCTTATTTCAGCTTTGTAATTCCGGCTGACCATGCTCTAATAAATGAATAAATGAAAAGTATCGTTATGAATTATATTTAAAGTATATAGTGTAACAAAACTAACACCAGATATTACTCGTGTTCACAGTATTGTTTCCATAGAATAACAAAATTGTTGCGTCTGCATTATTTGTGAAAAGATGATCATGAAAGTTATTGTTTGTGGCTTACAGTGGACATTCAGAGAAGTAACTTAAATAGTCCTTCTATCCATAACGGTTTCACAATGTTAAATTTATGGTTTCACGTACTGTTACAGCATAATAGTTACACTTGAATGGACCAAAATGGTTATCATAACAACAGAGCCCTGAAATGGAGGAAAAGAAATGCAATGATATGTTGCTTCTTTACTTTAGCTAAAGATATGACACTTGCCAACCCTAGAATTGATACGGTTAGAATAAAATCATATAAATTGATGCAATAACAAAGCCTGTTTCATAAATGGCTTAATTGTTGTCATTATGTGACACAGTTTATCTTATATCAATGACATTATATTTTCAACTTTATTGTGATTAAGAGAATTAATTCATGCCTACACCTCTTCCAGGAATACAAGGCGAAGCACCCCCCATCCCCCCAAATCAAGTTCCTTCATACACCCACGTTCAACCGTAAAGTTCATAAATCAATCAAACACTTTTCCAATTCTTTCACTATGCCCCAGTTCCTTGGAACTCTTTCCCCTTCCAAATAAGAAATAACCCCTCTGTCGCATCTTTCAGGAAACCCCTCAAAACCCACCTCTTTAATTCCAGCTTCCCAACTGAAAAAACCAGAATAAGAAAAGGAAGTAGACATAGCCAAGGCGAAACAGGAGGGATTTAGGATGAGACAGAAGGTGGGGGATATAGATTGAATAAGAAAGGGAATGCTTTATAGAGCAGATGAGTAGTTGGAGAGAGATAGGGTTGGTAAGGAGGGGAGTACAGTGTGAAAGGCCAGTAAGTGAGGGGAGAGTGGTATTTCAGGAAAGAAAGGGGAACAATTGTAAATGGAAAGGGCATATCAAAACTGATGAGAAATACATGATTTTTTGAAAAGGTAGGCATTTTTCCACCTCTTTACTTTTGGTGGTGGAAACCTTTCCGAGTGGGAATTTCTTGGGTGGGAATCTTTCTGTGTGGAAACGTTTGAGGAATTCCCAAATCAATACCCATAGGCAGAGGGTGTAGACAAGGAGATCCTATCGCAACCTTTTTTTCTTTATATAGGGAACAGAAATCCTAAGCTTGTTGATATTGTACAAGAAAGATGTCTCATTGGAACTCAAACTTTAAAACTTACACAATTTGCACTACCCTGCTAGACCAATTCTTTATACAACAGACATTGGTCTAGCTAGTGCTGATCTCTCTTGTACAAAGGGCGCTCGGTGGTGTAGCGGTTAGAGTTCTCGCCTCCAACCTCTGAGGCCACCAGTTCGAATCCCAGGCCGGGCGCTTCATGTTGGAAAGTTGATAGTTACTTGCCGATACCCTGTGGTTTACAGTGCAGTATGCACTGGTTTCCCCCACCTGTAAACTACCCATCACAATATGACCCTGGCTGTTGAATGCAACGTAAAACAACAAATAAATAAATCAAAGCTCTCTTGTACAAAACTGAACTGATTTATTTATAGATGGTGGGAAACACCCCTGTGTTTCTTGAAAATGTGTTAAGGTGTCAATATTTCTTTCTATCAATAATTGAATTACCTTTTATGTCAAAGGACTCTGCACTCACAAGAACATTGTTCTTGTTCAATGTATCACTGGCAAAGTGCCCTTATATGTAACAAAAACAAACACAGCACTTCAGGAGAGAGATTTTCCCGTGTCCTTAACACCAACAGGCTTTTGTAGTTGGTAGTTATGCATACCTGACTTGTAATATCTATTTACATTAGAAATATAGAATCTCCTACAATGTCGCATAATGTCAGAAAATTGGGCCACTGATCACTTGTATTTATTTATTTGGGGTTTTACGTCGCTTTCAACACTGTACAGGTCATATCACGATGGGTAGTTGGGAGGGCAGAGGAAACCAGTACATATAGTTGGTCAAGGTTCTGTACTGTAAACTGCCGACCAACGGCAAGCAACTACCAGCTTTCCCACTTGAGGTCGGGCCAGGAATCGAACCCGAATCCCAGAGGTGGGAGGCGAGAGTATTACCACTCTGTCATCGTGGCCCCTCTGGTCACTTGTAAGGGATTAAATCTACTGTGTTCAACCATAACCTGGCAAATGCTCCAGCTTGGCATAAACCAGAACACAGCATATTAATTGAGGGTTGACTGCCTTCAGTGCCACCCTTGTATCATGTTCATCCTGTAAAGTGTAGATGAAATAAGGATGGACATAAATGAAATGATTTTGCGAATTTTTGTATTCAGATTCCCAAGATTGTGTCTTCTATGAGGATAATTAATAAAATATAACATTAATATAAATAAAGCAAGCCAAGATAAGGCTTTTGTGCACAAGTTGTGTCAGTTTATGGCGGAAACTGTAGTCTATTGAAGCAGGTGGCCACACGTGGAGGGGCGCCAATTCCTTTATAATCTAGGGTCTTATAAGGGATGTCAAACCCTAACTTTGACTCTGTATCAATAATGGTCTTTAATGTGCTTCATCTTTAAGTGTAAATGAAAATGTCACTGGAAGGTTTAAGCAGTTCTTTATTTCATTTCTTTTTTTCAAATAACTAAACAATGACTCAATTCCAAAGAACAAACTGATTACACAAGAGAAAATATTAGTGAACATTGTTGTCAAAGGAAATTTCTTGTAACAAATACTTTGGCCAGGGGCAAACGTGACTGAAATCATGCAATGCTTTTTTCCCCTTTTGTTCTACTTAAGATTTATTTCTTCTTATTCTTTTCTTTACCATTTAAAGCATGGAATTCTAAAAAAAATGGTCTGACACATTAAACCTAATGTATAAGACAATCCTTTTAGACAGACTTTATGTTACGAAATAAAAGGCACACTTTGTTTTGTTGTTCCAGAATATAAGTTAAGTTTACGTTAAAGGATTTTGATGTTGTGAGCTACAGTAGCAATAAAGAAGGGGAGAGGTGGGAGAATTGTAATCAGGTCTGTTTGGATGTCTGTCCATTTTCATAACTAGATATTAAATCAGAGATATATATTTTTACACAAGTTATATTTTTGACTCTATCCATGGCTTGGTCCTCCTCAAAGTGGATCCAGACCTAAATTGATGATCCGGGTCAAGATCTGAATTTAAGTCATGTTTTTTTAGTTTTATCAGCATTACCCAAAGGCTTTTGTGGGTTTCAACCACTTGATATTATGCATTGAATACATATGTATAAGGTAGGGGAGGGGTTTCAAAATATGGCATTAAGCAATTGATTTAGGGTCACTTAATTAAGGGGCAGTTAACTGTGAAGGAATTAAATACATTTTAGAGAAGTAGTTGGTAAGGAAAGCTGTTTGCGTTACTGATTTTTTTTACATCAAATGACTGGTTTTATTGATTCTATACATCCGCATTGAGCTGTATATAGAAATTATTTTGTTAAACTATAGTTAATAATAAAAATTTTAAAAATTCAAGGAAAACTTCTCAAGTAACCGAGTCATTACTTGCATTGAAAACATATCAGTTTACATCCTATTTTTTCTATCAAAAATATTTCTTTCGAGACTGAAGTGTCTACAATTCATTGTGTAACCTGCTTGTTTAGGTTTTAGTCCGTTAAGTCAAATATCCATTAACATGCCAGAACAATTTTGCACAGTCTTTAAGGGTTTTGTTTTCACCCATGGTGTCCATATGGGCAGGCAGGCGGGTGGCAAGAAACAGCTTGTCCAAGCTGTATCTCAGAAACTGTATGGTGTAGGAAGTTGGTACTTAGTAGGGACAGTGGTTGGGAGGTGAAGGTGTGTAACATCATAGTGTGACCTTGATTTGACCTTTGACCTTGCCGTAGTGACTTTGACCTTTAAAATCGTGTCCAGGCTATTTCTCAGATTCTGTAAGATGTAAAAAGAGGACAATTGGTGGGGACAATGGTTGGGGGTGTGTGTGTGCAATGTATTGGTATTGATCTGACCTTTGACCTTGTTGTAGTGGACATGATCTTAAAAATCTTCTTCATATCGATATTGAATTATTTTGTTGTAATACTTTATATCAATTTTTCCCTTACACGTTATTTTCACTACTTAAACATTAATTGACCTTTATATGACGGATACTGCTCTGGAAGTCTCCCAATCTTTGTACTGTTTCACTATTTCTACAGCTCATGATGTTGAAAACTATTTTACTGGGCTGTGGAGTATGGGCATCTCCGATACCATCTGCTCTTTTGAATGATTGACACATTTTTATCATTTGTTTGTGAAATCAAAGTTTCCCTTATACCCATGTATTGGACTTAGTGGCCACAATTTTTGTTAAAATGTTCATGATCGACCTTAGTGGGATACATTCCTTGAATATTTTACTTGCAACCTCAGAATAAGATCCAGCTTAAAAATAAGACAAATCCATTAAATGAACAATGACTAAGACACTACCAGAGTTCAAAGAAAAAGTCTCCAAGTCACTGGCTACTGAAACTTCATGAGAACGACTGCTTTGAAAAAATTCAAGTTAGAATCAAAAACTTCATCCAGAAAAAGTCTTTGAAGTTCTGAATGCATTTTAATATTAGATTGAAGATGGCAATAACTTTAAGGTACTAGGCCGCCAAAGAAACGTACACGTCATTGGCCTTTACGGGTTTAAAGGTCAAGCATTACCAAAATTTAACCAAAGTTATGCAAAGCTATCCATGATGAATTCTAACAGGAAGTCCTGGCATGTTCCACTACTCGAGGAGTGTTGCTGCTGTGATGTTTGGGAGTGTGTCTGTAGTGCCTGATTATATGCTTGTGATTGGGGTTGCCTCAAAGACTGAGGTTGCATGGCTGCAAAGATGTATGCTGCTGTGTAGGAAACCATGATGAAAGTTTCAGGTTTGTGTGACATGTATGGTTCAGGAAATATATGAAGTCTGTCCATCTATCTGCCCTGTAATGCATGTTACACTGATATTACTGTCTGAAGCTGTAGTGCTGCTGCTATGCGTGATGTGATGGACATGAATTTGCTTTGGATTCTGATCAACAAGTTTAAATCTCAACATTCCTCGAATTCATTGCTACTCCCTCTGGTACTTGGTCCAACTCTCAACCTTCCTCAAATTTATTGCTGCTCCCTCTGGTACTTGGTCCAACTCTCACCTAAAAGGTACAACAGGACTATCCCCAACAACGCGGTGAGCATATGGTAGACACTGGTATCTGGGCTATCCTGTTCATTGTCCATGGAACTGGGAAAATAGGTGCTGTCAGTGTTTACAGATGATGGCCGTGAAGATCATATGGGTATATATGTGGAGATAAAAGCTCTGCTATGTCTCCTGACATACAGCTCAAGGAAGCATTTATTGTCCCAACCACGACTAAATATTCCCCCATTTTCTCGGCCCTGTTGCCCAACTGGAACTGACTGGGTTTCCTATATTTGGTTTGCTGGCTCTTTGACCATGTCTTACATTGTTGTACAGATTCATTTAGTATCTGCAAATGCTTTCCAGAGTATCTCTTTCAACTGCTTGCCTGCCCTTTGGTGTACAGGATATTTCAATCCTTGGGGCAGCCTAGCAACATCCTCCATTTCCATTGACAGGTTGGCAACCAGAGTACTGGTTTTTATGCAAAAGCTGTGAACTTTCATGATCTTCCTCATCTGAGACTATGTCATGGTGCAAATGAAGTCCTTAATATTGCTTCATAAACAATACCTTGTATTTGTAGCAGTTTCTAGTCTATAATGATGTATCTAATGAAAAAAAACAGTAGTTAAGATAATGAAGTGACATAAAAACCATGACAATGAAACATATGGGTATAAAATTTCAGATGAAGGTCTTTCAGATTTGCCTTCTGACATGTAGCTATTGTGTGATGAATAGGATAGGATAGTGCATAGGAGTCATATATTTTGTACAGTTCACCTGTAGAAATATAATTTATATAATAGATACATAAAACAATTATAAATCATCAGGTTGCATGTGGATTTGCAATGAAAAGACTCAATTTTCAAATACAAAAATTTCATGTTGCAATGAGTGAGCTGAAATAAAGGTATTTTAAACTTGCTTTCTGACACGTAGCCACTGTGTGAAAAATAGGATAGTGTAGTAAACAGGAGTTATTTATTTTCTACAACTCACCTTTAGAATAATAACCTATACAAAAATTATTACAAAATCATACTGTTGCATAAGGTTTTGCCAAAATACAGTTACATTATGAACTTTTTTAATGAACACAAAAAATTATGTTTCCCTTTAATGAAAGAGACTCAGTCTTCAAAAAAATTAATGCTGCAATTAGTCAGCAGAAATGTCAGTCAGACTCTCAAGGTCATTTCCTTGTTCACATTTTGGCATATAGTAATTAGGTTTTTCTAATGCTGCTGGTATTTTGGGTTGTTTTTGATGCAGACTATATTCCTTTACAATTCGTTGCCCCATTACCAAGCAGGTAATATTTTTTTCCTGAGCATATTTTCTAAATAAATAGGCCTTTCCTAAAATAGAACACTTGTTTTCTTGTCACATTAGCAGATTGCATTATCTGAACCTATATCTGATGTCCAAAACTTCTTTAGAGGTGCTGGACAAATAGTATTTATAGAATTATTAGGGATTCATTATAAATGACTGGGATATTACATTATGTCCAATAACAGGGACATATTTTGTTGGCTATTTTTTCATCCATGAAATAATATGCTCAAAGCTAGGTTAATCTTAAATACTTCCTGTTTTGAATATTTTGTTTTAAAGTTTTTAAAGAAGAACTCGTGTAGTATTTATTTTGTAAAGTTATGTTAATTTTATTCCAGAATGACATTACAAATATAAACTGAAATTTGATCCAGGGAATATCTAATGTGCATGCATAAATCCTATTTAGCATTTCAAATTTAACAGTATATTTTACAGTGATGTACTTGTAAAATGGTTTAATACATTCAGCTCTCACTCCTGAATGTTTTGACAACAAAAGCCCATTTCTCAGACTAAGCCTTCCCACCCAGGTCACTCCATAATTGTTTTTGTTTTTCCTTTCACTTTTGGATATTGCGACTCCCAACCTACTAGCTCTCTCATATCTCTGGATGATGCCTTCCTCCCAACCTACTAGCTCTCCCGTATCTCTGGATGATGCCTTCCAACCAATTTTTGAATTTTTTTTAATTTGCAAAATTTTAAATTGACATAGTTGAAAAGTGCAAGCTTCAACAATGGTGTGTCATCAAAAGTCACACCCTAAGATATTCTGACTATATTACACAGCAGCCTAAACCTTCCAAAACAATAAGAGAGCCAGTATTTTTGTTTTCGTTCTTAGTGCCATTATAACATGTTTCAATATTCATGGTGGTTTTATAACAACACAACTATGTTTAAATAAACACACTTTATTTGCTTTTTGGTAGACAATCCATACAAATGCCAACACATAATACATCGCCAAATCACTATATACTATATAAATGAGCTGTTCTATGAAACAGCTTGTTGCTACTGTCTCAGACAAAATATTCCAATTTCAAGTAATTTAAAAAGGAGCCAAATCTTCAACACGTTTTGAAAAGTTATGATGCACAGGTAAACACAATTATATGTCTCAACATCACAGAGCACCACATCACAGTCACAAATGTACCACACTGGATTGTATTAGTAAATTATACATATATATATCATATACACTGGTTGTAATAATAATGATGAATGCTATCAAATTTAGTAATAAAGTTATGCAGTTATATTAAATATGTGTTGAGTATTGCATCGGCGGTAGGGTAATCATCAGTTTGACATTTAATCATTCAGTTCTCAACTATATTGTCTTTAGACCAACTCCTAGCAACATGTAAGATTCATTAAGAGTCTGTCCTGGAAGGATCTTAGCTCTTAAGAGGGACACTGGTTCAACCATTCACAAATCGGTGGAACAATGTGGTTATGGTTTTGGTTTTTGATGCACCTACAGTAAGGGAAGAGTTTAAATGATTAAATGTGTGCTTCCTCCTCTATTGCCTACTTCTGAAACTTGGGTCTTACATATTTCTTCAGGCATATCCACCATAGCCACTATATTGATACTGCCTCTCAATGGTACTGACCATTTTCTTCGTACCTTTATTTTTTTTAATTGGGATTTATACTTGTTGCTACTGAGAATCTGTTTAAGTGGAGATTAAATGCTATAAAAATAAAAGTTGCTTAGAAATATAATTATTAATTAAGCCATTAACGTGACTAAATCTGTTGGCAAACTTAAGAGGAAGGAAAGTATTTAAGGCAGTAATATGAGATTTGGTTTGAGGTTAATTCACTCCAAAGTAATTAGCATATAGAATAAATGTGGAATCACAATAAAAATAATGGGATACTGTACCATGTCTAATGACATTTGGTTTTCCATAACCTTGAAATAGTATTGTTTAAAGTAAGCTTAACCTCATATACTTTCCTGTTAGTCTACTTGTTACATGTTTGGACCCATCTGATCCAGGATCAGTTGTTTAAAGCACTTTGAATTACAACATGTTATCCATTGTGATATCCATTTTTCTTGTCTACCACACAAGAAAATAAGATAAAACACCAGTTCAAAGGAGTTGTTTGATATAATTTCAACCAATTGTACATTTTTTAATTTACACAATTTGGAAATGACATAAGGTAACACTCAGATTCTAAACCCCCAAACCTATAAATGTTTGGTTATATTAAAATAAGGCCCACAAGTCCCACAGTAATTGATAACACAGTTTTTTTAAATTTCAGTAGCATTTCCGGTTAAAAAAGAATTTAAATAGTACTGCACAAAGTTACTCATTTATGGTTCAATAATGAAGTCATGGGGGCTCTGGAAACAAAGCCTGCACACAAAATAAGTATATTTGCCTTTTTTGGTCGGTCTTTTCAAATGAATACATTATAAAATAGATATATACAATATATCAAAACAACTTAATGAAATAGCTTAATCTTTTGTAAGTTTATTAGGCAAAATTATTTTGGTCTATAGTTTGACTATTTTAAATTTTTAGTAATTTATAAATGAGCTAACTCTTCAACAACCTGTGAAAAATCATGATATCACAACACAGTTGAATGTCTTAACATCACAGAACATCACATCACAGTTACAAATATACCACACTGGATTATATAGTTGATTATATATACATGTCACGTACACTATTTACAAGAAAAATTAACGGCTAAAATGTAAGGAATAAAGCGATAGGTTTTAATTAGACTGTATTATTTATTTATACTCAGCACGATATTTTATTTGCTGTTTGACCCATCACTGACTTTTCAAAAAACATGTATATTCTCTTGACTCTAGCGAAAAATTCCTAGTTTTGCTTACCTACATATATGATTCCCAAAATTTTGCGCTTAACTTCAAATTGGCACTAGTCAGCTTATTATGGAATCGGCCCTTAAACAATAACACTTAAAAGTTACATCAGATATATTGAACATTAACTTGAGAAACAGAAATATATGAGGAAATATAAGCTTTTCAAATTTAAATAAATTTATATATTAAAATGTGGGGCTGGGTTGATCCTTGGTAAAATAACTATGAAACAGATTGGCTGAGCATAGACAGATGTAAACATAGAAGTAGTAGTAATAGTAAACAACGTAATGTGAGTTAAGTGTAATAATTTCCTAAACTTGATTAACCATTAGCTCTATGGGCCTCATACAACACTACAGAGCAAAAATCCCTGCTAGAAACAAATTTCAGCAACAGTCAAAGCCCTAAAGTAGGTGGAGGAAAGTGAGGTGGCAAGCACGTGACACAAGATAACACATGGTTGGGCTAAATGAGGCTTTATTAACAACAACACACAAATACTAAATGCATAAATTACTAAAATTAGTATGTTAAAATAAACTTTACACGAGGACAAAAGGCCCCAAACCCAATTATGTAGAAAGTAGTTTCTTGAATGTTAGTGCAACAGTGGAGGAAGCTGAGGGGGTGTGGTTGAGGTACGAGTAAATGGCCGTGGAGGCCCAACCCCCATGGGCCTTGAAGGTTTTGCAGGGGGACATTGTTAGCAGCATCCCAGGACACCTCAGATCTTCTAAAGCAGTGAAACCCGTAGCTGGCAGGGTTGAGACCCAATTTTGATAGCAGCTTTGACAAGGTACTGCTGATCATGGTGGATGTGAGGAGGGAGGAACCAGAGGGTTTGTAAACCATTTCAGCAAATTTTTCACACCGAGTAATGTGATGTCCATATATCTACCAACCTTGCGTCATCTAGCCTAGAATACTTGCATCAGTATGGATTGAGCTTTGGACTTAATGCTTGTTGACGTTTGCAGCTCATCTAGTATTTTGTTGCTTGAGGTAACCGGAAGTTAGTCTCTTTACTGTTGTACTTGCAAGAATAGCTGGTGTTTTTTTACCTACTATTTCATTTTGCCTTCTCTACACCTGGAATATTTTTACTTCACTACCTTACCTTCCGATTAATCTTAATTACATTGTACTTTACTCCCTAGTACTACTACTGATAAGCCTGCTGATTTGTAAGCTTTATTAAGGTAAAAACAGAAGTATATATAAATAATGAAGTCTCAACCTTAAGCTGTTAAATCCCTTTGTCCTTTCAAGAGTTATCATAACTTGTGCAAGTAAACCTTAATAGCCACCAATTTAGCATTTATTTGATCATTTATTCATCATTATGTAGTTCATACGTTATAACACAACAGGGGTTACCATTGACTGCATTAAAACATTATATTTGACCTTCATCATATCATATCTGTCAGAGTAATGCTTCATGGCAAATCTGTATCATTGTAAATGACACAGGTAATATGGCTTTTCTTTGAAAACACATCATCTTTGGATTGCATCTTTTGGTAAACTGCATACATTTCCAAACAACTTGTGAAATCCTTGAGCTTTCCATAGTGCAGAGATTAGGTGCTATATATTACAACTGTATAATCTGATACGAAACCACAGTTAATCAAATAGTTTTCACTGGTCAATGAAATTTATGACAACATATCTGTTGCTCTCTAAATACTGACAACATATTGGTAGTTCTCATTTAAAAATACACCACTTCTCTTTATCCCTCCGGTCTTTCCATATGGAACCTACTGGATACTACTACAAATCACATAGAGCTGCATCGAGTTAAATATGTTCACTTCATATGTAGCTCATAAGGCAAGCACGGAGCTGATTGAACTGGGTATAGGGGACTAAAGGTTCATAACTTGGGGCTAATGACACAAATCTATAGGACAACATAGATTAATATTCATCTGGAGTTGCAACTTGCACTCAGATCTAACTTTTATAAGACATGTAATAACCATATAATAAGTTTCATTGTAATTAATTCTGAGGTTATGTGCTTGTTGGAATTTGCTTGTATGTTAGCAAGATTATGAAAGAACCTAATGCACAGTGAAAACTAAATACATTTTTCACAGTTTTTGTGTCTAGGTCTAATATAGAACTTATTTAATTTAAGGAAGGATCCAAGACCAATTATGTATCCAGTATTTTTACCTCAGCCAAGGAAGTCTTATTTTCATGACCATTTGTCTTTATTGTTGGTCCGTTTTGTTTGTTAGCAGGATTACGCAAATACTACTGGTTGGAAGTTCCTTAAATATCCCAAGATGGATCTTGGTCCAACTTATGTGGGTGTTCCACCACACGACTAAGGCTCCCGATTAAGGGTTTTGGGGGGTCGGTTTGAAATATTTGCTTAGTCCCAGGCTTCCTGTAAGGGTCGGTTGTGGTCGGTTGAGGCCGTGTGAAAAATCAAACATGTTTGATATTTCACACGGCTACAACCGATTCATATTTCCCGCCTTCAACAAAATGTCCAGTCCCAGGCGTCCTCAGGCCTCCTCAGACCCAAATTTACACAGTTGTGTGTTGTCCCAGGCCGCCTGCGACCCTTAGTCCCAGACCTCCGTAGCTTAGTCCCAGGCGGCCGGTTGTTAATCCCAGACTCAAATATGATGCGTATGAATTTCATGCGTCTGAAAGTGAGTCGGTTGCATTAGTCCCCGGAAGCCTCAGACCGTCTGCGGTGTCCTGGGACCCAAAAATCAAGGTCTGGGACTAAGAACCGACTGAGGGTAACCGACCCTAACCGATCCAAACCGGCCTCCCCAGGACGCCTGGGACCACGCATTTTCAGTCTGCGGCGGCCTGAGGATGCCCCACGCGGCCTGGGACTAACAACCAATTAAGAACCGACTGTTTTCCGCGCGTCGGAAATTAAAATGAGGCAATGAGCAGGTCTGGGACTATATAAGCGACCGCGCACACTTTGTCATTGTTACTGACTGTTTGGCTACTGAGAGACGTGTGTCACTGATTTGTAGGGGTTTTCAATTTTTATTTTACATATATTTTACTTGAGCTTAAGGCAAATTTCACAGTTAGGAGACACATTTTACTATTTTTTTATTATTTTATCGACTGGATCATGAGAAAAGAGAAAGGAGGGAAGAGAGGAAGGAAAAAGATGGATGAGAGGGAAAAGGAAAGTCAAGTAGAGGAGAGGAGTGAAGTTATCACAGAAGAAGGAACTGAGAGGAGAGAGGAGGATGAGATTGAGGAAGGTCCAGCTATTGGGGAAGCTGTGGCAGAAGAAGAAGAGAGGTGTGAGGAAGATCCGGAGTGCCATTCTTCAGCCAAGAGAGCCAGGGTGTGTGCCACTTTTACAGACAGTGATGAAGTTTCCATTGTAGAATTCGTCAAGCTGCACCCTGAACTGTATGACAAGGAACATTCACGTTTCCACGACAGGAACAGAAGAGAGGCTCTCTGGGCAGAAATATCTGCAGAACTTAAGCTCCAGCCCTTTGATGTGAGAAGGTGGTTTGAGTCCCAGCGAACCCGTTATGGAAAGCTGTCTAAGCTCCAATCTGGCCAAGCCCCGAGGGAGATGACCAAGAGACAGTCCTGGGTCTACCAACAGATGGGTTTTCTTAAAACCCACATCAGAAGAAAGGGGGCCAATAGAAGTTCAGGTTTTGAGGCCAGTCCAAATACCAGCAAGCAGGACGAATCACGTGGGTCAACTACTGACACAGAACACCTCGAGTCAAGTGTCCTGAGGGAGAGGAGTCAGTCCATCATTACATCAACACCCGTTTCAACTACAGACTCCAAGATTCTCGAACACTTTGAGCAGATGAGGACACTTATCTCAGGTTTTCTGCATCAGAAGTCAGACAGGCAGCCCTTCTTTGACTATGTGGCATCAGAGGCCGAAAAGATGACTCAAGAAGAATTTGAAGAATTAAAGGGCAAGATATTCAGAGATATCGAAAATATTAAGAGTAACCGCAGACGTCAGCCATTGCCCAGAAGATCAGCCACTGTTACCACGGAGTCCCAGAGGGTCGGCCTACTGCCAACAACCACTCCACAGGCGTCTAGTTCCACTCAAGCAGCAGCTAGCAGCAGTTTTGTGTACTATACACCAAGCCCCATTGGCTTCAGCAACCCGACATCTGTCCTAACTGTACAGGACGAAGGGAGCAGACACAATCTGAGTGGAATCTTAAGCCAGCTACCAGATCTGACATCAACACAGATCGTCGAGCAGCCTCAGCAGCAGCAGCAACAACCGCAGCAGCAGCTCTTTACTATCACCACTTCAGCACCGCCTCAACAGCAGCAGCAGCCTCCTCAGTAGCCATCCAGTCAGGGCGGGTCTTTGACCTGCCAGGCCCTTTTCAGGGCCACCAAATCTTCCAAAAACAATTATTCAGCTACGTGTTCTTCCAATTCCCCTCCCAAAACCAAAAAGTTCAGTACAAATACTTATCACAAGAAAAAAAAATTAAAGTCCAACACTTACACCACCCCAAACATGAAACAAATAACCCATGGTACTACACATAACAAAAAAGGCCACATAAAAAAATTAAAAATATCTCCCAATATGGCCATTAATCAGCCCATTTTTAGATTAAAATCCATGGGACAGTTTAAAATCAGTAATTGAAAAGTCCAACACTTACACCTTCCCTAGAGTTAAAAGGCATAATTACATACTTACCAACCCACAAACAGACAAACCCAATACCAAACATAACCCCCAAATAACAAACCCAGTACCAAACCTAACACCCAACTACCAAAAATAAACCCAACCCCAGTAACCACTAACCAACAAACACACAAACCCAAAAGTAAATAGAACCCATGCCAACGAACTGACAAACTATTTAGCAAACACAATCCCCCATTATTGAAAGCAAAACTAGTTCCATGGTTATATTTTCCACATTTTTGTGATTAGAAGTGAAGATTTAAAATTGAATATTTCCATAAAAACATTTCTGCTACAAATAAATTTCCCAGCCATGAACAAAAGAAATTGTTGAAATTATGATGTGGATTTGAAAATATATAAAAAAAAATTCAATTTAGGATATTATGTGTGACTTTGTGTTTGGCTTTTGTTTAACAGTGGGTTTGTCTGTTTGTTGGGTGAGTAAGTTGTGTTTGTCTGTTTGTCCGTCTGAACAAGTTATGTTTGGCATGGGGTTTGTCTGTTTGTCCGTCTGAACAAGTTATGCTTGGCATGGGGTTTGTCTGCTTGTCCGTCTGAACAAGTTATGTTTGGCATGGGGTTTGTCTGTTTGTCCGTCTGAACAAGTTATGTTTGGCATGGGGTTTGTCTGTAGCAAGCATAGCTGATTAATTGTTTTTGGAATATTTGGTAGTCCTGAAAAGGACTGTTTGTTAGTCCTGAAAAGGACTGTTATAGTTAGTCCTGAAAAGGACTGTTTGCTGCAACAGGACTTATATTCTGCCATCTTGCCAGGCCACTGCTCCCTCATTATTGAAGTAGTCCTTCAGGTAATCCCTCTGTCTTTTGGCCTCTCTAGCAGGGTTTCTGTCTTGGCCACCACCAGCAGCACCACCAATCAATCCACAATCACCAGGCACATCATCATCATCATCCTCCCCAGGCTGCTGACCAGCAGGTTGACCTTGATACTGGCTTCTGAGTATGTTGTGCAGAACCACACAGGTCATGACCACTTCTCTAACTGTTTCTGGGGGTAGTTCAATGGTGGTCCTCATGACTCTAAATCTTGAAACCAGGATGCCAAAAGCGTTCTCCACAACTCTCCTGCCCCTTGATATTCTATAGTTGGCAATCCTTTCCTCCCTTGTTAACAGCCTTCTGCCATAGGGTTTCATGAGCTAGGTCTTCAGGGCAAAGGCATCATCTGCCAAAATGAAGTAGGGGACATCTGCACCACCCTGTGTTATAGGTGCTGGGTCAGGGAAGCCTATCCTGCCATCTTCAATCCTCCTCTTCAGCTGAGAGGCATTAAATATCTGGGCATCTGAGCAAGATCCTTCTGTACCCACATCCACCCATCTGAATTTGTACTGCCCATCTACCAAGGCCAACATGACAATGGAAAAGAACCCCTTGTAGTTGTGGTAGAGGGCTCCAGAGTTCTTGGGTTTCTTCAGGGCCACATGCTTGCCATCCAGGGCTCCCAGGGCATGTGGAACATTCCACCTGATCCTGAATTCCCTCTCCAGTTCTTTCCACTCATCTGGGGTAGTAGGACATTTGAGGTACTCTCTGGTGAACTCATCCTGGATGGCCCTGCAGACCTCTGGTAGAAACTTGGAAATGGTGGATCTGCCAACCCTGAACTGACAGGATAATGATGTGTATGACTCTCCAGTGGCCAGATATCTGATGGTGAGGGCTAACTTCTCCCCAACACTGATAGGAGCTCTGTAGTTGGTGGCCTGCCTGGCTAGATGTGGTTCCAGTCTGGTCTTCATCATTTCAAAGAATTCAGGGGTCATCCTCATGTAGTTGGTGAATCCTGGAATGTCTGTGGCATACAGATCACCCATAATGTTGTGGTAGGCCCCCCTCTCCTCTCTCTGCATTAGCCATGGCCTGACCCACATGTTGTGCCTTCTTCTAGGTCTCTGTATGGGTGCTGGTGGTGCTGGTGGTGGTGGTGGTGGTTGCTGTGCTTGACGTAAAAAATGGAAATACATGATTATTTGTAACTGAATAAAAACCAAAAAAGCCCTAAGTTGTTGTTGAATCTGTCTTCCATTAAAAGGTGGCATCCTGCTGTGTTCCTAGAAAAGCAATGATGATTAGATCGCGAATTTTATATATATATACCCAGAAAATCCAGCAACTTTGCAAAACAATAATCGGGGATCCTGGTCTGGGGAGGCCTGAGGAGGCCTGAGGAGGCCTGAGGACGCCGGTAGTTAATCGTGGGTTAGTCGGCTCTTAGTCCCAGGAGGCCTGAGGCGTCCTGGGACCCAGTCGGTTTGTGTCCGACAGGATCGTGGTTGAAACCGACCAGAAAACTGGCTTAGTCGGTTCTTAGTCCCAGACCAGTCGGGGACTGTCTCCGGCCGCCTGAGGCGTCCTGAGGTGTCCTGAGGCGTCCTGGGGACGATCTGTTCTTAATCCCAGACTTCAGTACCGACCCAGTATTCCCGCCCATTTTTGTCTTTTTTCCACCGACTGTGCACGATTAAGGGTCGCCGACAGGATCGGGGCTTAATCTTTTGGTGGAACAGGCCCATAAGATCCCATTAAATTTTGAGACTGATTTGAATCACCATCTGGATAAAAAATAAACCGGATTTTCCTAATTACGTGTTATTACATATCATGGTAGAGGTATAGAACTCTATGAATGCTCTTGTCTAAAGAAAGTTTTATGACTGCAATAGTGAAGGTGTTGGGTCTTGGCGGAGGTATAAGCTCTCAAAGTGCTCTTATTATGTGTGTTTTACTATGAAAAAAATGCAGTCTTGAGCTGTGCTTTATTATTAAATGATATCAGGCTAAATCCAGTTATGAGCCCTACCCTGAAACGGCAACATTTCACAGCTTACATTTTGACATAAATACTGTGGAATTTTACTGATACAGAATGATATTTTCACGGATTGGAATGTTAGTCAATACATAGTCGATACATATTACAAACAAAGCAATTGAGTTTACTATCCCTTGTCTTTTCAAATAAAATCTTCTCATTTCATTTCACAGTGAATGTGCAATATTAAGTGAACACATGAATAAAACAAAGAATGGTAAACAAAATCTACACTGCTATGCATCAATCATTTACAGATACAGGCACACATATACTTTAATTTTCATTAATTATTTACAATACAGATATATGCTAATGTAAATTAACTATTTGACTATACAGATATATGCAGTTATATGTTTTATAACTTATCTATACAGATGCAAATAAGGCTTGTCATCTCTCAGCATTCTCAGTGTATATTTAAAGGTACACTATTTGTAATAGTGATTTTCTGGCTCAACTTCTAAAGTAAAATTGAGACCCCTGTGCTAAAGTTAGGAGATTGCCTTCTAACTAGGTCAATAAGATAGTCCAGAGCGTAATCTTATTGGTCACGTGACTTATCCTTTGTGGTTACTAAAGTCTGAAGCATTATTCAGCCAATTTGTTACCCCATACATGTTTGAAAACCAGTGAGCATTTCTGTCATGAGTATTCACAAGCGATTTTTTGGTCATCAGTCAGTTCAAACTTTTCCTTTATGGAGCTATTCAATCTAATCAGAACTTTTACCGTGCCTAAGCACCATCATTCGACAGATTCTATGGTGAAACCATTCATAAACATATTCAGTAAGAATCAGTCAATCATCATAGCCAGGTCATATCAGATAACCTACAGGGAGGTGAGGTGACTAAGGCAGATAGGGATTTGCTAACAGATATATTTGGGAGCGGCTCAGAAGGCAGATCTTGCTGATCATACAGTACAATGGATAAATCATGTGGAGTTTTTAAACAGTTTTTCTATAAATTTTTCAATAGGATTATTCACAAGATACCCCCCCCATGTATACAACAGGCTAGGTGTTACAATAACTCGTGAAAGTGGGCCAAAGGTATAAGTGTTCCTATATGTGATCAGGAGTATTTGCAATTTGATTTTTTTTTCTATGCTGAACTGAAACAAATTTTGCATTGAAAGATATATTCCCTATATAAGTTAAATATTAGTTCATTTGTCCTCTAGAATTGTTAATATTTGGATGCATCAAAATTGCGAGATGGAAAACATCAACCAAAGATAGCATTTCAACAAGCAATAACATGGAAACATGCACTTGGTGTTTTATCTCCTTAAAGTAACATGTCTTGATTAATCATCCTTTGCAATTGACTGATCTATTTCCAATGTGAATTTCTGGAATTGGGTGTTATACCACAAATAACCATAAATATATCAATGGTGACCATAATGCACAAGTAACCAAAATAAATAAACCACATATAAATAACCTCCGTAATACCACAAATTACCATAAATATGCCAATGGTGACCATAATACACAAGTAACCATAAATAAATAAATACCTATATAATACCACAAGTCACCAAAAATAAATATGCACCATTATACTGCAAGTAATCATAAATAAATACCTACCTTAATAATACAAGTAACCATACATAAATAAATGAATACAGTCCATAATACCACAAGTAACTACAACTAAATAAATGCCCACCATATTTTCACAAGTAACCCACATTAATAAATGAATACCCACCATACTATCGTAAGTAACCATTATACTGCAAGTAACCATCAATAAATACTTACCATATTAAAAAAATACAAGTAACCATAAATAAATAAATGAATGCGTACCATAATATCACAAGTAACTACAAATAAATATGTGCCCACCATATTTTCACAAGTAACCGACATAAATAAATAAATACCCACCATAATACCGCATGTAACCCTAAATAGATAAATAACACCACAATACCGTGAGTAACTATAAGCCATGAGCCTCCCATCTCTCAGGTATCTGGTTCAGTTCCTAGCCAGTCCTAAATTGAGTAAGTTGGTTGCTGCTTGCTGGTACTTAATGATTTTCAATACAGAACCATGGCCAACTGGTATGAATTACTCTCTTCAACTGCACCCCCACCACATTACCCATTGTGAATATGTTGCATATGAATATGTTGTGAAAATGACATTAAACCCAAAGCAACCAAACAGTCAAATTTCATGGCAGACGCCCATAGTATGTCGTTATATATTTTTTATCCTATTTTTAAAGCAGCATCTATTACCGAGGCTTCTCCAATTGTTCTGTTACTCCATGGTTTTTGCAAAGCACGCTTAAAGTTGAATAGAATCAATTTTTTTTAAAGTTCACACCTAGAAGATTTAATTTCACAGTTGGTGTCATTTTAACACCATCCAGTTACTGAGACTGTAACCAGAAGAATGTTTCAGGCGACTAGATTACCAGTGAGGTACTTTCTATTTGTGCTTTTTTTGTTTAATATTTTATTTTCTCTTCCCCCAAGTCTATCATATTATGCAACCAAATGACAATGTCACACACCTCCCCCCCCCACCCCCACCCCCACTAACACTTGTGGTGAATACATAGCCTTTTGCTCAAATTTTAACAACCGAGCGTTATTTGATTTGAAATCAAGATTTAAAAAATAACTTATGTATATATTTATATATATACACACAAGAAACCCTATAACATATGCCATTTTATTGCCTCAATACAATTAATGACTCTTATCATCTTTGTTTTACAATTTAACCTACATCACACATCTCCTCTGTAGCTCAAGAGCATCCTCTGTGGAACAAAAATAATTTCCAGTGTTGTAGGTGAAAGTACAATGCCTTATCATTACAACATGTACCAATCATAGCAGAACACTCCATATATTTTTCCCATTTTTATCATTCCAACAGTGTCAGTGGGTTATTATCTATGCATCCCGTGTGGGTGACATCAGCCCACCATACTGATGTACAGTTAGACTTTGGAGTGGAGTGTGCTCATGGAATATTCATGGTTGGAGTTGTTCTGAAGAGGGGCATGCTGGGGCTCTGATTTCCCAAATGACAGGACTTGGCGGTACAGCTGACCTGAATAATAAAAAAGGTAGATTGGAGTTAACATCAAATGTAGCTCATTTTATTGGACAAATTGTGCATTAGTGGGGGCTGCAGTAAATCAAACACTTGTCTGCCATCTCAGATATCTTAGGTTAGCCTGGCCTTTCAGGCTGTCTCAACCATAATGCAAATGTGCAATAATACACACAGAGGCCTTTCTAGTTTGGGAGACATCAGCAAGCTAGGATAAGTAAATATATGAGAACATTATGAAAAATACTTGGAATGCAACCAAACAGTTGTGTCTATATTACACATATAAACGCCTATGGCAAGGCTAATCTTAAGTTGTCTTCAATCCTCTGGTTTGGGCTGCAGTGGGGCTGGATCCCCATCTTGTCAGGGACATCATTTTAGCTCATTGCCAGTAGGATGCAGTGACTGCCTATGGTGATATGACATTGGCTTTAAAAGTGATATTGAACATTTATTATCTTCCCTTTCCTACTATTTAAGCATTGTTCAGCTTGATACTTTCCAACATAACGTCAAGGCTGATATTTTAATCCATGAATTTAGATGAAAGAGGTGGGTGCTGTTGCACAGCTGTTCTAGCCATAAAAGCAAAGTGAATTGTATATACATGTATGACTGTTTTTATGGCAAATGGTTTTGATACAGATTAGCTAGCCAGGATAACTGTACCTCCACTTTAACCTAAATGCAATTGTATTGAACAAAACATTCTACTGATAGATCAGTTAAAAGGAAATAAGTGTAATACTAAAAACGTACATCTGTTTCATTGAGTATTTTTTATCAGAAGATATTCATACCAGTTAAAGGTAGCATTCACTGCTCAATCTAACTCTGGTTTTGACTCAGTGAAGGATTTACTTATGGACTGTGTCATTGAATTTGCTGACATGAATACCGAGACACTGTCAACCCCAACTGGTTAAGATTTAAGCACCTTTACTATAGCTTCTAAATATGGCTTCCCTTTGCAACAACATTTTTCCCTTCATGCACACTAAATGCCCCTCTGTATATAACCTATCTTAAAGTTTTAGAATTTTGTGTATTTATTTTTATACTCAGAGCAATATCTCCACATATTACAGGACTCAATGTGCTATTTAACCAATCTGACTGCACAGGTACAGTCCCAACTCACAAGTAACTGACATTCCCCTAACTGGAAGATAGAGGCTCAAGGATGACCGTTTATCAATGTCCTTGAGGTTCTTTAGCCTGCCACTGGGGATAGGACCCAATGACAGAGGACCACCATTTTAAGTGGTCATCCGAGCCACTATGTATCTGCCTGTACCTGGGTTTGAACCAACATCCTCTGAGTTCCTAGACAAGTGTGCTACCCGCTAGGCCACAGGGGCAGAATGTAAGAATGGGCAGTTGGAAATGTCATTTTGGCTGATTGTGTTAAAATTCATGTATCAGGTCCCTTTTTTGGACATGAGTAGATGACAATCATAACAACGTCAGTCATACCAGTCCCAACACCACCAACTGTTTTTATGAGTGCAATGATTAACAAATGCATTAACACATTCCTGGATCCAGACGGTGATCTAGATCATTCCCAAGATTGAATCACCCTGTTCCTTCTGTCATTATTATCTGGACAATATCTGAAAATCTCATCAAATTCCAAGGATAAGTTTTCGAGTTATTTTGCAAACAGATAAACAAATGCCACGAAAGACATATCCTTCTGAGAATTAATAAATTGAAAGATTTACTTCTATCCTTATTAAGGATTTTACAAACTAGTATCACAGCATTTGAAACCTAAAAATCCGTATCCGTAAGCTCAGATTATTATTTAAAATTACGATACAATCTACAAGTCCCATAAAATTCACTAAAAAGAGAGGAACTTTCCAGTCTAATTTCATCCTCTGTGTTATCAATTCCCATTTTAAGGAAAAACCAGGGTGTAAGTTTTTAATCACATGTTATGTTACAGTCAAAATACTTTTTCCGGAAAATCCAATTCTTATAAAACTAACAGGATGAAAGCAATCATTGTTAACACATGTGTCAAGCCCATCAATATCAGATGGAAACTACACAAAGATTTTTCCTTGCCTTCTCTTATTTTGTCTATCTGTAAGTAAAGGAGCCACGTAGTAAGGGGACAAGCCTAATTTGAAATTTTTAAATTATCAAATAGAATTTTGCAAAGAAAAAAAATGGAGAAATAACAATGAATTCCATTAGAATATGGAGTTAAAACCGATGTATTAAAATATGTATGCTTCATAGTTGAAAATATTTGATGCATATATCAATTTGAGGATGGAGAAAATAAAACACGAAATGTCACATTATTTTTTACATTGCAAGTCAATAACAAGGTGTTTTTTGACAGCTAATGTTACTTTACTGCAACACCATTTTTTTTTATTTTATTTTTTTTTTTTTTTTTGGGGGGGGGGGGGGGTTGGAAAATTGTTTTACCATCTCTTTGCCTCTCCATAAAAATGGTTAATCAATACTTTTTGTGACATAAAAAAAAATGTCTTATTTTAATAAAGTAACAGCAGCTTTCTGCAATTACCTACCAGGGAAGATAAGTGGAATATTTCAAGTTTCTAATTTTTATTTTGTAGATGCAGAATATTTTTTAAAAAGACAAAGCTCAACAGAGCCAGATAGAACTGATACAAAACGTCAATATAGAACAGTGCTGTCAGCGTGTGTGATCATACATTTATCTTTCTTCTTTTCTTTATGTCGCATTATTACTGCAGAGTGTTGAGCAAGATTGCATTTAGTTCCCTGCAATTGACCAGTTTTTAATTCTATAATTAGAATTTTTAAACTTGATGTTTGAATCAGTAAATCGACCGACCCCAAAATGTGATTTTATCGACTTTTGAAAGTCGAATAATAGACTCTTGAAATTAATAACTTCTTAAAATATTAAGATACTTCTTAAATTATCAATAAGTCGAATTGCTGAGTTCAAAAGTCAGCAATTAAAAAAAATACCAATCTGGTCTTTATACACTTTCATACATAATAGTTTGTAAAAAAAATTCTCTAGGAAAGGCTTATAATAAGTTTCTAAGAGGATTCATTCTGTATGTTAGCTTTGACAAAAATGGCTATACCTGAGGACTAAAGTCCCTGCAGGTTTTGCTTGGATTTGGGTCATGTGAAAGTTGAAAATTAGTTGATAAGTCTATATTATTAAAAGCTGTCATACCACATGGTGACAGGGGGGGGGGGGGGGTTAACATAGGTCTAATATGACAGGAAGTAACACCCCATAGTGCAAATGGGGTATGATAAAGTTCTCCCCCACCCTCGCTCCATTTTGTTAATTCTATTAATGAAACCAAAGTGGTAATTAATATGCTTTGTATTAGATGTACAGGATACCACTTCATGACTAAGTTTTGGTCTCAAATGGAGAACCCTATTGATTGACAACGGTGTATATTTCCACTGCAGGTTGCTAATTGGTACACACACTAATGAGCACTTTGGGATCACATTAACACCTGAACTTCCTGTATGTTGGCTACGTATTATATCAGACCTGGTTCTTCAGTCGCAGCATCTCTCTTGTTCCATCAGTGGTACGTAGAAGCCTCAGTGATCTTTTTCTTAACAAGTTTCATCCAGAATGGCTCTCACTTTTCTGTGCTTAATGCATTTTTTTCACATCTGACTAATGCCCTATCAGACTACAGGCGGTGTTCCCCGCAGTAGGGCACCTTTGGTAAAGTCAACCTGATGTCCTTTTGCAAACTTGCGAGTCAGTGGCCAACCGTCCTAATTCTTGAGTGTCCAGCAGCAATTTTAAAATGTTTAAAAGTTTTATCTCTGACTGCCTCACTGCCCAACTGCGAATTACATCGCCTGTAGTGTGGATGATACATCAAATCTCGGTAAGGTATGTAGAGTCTTGGAGGTAGTTCCACCACTGAGTAAAACCTCTAACTGCAGCATGTACTGCCTGTAATGTGAATGGGGTATAAGGAAAGTTGAAATTTATATCTAGTGTTACGACTTCCCTTATCAGAGGTCGCCAGCTACAACAGAATGTGTTCATTTATTTTTGATTGTGGTAAGGTCTACTTCATATTTTGGTAAGGTGCTTGTGTTGGGATTCCCATTTGAGTACAATGTCCTCATTGACATTCAACACAACTCAGCAAAAGTTTTTGTTTGGGGGACAACTATTTGAGAAATAAAATGCTGAAAGGTCCTCCCACAAGCCTTCAAAATCTATTCAGGAATATACACTCTGGAGAGGTGAAGGATTGGTGGGTAGGATGGATATTCAGGTGGCTCATTGTTCAAGCTATAGAACTATATATGAGGTTGTCTTTTCAGAACCATAAGAGAAGATGTCATGAAGCAGAAAGCAAAAATGTACAGATACTACCACAAAGGAAGGTGTGACTAGGCCTTAACTAAAAACTATGCAATATGTTAATTGTAATTAAAAACAGTTACAACTTCTTACTGTACGTACACATGTCTGCGGCTTACGACATCCGATGGCCAATTTGCGACGGTGAATTTTTTCCCGACCTCCTCAGTATTTTGTAAACATACATCTAAATTCACTTGTCATCCAATTTTTCTCTCTCAGAGCAGAAAAATCGCTGTCGCAAATCGGGCGTCACAAATCACAGACAACAGTCAACAAGCAAACATAAATGAGAAATAGGGAAAAAATTGCTGTCGCAAATGGGCTGTTGGATGTTGTAAGACACATACATGTGTATGTACACTTACACATATAACAATGGTGTATTACTCTGTCACCTGACTCTCACCTCCGCAGTCGTGGGTTTGAATCCAATATATGAAAACTTTTGGAGTTCACAGAAACTCTGTCCTGATATGAAGACAGAATGTAAATTGCTGTAAGGTATTTCTTGGCATCATAAATTGGCACAAACCTCAACTTGGCATAAACAGGAAGACAGTATATTTATTGACAATTGGATGTTATCAGCAACACTCGTGCGTTTCTGTGGATGTATCCATATCACATGAACTAGTGGAGGTGATAGCAGATATAACTGAACTGTTTTCTGAGATTTGAGTATGCAAATTTATACATTTATAACTTGTGTCTACGTATATTTTAATCAAAAGTAATGCACATAACTGGGCTCAAAACTGATAAAAATAAAGTTTTTGTGCCAAGTTATGAGACTGTGCAATACATATTTTATAGATAACAATAACGCTTAGTCTAATATTCTCCTCAGTCATCAAAATACATTAGATCGTAGATATTGTTTGCTTGACATGTGCTCTGCCAGGCAAAAGGAAATAAATATAAGAAATTAAATTACACATACAAAACATGAGTAGAGTCCATATTTAGCAGGACAAAAAACTCTACTGATAGAGTGTTACATTTTGTGTAAAATGAGAGGGAAGATTTCCATATTGTTCTTCATTAATTTAGTATAATTCTTTATGCATATAACTAGTCGAGATAGACCAGCAATATGTGAGTAAAGCTATGTTCTTTGTCAACCGTTACCTGGGGTGTTTACCATTAGTGAGTTCATGTCTTCCAATGGGAAGCTTCCTGCACTCTATAGTTATTCACAACCTGTATATTTTCATATATCAATAAAGAGAAAACATATAGCCATATATCAATATTTAAGGTATTTACCACTCATAACACCGTGCATTTTTACTGATCATGAACTCGTATACACCAACCGAGAGAAGCAGAAGGAATGCTGCAACAGTAACACCCCAACCATTTGTTTTGTCATAGTTTTTATGGATAGAAATATTACAGCTGTCACTTAGTGGAGCATTCTATCTCAAATGAGAAGAATGAGTGGAAAATAGAATCAGTAAATAGGACACAAATGAAACACTGTAAATTTGATCCAAGATATCATTTTTTCATACCTCTTTGTCTACCTATTTTTGCAGGACTATTTGTTTCTTAATGTGGTTACACAGTATTGTTATAGCTTTCATAAGCTTTACCCCAACAAGTACCACTCAGAAAGTTGGCATTTAATCTTTCTGTATCCGCTTATCAGAAGCCTTCTATTTCCACATGACGTGCGACATCATTTTTTTTTTACTTTCAAGCAACAACCTTAAAGAGTATTCTGTTCACAATTGATCCCATAAACTGGGTGTTTAATTTAGAATGTTGCAAAACTAATATCTCACTTGCCTGTGCTTGGTTTTTTTTATTATAACTAAGATAAACGCATATAAAACAGGCGAGACATGGAAGTGAAATGTAAAAAATATATAAAAATTTGTGGAGGAAATGGTGGAAATGGGTCAGGCATATCCTAGAACCTTTGTAACAACTCTGTGATCTCTTTTTGAAGTGAAATGAGTGTCAGGAATGGAATGATGTAGAAGTATCCCATACAAAGAACAAAAGCTGCAATATGTGAACAAGCATTTTTGAGCCACTGAGTAATTAACCCGTGGAAGTAAGCAAACGTGAAATTTTGAAATAAACACTTCATGATCAAGAACAGATAATATACAGATGATTCAACTAAATATGACAGAGCTGTGAAAGTTTCAAATGTATTTTTTATATAAACTGTGTTTGGTCTCCCCAGCAACGTTTGATTTTAAATTTAACTGTCTCTTCGATTTATCTTTCCTTTCTCAAAATACCTACAGAAGGCTAATATGCCATTCTGCACACTGAACATAGAAAATGTTCTGGTGAGTTTTCTTAAAGGATAACAACTTAGTAAATCATGAAGGGGGGGGGGGGGGGGGACTTTCCTGTCAATCTCATATCACTGTGTTCAACATCATCCATATACTGTAAACCGTCAATCCTATGGTTCACCATTTTACTTTGGTTTGTCAAAGGGTTAAATATGACCTTGATAGTTGAACTGCAAATGTGTATTTTGTCAAAGGTTTAAATGTGATTTTCACACTTCAATTATACGTGTAGGTGATAGTGTCATAGCTTGGGTATTATACTTTGGTTGTCAAAAGGGTTAAATATGACAGTTACACCTAAATTACATGTAGTCACCTTTTCAACACAGTGACTACAATATAAGCTGTGATTTATGAAATTCCAAACAGTTCTGTTTTAAAATCTTAAAACTTTATTTGAGTTAAAACTACCAAATATTTTTTAGCTTTCTTAGCCATTTTAAATTTTTGAAATTGAGAAAAATGTATGACAGCAACATTTTAATCTTTGTTAACAAAAGTTAAGTCCAGGTTGGATTATAATATCCGGTAAGTTTAAGGACACAGACTTAACTTAAGTTTAAGACAAAAGTCTTAACTTTAAGTCCATCACTGTGCTAAGTTTTTTAAAATTAACCTCGGGTGGCTTGTATCTATGGCGTTAAGAAAGACAATAACTATGGATAACAATAACACTTTGTCATTTTATTCTAGTCACTCCACAAGACATTTGATCTTAGACTGGCTTGGTCAGATATGTGCTCAAGACCCTAATAAAACGAATTTTCCAGACAAGTAACAGAAGTAAATAAGCATAGCAAATTAAGTTACTTCTGCAACAAGCGGGTGAAATCTACATTTGCCAAGACATACTGCCAGAGTGGCCACCCAGTGCTGACTATAGAACAATATACGAGGAATGACAAGAAAATGTCATCAGAAACATTACACAGATGAAATACAGCAAGTTCTGTCTAAGGTTTAATTCTCTCATTCTCCATAAAAAAACTTTTGGTATATTACCAATTTTTAAAGGACTTAGTCACAGCTATCAATATATGAGAAAAGGCTTATCTGTGGTGACATATGAACTTTCTTTCTTTGTAGTATGTGCAGCACCTTTTGTTTTTACCGCCAAAGGATTATTGGATTAGGGTCATATTTTCACACAAGGTGGAGTCTGTACATGGCTTCAGCCTGCAAATCATGAATGCAGAATTGCTTTTTCTGGGACTTTTTAGCAGTAAGTGCATGTATATTTCAAAAACTATTCTCAGGGTTGTATTTTGATACAAAATGGGATCTATCTTCTATTTGGTCGTCCTCAAAGTTTTTACAGTTTCAGATAAATGACTCTGATCTGAATCTGGATAGAAAATCCAGATTTATTTTTTCAGTAATACCCATTGGCCAGAGTTTGCACATTCTAAGGTAATGTTCATGTGTAACAAACCTGAATGATATACACTGATGCAATGGATTAAAAGTTTTATCAATATGACACTGGAAAATAATGTATATACAAAATATATACTTTTCTAACTTCATTTGTTTATTTCAGTTTAAAGTTCAATATTACATTACATTATATTACATAAATAATAATGTATTATACAATAATCTATGCTGTAGCTCATATAACACATTTTGATAAACTAAATTTTTCCATGAATGACTAATTTTCCTTCTCAGCATTTGCATTTTCTTTCATTATTACAAGGGTATCTTTGATTTGATTCCCTAAAATTTCTAGGGAATTCGAGAAATCCCTGAAATTTTAGCTAGGGATTTCATGAAATCCCGGAATATATTCTAATTTGCTAACATTTATTAAATAAAAAAAAAATTATGCACATAATTTATTATTATGCTTTTCTGTAGGACCATAGTTATAACACCATAAATTAATATCATAGGGGCAAAATTTATTTACAGATAAAAACGTAGATTAAAAATGAAAGTTAATTATTTCTTGGATAGAAGATTACTAAAATTGCTAACATTTCTTGAATGACTATTACCCATTGTCTCTTCAAAGAGTCTGAACAAAACCTTTAATCTATCTGAACTTTAAACTACTTGAGATTACATGCCCTTTCGTTGGTGCCTTTGATCTCCAATACCAGCTACCTCCTCAAATAAATAAAATTAGTACTTTTCAGTTTCCATTGATCAGCCTGATCTGAACTGACATGGATTCCATTATGATGGAATCTATTCTCTGTACAGTTCCTGCTGTTTGTAGTTGAGATTGAATGTCTTTTAGCCTATTAATCAAAGACATACATTATTCCTCTTCTCTATTGTGGATAAATGAAGATTGCTGTTAGTAAGTTTTAAGACATGGAAGAACAGAAATAGCAATTAAAGTGTTTGCGAATTCCCTAGACATTTTAGAGAATTCATGAATTCCCTGGTCTATTTAGGGATTTCGCGAATTCCCTAAAAACATTCAGGGAATTCGCGAATTCCCTGATTACACAAATTCACTGTAACATACGTACGTGTCTTTTACACTCTTAATACATAGTGTATATATATTTTTTCCAATCAACATGTTCAAGAAAAGGGTAATACTCAACGCATTTATTTTGACTGCTAGGAATTATTGTCTTTTGGGTAACAAAATATTTATAAATTTGATAATTTTTTGTGTATTACTAAGACATTTAATAGAATTTGATCACTTGAACCAACATTAGTGAGAGATGGTGTCTGTAGAAGTGTCTTCCATTTCCTTGAAATAGCAGAGATCATTTGATTATATTTCATAAGCAATATTTTTATCATATATTCTTTCAAGCTCTTCTCTTTTTATAAAACTATAATTTGTAAATTAAAATCTATCTTTTATTGAAGTTATTCCTGTTTTTATCCAATATTTATAAATTATATCATTGTTTATGCATATAGAAGCATTTTTCCAGAGATTTTGTTGCAAAACTTCAGAGCAGTTGCATGGTTCTACATTTATGAAAATAAACCAAGTATAAATCAAATCATGCTTTATGCACACTGTAAGAGTTAATTCTGTTTAAAAGATCTTCTTTGCTGAAAACCCATTAATTCATGAGCTTAGAATTTCTATTTGGCATTAAAGGTATAAAGTAAGCACTTAACAAAGGTTATTCAAGATGTATTGATGATAGCCTTGGTGGAAATCATTTTAAACCACCCAAGGAAACTAGTAATATCAACAGTTTTTTTAAACAAAATGCTCTCTGTTACTCCACACAAAATTGAAAATTAATTTCCCTATATGAGCCATAAATGTTTTATTTAAGGACCACACACACAAAAAAACAGAAGCTAGCTGCTATAGCAGTTGCCTATGAAATGAGAGGTCGATGGTAAAGGGTCAAAGGTCAAATGGTATAGGGGTAAAGGTCAAACTCAGTTACAGGATCGATGAGTTTGGGCAAAGTTTTATTTACACATTAGTACTAAGAGATTAGTGTTTAAAATGTTACAAGGTAATATTTTAAAAAGCCCCCAATAGAAGGGCTTATGAACAAGTTACAAAAAATATACCAGAATAAATACCATCAGGTTACTGGTTACAAAACACGTACCACTAGGGTAAATACCATTGGTTACCATCACAGGTTTGAATTGTATCACTCTATATTTTGTCAAATTAGTTACTTTAATGTCAAGTTATGGAGGGGGATCACCGGGTCAGCCGGGTCCAGCCTAGATAATCGAAAGTACCCTGGATCAGAAGAGCCACATGAATCCGAAGAGACCTCCCTCCCGGGGGGTAGGTCCTGGAGGGGTCCAGCTCAACTTCGAAAGAAAGGTGGAAGAAAAGTCTTCGATCATGATAGGTAGGGGGGGTCCCGGGTCAGCCGGGTCCAGCCTTAGATAATCGAAAGTACCCTGGATCAGGAGAGCTACATCAATCCGAAGAGACCTCCCTCCAGGGGGGTAAGTTCTGAAGGGGTCCAGTTCTGCTTCGAAAAAGAATTGGAAGAATACTCTTCAGTCAAGATAGGTAGGGGGGGTCCCGGGTCAGCCGGGTCCTGCCTTTGTGTAAACCCTGTTTTGTAGTGAGCTACATCAATCCTAAGAGACCTCCCTAAAGTTGGGTTAGGACTAAAGGGGTCCCACTCACTACAGCAAAGGAAGCTTAGGTCATACCTAGGTTCCAGCTTGTAAGACTGTGTAAGGGGGGGTAGGTGGGTAAAATTTCTTATGTTTACCTAATGGCTTCCAGTTCAAAAGTGACCAAGCTATAATCTGGCGCCAAAGCCCCAGTTGGCCTGGTTTGTGATTGGCTGACCAGAGGTCAAGTTTGTAGTTGAGGCTGTAAACCCTTAAGGGTAGTGTTAGGATTAAGGTTGAAGTCAACTGCTATGGCAGGCGCCTTGCAGAGCCATGCCGACTCCAGTTGCCTATGAAATGAGAGGTCAATGGTAAAGGGTCAAAGGTCAAATGGTATAGGGGTAAAGGTCAAACTCAGTTACAGGATCGATGAGTTTGGGCAAAGTTTTATTTACACATTAGTACTAAGAGATTAGTGTTTAAAATGTTACAAGGTAATATTTTAAAAAGCCCCAAGCCCAACTTATATGAGAGAAGGGATGATCCTGGAAAAGGTGGTGGGGATGATAGAAGGAGCCTGTGAAGCATTCTCCAGGTAAGTCCAGATTGCTGAGCTTTTCCAAAGGCCATGAGACATGATATTTTAAATTTTTATGTTATTGTCAAACGCCAGGGTTGCGCCTGACCGCCTGAAAGTGTGGAACCCATGCCCTGTAGTTGTGATATTTCTATGGACCAACACCTTTTTCAAGGCATCCCTGATGTGGGTGTCAATGACTTGAGCATGAGGGGGAAAGTTATTGGCAAAGAGAGGTGCGGATGGAGGAAGAGGTCTAGAAGCCAGTAGGGCCTGCAGGGCACGTACTGGGCATAAAAATTTATTGTGAATAGAGGGGAGTTGAACCCAATGAAATGACTTGTGGTGCTGGAGGGTTTTCGTCCATTTGATCAGTAAGTGGGCCCCTGGTGGGGCAAATATCAGGTCTTGTCTGAGTAAATGGAATTCAGGATTGAATTTGGCAGAGCTATGAGGTGCAATATTGGACATTCTTAGGAAGCCATAGAAGGCGGTAAGAAATATGGCCCTGAAGAGCAGGGGGTCAGAGAGTATGTCACATGATAGGGAAAGATTGTACAGAGTAGGGATGTCAAAAATGCCCCTGGGTGTGGGGTTAAACTTGGAATTGATAGATATACTGCGAATGTATCTCATAACAGCTGGATGAGAAGCAGCTGATGTGTCCCAACCGTATAAATGAGCTTTTGTAAGTATGGAAGAGTTGTAAGTTGATATGACCTTGGGTGATATGGAATTCTGATACAAAAATTCCATGAAAGCCAACATATTATGGAGGTTACATGAAACTGGCAAGTCCATAAACATGAGGAATGCAATAAATGTTCTGAAGTGTAAGCTGTGAGCTGAGGTGGTGGATGGTCTGAAGGCCTCTTTAATCCTCATGTAGGCATTTTGGACCAGTGGGGCTGAGGCAATCGAAGAACCTGAAATTAGATAGAAAAATTCAAATTGAAGAAATGGATGGGTATTTTTCTCCAGTGGTGGGAGTTACTGAGGGATTGTAGCAACTGTGCATTAACAGGTTTGGGGGAATACAAGCGAGAGAGTATGTCAGCTATAGTGTTAGCTTGACCTTGGATGTGTTCAATGTGAAGGTCAATGTCGTAGGTGGCTGTGATGAGCCAGATGTTTCGAAGGCAAAGTGATAGCATGTTGTCCCTAGTCTTGCCAGTTCGAACCACTTGAACTACAGCTAGGTTGTCACAAAAGAACCTAACTACAGAATGAGACCATTTTCGAGCCCAGAGTTTGAGGGCTATGACAAGGTTGAGCATCTCCAGATGGACAATTTTTAAGTCCATGCCATAGATGTTAAAGATTGGGGAAGCATAGACTTCATTGTTCCAGACCCCACCCAGGCCAGTGAGGGAGGCGTCAATGTGCAGGGTGTGGTTATAGGGCAGGTCAGGTTTTTTTATACATGTGATGCCATTGAATTGTGGGAGGAAAGCCAGAAACCAATCCAGGTCCTTGTGGAAGTCAGATGTGAGGTGGATGCGTCGTTCATTTGACCTTTCTCTAAACAAGGCAAGCATTCTATTTATAAAGATGCGAGCGGGGATGACGCATTTGTGTAGATACAGTAACTTTCCTAAGAGGGACTGGAAACCCTTTTTGGTTAAGTGACGCTTATTTCTGATGGCCTGACATTCACTGTAGATGGATGTTAATTTTTTGGGATCAATACTGGGTGTATTAGTATCTATGTCAATCTTGATGCCCAAGCATGTAAGAGCTCTACAAGGTGGAGTTTGTTTATGTGGATTGCTAGGTAAACCTAGCTGAGACAAAATTGAAGCCATGGTGTCAAAATGACATTGGGCAGTGTCCTTAGTCGAAATGATGATGTAATCGTCAATGTATGCGACCATGTTTATTCCAGCCTTAGCAGCTATGAAGGTGACGGCGTCGCTGACGCGTTGAAACGCCGCGCTCCCGTGGACCCAGCCGAACGCGACGGCAGCGTCAATATAGGCGTCATTTTTCCATTTTATGCCTAATTTCATGGCGTCAGCTGGGTCCACGCGGAGATTTCTGAAAGCTCTTTCAATGTCGATTTTGGCTAGAGTGACGTCGTCACCATACTTAGATATCTCATGGACTATAGTATCAATTGAAGGGAATCTTAGTAAAAAGGCTGAAGCGTCAAAACATTCTCTATCTATATGGTCGTTAAGTGACTGACCAGGAGGAAATGAGAGGTCAAGAATAACTCGACGCTTGTCAGTGTCCTTGGGCCTAGTTAACAAGGGAGAACAGTGTATGGGACAATCAGTCACATTCTGAATAGGCCCCAAGATGGCCCCAAAGTTACCTTCTTTGGTCAGGTAATCTGTGATAGCTTTACTATGCTGGATGGCAGAGAAGTGATTTTTGGGGTTCTGTTTACAAAGGGAATCTCGTTCCTTGATTGATAAAGGGAAGCCAAATTGGAGGTACTGTATAATAAGCTGATCTTTATAGTCATAAAGATGACGCTTCCACGCTTCAACATTGATACCAGATGTTATGGGAGCCCTGACTTGTTTATAATTGGGTAATCCCAATTCATGAATAACCTTGGCCAAGTGAATGTACTGAGAAGTATTCCTGGGGTCAACCCCAGGCCTATCAGGTCCAATAAATTCAAATTCAGTTGGTTGTAGTGATATGTAACCCCAAGTTTTGGTGGGATAATTGATGTCCTTGTGAAAATTTTTAGTTGGCCTGCGATCTGTGTGTACTTGTGGAGGTTTATGGACCTTAGGGGAAGTGTCCTTGGCCTTTTGTCTTGTCAGGTTAGTATTCACAGTTTGATCAATGATATCAGCAGTACCTTGTGATTCGATTAACGAATCAATGATGTACTGAATGTATTTGTCGTAGGACATACCATATTTTTGCTTGCTTAAGAGATCCTGCTTATGGTTGTCATATACACGTGCAGCTTCCTGTTTATCAAGAGTATTATGAGAATTTGAAACAGCTGGATTAATACACAGCCAGAAACTTTCACATACAAACAATGCCCCCACAGGATGGCTCAAAGATTCAAAAATATACATTTCCGAAGTTCCAATGATGGTTTTCAAAAAATAGAAGCCACCAGGCTTATTTTGAGGGTAATTGTGTAAGTACACGAATTGGTTTTCAGAGTTGTCACTTTGATCAATGAATTTGTAATTAAGCCTGTCGACTCTGTGGATTGAACCATTAATTGATTGGGAGGAGGGTTGGTGGTCAGTCTTCATATGGGCGACCACTGGGGGTGGAGGAGAGCCATGCTGAAGGGGACTGTAAACAATAGTGCCAGGAGCTCTATGAAGGCCCCTAGGGGAATTATTAACATGATAGACATTCATATTTAGATTAGACACAGTGTCCAGAGCATATCTGTATGAACGTATGTTTGACAAAATGTTATTATTTGAATTACCACCACCATAAATGTCTAAGTTCATATCATTACTGACAATCCCCGGGTTCAACTTATTTACATTACTGACATGAGGGGATTTTTTTACATTGTTCACACCAACAGTCTCCCTAAATTGTTCAAATTGTAAACTATTGTGTTCATTAAACTCCATATGAACTCGTGAACTCGTATGACTGCTACTACTGTGTTCAAGTGGTTCATATGACAGCTATGTAGCAGCTTGTTGCTGTCGTGGGGCCTGTCTTTGCTTGTTGTTACATCTACTTTCTGGGTGATTAAGGTTCTTGCCTTGTTTTATACAGTTAGAGCAAATATGAGCGTAACTGCCGTGATGTGTCTCATGAGAGCAGGAGCTTTCATTATAAAATTTACAAGGTCTTCTATGTGGTGACGGCTGGGTGGGGGCCTGAGTATGGGCCAGGGCTACTTGTGATGCGCTAAGTCTGTTGATAGCCCATTGAGTGGCGTCAGCCCAAGAGAGGTAGCCCTCTTCCACCTGGTGCATGGAGGAGGCCCATGCTGCTCTTACCGCTGGCCAAGGGAGAGATACAGCATCTCGCATTGCATGGATCACTTGAAGGAGGGCTTGTTTTGACACTGTTGGGTCTGTAATTGCATGTATATTAGAAAGTTGGCCTGAAATCCACTGTGGGAGGGAGAGGTCATCGTATGCCACTCGTTTTTTCCCATTTGTAGCATGAAAGCCCTCGTTGGGCCAACGGAGATAAGGGGCTGAGGAGACTGTGTCATGTAAGTTATATCTTCCAGATTTCTTGGTCTGGGGCTTACCTTGTGACAGCTCAGAATGCATCCTTCCTTCATACGACGCTAACAAGTTGTTTACTGCCTCGGATAGGGTGGGGTTATTCCTGAGAGTCTGGAGGTTGGGCACCACTGCATCCCGGCGATCCATAGGATAAGTTGTTTGTGCCTGGGGTCGAGGCAGCTGGTCTGTGTCGTGAGAGTGACCTTGATTTCCCCTTGTAGCGTGACCTTGAGTGAATTGTTGCGCAGTAGGTGGGTGTGGTTGAGGGTTAAATTGCCCCAGATCTGATATAGCGATATGGTCCCTGCCTTGGGCTCCATCTATGTGATAAGGCATCCTTGGGAGGCCCAACTGTGGGGATGCACCCTGACCGATGCTATGGGGCCGAGGGTTTAGGGGAGTTGAATTCTGCCTTTCAACCTTGTCCAATCTTCTGGCTAATTCTGCGTTAGAATCTTTAATTTCATATAACATGGACATGATAGCGTCAGAATTTGATGAGGAAGTTGACGGCTGTGTGACGGCAGGTAAGTTACTTACTGTTTCTTTATCTTGCAGGTAGGAACCATCAGATCCTTTGTTAACAACTTTCCTCATTTTTGAGACTGAGATTCTCGCTCTGGCTGAGGCAGTAACACGTTTCCTGGACTTTGGTAACATTTTCTTCCCAGAAGGCATTGTAAAACTATAAAACTGTAAAATCAGTAATTATTCACATGCGATTTAATGTATTCCTTTGCTAAAATTTCTTATGTTTACCTAATGGCTTCCAGTTCAAAAGTGACCAAGCTATAATCTGGCGCCAAAGCCCCAGTTGGCCTGGTTTGTGATTGGCTGACCAGAGGTCAAGTTTGTAGTTGAGGCTGTGAACCCTTAAGGGTAGTGTTAGGATTAAGGTTGAAGTCAACTGCTATGGCAGGCGCCTTGCAGAGCCATGCCGACTCATGTAGATTTTAATACAACCATCTTGCCTTTAACTGTGAGACATCTAGAGCTCCATGAATTTCTTATATACTTTGTATAGTTTTTATTTTCATTTTTTTTTTCGTTGGTATTCAATTGAAACATAGTTTATTGGGAACCAAAACATAGTTCATTGAGAACCAAAAATCCCAAAGTCTTAAAAGGGGGGTCTATCCATTTGATTCCAAATGTACTGTTTGATATACAGTCAGTAGATTTTAAAGCAAAAACTTCTGTTTTTCTTATTTAATTTTACTCCTACATCTATAAAATGATTCCACAGTTTCTAATGATTCCACAGTTGCCTTTATCGATTCCAAATCATAAATAAACACAGTAATATCATCAGCAAATAGAGACGAATTTCTGTTTGGCCAACAATAATACCTTTTAATTCTTCAGAATGTTATAAAATTATAGTCATTACTTCAGGTACTAGAAGAAACAAAAGTGCATTAATTGGACAACCCTGTCTTACTCCTTTGGATAGCTTTAAAAACGAAGACATATGACCATTGTTAGAGACACAACTTTCAATTTCTGAATACAAGTTGGCAATTTATTTCTGAAAGTTTTTTTTATAAATCCATATTTTTGCTACACATGTGAAAGAAATATCAAACGCCTTTTCAAAGTTGACAAAAAGTATTATACAAGGAAGATTTCTTATTTTACAAAATTCATTCATATCCGAGATAAGTCTAACATTTTTTAACAACTTAACAACTTTTAACAACTTCTGCTAGCCTGCTAAGGAATTTCTAAAGGTATTAAGTAAAATGCCCAACATATATACATGTGCTTATTATTCGTTCAAGGAGGTTATGCTTTGGGGTATGTTCATTTGTTTGCCTGTTTGTCTGCTAATGTGCATCTTTATGAAACTTGTATGTAGGTAAAGCCTGATGACCAAAGGCTGAAGTAGTTCAAGTTTGACCAATAATCACCATCATATTCTGGAGACAAAAAGTTGGCTATCTGGGTGACATCACTACAAAAGTAATGAGCAGATCTTCATGACATGTGACTAGGGTCTGGCCATTGGGATAAGAAATTATAATCTGAAGTAGATCTGGATCATATTCTGTATACAAAAAAATGCTGAATTTTCAGAAACTCCCACTGGATGAGGTCTGTACTCTGTGTGAGCAGTTCAGCAAACATAGAAAAGGGGACAACTTGTTTACAAAATGAGTTTAAATGGGAAAAGAGGTAAATGAAGACAATGACATAACGCACATATTTTTAGGAGAAGAAGCATGTTAGATAGTGAAACCATTTAAATCTCCTAGACCTAATCCCAATTTGTCTTCTTATAAAATGCATTAGCCTACTTCTGCTATTTGTTACTAAGTTTGTAAAAAGTATCTCTGACTGAGGGTTGTTTTCCACATAGGTTCAAGTAGACCGTTGTTACCTGTCTTATTAAGAAGCCATCTGTACCAAGTGATTTTCTGAAGAATTACCGTCCTGTGTCAGGGCTTTGTTTCACGACATAACTGGTTGAGCAAGTAGCTGCCAGGCAGTTCAATACTCATGTTAGTATTAACCAACAGGACAATCCACTCCAATCTGCCATATATCTGGACATTCAACAAAGGGCCAAGTCCATTTCTCTTTGGCACTATTGTTTTCTCTTTTCACCACTCCTATGAGAAAAGTTAATGTAAGTCACTCTGGTATTAAATTAAAATTACTAATTAATTAAAATTATTAATATTAAAATTAAATCTGGATAAAACCATGTTTATTATTTTGAGATCTACATTTCAGTGGTAAAAAATGGACTTTTCCCCCATTTACATCCAGCTGAGACTGAGAAATATTGGTGTCCTGTTAGATGCAGACTTCTCTTTTGTAGATCATGTGTTTAATATTTGCAAGATTTGCTTTGCTTATGTGCTTAATTTTCAGGTATATTAGACAATATCTGACCTTACTGAAAATGCTCCTGTGAGCAGTCTATTAGATTACTGTAATTCCCTTTCAGAAGTTTGTTAAATTTCAGCCAATGGAAATTACAAAACGCTCCTACGCAGATTGACTCCCAACCATAGCAAGTACACCAGAGCTACCCCAGTCCTAAATAGTCTCCACTCCTTGCCTGTTAGATATTGTTGTATGTTTTAAGATGGTTACAAATTTACATATTTCTCAGTAGTGGTCATTCTAGGTACTTAAGTCCATTTCTGATCCACTGTAGTAGAAAATGTAACACTGAATGAAGAACTCTGGATAGAAAGTCCTGCGGGTTCCTTGATTTTGTCTGTCTTTTCCCAAATATAAAAAAGTAAATTTGGTCATATTTTTGCTTTTGATGCTTCTGCAATCTGGAATGAATTGCCCGACGATGTTCTTTCTGCTTTTAAAGCCTTCCTCCAGGAAGAAACTCAAATCTTATTTGTTTAAAGGCCTTTCCACCATATTTTCTGTTTTAGCTGGTGTTTCTGTGGCAAGGACCATTTCTGTGGCAAGGACCATTGCTATGGACTAATGAATTTTGGAATACTAGTTATGATGCTTGGACCTTAGAGTCGGCTTAAAAGCAGGGATTAAAAAAGCCCAGTATAGAATAGAAGTCGGAAGGAAGGACAAAAGTCAACAGTTATTCAAACATTTTTTAAAGGCTGTTCCAAACATAATTCTCTTTCCAAGTTGTTTCGAATTGCCCCTAAGATGATCTACCCAAATGAATCCCACTGAATTGTGCCGGAGACATTCCACCAAAACACGGAGTAGATCGAACTTGAAACGAATGAAAACAAGCGCATTCAGTTGTAGCTGTTGACTCCGCTACAGAAATGTGTGAACTAAGTATAACAGACAAGGTTTCAACTTCAATATCGCAGTGTGGTTACCTGAAAGTTGTCTTATTGTACAAAGTAATATATCCCTTCAGAGATTAGCAAACTATTCAAATAATTTGATTAACTCAGTACAAATATTATGAATAAGATAGGCAATCAGTAGATGGGATATATATAAACAAGTGATGCTTGAGAACCTACAAACCCTCACTAGCGGGTAATGCTGAAAAAAAGAAAATATTGATTTTCAATAAAGATTCAGATCCGGACTATCATTACAAATCGGGATCGACTTTTGAGGAGGAACAAGCCATGGATACACCCCCACCTTGTGTGATATATATGACATTTGATTTATGTTTTGTACTTTTCGTTGTGTACATAATTCTAGGACTAAGATCCAGGTCATCCTTGAATAGGGCTGAGCTATGGATAGACTTCACCTAAAATATAACCCCGAACCAATGCTGAGTTTTCAAGTTATGCATATGACAAACAAGCAAACAGACCCAGTTAGAACAGAGTCACAACAAAGCCTTATTGTGCTAGCCCAAACGGGGAGGGAGGGGATGAGAGTTGAATACAGTTCAAACCCTATCTGTCCTTTTCAAATAAAAAGTTAAACTAAACACCCTTCTTCTTCTACATCTTGTCTCATCTGGATACATTGTTCCCTCGACGTATTCCTGCGTAAAATCTGCACATACTGGTTGATTAAGAGACAGATATTAACAAAAGAAAAGTTAAAATGAGACTTTTTCCACAACCTCAAAATGAAATAAGTTGACTGAAATCTAATAGATATATAGCTTCCAAGGCAAAGTAGAAGCAGGAAGATCGGATAGATGTCTTCCAACATTTTAGTGCATCTAAACGAGAAAAAAAACATCCTATAACTAAATTACCAATGCACACTATTTATTACCATATATCAGCAAAATTGACCAAAACAGGTTCTCAGTTGCCCAGTGATAAGTAAGTTTGGCATCAAATCACAGACTGTCAACTCTGTGTTCGACTCCCACATGTGACAATACTGAGGGCCTGGACCAGCATGACTCTGGTTATTAAACAGGATGTAAAACCCTAACACTTTGATGCTCTATTGTCTATATATTTAGTCAGGGATGATCTTGATATGCCACATGTGATATAGAACAATAATTCTTATCTATCATATATCCTAGGTAGCATTCATACTGCTCCTGCACATACTTGATTTATACCTATATCACACTGCTATGTTCTGGCTTCACTCTAACCTTTGAAATTCATACTGCTCCTGTGCATACTTGATTTATACCTATATCACACTGCTATGTTCTGGCTTCATTGTAACCTTTGAAATTCACACTGCTCCTATGCATACTTGATTTATACCTATATCACACTGTTATGTGCTGGCTTCACTGTAACCTTTAAAATTCACACTGCTCTTGTGCATACTTGATTTACACCTAGGTCACACTGTTATGTGCTGGCTTCACTGTAACCTTTAAAATTCACACTGCTCCTGTGCATACTTGATTGAAACCTGGATGCATTATGTGTCTTGGCCGTATCCATAAAGTTTAAAAAGCCAGGATTCAGATTTAAGTAGGATGCATTATACACAACAGGGATGACATTGCAAGGATCTGGCAGATTTTGTTTAAATGTTTGAAATAGTTGCCACATCCCTTCATAAGATATATGAAAATATACAGGCAGAAGGGGTGACGAAGGTATAGTATCACTTTTTGGGGGCAGCTGATTTTTAAACGTGTACTACACAAAAGTCCATTTATGGAAGAATATAATACAGAACATTGTGAATAGACCGTACAATAAAAACCATTTTTAAGGCTTACATATTATGATTCATAGTAATAAAGTAAACCTAGAAGTAATGAAGTCTTTAAATTTTTGTTACAAAAAATCTGAACAAAAGTATAAGGTGTTATTTTTAATTTACCTCACTTTACTCATATTGAGCACAGATCTGTACCTGTTTGAAAGTATAATATTTCTTGTAATTTTACCTGTAACACGAGGAAATAGTTATTCAGGTTTTCAGTTTGTCCACTGACAAATTGAATGTTCTGTACTGTCCTTGCAATCACCATTAATGAGATCTCTGAGGAGGTCATTTGTGTCCAAAATTTGGTATGACCAGTGAAGCTTAATCGGAGTATAAACAACCTGTCATTCCCATAATTGCATTATCATTAAGAGGTAAAATTATTTCATTACCTTAACAGCCTAAAGTCTAAGGTGTTGTCATTCTACCACTTAATGGTTGCATTATCATTAAGTTGTGCAATTAGTTCATCAATCTCATTAGCCTTACTGAAGGCTTAAATTGGTACTTTTTCAAGCATCTATTTAAATCTGGCATTCATAAAATATATTTCCATAAAATATATTTTTAGGGGATGTAAACTCGTCTCTGTGTTAGCAGTATGCTGATGTAAATGCCAGTTTATGTATGAGTACATTTTGCAAACTGAATTATTTTTTTGTAAACTAAAAGTTTTCCCTAATTTCAAAGAAACTCGAGCCTTTAGCAGGGCTTCCAGCTTCGTTTTCTTCAGATGTTCAGACTGGTTTAACTGTGCAGCAGTTACTTTCTGGTTCCACATTTTGTTTCTTAATTTAGTTTAGTATGTGTCTGTTACTCTTCTACCTTCATTTAACAGTTGATAACTAACTCAAATAACTGCTGAAATCCATAAAAGGCAGCATACTTGTATCCAAATATCCACACATTCAAACTTTATGGATAAAAGGCTCGGAAACCTAAAAATCTAGTTGTTGGCAAACGTTGATATAGAATAAGTAGTGGCCAATCTTTGTGTCCAGTGATGTTAAAATTACAAATCCAACAGTAAATTTCATCTGTACTGCCTTAATAAAAACATAGATATATAGATTTTATATATAAACTAGGATTTGCAGAAACTTCTCTGTAATTGATTCATTGACGCCATGAAGAGCCTGAGTCAAAAAATGTAAACTTTGTAGTACTAATAAGCTACCAATGGGAAAAACCGATATCCAAAAAAAACAACACTCTTGAAAAATTCTTTGTGAATTCCAGGAATACTGCTTACTGCTGATTTTTTGTATACTTTTTTACAAACTGTGTGTGTCAATGATGTTTTGCTAGCTTGATTAAGCCGATAATATGCCAGGATCAGTCCTTATTGTTTATGAATACTTCAGTTAGTTGTTACTTTCACTACTACTCTCTGCTCTGCTTTCTGTAAATCCTGTATAAAATCATGTTAAGCCAGACCCACAAGAGTAAGATACTAGCTACCTATGTATATATATATATACAGTCATTAATTTTGTAAAAGTTATATAAGCAGCCGCCTTACTTATTGCTACTACCTATATTAAGAAGGTTCCCATATTTAGACATTTCAACGCCTTTTGGTGTCTTAACCCCTCTAAATTCATTGCTATCGTTTTGACAAGTAAATATGTGTTTTAAACTGCATTCCTGGAACTCCCAAACACTGGCTAACGAAGATAAAGAGGGTTAACTATTTTTCAAATATTTCAAAAAATATATTAAAACAAATATTGAGTAATGAAGTTAATAAGTAAAGATTGTACTGTAGCAATATGTTTAACAATATGCCAATCACAGTAACTGAAACAGATTTTTCATTTTATCGCCCCCATAATATTTATTTAGCCTTATGAATATTCAAATGAGCGCTCTATAATACCATGAAATATCTTTCCAATAAACCATGGATAGTCTTTGGTAATATATGAACAATCATCAACATTTTGTAACAATGCTTTTGAGTGTAGGCATCCTGAGTCTGGGACATCATAAGTCACTTTTTTCTCATATCAAAGTAAAGCTTGGCTGCTCATACCATTTCATCTGGTTAATGCGCGGAAATATTCCAGGCTTTCTGAAATAATGGGATTCAGCATTGCAGTGGCAATCATAAACTCGACTAACTTCCTTTGAATTGACATATTTTTTATGATTTTTTTTCAGCACAGAAGCACCACCATTACTAAAGTTATGGCTCTGTCACTTTACAAAATCATAAATGATAATCTTGCCTGTTCATACCTGTATTTTGTTATGTACCTAGGTCACACTTTTCCACGCCGAAGGCATGAGCTACAAGCAAACAGACCCATCTACTTTCAGTTGTTTTTTGTTGTGGTCCAGTTCTCTTCATATATTGAAGGGCACCTTCATGGGGATTTTCATTTCCGTAGGATGTCCTCCTTTGCATTTGACACAACTCAAAGAGGTCTTTGATGGCTTTAATGGGTTAACAGGTTTGGCTTCTAATCACAGGCTGTCACTTTTGTGTGGACCTAATCCAAGTGAGAAATGCTCAGGACCTGTCCCAATATGACCCTGGCTGTTGAGCAGGATGTAAAGCCATGGCTTTGACTCTGACACAACTCAGAATGTGTTTTGCATTTGGAACCATTTGTTTTTTTTAATGTTTAAAAAAATTTTTTTCTACACAATCTTTGTCAGCTACTCAGTTGACAGTATTTTCCATACAGTACTTTAAAATTGTTTGATTGCCAGCATTTTCAATAAAATCTTTTTCAACTGTTTGGTTGACAGTGTTTTCCACGCAATCCTTTGGTTCTGTTCAGTTGACAGTATTTTCCATATAAAGCATTTTCAGTTGTTTCAGTGATAGTATTTTAAAATCCTATTGAACTCTTTATTTAATAGTATTTTTCACACAGTTTTAATCAACTGTTTGGTAGACATTTTCGAATATACAGTACTTTTCTAATATTTGGTTTAGACTCTTGACCACACAGTCCTTGTCAATTTAAGGTTTTAGTTATGGTATTTATGACAATATCAACAGCAGCTGAACTAAGACCTACAATTAGTATAGGCAGCAGCAGTTGAGGACATACACCAAAACATTTACCAGTAGCTATGTACATTCATTCCATCATACAAAGGTTAATAGACATTCTTAAAGGGTGTTCAGAAACGATAAATGAATCCCAGACAACCTAAGTGGACAAAGCAAAAATGCAAAGACAAGTCAAAACACTGATAATATGTCATAAGTAAATAAAGGACAGAATGTTACACTAGAGAATAAACTTAAAAATGATTTTGATTATGAGGAAAATATCAATAATGATTTAGGATAAGACAAAGTAAACTTGTTAACCTTGTTAAGCTTGTCAATGTTTGCAGGAAACTGGTCTGTTTTTAAATAGACCAAAATGTCTCGTTTACTTCATCTTGAAACAAGGAAAAAGATACACGCTTACTCTCCCTTCCATAAGGGTAAAACTCAAGTTATCTCTTCCTGTCTAATGTTAAAATTTTCTATGTCTAAAATAACTTTTCAACACCACACTGTGCAACCATTCTACTATTAGACCTTTTCAAAATGTCCTTCATTTATTAACAAAATCCTAACTGGTAATAAAATATATATTTTGATTCATTTAAGAGAAATAAAAATAAAAATGTATATTCACTTATTAAGGGTGTTATTTTAATTAGAGAGATAGCCAGCAAAATCAGTAGGATAATAAGACCATAATATCATGCCTACTGAATGTGAAACAAAGAAAATAGGAAATGAACTGACAGTAATGCTAGGGGAAATGTCACCAGTCAATGTGTAAAAGAGCCCAACAGAAGGGAAAGAAAAAGATCAGAGGCTCACACAAATAAAGGTATAGGTAAAAATGTTGTGTGCTTCCATTGTCTCACTGAAAGGGCTTCAGTAAAATCTCCGGCGTTCAAAAGAAAATAGAACCAAATGGTGGCGTGATACCTGAAGATCACATTTCTTATTTCTGTTACCAGGCTGAATAGTCTGATTATTATCTGTTCTTTCATCCATTTATCTAATTTTAGTTGTATTTCATTCCAGGTATACCAGGTGTATTAAGTAAATACAAACATAGCATACAAACGTTTATAACATACCCAACATCAACAAGTTCTAACATCAAATAAAATGTACATGTATGTAGCTCTTTTGTCTTGGAGTATATCTTGGAGTATATGATATGCCAAAACGTAAATACAAATTTGACCTTTGTTTCCCTAAAAGAGCCACAACTTGGGTTTGTTACTATTTCAAAACATTTCAAGGAACCTTAACAATGCTTACCAAATCGAAATCTTCTCAGTATTGCACTTGGCAATTTATCCAGATTATGAAAAAAAGCTCGAGAGGTGCTTTCAATACATAATATAGGCTATATCACAACAGATGAGGTCGCAGTTTTGCATTGGAAACTGCCAAGCATCAGTAAGCCACTACCAACTTTCCCATATAGCTAATTTTACAATAGTTCTTTTGCTTGCTTCCAGAATTCATCACAGTTTCAATGATGACTTGTATTTTTAAACACAACTGTATGAGGATGGTGTAAGTATCGCTATTTTAAGTATACCAAAAAGGATAAAAAATATGTGAAGTGAAGTGCTCTTTTAACAATTATGAGTAAATAATCTTCCCCATTAGACATAGCGCTACCCAGACTTGAAACAAAAACAATTCCCTAATATCCTCGCAGCTTTGAATAATGCAGCAACTTATTCACTCACAATTTTTGTACCTATTTTTTTTCAATTGGATGTCTCTGTGGGAGTTCAAAATGTACAGATGCTTTTTTGTTGTTTTTCGAACAAGAATATAAACTTAAACGGGTAAACGGACAAAACCCCGGACGACAAAACCCCGGAGGACAAGACCCCGGAGAAAATGGGGTGCTAGGACAAAACCCCAGAGTCGATTTTCAGGGGGGTGGACAAAACCCCAGAGAAATTAAAAAATTATTTTAATATCAGAATATTGTGTATACAGTGTATACTGTTGAAAAGTATTTTGTTTTGGTTTGTCTAGTATTGGACAAACAGCCAGAATATTGTGCAGCATTTTGTTTATCAAAGGTTTTGAAAACATTATGGAAATTAGAAGAGAATTAATCTATGATTGTTCTGTAAAAGAAAGACCTGAGCACATTTGAAATGTTCCTTTCCATTTCCCTGAGTAGCTATCAAAGCTTTGGTATCTTTGATGGCCTAACTGTCAAATCTTTACATCTATTAATTCTCAGTGAATTGCAATCTAGAAGCCAGGTTATCTCAGTATAAATATTTGGTCTAGACTTGAAAAGTCCCTTTAACATTTTCCTGAGTAGCTATCAAAGGTTTGGAAAAATTGCAATTATCAATGGGTAAACTAGGATTATTCTACCAGTGCATCTGTGTTAAAGGCCTGAGCACATTTGAAAGGTTCCTTTCCATTTCCCTGAGTAGCTATCAAAGCTTTGGTATCTTTGATGGCCTAACTGTCAAATCTTTACATCTATTAATTCTCAGTGAATTGCAATCTAGAAGCCAGGTTATCTCAGTATAAATATTTGGTCTTGGAAGCATCTCAACATTATACATCAATTGTGTGTATTGACAAGTCATGGAGGTCATAAGAAATAATAAAGGAGGAATTAAGTTGTGTCTTGGTGGCTTCATGTACACTAAGAAGAGCCAGTCATCTAAAAGAATCCACTGGGAGTGCTCAAAGAGATCACCCCTTCAATGCAGAGGTTCCATTGTTACTGATCTTAATGTAAGTGTGACCAAAAGTAATCATCATAATATTTGAAACCTTTTAAGATATATTATACATAAACAATGAATACAGTGGATATATAATACTGAATTAGTTTTACTATTTAAATAAACTCCAGTTCTATAAATTATAATTATAAACTATAAATATTCATGCTAGTCAACACTGAACTGGGTACTACTAGGTCCTTATGTTGATCACTGTTTATCTTTGCAGATGGAAACACCTGAGGTCAAGTCAGACCACAACCATGACAGTGACATGGTTTCCATTGAAGTTACAAAGATGCGAATGAAGATGAGTGACCAAGCCAAGACAGCAACTTCAAGGCCGAAGCAAATCCTGGCCTCTGCTCTCAGCACAGTTGAAAATGATGTCCGTGCAGCTGCTGGAAGGCAGGATACCATCAAAAGAACTATCAGACGACACCAGAGAGGCAAACTACCAAAAGACCCACCCACACTGAAAGAGCTAAAGATAGAAGGTGAATGGACTCAGACAGCTGGACCAAGCCCGAAGAACTTCCTGATCCATGACAGTGGCTCTGATGCATCACAGCGCATCATTATTTTTGGTACTGATGAGGCCCTAAGACATCTCGCTCTCACGTCTACTTGGTTCATGGATGGCTGTTTTAGTATGGCACCACGGCTCTTCCAGCAGCTATACATCATCAGAGCCCCCTTGGGAGAGTCAGCAGTCACTTGTGTCTATGCCCTTAAACGTGACTGACACTCCTATTTTCGTTTCTGTTTCCATGAACCATTTCAAACGTCTACCATATTGATTGCACAAATTTTGTACAGAGAATCCTGTAAATCACTGACTTAATAAAAAAAATAATTTATTATGTTTGTTTTGTGTACCTTTACTGTACACACAAATACAGTAAGATTTGTTGTGATGGATTAATATGCAAAGCCTTAACACAAAAGACAATGGACTGTTTATCAGATACTCACTGGAGGATTTTATAATCCCAACCAGATTTATGTGCAAGACAAGTAAATCAGCTTCTTGGTTGGGCATTTTTTATGCTCAGTGATATAGCTCCATAATGCAGGGCTCGAGGTGCTATTTGACCCGCCGTCATGATATCCTATAGAATAGTGTGGTTTATGTACAGCAATTTTAGACATATTACAATAAAAATCCATCTCAGGGAAATCCACACGTTCGGAGGTATCTTACTCACGGTATGGCTGTGATTGTGGTGAATACCATGGTTGGCAGTCGCTTGGACTACTATAATTCCTTGCTCTATCACACAACAACAAAGGCAAACATCAGTAAAACCCAAACAGTTTAGAAAACCCCATGATGCATTGTGTGTGCATGGGTTAAGCAGGTTGTCCATTTAGTGCTTAATACAACCTTCTCACATACAAAGTCATCAGTTTGAACCAACCTCCATATCATTTGTTTATCATAAAACCTAGTTACCTTACACGAGGTAACTTTCTCTTTCCCCGACCTGATTCAGTGAATGCATGGGGATAAGCAGATAGGCTGTAGCTGTTCAAACTGAATGAAACAAGCTTTCCCAAGCCAAAAGAATCCGGACTAAGTGTCACTGGTTTAGTTCAAACTGTCCTGTTTCATGCATAATCTTCTTCCTCATTGGATGATAACATGGAGATGAGTTCTTTGTGGTATTTGTGTTCAAACTGTCCTGTTTCATGCATAATCTTCTTCCCCATTGGATGATAACATGGAGATGAGTACTTTGTGGTAATTGGACTATCTCAATTTAGACAGTGGCATCCCAAGGGACATCTACATCAATCTGGCCTTTCATAAATATTTTTATTAGATTATATTTCTCTGTTCGAAGTACTATCCAATGTAGAAACCAGTGCTTGAGAGACACTATTTATTACTTAGAATTATGATGTCACAATAAACCCAGATTGTCTTAGATTGGACATATATGAGCCTCATGGGAGTGGATAAGCAAGTTTTCAAGTTTGATAAATTAATACTGGAAATGTGGAGTTTGAGGTCATAGGTTCATACCCATTTCTCGACAGCATGTGAGGGATACTGAGGGTCTGTTCAAATATGCCCCCCCCCCCCCCCCCGCCTGCTGATAGACACTTATAAGACCCAAATCAACTATTACTTTTACATTTTACAGAAATAGGTGTTTGACAAGAGCTGATAAAGGTTTAAGCCCAATTCCTTTTGTGCTAATAAGTGCTCAAATCCCAAAGTCGATAAAACTAAAGGCATACTGTACTGTGTTTGAATACTGGAATTTTTCACCATCATTATAGCCATAACATAATGGCTACTTAAAAAATTTTAAATTCCAATGTGCTTTAACAATACAAGTAATTGGATGAAATACTAACCTGATTGTGGCTAACAGTTTATCAGACCAAATCTTATTGTGTTTCTATTTTGTTGTTAAGACACGTTGTCAATAATACAATAATGAGCACTGTTTGTTCTATTTTTCCTCTTATTAATCACTGATAGCTGCCCCATCTATATTAAGTGGTGTTTGGTTTGTGAAAGACTGTCTTGTGATATTTTTAAGTTACAACATTTTCCTGGTAGAAAACAATTTTTAGCAGATGTGTGGAATTCCAATCTATTCTTTATTAAGAACAGCCTTGCATGTCATCCCTATCCTTTATGAGTTGATAGCAAAACTCAAGGGCATGTAAGGCATCATGCGACAGTGTGATATATTCACCTACACACATCACAGAAAATGTGACACAAACCATTATCTCGCCCCTTGAAACAATTATTTCAGAATAGTGCTTTTTAAATACAAAACTAATGACAAAAATAATCAAACAACAAAGAGAGGGACTAAACTCAGTACAAGGTCTAGTATCATATGTTCAAAGCTTAAAGATGTTGGACTTGCTGGGTTGTTTTACGATATGAAGAGCAGTTAGTTGTATAGAACTGAAACAATGAAAACGTCATACGACCTTATGTGTCACCATCAGTTGAAATAGTGACTAGAATTAGAGATGATGTAGGGTTATTTGGTTTCCTGGGGCGGATTTCACGAAAGGTCTTAGCCCGGTCTCAGGCTCAAACTTGAGACTTTTGTCTCAAATTATTGGAATATTTTACTTGAGCCCATGGGCTCAGCCTTAATGGATTTCACAAAAGGTCTCAGTCTCAGCTTTGGCTGAGCCACTGGCTCAAATGTTGAGACTGGTAGAAAGTGGGCTTAAGTTTTGTAAACAAAGGCTCAAATATGGCCGCCATAATTCTTTGTCACTTCAAAATTTGAAATGGCTGAAAATAGGGTACAAGTATATAAAACAACCCCCTGAAGTAGTCTTTGGGTGTTCTTACATGTTTATAAGGTTTCCCATTGCAAAATGGTATTTGACCAGAGATATTATGTGTCAAACAAGGAACATATATGTCATCAGTAGAATATTTTGACTGCACAAAAATGGTCACATGACACAGAAAACCACTGTGGTTATTTGATAAGTTTGGTCTCAAGTGAGACCCCTTCTGTGAAAACCATTTGAGACAAAGACTTAGCTGAGCCAAAAGGCTCAGATTTGAGCCAGTGGCTTAGCCTGAGACTGGGCTAAGTCTGAGACCTTTCATGAAATCCGCCCCAGATCTATGTTCATAAATCGTTGTGTCAGTATCACAGCCAGATGCTGATATAACATTGATGTCTATATTGGAGTTCCTATCAAAAAGTTGATATAGATAAAGCACTAATTGTCAAACAATGAAGTCCACATTGGAGATAGTTTCAAAAATAGTTTATTTACAGGAGGAACTTTAAAAAAGCATTTGGTAGCTCCACAATAAAGTGAAGTGCTGCTGACTTTCATATTGAAACCTTTCTACCCTTTTCACACTAGAGGCAGTACCACCCTCTGTAACCTGCTTTTGGTGAAACATCCCTGTCCTTGGACCATTGTATGCGACCTTGTGAGTCAGTGGTGAGCCATCTATTACCTTGCATGTCCTACACAAGTTTTGAAAAGGTTCGAATTTCTACCTTTGATTTCGGTACCAAGGGCATGCGCAGATGATGAATTTCTTAATAAATTAAGCAAAGGTGTGGTGCACGCTGTACATATGGTCATGATTTGGTCGTCTTTCGGAGTAATATGGTGACATAGGGTGAGTTAAGGTATTGGTCGTTTCACCACTTGTTCGTCAGACGGCTACCGAAGGTGAGTTGAGGTTCATGGAGGTTGCTTTTCGGTGACCAACGTTTGTAATACTGTCATCCTACTGTTATTGACAGTTAAAAAACCATGTCCAAATCAGTGGCCGTCTGCCTGTAGTGAGAACAACTTGGATGAAATGGGGGGGGGGGGGGCGGTTCCGCCGCCGAGTAAAACTTCTAAATGCAGTACGTCCCACCTGTAGTGTGAAAGGGGCATTAGCAACGCAATCAAATTTCGACTTTTTAATTTTACTGTAGAACTGACATCGGAAATTTGAAATTCAGTTCTTGGGGTACTTTGTGAGAATCAGTAAGATACTATCGGGTACATACCAGCTGGTATGTACTGAACTTTTATGGTGTTACACAATCAAGATTCGGTTTTGCAAATATGCTTCATTATTTTAACTTCTCTGTTCACTGTTACAATTAATTAAGATTATGTCTTTTTGGCAAAACCTTGAGAGTGGCTGGCCTGTGGTGGGTGGTAATGTCATTGCACCAAATTATATTGCTCTATAAGGTATCCTGGATTAGGTAAAGGAGTTCTTCCAGTCAAAATAACAAAATACCAACTGTTATCAAAGTCTGCGTGCCCTTATAATATATATCTTTCAATTAAAAGCATTCGTGTTTTATTGCTTAATCAATACAAAGAATGGACGAGTTACGTTGTGCACTGACAACTAGCATGACTTAACAAAGTAATTTCATGTCTGTGTTATCAATTCTAGCTATTAAACATGATTTAAATATTGTAATAACAACATGTCCTCAGCATTGAGTACCATCGAGTATGCTGCATTATTTACTGCTTTCAGCAATTCAAATATGCTGTGGAAATCTGAACTCACTTCTAAAGATGTAAGAATTTAGATGTAGTTATGGGTCATGTGCATGTTTCATGCAACTGTCAAAATCTTCAAGTTTTCATTGTTGGCGAGATTGCATTTTTGCAAAATGAAAAAAAATGCAAACTTAAATTGTATTTACATTATGGCAATAGCATAAACACAATAGGGAATGTTTGACAAACCCTGTAAAGCCTACTCTGTTTCAGGGTTCATAAACTTGTACCAAAACGGGTTCAAACAAAAACATCGCAACTTTTGCAAAGCGATTCATTGGTGCTATTGTCAATGAAGATTTGATGTTCTCATTATCATTTCAACAGTTATAACAAAATAAAACTAAAAGGAAAACGGCTGACAATGTGTTATCACTGTATAACACGTGAAAATGCCAATGCATATATCATATATGCATATATCATTTGCATGTTATGAGACATGACAAACACTTTCCTTATAAGCTATTTAGATGGTCATCCAAACATGTGACAAATCTGTGAAACCAGTGAGAAAACACAGTAGAGACTTCAAATGCATTTTAAATGTTTTCTGAAACATTAATTCAACCAATATCTACTGCTTAAGATACAAAATGAGAATTCTGTTTCTTTTCAAGTGTCCATGTTAGAGGATTCTATTGGTTGGACTGGTCTGCTTCCTTTAATTTTTTTAACCAAAATATATTTTACAATTGTTCCTTTCAACATATTTTTCAAACAGTCTTATTGAACTGTTTGTTTGGCAGTATTTTTCACATAGTCTTTTTCGTGTAGGAAGTATTTTAATTTTTTTTAATATGACCCTTCTCTATTGTTTGGCTGACAACATTTTGAATACAGCCTTTATCAACTATAATTGACATTATTTACCATAAGAATATTTGGTGGACACTCTTATTAATGTTTAAAGTCTTTGTAATGTTTTTAAGGGTACTCATGACAATATCTTCCGCTGAATCGTGACCAGCAGCTCTGCATAGGCAGAAATTGAGAACAGCTACTAATACACTTAGCAGTGTCTGTTGTGGGGGGTTTATTTTACTATACAAAAGTCAATAAACTTTCCTCAAGGCTTTGTTAAAATGGATAAGTCTTGTATATCCCAGACACCCAGCCAAGAAAAGAAATAAGGCAAAGACTACTCAAGACAGTGATAGTATGCCATCAGCAAATAAACTAAAGAAAAGAAACTCATACTAAAGAAAAGAAACTCATACTGTAGAAACTCACACTGTAAAAGGCAACCTTCAGTTAGTCTCTCTATAGGGATGAAATAAAAAAAGCATTATGAGATTCAAGTGATAAGACACAGGAAAAAAAACCCTGTAAACCTTTGATTACCGGAAACAGTTCTATTTTTAATTTGATGAAATATGTTCGTAGACTTCAATTTTGCAAAAAAAAAAATTGCTTAATGAAGAAAGACTGATCTTTGATTTGAGAGTTACAAGTGAATTCATGTCTTATATATAATGTAGTGGTGTTTTGTATGGTTGTCATAGTATTTTGTTCAAAATTGATCACATAGTAAATATGAGTTGAATGCCATGGTTCCCAAATACAAATCTACCCTCCCACTGAAGAGAGTCACAGTCGAATTATCAACTGGACGAAAAATCAATATTTGAACACATCCTTTCAGTTCTATCATAGAATGTCTACTGTGCAACTTTTTGAAAGGTTTTCTATTTCTGTGCTTAGATGTCCTTTACACAATGTGGCTGGTGATACAATCTTTTGGTTCATTCAAGACAAGTAAATACTATCAAGTATAATAAATATGTGTTTAAGAGAGATAGATTAAGCGCAATAAAAAGTACAATTAGAATCAGAGTTAACAGTTAGCTCAGTGAGCAAATTATTAAGGAGGGGAGTATTTCACCAAATCTCTCTGCAAAAGTAAGAGAATGATATCATTATGGCAAAGAGAAACAAAGAAAGTGAGATAATAAGCTGACTGAAATACAAGGCTTAATGTCACCCATTAATGCGTGAAATAGCCCCACAGAAGGAAAGAAAAGGATCAGAAAACTATAGAAATCAAGGCAAAAGCAAGGTCCTTACTGCTTCCCTTGTCTCGGTAATTGAGCCTCAGCAAATGTATGTGGGACCCAAAATAGAAAGAGAACAAAACCATATGGTGTAGGAATTCCTGGAGATTCAATTTCCTTAGATCTATTATTAGTCTGAATAAGTCTGAATAACTTTCCCAGGGCATCATATTTCCTGTCATCTATTCGGTGACATCTGTAGATCTATATAATTCATATGTGTCATTGTTTGCATCACCATATATATAGTTCATAAGTGGATCACATAGTAGTGATACCAACTTAAGTTTCCTAAAATAAGAATATTTTGGGGTTTACACACATTTGAAACATTTCAAGCAAGCTCAAAATATGTTTTTCAACACACAAAAAACTTATCTAGCAATGTACCCTATTCACCTTGCAACAGTATTTTGCATATGGAAAGTTAAATTAAGGCAAATAATTGTGAAATCCAGATACACTTCTAGATACAGGTTTGCCACAGAAGAGAATAGAAATTGGGGAGGATATTTGATTAGATTTGCTTGGGTTTAACATTACTTTCACCACAGGTATAGGTTATGTCACAGTGGGCCGTTTTTAAGGGCAGAGGAAACTATTAAATACTAGGATGGGTTCACAGGAACCCCAGACATCAGTGATAGGAGGTGATTGCGTCACTCATTACACCGCTGAGCCCCCTAATTAGGGAGAATGACCATGGATACAAACATAACATACATAAAAAGACATTTTAAAGATTTTGTAAATATACAGTAATGATGGAGCTAACATACCATTTGAGTGGAGACAGAACAATACAGAATTTAAAGGAAAGGCAGCAGAATAGCTACGAAAAAATGATTGGACACCCTGTTGTTACCATGCAGAAGAACTTGATACCGTTTTTGTTAGATGGAAGTTTCGAACAGAAAACAGAGAATACATCAGTATGCAAACTTTACCAGCAAAAAAGTGTGGTCGTGTGGCCCTGTTCGGAATGCTCTTCATGATGAGATTCGTGCATCTCCCTCCCTATATACATATACTAGCCTATTTTACCTGTACACCAAGGCATACCCACCTTAGTTTTAAATCATCCCCTGGTGTTCTCTGTTTTGCTTGACCTCTTTTCTGTACCTGGATACTGAAATCGGTTGACTGTTTTGGGTTTAGAGTCCTCCATGTATAGGGGAGATTAAGCACTATAAATTCCAATAAGAATTAGAATTGGAATTTCTGAACACTTTTGTAGAGATCATACATTCTTTGTTCGATAGGTCTTTTTCTAGTTTCATCCAACATAGTGAAGACTACATAAAGTGCAGTTAGTAGTAAATAAAGAGTGTGCCTTACTGGAAAAAATAATGTACACTTTGCGAGATCCCAAAGGGGTCGAGTTATAATGTGCATTATTTTCAAACCGAGCACACTTTAGTATACTTTACCAAACTTAAAGCTCACAAACTTTTAGATACACCCCCCCCCCCCCCCCCCCAAATAATACACTGTTAGGGAATTGTTTTAAAAACTCTAGACAAATCAATTAACCATAATCTCAATGTACTCAATAGGCAGTTATTTATATATTGGCCTTTGTTTCTGTTAATATCGTCCAGACAATTTGGGTTATTAATCTCCATTTGGTCAAAATGGTTTCTCATATTTCTTTTAGTCTTTAGAATCTCTACTCTAAAATGGATAACAGGACCAAAAGTCACTATAACACATTGTTACAACTTAGAACACATTCTGTGCAAGTGAAAAGGATAATTCGACTGATTTAATTAAAACAAACACTTGTTATGTCATTCTATTGATAAAAGGAGAATGATTTTGTAATGTACATTTTTTGGGCTACATAAGGGACGCCTGAAATAGTTATGCATCTTGCATTATGCAGTAGAATTATTAATTATGCATTTATTTATTTCAAATTTATTTTCTCAACTTATTAGATTTATCTCAAGGATAAGGGAAAAAAACATCTTACTGTTTCAGATGTCTTTAAAATAGAACAAAAAGTGTGCATTACCTAAAAATAATACACACGTTTAACAACAGAATGACGTCACAAGTGTGCTTTACATAATGTAAATGACAATGAGGCAAAGACCTTTTATTGTTAGACATATGCAATCACTAAGTCATTAACTGTAAAATCTTCACTACCATTGATAAACAGATTTGTAATATGAATAACATGGTATAGGTTATATTTATCAGTGAAGTACAAATTTAATAAAAGTTCTTTTTTTTCCAAACAGTTCTCAGTTTCAGTGATGATTTGCTTTTATTTAAAACCGGATTGTGTGAGGATGGTGTAAGGACTACACTTAAAAAGGTAGTACAATATCTAACTAGAAGTAAAGTGCTCTTTTAACTATAATGAGGGAATATTCCAGTTCAATTATCCATGAGAGAAAGTGCTGCTCTAGACTTGAAATAAAAACATTTCCCAAATGTCCTGACAGTTTTGAATAATGCAGAAAGTTGCTCACTAAAATTTTTTTAATGCTAAATTCTTTCACCTTGTGTGTGTGGGTGTTTACAGTAAACAATAAAAGATAAATAAGCTTTAAAGGTTATTTCTCAAATAAACAAGAAAGTAACACACATGTATCTGTTTTTATATGTATTGACTGTAAAATTCTATTCACAATTGATACAGTATAATTTTGCTCTAAATATATGCCCCTCTTGTGTTTCAATCACTTATTTTCGATTTTCTTTGTATTCTTAAAATGCTTGATAAACTGCCATGCTATAGGACAAAAGTAGTAAATACATGTTGGTACAAGAGCACTTGAACAGCGCAATCTCCACCATTGCTCAACACTTGCCACTGTTGCTTATGAATGCAATGATAATGAATCCTGTAATAAAAGCCTAGATCCAGAATTAGGTGAAGACTATTCAAGCAATAACTATAATCGTCAAAAATGTTTTAAAACTGTCATTTTCTGCTCCTTTTAGCTCTGTTGAAGAGGTCTAGTACTCGATGTGTGGATATCTACCATATGTATAGTAGCACTGTCATTTTTTCCGCTCTTGCTTTTAAAGTTTTTACACCCAAAACCTTATACATCATAATAGCTTTATAGTATTAGAAGAACTTGTTAGTACAATATTATTAAACTATGTGTCTTTTATTCAAAACATGAAGCTGTGTACACTATATTTTGTAACAACACACACATGTGTGTAACGATTTATTAGGAAACCCCAAACTTATTGTGTTTGTTTTTGGTTGTCATTGGAACACATTGTCAACAATGCAATTTGATCATGACTATTTGCTGCTCTCCTGTTGCCACAATCAGTGATAGAAAGCCCAACCATATTTGGTGTGTTTTTGTTGAACAGTGTCTTGTGACGTATTCTAACTGCTATATTTAGTAACTTACTAGTTGAAAACTGATTTGAGCAAATGGCTTGTATTATGCTTGACTTGTCATTAGGAAGTCTTTTCATGTCAGATCCATCACCGGTTAGTGGATGGTATGACTCAAGGACAGCATAGGCAACACAGAAAAGTGTGATAATACCTAAAAACAACAACAGCACAGACTGGCCATGCATCAGAATGCACAACACCCAGACCCACGTGTAGTACTGAAGAAAACACCCAAAATTCTGGATTTTCAATTCAGACCTGGATTGGGATAATCGATAAACATATTGATATTGCAAGAAAAATCACAAAACAATGAAGATCATCTTTGAAGATCAAGAAAACAAATAGAATTTACAAATTGTGTCTAAAAATATGACCCAGATAGGATGCATAGTTTACCAGTTGTGTGCGTGGACAGACAGACAGACAGTCCCTATTTAAAATGTGATGTGAACAATTGTCTCACCAGTGGAAACAATTTAAAATGTGATGTGGACAATTGTCTCACCAGTGGAAACAATTTAAAATGGGGTGTGAACAATTGTCTCACCAGTGGAAACAATTTAAAATGTGATGTGGACAATTGTCTCACCAGTGGAAACAATTTAAAATGTGATGTAGACAATTGTTTCACCAGTGAAAACAATTTAAAATGTGATGTGAACAATTGTATCACCATTGGGAACAATTTAAAATATGATGTGAACAATTGTCTCATCACTGGAAATAATTAGTGCTTTATAAATAAGACATGAATAATAACACAGAGAAATGTTAGTGAGTTTGTGAATTTGCTGAAAACTACATGTCCCTATTTATAGCCTAATTATAGAAGTAAGAAATGTGGAATTTGTTACAGTATGTGAAAGTCAGAAGTGAGAAAACTCCCTTTTCTTTTTCTTTGATTTTGTATGAAATTCTTACAAGATTTCTTATTGCCTTTCCACATCAGACCTCTTACCTCCCTTCATGTATAATTGACCCAAACTTTGATTATTCTACATTACTTTCAAAGGCCATTCCAATTTTCACATTATGTGGCCAATATTTTCTGTCTCAATCAATAAACTAGCAGATTTAAATAAATTGCATCTGAATTCTGGCTGATTACAGAGGATCGTCTGGGGATTGCTTTTGATACAATTTCCACTTTTGATTTGACGAAATAGAGCATATAATAAAATCAAGTAACACAGGAAGTGAAACCATCACAGGACTATACAATTGGGAAATGAAGCCCGATGGGGCATACACTGTAAATAAGCCAAATAAACCCTCTCATTTACCATAGTTGTATAAAGACTCACAGAATATCAGAGAAACAGTTCATCAACAGATGGTTTCACAGAAATTAGATCAGTCTTTCTTGATTTCTTTAATGTAACTGATGTGGTGTCTGGAATAAATGGATTTGATGAGATCAAATTACAGTATTGTTTCAAGACCAAAACACAAAACTGGGATATTTGTTAATGTTTTCAGACATGTACTCTGGATCCTGGTGCATATTTATCTGCATCAAGAAGGACATGTTTTTGTTGCCATTTTTATTATAACTTCGTTGTTGCTGTTGTTGGTGTTGCTGTTATTGCCGTTTTGTTTCAGTTTAAACCCAGTATCATAAATAGACACTTACCACCAGGCCAAGACTGGTACTCACAGACATGTACTATTCTAGAGTTATAGCTTCAGATGTTCTGTTACTTAGCAAAACCTTTTAAATAACCAAAAATTGACAAGATTTTTATTTTTTTTTTTGCATTTTTGCCATTATAGAACATAACATCAAACCATTTACTCTGTAGCACTTGACAATCGATCAGATTTGAAAGTCAATATTGATATTGAATAACTTAAGTTATGGACCTGTAACTATGAGTTTAAGGTAGGGGGAGGGGGGGCTGAAGAATTTTCCGTTAAACTTTGTACACAGTTATAACCTTTGTCATAGTTATTCACCTTGGTCATCTTAGTCATGGTTTAACTATTGCCATACTAACATCACCAGGCCAGAAGTATTATACTTTATCCATTATTTTTACATTTACATCGCCAGGGCACTGCCACAGTGGGCTAGTTTGTAATACTAAGTCACTTATAAGTACAGAGGGTCTGGTGTGATCCAAGGCAGATATATAAAAAGGCAGTCCTCTGCCATTGAGTCCTATCCCCAGTGGTAGGCTTAAGAACCCAGAAGATGTTGATAAATAATAATCCCTGAGATTCTGTCATTCAGTTAAAGGAATGTTAGTTGCTAGAGAGTCTTGGGCTGTAATTGTGTAATATGTTGGATCAAATAACGCTTTGAGATCTGTAGTAATAATTCAACAACAGTGAAGAATTTATAAAGTACCAAATAAATGTACACACCTCTAAGGTGTTGACGTCCAAAAAGGGATGATCCAATTGCCAGAAGGAGTCAGTGTCTATTTTAGCATCCAATAGAGGCGAAACTATGGAGGGAGATAGGCTAACTTGAATAGGTAAGTCTTCAAGTGTTGGCTAAACCCGTAACACTGTCTTGAGTTCTCATGGCTTGAGGGAACTTGGTCCATTTAGCAGGGCAACTACTGCAAAACTGTGCAATCCCATGTATTTTTGGGGACTGAGGATAAGTGGGAGGGATATCTATGGACTACGGACTCTACAGAGTTCCTGGATATGGTAATAGCATACATGACAAACACTGGCATCATGAATTATCTGCATCTAAGATGACACCGAGGGAGTGATGACTCCAAGGAATCTCTTTGTGATTTCGTCAATCAGAATGAATTTGGTGTTGTCGGGATTGAACTTTAGCTCAGTACTGCCCATCCAAACCTTGAGAGCATTGAGGCAATAAGTCAGTTTAGTAATATAAGAACCGAAGTTCTTTGCATGAAGTTACGTGTATGTTTGTGTGTCATCAGCATACAAATGAAGAGTGATGTTGAATTGTGATTTTATTTTCCTGAGAGGGGTTCTGTACTGTATGAACAGGAGTGAGCCTAAGACTGGACCCCACGAAGGTGTTGGAAGCATCAGAGAAGCATCCATCTCTTATAATTTTCTGTTCAAGCGGAGCCTGACATCATTACTTCTGTACCAGTGTTCTAGTAAGGCGACAGAATGATCTATGGTGGAGAAAAGACAAAGAAGCACTAGTCCAACAGCAGTATCCTTCTCCATTAATGTGGCAGTGTCATTATGTATTTTAAGTAATGTTTTTACAGTTGAGTGAAAGGCTTTATATGCCGACTGATTTATGTTTATATACATTTCTGAGCTGTGTACTCATTTATTTGCTTGGGATCAATAGGTTAGCTTTCTGTATGAGAGTTTGGAATTACTGCTGCAGTTAGAGACTGGTTGATAGTTCTTCAGAATGTTTCTATCAATGCTAGCACTTTTAAGCAAGGTGGTGATATTAGCAGTTCTGTAGGGAGGATAGAAAACTGCCCTCTTGAACCACCCTCATGCAGGGGGTAAATAACAATATAAGTTACAGGGGTTAGGTTTACGCCAATGCATTCATAGATCAGTTAAGTAGGTATTTGGTCTAAGTTACATGGTTAATTAAGTGTTGACTTGATAATTTTCAGAATTTCCTCATCTGACATGATCCGGAAAGAGACAAGTGTGTATTTGAGGGGGGTTAGACTCTAATCATGACCCTAATTTAGGAAGTTTGTTCACAAAGTACTTGCAAAGACTTGCTGGTGAAAGTTGAGCAGTTTAGGATTACCAATTTTGCAGCACAAGGCTATGGGGGTTGTCCTCATTTTCTGTAACTTTATTTATGCAGTATGTTTTTTTTTTCTGAAAAACTCAAAGACTCATTGAAATTGGTTCACCATGACTTTGTACCTTTTGCGATATAAGACAGAGATGTCTCTTTGCCATCACCTTTGGAAGTTATGTTTGAGTCTCTTTCTAACCATAAGCTCGCTGTTCATAAATCCTTTATTGACATGTGGGGGGATTTTACATTCCGGTATAAATGCATGCTTATTAACCTGGTATTGGTGTGATAGTAAACTAACTGTTTTGTGTGGGGCCTTAGTAAAGCTCAATATTTTCAACATTGTGAATTTATGGTTTTCATCTTGCTTAGTAAAGGAGGTATTGAGTATAAATACACAATGTAGCGGCAGAGGTGTACACTTCCAAAGTACTCTTTTTATCACTGTATGAAACTCTCTGTCTGGAACATGTATTTAAGTCCTGACTTACCTTCTATTCATAGTGCCATACGCCCACGGTTTTGTATCCTATACATAAGATCTCTGATATTTTTTATAAGGGAGGGGGGGGGGTTGGCTTTTAGATTATAAATCAAATTTCTATTATGAACTTATGGAGAAAACAATATAGCCTGTCAGTTGGAAAAAAATATTATGGCCTTTCATATAACTAGCTTGTTAACCAGACTGAACAAGCACCTAGATGTTCAGACATTTATGGGCCCCCTCTTGATGAGTGGGTTCAAGCTTCAATAAAAATTCCAATCTCTGAAACTTGCTGTACAATTTTTTTTCATCCAACCCCTCTTTGGCAAAGTGGTAAAATAATGAGGGTTCATTAATGGTGGGGTGTTTCATATATCCCTTTGAAAGGGGAAACAGCTGCTGATCATAACAAATGTGGCTACTGCCTCGGGAGTGTTACAATCTTTGACTAAATTCCCTACTCACCACCACTTTAGGGGCAGTCAGACTTTTTAGTATTGCATCCCTTTATTTTACTAGTACACTTATAATATTACAGTTATAAATTATACACATTGTGCAATGACTTTTTAAAGGGAACAGTTAGAATTAGCTACAGTTCAAATCACAGCTTTAATATTTTTATATCAATAAAACAATATATACTGAATGTTAATAAAAAAAGATGGCTCCAAACAGCCCACGTTTTTTAAAACACTCTAAAGTATTATTATTTCTGGATAACATTTCTTGTTCAATAAATTTTTACAGATTTGATAAATTCAGATATTTTTTAAACTAAGCACTTGTGAAAATGTAGCATTTTGTTTACATCAGACTGAAATTTATGCCTCAACAAGAGTGCTATTCAAACACACATCCTAAAATATTATTTATTTCACTTAAGTTTAGTTCAATTCATTATATAAATGTATAATTGCTTCACAATGATTTCCACATAGACAAAGTTGGGGTTGTACGTACAGATAGTGTCATATAGGGACAGGTTCCCAGCATTGTCACTTTATATTAATTTTGAAAAAAAAATCATTGCTACCATAAAATCTTCATAAAACTCTATCCTGAAATTACACATAATGGTGGGTTAGCTACCCCTGCCTGCCCAGTAGCTCGATGCACCATGTCACAAAAGGGGTAAATAAAATTTTCATTGGGAAAAAATGTCAGTCTTAGGACTATATAAGATATGAACCAAAATACACCATCAATATTAACTTTTTAAATTAATTTACAATAAGAAGATTTATCGCAAATTACATTAAGCAAGTTCAACAAACTAAGGATTTCAACTTAATAAGGCCCTATGTTCCATTCCATATACCATTCTTGATATACTCTGAAAAGAAGGAAATATGTGTACCAAATTCTTGAGGAACCCACAAAGGAAACAAAGGAAAACTTTCAGAAACAAATTGACACAACAAACTTCCAGACAATAAAAAATTAAGTATTAGTTCCTGTTTACAGTACAATTCATACACAGTGTGAAACTGTATTTCTGAAGGCGTTTTCTATCATACGTATAATTAATGCCAAATACTAAAACCAATTTTCTGACCAAAAAAAATATGAAATTTGCTTGGCAACCATAAATCAACCTGCAGAAGGACTGCCACTTTTCAGTCATTTATTTTTGCTTCCATAATATGATCCAACTTACATCTTCCTTAGATCTGTTATTTATAGATAAAGAAACAGACAAACGAACATACCCAGAAACGTCACTTCCTGAAATAGGTAACACATTATCAAGCTTTTGAACAGTCCTTGCTTACAACTTGAAGTATAACAGAAAAATTCGTTATGCGTTATGCTTAGCAATGCATCTGGTATGAATTACTAACAGAACCAAATTATTCACATATTTGGATGCGCTTGGTAATTTATATTAGAAGAATACTCACCACGCTAGAAATAATCAAAACTTGTATTTCAATAAATGTAAAACTTTTATAAAAGGGATGTCTCCCTGTATAAGGGGAGTAAAATGGTTCAATGACCTACCCAATAAAGTAAAAATATCTCCAAGTTTAACAAAATTTAAACAAAAGTTAAAAACAAATTTATTATCTCAATATGCAGCAGTATCATAGTCAAATTTTAAAAAATGTTTCTTTAATGGTTCTTCTAACTTTAATTATTATTTTATAATTGTATCTAATAATTATATTGTAATCTAAGTATTACGTTGTATGATGAAACCGTTTAATTGACATGGATGTGTCATCTTATTGTATTTAACTTTTTTTCTTTTTTTTTTGTTAAAATTGGGGAATATTGTATGTAAGTTTTTTAACTTCATGACATTCCCTTTCAGCATTATTTTATTATTTTTACAACTAGTTGCTGAATAAACTTATTTATTATTATTATTATTTATTATTATTATAATGTGTTACATTAACTCTTTTTTTAACTTGAACATTTTCTTGCGTAGCTATGAATCCTGTAAACAGAGTATCACAAGTGAAACAATTATAATCAAATATTGTTTGCAGAAGGGCTCCGACATATTTATAAATACTATTCTGTCTAGCGTTTAGAAATTAAATTGCAACTCTATTTCCCCCATATATAGCCTTATACCTCTCAAAAAACAATTTAGAGAAATACAACTTTCTACTTTGATACTTTATCTGAGATTCCATTATTCAACCATTTTGTCAATCAAAATTCCCAAAATGATGTGTGAGGGGGTGCGCGCGTGCATGTGTGTGCAAGAATTTTTTGCAACCATTTCATGAGGGTAGGTCTAAGTATAGGGAACTGTAAAAAATATCCAAACTCCAATCAAATATTCAGATGTGGTAGTAGAGGGGGCTGAAAAAAAACTGCTGTCAAAATAGATTTGCTTCACATTTTTCACACTTTTCCAAAAGGTCGCCCTATGTTCCTACATTTCAAAGTATGTCTCAACAGGCTGACAGTAGGTAACCTGGCTTTGTAAAATGTTAAAATTCAAACTTGTTTTAAAAATCAACCACAGATATTTCAAACTGTCAAAAACTACTATGGCACAGACCTGAGCAGGTTTCCATTGAGCAAGGACCTCATTTGTTTTACTTTACATTCACTGTATTATTATTATTGTTATTATGTATTTATACTCAGCGCAATATCTCTATATACTACAGGACTCAAAGCGCTATTTAACCAATCTGACTGTACAGGTACAGCCCCAACTCACAAGTAACTGACATTCCCATAATTGGAAGATAGAGGCTCAAGGATGACCATTTATCAACATCCTTGAGGTTCTTTAACCTGCCACTGGGGATAGGACCCAATGACAGAGGACCACCATTTTAAGTGGTCATCCGAACCACTATGTACCTGAGATCAAACCCACGTCCTCTGAGTTCCCAGACAAGTGTGTTACCCGCTAGGCCACAGTGGCAGATTACCAATTAAAAAAACTGTAGTTTTACTTTTACTTCTATCTCCACACTTTAACTTACATTTCCACCAGAACCTTAAACTAGATAAATATCAATACACGTCAACTCAGGTTCCTGCCTCCTTTGGTGTGCTAAGTTCAACTAAATACTTTTTTTAATTGGTCCGTTTGTCCAGAGATGTGGGAACGGGGCATTAGTATTTATATCCTAACCATTGCTTCAGCCGCCACTGTGTAGCACCTTTGTTGACTACAAATTAGACTTGTGGGCTTACTTATTTATGAGGCATCTACAGTAATTGAGGGAACTGGCTTTCTAAGGGTTTACCAATTACAAAAGCAGTGGATACGATACCTCAAAAAGACTAAGTGTACATTTTCAAGGATTCTTGTCTAATTAATGCCATTTGGGTATTGTCAGGCAGTATCCTTTTTCGCGAGAAAGGTGTCAGATTAGTGACTGTAGAAAGGTCAGAGTAAAATTGTAATTATAACAGCTAAAGTAGTGTAAGAAATATCATTTTGGATGGAACATATGAAATTTTACTCTAAATACACACCTTTGATAAATAGGCCAGCAAGAAGTAAATGTCACCACAAATTTGAGACAGATTAAGTTACATAAAATTTGCTAAAAAATAAATTGCTAAGTTCATAAGGGTATCCCAATATTCAAATTCAAATTTAGTTTGATTTTTATCCAATGGTGAATTTTATAAATAGAGGCAAATTATATTTGACTTACTGTTTAATCTTGATGTTTTGTTTTATGGATTTCGTTTTAAATAAATATTAAAACTACTTGTGTGTTTCTCAAAAAGAGATAATCATTGATGTTTTGTAAAACAAATTGTTACTCACTATGTTTATTTGTTTATTTGGGGTTTTACGTCGCTTTCAACACTGTAAGGTCATATCACGACGGGTAGTTGGAAGGGCAGAGGAAACCAGTACATAGAGTTCGCTAGGGTTGTGTACTGTAAACTGCCGACCAATGGCAAGCAACTACCAGCTTTCCCACTTGAGCCCGTGCGGGGATCGAACCCCGGCCTCAGAGGTGGGAGGCGAGAGTGTTACCACTCTGCCACCATGGCCCCCTGTTACTCACTATGAAGCAAATTTAGAAATCAACACACACAAAAATGGATTTACAAAAGCCATATAAATATGATTAATAATTTCATGTAACATCATCTTAATCTTATTTCATGAATTTACAATTCTCAATTAGATCTATCAGAGAACACAACATTCCTGGTTGAAAAGGAGAAAAACATTATTACATGTGATAATGAGCTTATTAGTGGAATTTTCCATAATAACTTTTCCATTCTGAACTACATCTTCAAAAACAATAAAGGAAACAAGGCTTATAACTAATTGAAGCGTCACTTTACTGTTACTATGTGTTATTTAATTCTCATTTCGATGTATCAAAGAGTAATACATGAAGGTTTTGCATCCAGGTAAATTAGCGAGACTATTAGCAACTCTTGACACATCTCAAGAAAAGATTTGTTGCTAAATTTCTAATTTCCAGTTTCATGATTGAAAAGGATAAAAACCATTTATTCAAAACATGAAAAAAGCTAGTGCACTAGTCAAACTATTACACGTGACAATAACCTTGTTAATGGGAGATTTCACACATATCGATGAACTTTTCCATTCTGAATGCCTGTTTTGACTGAAAAGGTTATGAGCTGATACACCTGTCTTTGTTTTCTTTTGGTGTTATTGTATATTGTATACAACAAAATATCTCTTTGGGTACAGGAAACAAAGCTCTCTTTTGACTTATGCCAACTGCACAAGAACAGGCCTGGCTCTGTAGTGACTGACATTCCCCTGACTGAAAGACTCAGGGATAGGCATTTATCAACGTCACTGGGGTTCTTTAACCTGCCACATTTGACGCTGCCATATAAAACAATTGAAGAAAGTGAGATTTGAAAAGATTTGGAAACTTTTTTAAACATTTAATAAATAGCACAAGAAATGAAGGTTATGCTAAAAATAATGTTCAAAACATTCATCATGAAATGTGTGAGCTACGTAAAACATTTAACCTTGATAACCTTTCTATTCTATATGGGTCTGTACCCACAATTTATTAACCTTAACCGACAGTTTCCCTTCAAATGTTTTCAAACATTAAAACTGTTTACTGGGATATTGCATGGACTAACATGGCCAGAATTACCTTGTTTGTTGTCAGATTTTGAACATTTTCTACCATAATTCTTAGGCTTAAAGAGGGCTTGTATAGTATCTGTTAGATGTGTACAGGCCTTAAGTATCGCTCCAGTTCAATGGGTTGTGAAACTCGACATAGTTCCATGAAGTTTTGTGATACAAAATATCTGTACATAGTTAATCTATGGAAAAAATGTTTCATGATGCACTTACAGTTTCGTTCAATGTTTAGTAAGGGAGACAGGGGCTATCTGCCTCTCAAATGTAACACTAAGGCATGGTCCTTAATAATATATGGGATATCAACACTCAGTGCCTATTATGTATCTTCCTTCTCCTAGTTTACCCTTTTAATTAAAATAGGTACAAAAAACAACTTAGTTCATATCCTCCCATACATATTTCATTTATACCCCTTCTGGAGGCCCCATATTCTCTCTAGTTCTGCAAGCAAGCTGATAAAATTGCCATTTAAACATATGTAGTATAAGGGGATTTTAAGTGTTTCAATTCAAGTATTTCATCTAATATTTTGGAAACCTCAGAGACTGAAGTAATACCACTTTCTAAAGCCTATAACGGAAATATTTTATGTAAAGGATGGCTTATACATAGTTGACAATAATAGTACTCAGAGGGCGCCTACCACCCTCAAGGCCCAACTCCTCCACCACTGCTTTCAAGTTGAATCTAATCTAATCTAGGGTGGACTTTTATAGCGCTTAATCTCCATCACTGATGGACTCTAAGGCGCATCTAAACATAAAGCAAGGCAGTTAACGTTAATCAAGGGACATAGCCAGGTCATACCAAGGAGACACAGATGTAACAGGGGAGGCTATGGAGGGTAGGCTTTTTGCAAACAGGTATGTTTTAAGCTTCTTTCTGAAGGAGGCAACTGATGTTGCACTGCGAACATCTTGAGGGAGTTCATTCCAGATCTTAGGAGCATCAAAGGCAAAACTATGACCAAAATGTTTGGCTGACTTAAAGACTGATGAATGGAAAGGAGGAACTGTACGGTATTGACGATCTGGGTGACTATGCCTAGTACTATAGGGACAACTACAAAAAGACAAGAACGGTTCAAAATAGGAAGGAGAACCAATGATAAAAATCCTAGTTCAAGAGATGTTACAGATCATTCACAAAATTAAGTCACTTCCACACAGTCCAAGATCCACCTACTGGGACAAATTTTATGTAAATCCATGCAGTAAGACTACTTGTAATCATAATGGCACACACTCAAACGAGGACACAGAATCCAACGATCACATAACCTACTCAGCAGTGGTAATAGTGTATCTATTTTTGATGTTATGCTGTTAATGTTTCTATACACCATATTTATTTTCTTAACATATTTACACTTTATATGTATCCCTATGTTGATGCTTTAGCATCTCTTACACAGACAAGCAACTACCAACTTCCTCATTTTAATATGGGGCCAGGATTCAAACCGAGAACCTGAGAGATGAGAGGCCAATGTGTCATGCACTACACCACCATGGTTTCCTCTTTACTTCCCAGAGCTTTCTGACTGACATGGTCCAACCTAAGCAGTTGAGTCTACTGAGTAAAGTGGTTGATTTGTTGGAATGAATATATTAGATTTAAAGTAAAGCTTTATCACGTATCACTTCATGTCTGATTGCTAAAAGGGAAGTTTATCCATTTGATAATAATAACTATCACAAAAGTTCAAGTAGCTTTGGTGAACAAGCATATTTATTTCAAGACTGTGGGCAGCTATTAAATATACGTATGGGTAATGCATAAGTTATATAGGACTTCAACATGTTCTGGTGTTTACTTTGTTCCAATTTAGATCATAACAGCAGCTAAAAAGTTGTATAGTAAGTTCAGAATTCTGAACATCCGACAGGCCTAGTTATTCCATCAAGGAAACTATTATTTTAATGTGGCCATAACATTGTCTCGGCATCAATGTTCAAGTAACTTCATCACTTGGTTTGGGGCTTTTACGTCATACTTATGTAGCTTTTAATCCCGCCCCCGATACTCTACACTTGCATCGTAGATAAAGTCATAGCTATTCAAGTCTGTAAAATAAAAGATTCTTACCCAACTGTATTACGTACAAACATTATCATAACCATGTATTTATTTACATAACTCTCGCGTCATTCAACTTATTCCTGAGCAGGGTTGGGGCCGAGTACAAGTCAATGTACTTTAGTACGAGTATATTCAAAATGTATGAGTACAAGTACATGTACATTTTCTGGAATGTACTCGGGTACAGGTATGAGTACTTTGGAAAGTACTCAAGTACATTTTTTTTTTAAGTAGGAAACCATAATCAAACATATGTTGTCAGAAAAGAATACCTGTCCAAATGTATTTTCAAAGTTAAAACTTTTATATAGATAAATACATCACTTTCTCTCTTCTGTTTGAAAATCAGATAGTTAAGGCTCAGTAGGTGAAATTCATTGTTACAGACAACTTCTCAGGACAAGTTCCCATCAGCAGGAAAAAAACACTTTTGTTTTTAAATACCAATATTTATAATTAATAGTTATTAAAAGCCAAGACCTCAATTACATTTTAGACTTGAATCATTTTAAAAGTCCTGACCTCATCACATTTTAAAGTCTCCATAACACAATCACACCTTTCCACAATACTCCTTGAACTGTTTTGCAACTGAGTAATCTGTATTCACATTGTATGGTTTCTAAAATCAATAACTCTTTCTTTGATTCACCCATATGTGTCCTATAAAATTTGGTGCAGTCTTTCAGAAATAACTTGACTGCAGTGCTTGTATCTCATTTTAACTCTCCCTCAGCTCTCCCTATAGATATGTAGTAAAACAACATACATATTTCACAAATATTTGACGTCTTGATTATAATTTTACATAATACTGAAGAGACCAACAGCTGACATGTGTTTATGCTAAGAAGCTAATCCCCAACAGAAATCTGAACAATAGTTAAAAGTGACACTTGCATAACTGATGATAAATTGACCTTTACTTCCAGAGCCTTTACAATAAACATATTGCAGATTACAATTTACGGGCTGGCACCTTGGTGCCAGCTAGGTCATTCCTGAGGGGACCTTAAATTTCTGCTTTAGTTGTCACCACCATGCTGTTTGTAACCTGTTTCCTCATTGGCTATGGCAGCTCCCTGTGTTAAAGCTTACTGACCCTTCTTCCATTTGCATTCTAGACCTGGAAGGGGCAACACTGAAAATTTTAATAAATTTGTTTTTTCCATTTGTCACGTGTTAGCTTATTTTATCAAAGTTTTTTTTAATAATATACATTAGTTTTAGTTATTGACTCATGGAAAAGACAAAGAAGTACAACTTGCGATCTGCAAGCAGTGATACACAGATGCAGACTCAGCTGGGTGGCAACATGGAGTTTGTCACACAACTGCTGGGGGTAGGTCCTGGTACTTCCAGCCAGCAGGGGTGTGATAGCCAGTCAGACAGTGAGTTAAATTGCAGTGATGTAATTAATGCATCTGATTCGGATGATACGGGCAGCCGGAACCGGTCCTTTAACAAATTTTCCCAAGAAAAGTCCGGCACTTCGGATTCTCATGCTGTTGACACAATTAACTGACATTGGTCAGCGGTTGACAAACTTGGAAAAGACTGATTGTAAGAAATCAAATGATGTCACAAAGCATAAGAACAGAAGTACCCGTACTCGTTCTAAACCCATACCAAATATGCACACAAAAAGTACTGACAGTACTGGGCACTCAACCGTTACCTCTGCAGTCCCTGTCACAGAAAGTTTGCCCTTTAATTCAATGACTGTCCCTTCCCTAGCTGACATTCGACAGAATGCAAATATACAGGAAAAAGTTGATCAAAGAATTAAAGAACTTCAGCAATTGTCAAACACAGGTACTGATTCAAAAATTAAATCCCTCAGAGGCGGTTCAGTTGACATATTCGTGAAAAATCGAGTTAAATGGCCCCATGAGCATGTCTTGGCTGGAAATATCAAAGAGCGTGTTTCCTATGACCAGTTAACCATGGGTCAGTGGATGGCTGGCTTTTGCCGCACCATGAGAGAGGAAAAAAATTCAAAAAATAAACAAGCAATGCTGGACTATTTGATAGCACTTTTGGATGACAGTAATGATTTTTCCTGGGCTGCGGCAAAGGCCAGCCATGCAGTACTCCTATGTAGAATGGAGCAAGGTGAAATTGTCGATTATACACAAACTGATTTGGTGGATAGGGTCAGAAGAGCTCATGCACAAAGGCATATCACCCACACCTCTTCCAATGTTACTCAAAATTTCAAAAAATCCAAAACAACCAAGTCAATGCCTTGCAATTTCTACAATCAAGGATCTTGTAATTTTTCAACGACTCATGAAACGAAAGGGGTGCTTTACAAGCATATCTGTTCATTTTGCTTTTCAAAAGGGGGAAAAAATTTTGCACATGCAGAAAATGAGTGTAGAAGTAAAAACAAGCATGCAAAAAACGACTAAGGCTGGGCGGGGATTGCCATTCCACCAAACAGTGTGCTTCTAGGTATATTTGGTCAAGTAAGATTGATAGGAAAACCACATCTCAAGAATTTTCAGTGGATACAACCACACTTTTCACATGGTTTAACAAAGGTAATGCTTTTGCAAATATTCGGAATGGCAGATCTTATGCTCAGGTCACTGCTCAGAAAAAACTACTTCCGGTTCCGGCTGCCTGCGTCCGAAAAACCCCTGACAGGAATGCAAATGCCATGAAGAAAGTGCACAACTTTCCTCAAAGGCCTAAGGTATCTGCCTTAAAAAATGGCTTTTCTGCACAGGTACGATCTACCACTCCATGTGTTACGGTTCCGGCCTGTGCAGGGAAGAAACTAACACAGGCGCATCACAAGTCTTTCACCAAATATAAACCTAATGTTGAATCCCTTACTTTGACCAACAGATTTCAGGCATTGCCTGTAGAAGAACCAAATCTTGAGCATTCCAATGTTCATACTCTTGACATTAAGTCACCTCAAAACTATCCTAAGGCAACTCAACTGCCTCAGTGGAATAACATTTCTCTTGATAAAGCTATTTCTCACAAAAATGTGCTTCCTGCTCCACCTTCTATGGTGATTAGCAAACCAGCCACGCCAGAGATTGCTCAGATAAAAGTTACAAAAGGTGATTTAACTCTAGGTATGACAAATGCTGCAGATGATATTTCTGCAGACAATATGCTCCATGGTCAATTCGATTCTCATATGGCTTCTGGCCAAACAAAAAATGTCCCTGAAGATGTTTGGCAAAATCGCTTATATTCTAAAGATTATAAGGCATGTGTCTATCAGAATGGTGATAACTTTGGCTACATTCCATTAAATGATCTTCATGTATACAAAGGCCCTGAAATTCAATGGAAGTCACTTCCTGACATATGGCAAGCAAATAAGCTAATTCGTGAAACCAAGGTGCCAAATTTCTTAAATTGTCGTATCCCTGTGAAGACACAGTTGAATCCTGATAAATGGCGTTCGTATTTAACTCACTATTGGGATCAGCAACTTCCTGATCTCATACAGTATGGTTTTCCCTTAGACTTCAATAGAGATAGCAACCTTGTTTCTACACATGTTAACCATACCTCGGCGATTGAACACGAGAAACATATTGACCAATATATTGCTGAAGAACTTAAATATGGTGCTTTGTATGGCCCTTTTGAGGATACTCCTATCCCTGTTCATGTTTCTCCATTAATGACCAGGGCAAAACAAAATTCTGATAAGAGGCGCACTATTGTTGACCTTAGCTGGCCAAAAAATGCTTCAGTTAATGCTGCAGTTCAAAAAAATGTCTATCTCGGATCCCATTTTGTACTTAAATATCCATCCCTTGATGACATAACTACAGAATTGAGAAAATTAGGTCCAGGAGCTCTCATATATAAGGTCGACATTAGTAGGGCCTTTAGACATATCCGTATTGATCCGGGCGACATTGATCTTCTAGGAATTCGTCACAAAAGCTTATTCCTGGACGGATCTTTGCCGTTCGGATTCAGACTCGGATCCGGAATTTTTGACAGTTGTTCCGATGCCATCAGATATATTATGAAAAATTTTGGTCATAACGCCCTCATGAACTACATTGATGACCTCATATATATCGGCCTACCATCAAAAATTTATAATTCTTATTCTCAGCTATTGTCATTGCTCGAAGAGTTAGGTCTGGAGATAAGTCAATCAAAGCTTGTACCTCCATCCACTTCTGTAGTTTGCCTTGGAATTCAAGTCAATACGGTTGCACGTACGTTGTCTATTCCGGACGAAAAATTAGCTGAAATCAGGCAGTTATGTGAACAGTGGGTTCACGAGAAAAATTGCACCAAAAATCAATTACAGTCCCTTTTAGGGTCCTTACTGTATATTACTAGGTGTGTACGACCCGCCAGAAATTTCCTTAACAGAATGTTACAAATTCTCAGAGATAACGTACACACTAATTTCATTACTTTATCTCATCATTTCTTTCAAGACCTTGAATGGTTTAGAGTATTCTTACACCAGCTCAATGGAGTTACTTTTTATGATAATAAGTTAATACACCATGAAGTTAACTTAGATGCCTCTCTAAATGGCCTAGGCGCTTGTTTTGGTAATGAGGTCTACGCTCTCCCTTTGCCTGTAAATTTCATGAACCTACACATCACTCAACTCGAAATGTTGAATGTTGTTGTAGCACTCAAAGTCTGGGCCAATATATGGGCCAATAAAAGAATAAAGATTAGCTGCGATAACTTGGCGGTGGTAGAAATCTTGAAATCTGGCAAAACCAGGGACCCCTTCTTGGCCACTTGTGCCAGGAATATTTGGCTCATTACTGCCATGTTTAATATTGATATTATATTAATTCATGTCCCTGGGGTCAACAACCAGGTTGCTGACTTACTTTCCAGATGGACTATTACGTCCAACCCACAAAGTAAACTTATGCAAATCTTACCTCAATTTCAATGGATAGACACTCACATTGATTTCAATTATTTTATTTAGCTTTCTTCTTTATTTTCAGATCTACCACTGCCTGCAGCCCAGTTGGCCACCAGTGCTGTCCACAGGTTACGCCAGGCTTTTCGTCCTGCCACCCAGAAAACTTATACACGAATGTTTAGGGACTTCTGTGGCTTCCTGGTGGCCACTGGTTTGCTTGCTTCTCAGGTAACTCACCTTACCTTATTGGCTTTCATGGAGTTCTTGCTGCAAAATGCTTTTACTCCCTCCAATATTGCCAACTATATGGCTGGCCTTAGGGCCTCCTTTGTCTTATACGATCTAGATACCGTTCCTTTTCAACATCAGCGACTTCAATACTTTCACAAAGCTGCCAAGCTTCAAACTCTTAATTTTCCAAAACCCAAGCTTCATTTGGATGAAAACCTTTTACTGAAAATTATCACTGCTTGTGATCATTTACAATTTCCTCTTATTTTTAAACCACTTTACTTGTTAGCTTTCTTTTCCTTCCTCAGAATCTCTAATATACTGCCACATGCTATTACTTCTTTTGACCCTACCCGCCAACTGGCTGTGGGTGATGTTATATTCTCTCACAATGCTGCCACCATCATCATCAAATGGTCAAAAACTTTGCAAGATAAATCAAAAATTCATACCATCCCTCTCCCATTTCTGCTGAATTCTTCCTTATGTCCCATTCAGGCCCTTCAGCTTATGCTAGCGACTATGCCAGGTGATTCCAATGTACCACTGTTCAGGATCCCTAGATCTCATGGCTCAGTCCCACTAACAGATTCTGTGGCCAGGCGTCACCTAAAAGCTGTATCTAACATCTTGCAGCTTCCCACTTCCCTCAAGTTCCATGACTTTAGAAGGGCTGGGGCCACTTGGGCCTTTAACCATGGGGTCCCTATGAAAGATATTATGCTACATGGCACCTGGAAGTCCGATGCTGTATGGGCCTACATTCAATCCACCCCTGTGGTACAATCTCCAGTTAGTGCAACTTTCCAGCATCACCTATCCCTCTAGCTTTCCCTACTTTACTACTGGGTGGTTTGGTGGCTCTTCTTCTTTCTATCACAATTTCTGTACTATTTCATATATAACTCAGTTTTGCAACCAATACCTTCTCTATATTGTCATTTACAATCTCACTTATAATGCAGGTCGAATACGACCTCACTTTGACCTTAACCTTGTCATTCAAGGTCATTCCTTTCTCACTGTATCACAGTCTCCTGTACTGGTATTTTGTTCCATCTAGTACAACTCTTCCAAATTCTAATTCTAATTCATCTTCCCACAGGTCGCCTATGACCTGCCATATGACCTTTACTTTGTCATCCAAGGTCGTTATATTTTACTTTCACCTTACCTTGTCATTCAAGGTCAATTCCTTTCCATTTGTACTATACAGTGTTCTGTAATGGAATTTTGTTACATCTCCCCCAACTCTTCAAAATTCATTCTAATTCCTCTTCTCAGAGGTCGGGTATGACCTGTCTCGTCACCTTACCTTGTTTTTCAAGGTCAGTATCATTTCCTTTATTTGTTATAAGAAATTTTACCAGGGTGGTGTAATGTTAATTAATCTTTCATATCTTGTTTGTAAATTTCATGCTATTCGTTTTGACAGTAATTTCTGCTTTATTAGTATGTGCTGTCAATGGGTAACTTGAATTTATATTCATCTAAAGTATTATTTTCCTAATTTTAATAATGATTTTATAATGTTGTTGACAGTTACTTATGTCTGTAATAACACCATATTAAAAGTTTAGTAGATAATAAATATATATATTCCCAACTGCTCTTTTTGTTGGGCTTGGTTCCCCTGGGGAATGTACGGGCTGGCACCTTGGTGCCAGATAGGTCATTCCTGAGGGGACCTTAAATTTCTGCATTAGTTGTCACCACCATGCTGTTTGTAACCTGTTTCCTCATTGGCTGTGGCAGCTCCCTGTGTTAAAGCTTACTGACCCTTCTTCCATTTGCATTCTAGACCTGGAAGGGGCAACACTGAAAATTTTAATAAATTTGTTTCCCTCCCATCTTACAGTAGAACCCCCCTGTATATATGGATAGATGCTAATGTGTGTTCTAGTTTCAGATCAGCTGTGACTTCATCGTTCAGGGTTCTGGACCTCTTTATCTTATTGAAGCTGGACTTGGCTTCTACTGGGTGGCTACCATCAGGCTTCCACTCTTCCTCAAGTTCTGGACCTCTCGACCATGGACACAATATGTTAATTGCTTTCCATGCCTTGCACGATTATGCTCTTATTGCTGCCATATGTAATGTCATTCTTGTTGTTTAATTGCTATTGCTGTAATTTCATAATTGCTTCTGTGTTGCTACAATGGTACCTGTGCATTTATTGTTATGTGTGCTCCTTTGCTAGATGCAAATGTGTTTTATTGTCTTTATTACACCTGTAACTTATAATGACCTTTTACCTCACGTTTTAAATAACTGGCAATCTGATCTTGTGACCTCCAATTTGACCTATCTGCTCTCAGGCCAGCTTTAATTGTTCTCATGTTTATTGCTTGGCGGCCATAATGGGACATATTCTGCACATTATGGCATCCTTGCCTCTGCTTTTATTGCTTACTATTTTAGGTACTTAATCTCATTTATCCAGCTACACGCTGGTTTCAACTCTAAGTTAGGGTAACTCATGAGTAATTTCCAATCAAGCCATTATATTTGGACTCTGTTGGCCCAAATCTTGTATAGATCTTTCACCTTTGGGCCTATGGCGTCTTTATGTCTTCGTCTTTTAGTGGTCACTTACTTTTATAGTCTCTTAACACCCACACGTCTGGGCTTCAATTTTAATCATTAATTCCAATCTAAGTCAGAATATTTGAGTGCTGTTGGCTACAGTTATGTACAGTATCCACTCTCTGGCCTATGGTACTCTTATGTCTTCGTCTAGCAGCGGCAATGTACTTTTATAGTATTATCTCATAATCCACCATTTTACAAGGCCCCTGCCTTAGTTGCTATGAATACAAGGGCCCTTGGAATATGGATTTACACACCCCCTGGTCAGGTTTCCATCCTCCATTATTCTTTTACATCTCTATGTCTAATTCAAAACCATACCCCTGCTCATAAATTAGTGGCTCTTCTTCTTTCTATCACAATTTCTGTACTATTTCATATATAACTCAGTTTTGCAACCAATACCTTCTCTATATTGTCATTTACAATCTCACTTATAATGCAGGTCGAATACGACCTCACTTTGACCTTAACCTTGTCATTCAAGGTCATTCCTTTCTCACTGTATCACAGTCTCCTGTACTGGTATTTTGTTCCATCTAGTACAACTCTTCCAAATTCTAATTCTAATTCATCTTCCCACAGGTCGCCTATGACCTGCCATATGACCTTTACTTTGTCACCCAAGGTCGTTATATTTTACTTTCACCTTACCTTGTCATTCAAGGTCAATTCCTTTCCATTTGTACTATACAGTGTTCTGTAATGGAATTTTGTTACATCTCCCCCAACTCTTCAAAATTCATTCTAATTCCTCTTCTCAGAGGTCGGGTATGACCTGTCTCGTCACCTTACCTTGTTATTCAAGGTCAGTATCATTTCCTTTATTTGTTATAAGAAATTTTACCAGGGTGGTGTAATGTTAATTAATCTTTCATATCTTGTTTGTAAATTTCATGCTATTCGTTTTGACAGTAATTTCTGCTTTATTAGTATGTGCTGTCAATGGGTAACTTGAATTTATATTCATCTAAAGTATTATTTTCCTAATTTTAATAATGATTTTATAATGTTGTTGACAGTTACTTATGTCTGTAATAACACCATATTAAAAGTTTAGTAGATAATAAATATATATATTCCCAACTGCTCTTTTTGTTGGGCTTGGTTCCCCTGGGGAATGTACATTATGGCTCTTTGCTAAAAACATCTCAATACATAGATCCTTTTGATATAGTTCTTAACTGATCTTTAAACCAGGCAATTCTCTGGTTGTAAACAAAAGTAAATAAAACTAAACAAGTTAATTTCTCAAGTAAAACTTTTCAACAAAATACCTAACCTTGGCACTTTTTAACCTTACAGATTTAAAAATTGAGAATGCTTGTTTGAAGAAATTTTTATTTATTTTTTTTACTTTGCTTATTTAATGAATAATTACCAGAGTTTAAAACTTGGTGTTGATAGTCAGAAATTAAGAAGATTATGATGTAAAAGTATTCAAATTAAGACAGTACAGTGATTTCATAATTGTTATTACTTCTTCAATTATTGCTAATTTGCTACTATATAAACAATGCAAATGCAAGTAAAGTAGAATTGTGTAAACATGTGAAGAAATCAGATTTGTCCTTAATCACAGGGAATATTCTGGGCAAAAAGTACATGTATTGTACTCAGAATGTACTCGTGAGTACAGCTATAGTTTCGAATGTACTCAAGTACAAATACGAGTATATTTCCTAATGAGTCCATCATGGGTATAAGAAAAATGTACTCGAGCTCACGAGTACATGACTACAATGTACTCTGGCCCCCCCTACCCTGTTCATTAGTATACTTATGGTAACGACAGTACAGCTTCTACCAGCTTCTACTTATCTGATCACCAGCTTGGCATTTTGGGGTTGACTATATTCCAGTATAGTTATATCAAGAACACCCTACGATTAATCCCACATAAATAACCTCATATTAAATTTTGGGATGTACATCGATGAAGAAAAAAAAACATAGCTGCTGAAGGGGATGTGAAAGCTAAACTGTAGAAGCAAACGTTAAACTAAACTAATGTCCAAAAACATATAGAAAGTTGGAAAGTTGCACTAGATACTCCTTGTAATTAAGCAACCAAGAAGGAAAAGATTTCAACCCCTCTAGTGGCAAAAGCTGGATGAAATAAATAGCTGGGATTTATTTTGGGGAATTTGTGGCTGCTATAAATCAGTTTTTATGACTAAGCACTGACAATTTCTCGGGATGTACTAAACACAGATGTATGTAGAATAAGAATTTATCAATTCTGGAAACTTTTGCAATTCATGACTTCACAGATGTTGTGCATACTGTAAATACAGCCATTGTGTAGACACAAAAGACAGCAGTGATATTGCAGATGTAAGATCGGCACAGCAGATAATTTAGGGTAGAACACTTTACTTACTGCTAATTTTAACATTTTCATCTTTTACTATTTTTTCTCTAAGTACATTCTAGAATAAGAATAGATTATTCTGAGCACAAGCAAGTCTGTGAATATAGACCCTGGTTTGCTTACTTCTTGGTTGGGATGTCCCTGTCTCACATCCGTTGTAATTTACCTTCAAAAGGGGGAAAAGACTACAGCGGTGTTGAATTTTTGCACTGGGAAATTGTGTCAGAAAATTACAACTGGATATTTAGACATTTACACTAGTTTTAATTTTAATGGGTAAAACAATTTAAAGCAAACTGGATGAATGGTGCCAAATGGCCACTGCCTCATCTATGAATGATAAGAATGATTGGTCTGCTACAGTTAGATAAAGCTAAGCAACTATATAACTATTTGCCACAATAAATCTGCTTGCAAAAGTCATATGGATTTAACACTTATCTGCCACTGTGGCCTATCGGGTAACACACTCGCCTAGGAACACAGAGAATGTGGGTTCAATCCCAGGTACAGGCATATACATAGTGGCTCGGATGACCACTTAAAATGGTGGTCCTATGTCATTGGGTCCTATCCCCAGTGGCAGGTTAAAGATCCTGAAGGACGGTGATAAATGGTCATCCTTGAGCCTCTGTCTTTCAGTTAGGGGAATGTCAGTAATTTGTGAGTTGGACAGTACTTATACAGTCAGATGGATCATATAGCGCTTCTCCTGTAGTACATGGAGATACTGCGGTGAGTATAAATACAAATTCAAACATGGTCTACCTCTACAAAGCAGGTTGTGTTCTTGGGTGCGTTCATTTGATTTCTGTCTATTTGTGTTCACAATCAGTTCAAAATTAATGAATGCATATAACAGTTACATGTGGGCAGAGCCTGACCAAAAGAAGAAGTAATTAAATTTTGAGAAAGATCCCGAGCATCCTCTGAATACAAAAAAAATCCCTAATATTTAACTGTGTCATCGTCAATGATTTTCATCATGGTCATGGAGGTTAAAGTAAAATAAGCAGTATTTCAATTAAATAACAATATGGGAATACTCTGCTGCTGTCTTGGCGAGGTTTTGCACTCCATGAGTGTTATATATTTTTTTTCTGAGGTTTAATATCATTGATAGGTTAACCGTAACCCCACTTATACCAAGTGAGATAAGTAATAATATTGGCAATAAACCTTCCAAAATATTACAATATAATTGTGAACTATGTTTTTTATCATTGCTCGTCATCATCCAGACTACGCAAGCTAGTTAACCGATGGCAGGTTTACAGACCTATACTTTAGCCTGCAGTTGATTACACCTTGGGTTATATTTTATATTTTTGTAATCATGAATTTAACATCATGTTTAATATAAACATGAGGTTTATATATCACCTCTTTTTTACCAGAATGTCTGGTAATGAATTAAAAACATTCATGCCAATAAGAGATAAGACTGACATTTCTTTATGATCACTGAATTGAACTAATTAAATAAAAGAAGCAATATTTAGATTGTAGGAAATCTGTTATTAAACAAGGCATAAAGGGGTTTCAGTCTACTAGCGAGAGCCACAAAGCCATCAGAGACATGAGTAGTGCACTGATGCAGTCACCCATCCAAGTACTAAGTAAACATAGCCCATTGCTGATTTACTTCAGTGATAAGACAGGTACTCATCACGCTATGCCACAATTCATGAAAGTCTGGACCAAAAAAAAATGAAAAAAGTGATTTCTAGAAGTACGAGCCTAACTAGATTAACATTAAGTTAATCTTGTAGTTAATTTTGATTACTTTATCATCTGTGTGCTGGTTTAACTCAATGGAATTATGAATTACAAAGAGATCTGGCACATCTATGTGCAAGTAAAAATACCACTGACCATACATTTAGTTTGACTTGAACCTGGCATTATATATATTAAGATAGCAAGAGAGTATTAGTTTAACACTGGGATGAAAAAGGCTGTACAGGTATGCTCGTTTAAATACCTAGCATCTGTATAACTACATCCTTAAACATATTTAATAATTATAATTAATTATTAATTATAATGTAAATAATGTACAATATTAATGTAATCGGGCACTCCCTACGGTAGGATGTGGAAATCTTAATACAGAACCTATACATATTTTATTTGGCATTTTCTTGTTCATAGTATTTTTATGAATAGTATAATATGTATTGATGCATTTATGGTACATCAAATAAATGTATGCATTTAATAATGCAATGCACTAACTGAGAAATTATACTAAGAAACAGATTTGATCAAATATCCAAAGTTTAAATAGGTCGTTGTCAAATGTCATTGCTTAAGATTCAATTTAAAATATCTTCAGAATGATGCTCATATTTTCAAATGTCACAGTTACATTTTAGAAAAAAACTTGTATAATTAACCTCTTACAAGGGGGTATGTCATTTGCGGCATTGATTTGTTTGTTTTGCAAAACAGTGTATGAGTAGAAAGTTTAGCTCGAAGAAAATTTTACTGTTTCTTCATTTATAAGAAATTTTGTTCTTCTTTCTCATTGTTTTAAGGGGAAAAGGTAATCACAGCTATTTTTATGGAAAGCTGTAAATTGACTACAGGTCTCTGAGCTAATATAGTTTTTACCCTGGCCAATACATGTAATCATATTCCTGCTAATTAAATTTACAGATTCAGTATCAAGGAACAATGAAAAGTATAACAAAAATACTCACGGAAATTGTCATTGGTAATGCCATATATGATGGGGTTACAGCTACTGGAGATGAACACCAACATCTGGGCCAGGGCTTGGCAATAGATGAATACAGTTAGTTCAGTCTTTGAAGGGCTATACACCTCTCCCCTCTGTACATATCTCATAGCCAGCTCTGACTTGTGGAGGGATATAATATCCATAGTGTAATAAGGTACATGACAAATCAGAAAGATGACCACTACAATAAGTATAGTCCTGGTAAGCTTCTTGTTTGGTCTCTTCGTGCGGTGTGTTTGTCGCAGTGCCATGATCTCTTTCAGTCTGTACATAAGTAGTAGATAGGATAAGGTGATGACTACAATTGGAATGATGAGGCCCAAGGTGAACTGAGAATAGGTCCAAAGCCTCATGTGGTAGAGGCGGTTCTTGGTGGGCCAGTTGATACGGCATACAGACTTACTGTCATAACTAACGCTATACGAATAAAGAAAGAAGGGCATACACATGGCCACACTGGCTATCCAGACACTTAGGCAGACTATCTTACCAGCGCGGATTGTTCGTAAGAAACTGAGCTCATGAAAGCTAGCTAAGAATCTATCAACGCTCAGAGCCATTAGGGTGAAGATGCTTCCGAATTTATTGATTTCTCTAAAAATGTAGGAGATTTTGCACATGGGGTTCCCAAACACCCAGTTACCATTGAAAGTTGCATAACAAAATAAAGGCAATGTCAGTAGAAAGACCACATCTGCAAAGGCTAGGTTTAAGATATAATAATTCGCCACAGATTTCATCCTCACATCGCTGAACCTCAGGATGACAAAGATCACCAGGGCATTTCCAAAGAATCCTACCACGAAGGTGCTGAGGTACAGGATTAAAGTCACAATTCGGTGAATGCCTGTGTCATTGGATGAGTTATTGCCTGTGTTGACCATCATGGTACCTGAGTGATTCTGGTCAATATATCCAGTCACTGTATAATTGTTTAATTCACCCCAAGATCCATCATTCATCACTGTAGTCATCAGGTGGCTTTGATTTCTGTAATAAATCTTTTCCAATTTGTGGCTATCCAGCACAATTTGTATACTCTCTGTAACCACCGGAGTGACTGTAGACAATGATAACTCCATCTTTAAGTATAATATTTAACTTATACTAAATTATTTCAGAATTTATTTCATATAAAAGTGCACACAAACATAAGTACACTTGCACTCTAAATTTAATGAAAGATAAAAATTGATACTAATGGCGCTTTTATAGTGTTTTATTTTTAAGTTTACATGTTTTTTAATAATATTTTTAAGATGCCATATCCTAATATTTACTTAATTTTTAATCTTCTGTTAAGATATAGGTGTCATTTCAACATATCATTTTAATCTTCTTTAGAATATAGTGCACACCCACACAGCATGAACTCCATCTGAGCATATTGTTAATAAAACTACCTCCAACACAGGTACGTATATAATCCAAGTTTCACAAGTGAGCTTACTTAGTAGAGTGATTACAATCTTCCTATTGTCCTGTAACAAGTAATCAGTTTCTAACACATGCACATCATTAGAAAATGACCTCAGAACATCTGTAACTCCAGCCTTTTGTGATTCTCTTGGTTCCACATTGTCTCTGCAAGAAAATCAAGACGTCTTCTGTGTTTTATATGCTTGGCTTTTTGTCCCCTTGGCTCTGTGGCTTCACGTGGCGTTATGCTGTTCTAAGATTTAGCAGTGGCTGCCAGTTTCCAAGTTTGCTCATTGTGGTGTGTGTGTGTGTGTGTCTTGTGTGTTGACTTCCTGTCAGGCCATCTAATTAGTAAAGTAAGTTGTTAATGAGTAGGGAGAATGAAGCCACTGACAAGTTCAATTAACTGGTTTGTGTGAAATTATTTGCCAGAAACTTTTTGGATATCTTAAACTGTATTCACAAATATTCTTTGTCTATTAGTTTCTTTTAAAAAGGCTGTCTTGTTTATTTTTTCACCTTAAAGAGGTTATTAGTCATTGCAATGAATAATTCTTGCTTGGAATTAATTAATTTTCCAGATAAAGAGCGATTTAAAGGCCGATGAAATAAGCAACTGTTCTTTCTGTACTGTTAGTGTAGGCACTTGTCTTATAAATTGATAATAACTACTTGTACATTTGCTTTTCAAAGATGTAAAACCAACCAGCAGATGGTTTAATGAGATTAGTATGACGGAGTGAAATGCACCATATTCTTAATGCTGCAAGGTGTTTACATAGAGTGAAAATACATACAAGAGCTTACATTCTAATACTTTGTTTATAAATTCACACATTTAGGAATCCATGTTTAGAATATTTTTGGAGTCACTGGTGCAAACCAGCTGAAGAAACAAGCTGGCATAAAATAGATAAATGTGTTCATATTACTTACCCTCTATAAAAGAGGGGGGATGAGGGTATTATAATTATATTCATTTGTTTATCTGTTTGCTTATCCATTTCCATAACTTGAAAGAATAGATCAGATCAGTGTCAAATTTTCAAACCATTGCGGGCTTTACCCATGGTCCAATGGGTCGTGGATCATTCATCCTAAAAGATGATCCAGATTTGGATTGAGAATGTAGAATTTTTATTGATTTTTTTTTCAAAAAATATCTTCTACATGACTCATAACTATGATGGGTCTTATTTTCAAATGAGGTGAATTCCACCGCTCATCAAAGATGACTTCAAAAACCTCAGGCGAGGGTTTGTGCTCCACCAGGCACTACTTGTTTAAGTGGTTATATATCATATTTGAGTTAAAAATCTCTATAGTTTTGACACTACTGGAAATGTACCATTATGTAAATCAAATATAGACAGTAACAGCTACAGATCCCTTTAATACCCAGAAAAGTGTAAGAATGTGACTCTTACAGGAGAAAGACCTGCCTTGATTCAGTTTTGAGCAGCTGAATATACTAGGCAATTTTTGTCACCGATTCCTATACTTTATAAAATGATGTAACCCAGTTTCAAACTTTGGAAATCATTTTGACACACATTTACTACAGAGCACCTCTTCATGAAAAAATAATTGTTGAATTATCTAATCTATAAATCATTGGAATGTTTAGTATGCTTTAATTACACAGAACTGGATCAGTAACTATATGGTACTATGAATCTGTTTACTAAGTCATACGAAATAACTATGGTTTTTTCCTGAGATTTAATGTCATTAATATTCCAACTCAATCCCACTTATTTTAGGTGGGACAAAACACAATATTTGTAATAACCGTCTAAAATACACTAGCATAATTGTTGAGCAATCTGTTATTTTCTCCCCACCACCATTCAGGAAAACAAGCTAGTTAACCCATGGCATGTTACAGGCCTGTATTTTAGATTATACTTTGAACGACTTGGTGGAGAGTTTTTTATTATAATTATTTTAACATGATGTTTAAACACTACCTTGTCTGCTGTTTTGATTGTTGTCTTTGTATTACTTAATGCCTGGTATCAGGCATACATAGTAAATAAATATATTCAATGATTAAGTGCTACAAAAGTTTTATTAGGGTATATATTAGGAAAAACATATAGTTTCTGTTAATATTCCCCAAGTTCCCCCAAAGCCGTGAAAAATATTATTGGGCATAATATTTATTGTATCACTAATCAATTTTTATTCATACACACAACAGTTACAATTGATAACATTCCGATCAGGAGATAATAAGTAAATGACTAGGAATACTAACAGTTACAAATTACTGATAACAGTCCATGAAAACTTCAAAATACAAGATTAGTAAATATTACTTCCACACTAGCACATAATAAATGTCTTTGAAGATTTATCAATTGCTTAACAGTCTGATTCCACGAACAACACAAGTAATTTTAAGGATGTTGTTTGTCAATTAGAAAATTAACAATTTACGAATTTCTCATAAAAGTTCATGAAAAATTAAGGTACAAAATTAGCATATACAAACTGGAAATACAAAACATCCTATATATGCACTTGTAGATAAATTAATAGTACTTTGATGTATGACAAATTACTTCTCTGATGAAGCCCATAAAGGACTACAATTTATACAACCAGATAACAAAGTGAATTTGTTATATAAATACGAATATGAATTGTAAAAGTATAGCAACTTAGTTTTATCCCCAACATGTCTGGAAAATGTTACCATTACTAACTTTTGGATGAGTGATTAAAGACCAAACATTTGAGTATAAAAACACCCAAATCCCAAGTAGTATGGCTTCTGTTCACTAGAACATTACTTTTGTGATATTTATCCTTTCTTTAACATATTTTCTGTTCATGAGAACAGCAGTTTTCTTGCGGCTGATTTGACTAGGGTATTTTTTTCCTAGAGGCCAATTGGACAAGATTATTTCATCTTTGGGAAGTATGACAAGGCAGATTTATTCAGCTCCCTTTTCAATACTCCAATGAAATAAGAACTTCATTTATGCAATCACAGGATTTAGTCTAGCAGAAATGTGAGAAAGCATGTTTTGTAGCTATTATAAAGTTTATTTCAGAAAATAAATTCAGATTCAGAATCTTTGAGCTATCCTGATTGTAAACCAAGTACTCTTAAGACACTTTAATCTGTTCTCTGAGCCAACTACTTTCCTTGCTGCCTGTTGTGGGTTCACGGGTTCAGAGTAGAAGGTCATATGAACACTCATCGCTATCAGCTGTAGAAATCTAAGATGGCAAATTCAAAAATCAAAATTTTATCCTGAAACATGTACATCTGTCACTCAGACCCACTGAACTTGAACCCACTAGCATTATCATAGTATCAAGTCACATATTACCATCCGGTGTGTCTTCTCTCTCTTGAGGGCATTCAGACCAAGGTTTTAGTGGTCCTCCCAGATATAGCTGATGTTATTGCAATATAGGTATGACATTGCTAGACAATTGTTTTAAAGTTGTGGTTATACATTAAATTAGGAAAAATATGTAAAAAAATTTTGCTTGATATTTGCGCGTTCTTGTATGTTACGTGTGTTTCTCCCCCCGTAGCATCTCATACTGACATTAGATTTGGTGTTCATGGAGCATTGGCCTTGTCACTACTTTGTAAAATACTTGGCCTCCATATGAGAAGCTGCATGGTCCCTCTTAATACACAAGGCGCAGAAATGCTTGTACTGTTCTTGATCCATCCAATGGATGCAGGACCCATTGTTGTAGTATGGTAACCATAGCAAATGTCCCTCCTCCATTTCCTTCATGGAGGAAGTCCATTAAGCGTAAACAGTGGGCCAAGGCAACTATAAGATATCCCTCCTAGTGTATATCATCTGATTCAAAAACTGACACCAAATTTCACCATCTTGAATTTGAACAGAATTGCCCAGTTGTGCAGATGCCCACTGGGGCATTCAGAAGATTGTTGGGCCCCAATAGCACCCCTTCATAAGGCCATCTTAATTCTGGTCTAGCTGTTTAAGTATGGTGTATATTATAACAGCTGGACTTGACTCTGGTTGTTGAGGGCTTACCTTCAAGCAGGTCAGTTTGAGTTTGTTCCTCATACTGCGACAAGAGCTGGGTTATGAAAACTGAAATGCTAGCATCCCCAGCTAGCAGCACAGCCAGTGATCCTGCAGTAGAAGGATCCATCATGAGCCAACAGGTCACCCTTGATAATGTTGAGGGTAACATAAATTCAGCGTTCGGATTGCTGTAATTTTTCTCAGGGGGTATAGAGCTCACAGAATATATCCTCAGAAGGAACACAAAGACACACACTCTGGAGAAAAACACATCTTCACTGGGTAACAACAAACCAGAGACTGATTGGGTGATCAACACTCCTTATCTTATGTAATCCGTAGTGATTGTTTGGGATGGGTAGAGTAGCTTCTTTTTCTTAGCTTCATTGTAATACCATAGAATAAGCAGATTCAGAAATACTCATAACAATATTTTTATCCAGTGTAATACTAATTTTTATGCAGTGTAATAAGGGTAATTAAAATCCATCTGTGGAATTAAAAAAACACACACTACATGTGAAATATCATCAAATTTAAATCCAGTACTAACTCATAAGTTCTGTTGACAGAGGCTCAAATATGGCCATCATTATTCTTTCTCCACTTTAACATTTGAAATGGATGGCTGAAGGTAAGATAAAAGTATATAAAACAACCTCCTTGGAGGTTTTTATGTTTACAAGGATTCAAACAAGTGACAAACTAGCATTTTACCAGTGATGAAATGTGTCAAACAAGGACCATTTGTTATCGGTAGAATATTTTGACTAGAAAAAAGATTCACATTACACAGAAAAAAACACTAAAATGCTTGGTCTGAACTGAATCTCTTTTTGTGAAAACTGTTAGAGATTTGAGTCAGTGGCTCTGTCTGAGACTAGGCTAAGTCTGAGACCTTTTGTTAAATCAACCCCAGGTCCCTTGGTCTTTCAAAACATACAGGCCAAGACCAAAATTTGCTAGTCCATATTTAAGTGAAGTTTAAATCAATAATGATTTTTAAATTGACCAACTAGCAAGTGAAGAATAAATGTTTAATGTTATTTAATGTTATTTTCTATAATATTAAAATGTCTGTTGTGGTGGCCTTAGTCTTGAGATAATTTTGGCGATTAAAGAAATAAGGCCGAAAGAGGTTTCAGTCTACTAGCGTGAGCAGCAAAGCCATCAAAGACACGAATAGTGCACTGAGGCGGTCGTCCATTCCAGTACTAGCACAGCCCATTGCAGCTTAACTTCAGTGAAAAGACCGATTCTCATCACGCTGTGCACAATTCATGAAAGTCCAGAGCAAAAAAAAAAAATAGAAAAAAGTGATCTCTAGAGCTCAAGCGTAACAATATATGAAGAGTTTTCTTTAGTTACAGCACATCTGAACACTTGAGAAGGCTACAGGTCCGTGAAAATAGTAAGCAGTCTCTGACAGGGGGCATGTGTTAATTCCGTACACTGGGTTTAAACAGGAGAACTTGAAGAGTGCAATGGTGCCTACATATAAACAATGTGGCAGATGGTTTGAGAATATGATCAATTAGTTAACTACAATACATTGGTGAGTACAGATCTCCACACAAGGAGGTATTGTTTCTGAAAATTTGGGATTTTTTTGCGTCCGAAATATGGTCCATATCTCTTATAATATGTAACCACTGCTTAACTACGACAGAGTCAGGAAAATAGCAACGAGGTGTGGAAATAAAAAGAAAAAGGTGGTACCTATGATACATAGATAAATGCGGATGTCATGAACAGTATTTCTTGAAAAGAAGTTTTTCAGATTAAAAACCAGAAGAAATCATACTAGTACTAGATAGCATTTGTGGAGCATAGACTTCTGCCGGGGTTGTTTCTTAAAAGTATGGGATTTTATTTTCAACCAGAATATATACCGGATCTTTCCCAAAAATATAATCACATCTTCTTTTGTCCAAATCCTACCCGCAAAGAATCAGAGGGCAACTCATTACTTTTAGAGTAATGTGAAACAGAAGGTTGTTGAAAATACATTTAAAAATGGAACCTTTTAGTAATTGGGAATGTGTTATATCCAGGATATGAACTGAGTCTTTTCCCCAAATAAAATCACTCTTTCTTTTGACCAGGCCCGACCCACACAAGAATTCTTATTAAGATCCATTTTTTTCAGTTTTGGAGTTATTGCTAATACAGACAGGTAAACAAACAGAAGGTCCTTGGTAGAGGGGAAATATTACAAGCATAATAAACATAGCTAGTCATAAAGTTTAATTAATTCAAGGTTTTTGGAAGCTTTGACAAGTTTAATCTGGTATGGCTCTCTTTACCATATATGTTTTTTCTTGGTGTAGGAATTTGATGAACCTTTCTTGTTGGCCATAAAAATGCAAAACCTCATTACCTTCCTTCAGATTGGGTCATTCAAATATTACTCTATTTAATGGAGTGGGGAAATGAAAACTAGTACGATAAGATTGAATGTTTTGTTACATTAGTTTGAAAGTGTAAATCCGACAAAATCTCATGTCAATAGAGTGCAAATACATTTACTTGCTGGCGTGCTTCAAGAAGCAAGCAGATCCAGTTAAAGCGTTGTTCTGACATTTAGTAATCTATTGTGAACTGATCAAGTACCTAGCTCACACTATACTGTGCTAGCCACACGAGATATATATGACCCCCAAAAATATTTTTCCAATAGGTTCCTAAGTCGTGATTCGTAGTAAGGTAGGAAATGTACTTCACAGAACTGAAACCTTTTTTGCACATGTAAGAAATTTATCAAAACGTTTGAAAACCCTCTGAAGAGCTCTTACATGCAAAACAAAAATGCAAGCATCAGAGATGTGTAGGGGCAGAATAACTCTATAAGGTAGTTTCATTTTAAATGTACACTACCAAGATAACAAGTCTCTTTTCAGAGGCCTAAGGTCAAGGTCATGAAGCAAACGTAGATTATGCGTTGGTGTAACCACATGAAACGGTTTGAACAGGCCTGAAGTAGGAATTAAAGCATATTCATGAGTGCAATTGTAATGCACAAGCAACAATAGTGTGAGTTATGATTTTCCTATTTTAAACCCCAGTCCACTTGTTTTCATTTACTCCTGTCCTAAAAGTTATCGAGAGTCCTGGAGCATTTCATACATTCTACAAGTGAATCAGCTGTCACCACAAAGCTTTCCTACATCAGAAACAATTTCCAGCTGAAGAAACTGCTTCTAAAGCAATACCGAAGACATTTGTTTTCCAAACCTAACACTCGTAAGTCATTCTTAAGTCATTCGTTATTTTCTTGATGGAAAGCTAGTACTTATCATTTCATATGCCCCTTTCACACTACAGGCAGTATGTCCCCCAGTTAGAAGTTTTACTCTCAATTTTGTCCGAGTTGTTTACACTACAGGCAGTGTAATTCATGGTTATTGACATTCTCGAAAAACACCCGTGTCTTTCAACTACCGTTCAAGATTTGTATGCTACCTTGTGTGACACAATGGCGAAATGTCCAATTCCTTAACTCACCTTATGTTGCCATATTACACCGAAAGACGACCAAATGACAAACTTACGTACACCCTGAACCACAGTTCGGTTACCGTAGTAAGAAATTCACATGTGCATGCATGAAACCATCTGGGCATATCCAGGGTACCAAATTCAGAGGTGCAAATTTCAAACATTTTAAAATTTCAGTAGGATGCACAAGATAATGGACGATTCGCCATTGACTTGCAAGTTTGCAAACAGATATGAGGCGGTGATTGAAGGACAGGGATGTTTCACCAAATGCGGGCCTACTGTGGGGGATACCATCAGTAGTGTAAAAGGGTATTAGGTTTCTATCTATTTGCAAAAGCTATCTATCATACTTCATTTTTCAAATGCTTCAATGGGAAAGTAAAGTAAAAATTGTATGACAGACATCATTTTTCATTTTTATCACTAAAGATAAGTGACTTTTAAAACCAATTGAAAGCTCTATTGTGTTTTCCATTGATAGTTGTTTTTGGATAAACATGTAGTGATCAAAGAGAAATACTGAGTACATGCACATTTAAAGCTGAAAACTCAATACTTGTTTGAAAACAGAGTTTTGTAATTTTTTCAGTTTTTATCGCTTATTTTCACCTTGGTGTAAATTTCCAACTCAATTCAGCAGAAAGTGTTTTCTAAACAACAGTGAAGGTGAAACTCTTCTTATTTATTTAGAATGTTTATTTAGTTTTTTTTTGTTATATTGTGATGGGTAGTTGGTAAGGCAGAGGAAACCAGTACATACAATTGGTCAAGGTTCTGTACTGTAAATTGCTGATTCAAATTCTGATCTCAGAGGTGGGGGGCGTTACCATTGTGGCCACCAGTGAAACTCTAATAAAGGTGAACATATGAAAGGTTGCATTTTTGTACAGTCAGTGCTGTAATAGATAGGAAGATATGAACTTTATTGGTTGATTCAGATTCTATCATTTATGTGGAATATCCATATATATTGTTGGAATTAATTTAGGTTTAACAGGATAGACTTAGTGAACGTACACATCTATGCTGTTTATGATATGAGATGTCCAAATTGTGAAAGCGATTTTCTCCAACCTTCTCATTTATGTTTTGTTGGTTACATGTGTCCAAGTGTGCAATGTGACAGCAATATTTTTGCACTTGGAGCAAAAAATATTCAGATGACAAGAAAAATTGCAGTGTATCTTACAAAAAACTGGATGGATGTTGACAAAAAATTGCATGACAAAAATCGCAAATCTGACATTGGGTACATAAGCCGCATACATGAGTATGTACACTGAGTCCTCAGCTAAAATTAAACCTGGCGTAACAGAAGGCTGGTCAAAATTATCTGGCTATTATCATCTTTTATAATATCATATTAAATAGAAAATAAGCAAACTGCCACACCCTGTAACAAATTTTGGGTGAAGATGAATCTCCAGAAGTTTAATGGCAGTAACATTCTAATATACATATAGTATATATTATAGAAAATGTACATATACCCCAACGAATGTTAATTAAACAATAAAACATATACTGCTATAAGTATTTCTGTAATTTTTTGTCACTAATATAATAACAAAATTTCAAATAAATTAGCTTGCTTTTTCACCAGCTGATTCACTACTAATATTATTTCAGTACTAAAATCTTTTACACAATTTTTCATTTGCAAAGTCACCCTAATTGAAACAGTCTATAAACAGTCTCATGGACACATTTGGGTCTGGTAATTACCATCAGTAATTGTGACTTAAGCTGTTGCCAAGTAGTCAGCCATATATATCACTTCTACATAATCCAATGCATTCAAGGCTCGGATTTGCAGACCCTATAGTTTGCATAGTCTGCAGAGAGTCTGACTGATTTCAGCAGCCTGTGTGCCATGACCGTGCCATGTCCTTATTATATTTTTTTGAGATTCTGCCCAATGTGAAACTGAAAGTTAGTAATTGCATAGCACTTATTGTTTAATTAATATTTCTAATTAATAATTTAGCATCTTAAACTAGTAAGATAGTGAGATATATTTAGTAAGGTATGTTTATCTGTGAAATCCAACCAAATAACTGAGAGGTTGCCTGTGTAAATTAATTGCTCAGGGGCAAATCTTATCTGTGTCTAGAATAATATTTAGCTTATTACTTAGAATGAAAAACAAGATCAAAACATATACATTTCTTTGCAAGCAAGATATGTAGGATTTTTTGGGGGGTTAGACAATACAATAAGTTATCACAGTATACTGGCGATAATGACCTTATACACTAGCGCAAAATGGACTTACAGGAAATCTAGACTGTACTTAAAATTTAATGTTATTTTTAATGGCTTTCTACTACCCCTGGATAAATGGAACCATTCTTACACTGTATCTGGTTGAACTGAAAATGCTAGTATGGGGTTAAAACCCAGTTGCTCTAAGTTTAAAACTCACGTCTAGAAATACATGTGTACATTTTATTTTTACTTTTCTGAACAAGTTATTTTAATTTGATAATCACTGTCAAGATATTTCTTAAGGCCACCATAACTTTGAGTATTTAAAATGCAAAACCATAATAACAATTCCACACATGTGGACACCTATAATGCAGATACATATTATTATTGAATTAATTAATGAATACCTTACCAGATTTGTGTGCAGCCCTGTACTGACAGGAACCTTTTTTTGAAAAATGTATATGATATTTACTGAATTGTTAATGAGCTATGAGTTTGCATGGATGCAGTAAGCGATTTGCAGTGAAAAAATGGAACAGCATAGTAACAGGAGTGTATCCTGTAGCCTGATGGCACCTACTGGTGCAGTTTGGAGCTTACATGAATTTTTGAGCACCAATTGATTTTTGCAAGATCTTTAAGCAAGATAAGCTATATATTGTTGCTTATAGTTTCTTTAGTTTGTATGGTATTTATTCATTTTTATTCATATCTTCTGGGGGTTAATGATGTGAAGTGTGAGTGGCAGAAGTTATTTACTTGCTGCCGGCAGAGATAGACCAAACCAAGTATTAGCTCCAAGGTCATTGGTAAATTTTATTTACATATTAGTATTAAAAGAGTTTGAAGTTTGAAGATATTACAGGCTGATATTTGAAAAGCCCCAAGCTCAACTAGATGGAAAGAGGGATGATTCTAGCAAAAGTGGTAGGTACAATAGAAGGGGCCAGAGAGCTGCTCTCTAATGTGGGTGTTCCTCTGGAGATGACCCATCTGTAACCATGTCTTTTTTCAGAGTCGAGACCTATGTTTACATAGTCTGTTACAGTCGGTTGTAGTTTCCAGGCTTGTCAGGAAGAGTCGGTGAAATATAAAACATGTTTTTTATTAAGCTGCGATTGTACATATAACTTGAGAGCATGCCAAGGGGCAGAAGGAGAAAGATTGAAGTACCTACTGATACTCAACTACAGTTTCAGTTAGGAGATACTACTGAGGATATAGAAGAGAGAAGAAGAGAGAGGGAGGAGAGAGAGGAGAGGGAGAAGCAGGAGCAAGAGGAGAGGGACAGAAAGAGGTTGGAAAGAGTGAGGAAAGAACAGAAAAGTGACCTCAAACAGACACAGACACCAATGTAGAATAAACTCAATCCAGACAGACAAAGGGCAAATGAAGTCTATTTTTCCGAGTGATTCTGAAGAAGAGGCCATTGTCGAATTTGTGAAGCAACATGAACAACTGTACAACAAGACTCACGCAAAATTCAAAGACAAGCAATGGAAGGAGGGACTCTGGGAATGACTAGCAGCTTCCACGAATTTATCTGTCAACATTGTCAAGAAGTGGTTCGAGACTCAAAGTACCAGATATGGCAAGGTCACCCACACAAGGCAGGACAAGCTGCAGTGAAGAACACTGAAAGGCAAACCTGGTTGTGAGACAGTTTTAGCTTTATACAAGGTCAAATCAGAAGGAAGGGAGTGTCTAAATCTTCTGCGTCTAAGTCACCACTGAGACCATCAGGGGCCTCAGCCATACCCACAGCTTCAGTTAAAGACATTTCACGAGAGACTGAATCTCAGATGGAAATCAGCATGGCATCAGATGTTACACTTTAACCATCGACCACAAGCCCTTCGCACCGATCAGCTGCTGTCGCCACCACCACTGATGAAGATCCAGTTTTAGATTAGTTCCAGCAGATGTGGTCGATGATTTCCAGTTTCTTGGGTGCAAGATAGGATTCTACTCCAAAACCATGACAGTCTTTCTGCAACTATCTTTACTCTGAGCGAGACTTTTTGACATTCAGGAATGAGACAGTGAAATTTTTTGCGGAATACAGTACAAGGCCAAAGAAAGAAAGAGACAGGTCAAAACAACTCAACAGGCTCAAATTACAAATTTGCAACTTCCAGAAGCCACACAGGCCACCGCAGGATGTGAAAACATACATCCTCATGATTCCGGATACTCAACAAGTTTCAACACAAGCTGTTCAGGGAAGCCAAGTAGCAGCACCACAACCTCCAACAGTGATTGTGACAGTTCAACCACAGAGGTCATCATCAGTGGCATCACAGCCTGCATCCTTTCTTGTTGTGGATGACCAGCAGTCTGGGCCTTCCAGACAACTGATGTTTGCATTGAGCCCAACAAAGACTTTTAACCCGCCATCAATCGCCCATCAGAGGTTTTTAAAACATTTTGAAAAGTTATTACATGCGCAAAAAGGAATTGTGTTCTGTGACGTAAGCATCCTACTCAAATATATGAATACTGACTTACGAAACCTAATGGAAATCAAAACACAAAATTTATCAAGCCACAAACCAGCCTAGATGAGCAAAGAATGGCGAAAATAGGGTATTATTTAGCTTTTTCACATTTTTAATTGAGTAATGAGTGGAGGACGTTTTTGTATGATATTCTGACATGGACCTTGGATTGCACATTGTGGCAAACCTTTTTTTCATTTTACTGGTACTCAAACTTCAAATTTCCATCTGTTTTAAACTGATTCATTCATACCAGGTAAGTGCTGCAGTCTGTCTGCTTCTGCTTGTGTCTGTTGGGATGACTGCAATGTGAAAAGGGTGGGAACTAGCAGTGATATAGACAAATCTTGGTGTTCTGACACACAGGAGTTTCTGTTGCAAACAGAACTACTTCATATATTAAAGTTGCTTTTCCATTTTTTATACTTTTTGTAGGAACTTTAGAAAACTGACACATTTTTTAAAAAAAACATGACTAAAAATAAGCATTTCCTCCATGAATGGCATATGTCCACCTGGAATGTTTTATGTCTGACAATATTTGCTAATTCCTGTCCCAAGTTTCATTATATGAGGCTTTTGTAATAGCTGCCTCAGATGCATAATGGGCACTTTGAATTGATATGTCTGGAAGAGTTCCCACTTTGTACTCAACCTATCTTCTTTATTTGAGGCCATCATAGACCTTAGCTCTCTATATAATGTTTATCAGTTCCACCACTAAAAAACACATAAAAGCAAAGAGTGACTTGATATATGCAGAATGACTGACTTAATGATAATGGAAGTTGCTTAATAGGGGTGTTCCACAGGAGCCGACTTGTTGGTGACTAGGTTTTTTCAACGGTTGGGAGCAATGTTTACAGAGTCGGTTAGGATCCATTGTAGTTACCTGGCTTGTTGTAAACATAACCAGCCTGTTGTAAACAAAACCTTCAAGATGGGAAGTTTTCAAGTCTTCAACTGTAGAATCAGCAGGAAAAGCCAGGAAAACATCATGACAAGCCATAAACAGAAACCGACAAGGTGGTTACAGCAACAGACAAGCCAGCAAGTGTGTGGGACACTTGTCTGTGAAACGACTCGTTGGTTACAAAATTTTTGTCTATATAAGGCGAGTCGGTTTGCATAATGCCTCATTTGGAATCTGGCATCTGACGGATTTCATCTGGCAGCGCTTCAAGATAGGATCTTGGTGTTTTCAGAAATTAACTAGGATTTAGTGTTGAGGTATAATTAGGGCTGACTTGTGATTAGGATTTTCGCTGCTTTTAGAAAAAAGATGGGTCCTAAGAAGGGCAGAAGAGTGAGGAAGATAGGACTCCCCACAGACACCCCTTCAAAATTTGAGCTGGGGGACACAGCGGCAGATAAACAAGGGGGAAGAGAGGGAGGCAAGAGAAAGGGAGAAAGAGGCATAGAAACAGGAAGCCAGGGAGGGAGAAAGCCAGGAGGGGGGAAACTACACATTCACCAGAGGAGGGAGTGGCTGAAAAGCGTGCAAGGATATATCTCAATCGCACTTATGACAAAAAAGGGGGCACATCTACCTGACGGACTCAGATGAGGAGGCAATTGGGGACTTTGTGAACTACAATGAGGAGTTGTATGACAAGACTAATGAGCATTTTAAGGACAAAGCAAGGAAAGAGTGTCCCTGGGAAAGAGCTACAAGCTGTCTGTCAAGGTGTGCAAGACCTGGTTTGAGTTGCAAAGGACACGTTACAGCAAGCTCATGCAATCAAAGTCTGGGTAGTCCTGAAAAGGACTGATAGATGTCAGCTTCTTCTGTACCAAGTATTGTTGGTTGACACATCTCAGATCCTGTCCTCCTGCCCAGCCAATGCCCCCACATGATTGAAGTAGTCTTTCAGTAGTTGCCGCTGATGTTTGGCCTCCCTCGAAGGATTCCTGTAGTTGTCATTTGCTCATACACCACCTGTTCATTTTGTAGGGCCACTACACCATTTGCTGGGGTTGGTGTCCTGTCTGCTCCGCCTTAGTGTGTCCTCAGCATGCTGTGCAACACCACACATGTCAAAACAATGTCTGACTACCCTTGGCCTTTGCTCCATGGTGCCCAGTAGTACCCTGAACCTGTTGACTAATATTCCAAACACATTCTCAACCACCCTCCTGCCTCTGGAGATCCTGTATTTGCTATTCCTTTTTCCCTTCTGAGTTGTCTTCGGCTGTAGGGTTTCCCAACCCATGGCATCATGGCAAAGGCGTCGTCAATCAGCCAAAAATATTGCAAATTTGGTTCTCCCTCCCCCAGTGGTTCAGGTGGCGGAAGCCCAAAGGTGCCATCCTCGATCTTCTCCCTCAAATTGCTAGCAGCACCAGGGAAAAGAAGCGGTTGTAGTTGTAATAGTCACTGCCAGATTTCTTTGTTTTCTTCATGGCGATATGCTCACCGTCTATTGCCCCAACACCATGGGGAACATTCAGTCTGGTTCTGAACTTCTCCTTAGAACTTTTCTACTCTTCAGGGTTAGTACGGCAGCTCAAATATTCATCCTGGAATTCAGCAAGGGTGGCTCAGTAGACCTGGGAGACAAATTTACAGATGGTGGTTGGGCCAACGAGCCAGTAATACTGCAACGAGGTATAGGTCCCTCCTGTTGCCAGGTGTCTCAGTGTTATTGCTAGTTTCAATCCAACTTCTAATGGCTTCCTGAAATTGGTGACTGACTTCTTCATGAGGTGGTGTATGCATTCTTCGATGAGGTAAAAAAGGCAGGTGGCATCCTGACAAAATTCTGGTATCCTGGGATATCAGTGTAAGTCGGCCAGGAGGTTGCTGTAGCATACTCTTTCTTGTCTTTGAAGTATCCAGGGCATGACCCAGGGGTTTAGTTGCTTTCTTCTTCTCCTGGAGGCTGGCTGGGGCTGTGGCTGTGGTGCTGGTTGTATGGCAGTTCCTGGTCCTTGGTTTGGATGTGTCCTTTTTTCTGGAAATCATGAAGAAGATCAAAATATTAAACTCAATAAAAACAAAAGTACCTTTAGCTTCTGTAGAGAGACTCTCTGATGTGTAGCTGGCATCTTTGCAGTGACAAATGACGATTTGTGACTGCCAGAGGGGGTTTATATAGTTTTGGTTCATGTCGACTCCAGGGATTAATCAGTCAAGTCTGGGTGAGTTGGTAAAAATGTTTCAGTCCTGTCTGTTTGTCAGTACAGCTTTTCGGGGATTGCTACAGCTTGTCTGTTAGAGGTTGATGGTTTGTCGTGGTAGTTTCCCATCTTGTCGTGGAGAAAATCATCCTAATCCCAAGTCAGGTCAGGGGGTAGATCCAGACAAGGCAGAATGTACTACGTCCTGGTGGGGAGATGAAACCGACCCAACATTTTTGCATGCTTTTTTCTGGATTTTTGTCACTGACTCCCGACTTTTGCAACCGACCCTAGAGTTGTAGAGTTGGTTATAGGGTCAGCTCCAGTGGAACAGCCCCATAACAAAATATTTAAATGAGTAAAATACTGAAGTAATCAATGGTTTTATACAGCCTACAAACTAAGGCTGTCACAACAGAGAGTAGAATACTTGCATAACTCCATGATTGTATTCAGCAAAACACAACAGCACTACTAGTGAGACTTTTTAAACTCACTTTCAATTCTAATTCAAATAGACTTTGGTAGTGCTTAATCTCCACTCAAAAATTGGCTCTAAATCTCAACAGCCAGAATGATATTTAGTCTATACAGGTAAGGGGACAGAAATATGGTTAACACCACGAAGGCACATGGTGGGTATGATTTGAAAAGAAAACGTTAAAGACTTAAGTTTCTTCCTGAAGGATTCAATAGAGGAGGACATTTATTTGGGTTTAGCATCACTTTCAAAACATTGTATATGCTATATTACAACTGGTAGTTTTAAGGGCAGAGAAAACCAGTACATAATAATTGGTCAAAATCCTGCATTAGGTGCTTCAAAAGCAAAACTGTGAGTAAATTGTTTGATTTAGAGGTGCAAAACTTTGGAACCACAAGAAGTTTACCTTCACCTCGACACTGCCTAGTACTGTACAGACTAAAAATTGCTTCCTGCTTGTTTGATAATTTTTCATTCCCCATGGGCCCCCACCAATCGCCAAAAACAAGCAATTGGGATTAAATATATATTTGTTATTCTACTAACATTGTTGTATAGTTGAGTAGACACATGATTAAAAAACCATAACAATTACAAAGCACTTTAAGTTAATTGCTAAGAGCATTACTCTCCAAGTTTATCATGTTATTACAATCCCCTGAGAGGTTTACTGTACATGGCACTATCTATTATTTGCTTTACTACAAGAAATTACTGCAAGCATTGGCAATGAAATGACTACAATTTACTAATCCAACGCGGTTTAGCCTATAAGAAATTACTACAAGCATTGGAAATGAAATGACTACAGTTTACTGAGCAAATGCGAGTTATAATATGAGAATTACTGTAAACAATTACTCAAGCATTGCCAAAGAAATTATTAGAGTTTACTGAGATAATCCTGATTGAAGCCAAATGGGCAACATTGCTGCAGGCTATATCTACAATGTACAATCTTGCCTTGAAGCAAGGGAAGCCAACTGTGAAACCAAGTGTGCCCAAGGTGTACCCCCTGAAACCCAATCCAAAAGAAGAAACAGGTGAGGCGAAGGCATGTGACCTCTGGCAAGGTTACCTAAACTACTCGGAAAGCCAGCACTAGCAAATTTAGAAATTTAGACAGGGGGGTCAAAACCAGGGCAAAATTGGCATCTGTTTTATGGGGACAGTTAACCTTCTATGAAGGAAAATGTACATTCTAGTGTAATGGATATATCCGAAGGGTGGAAAAGTGCTGAGACTGTGCAATGTACACAAAACTCTTGGGTATCTCAGCCAACCATTATGTACATGCAGTACCCCTGTACTTCTTTGAGAGATAGTTCTTCACAAAAAAGTATGCAAATGTCCGGGCACATATCCAGGTCTACTTTGATTGGGGGCCCATGCATGTATGACTAGAGGGTCTAAAAGTAAATGGTATTTATCCTTTGCTTAAAGGAAGCAGACTCCAATGTAATTTCAATAAAATGGCACAACTAGAACAGAATACACATGTAACTTCCCCAATTGTCATATACTTATCTGTCCAAGAATATCACACCACAGACTACAGAATCACGTTGGCAAAGCAATATATTTTAGCCTGTAGCAGTAGATATAGTTAGTAGAGCTGAAAGATAAATAGGACAAAGCAAAACACTTGTTGGATCAGTAACTGTTTTGTTTATGCCCAATCCTTCTCTTCCATTCAAAATAATCATAGTTGCCTGCAAAATGGATCCAGATGGACTACATTTACTGATAGACTCACATTCTTGCTATGTTGCCCGAACAAAGGAGTGAGAGAGGGACTTAAGTTAGAAGCTTTAAAACCCCCTTCCTTGGAAGAAAGAAGACCCAAGGTGACTGGCACAATTATTTCGGCAAATAATGAGGACATTTATTCCAATAGAAATCAACTATAATAATGTAGAATGTGGTATTGAAGTAACAAGATATCACTCAGAGTATGTCTTTAATCATAAGATTAGAGGGGTGTTTCAAAGACGGAACACATTACACCTAATTAGTTAGACTTGTGTCACCCTTAAACTGCAGCTGACACACGGAAACACAGAGTATAAGATTTAATTTCCTGTTTGTAATATCGCAAACCATAAGCACTGCTGGTTGCTTAAAAGGTGTTCTATGTGGTTCTCGTGAATGTTTCAGGTTCAGTCTGGTGCAAAAATTGTTTTGTTGGATTCTTTACAGCAAAGTTGAATTTGACACAACTGCTTAAATGTTGTCTACAGGAGAGCTTATACATGCCAATGTGGAGAAATATTGATTAGGAAAGCCAGGGACACAGATTACTATATAAAGGTCAAGTGATGGTTATACATCCATTTAATCAGCCAAGGTCATAGTGGAACACGTCCTGACAAATTTGCCTCTTGTGGGAGTGAAACCCCCCACAGAGGTGACAGCCTGTGATTAGATGCCAAACTTGTCCAACAAGAACCTGTTATATCATATCATAACATATTGATAGACTGTTACATACAGACCTGTTATTTTTAAATGACTTTTTACAGCTTATTCAAGTTTTCAAACTCTTTTGTGAATTGTGCTAAATGATGATTTCAAGTTCTTGTTCATCAAATAAAGCAAGTATTGGGAGCTCGGTGGTGGAGTGGATAACATACTCGCCTTCCACCTCTGAAGTTGGGTGTTTGAACCCTAGATCCAACCCTTTGTGGGAAAGTTGGTAGTTGCTTACCAATGCCTGGCAGTTTACAGTGCAGAATCTTGACAAACTAGTATGTACCGGTTTCCCCTGCCTTTAAAAGTACCCATTGTGATATAACCCATACAATGCGCCAAAAGAGATGTTAAACAAAAACGAAACAAATTTTAAAAACTCCAAATGGGTATTATTGGAATAATAAAAGACATACTTCCAGCTGCAACAATCACATACCAGCTGCCACTTTTGTATATCAATTAGAATGCCAATCACTGCCTTCCAATTGAACTGTCAAGCTTTTCAATTGCTAGCTACAATAAAGCTAATATCCATCACACAGTACAGTGTGTTGTGCTGGGTTACAAGGAAGGGAGATTACTTACAGATTGTGCTGATTTTTTTCCAATGTGGTCTCCACTCGAATAATAAAATAGCATGTTCCTATTTTGTAAACATTTTGCACTAAACCACATGTATATTCATATTTAATGAGGAAATAACCTGAGTGGTAGAAGTTTTTAGTTTTTTATTTTAAAGACAAATCAATACAGAGTACAAATTTTACATCTGTATTTAAAAAAAAAATGAGTTTAAAATTTGAAACGTATCCATAGTTAGGGACACCACTAAATATAAAAACTTCAATTTTTAACTTTTTTTTATATTTCCATCTTTTCTACATAGATTTTAATGTAACAAGAAGGACTGGAAGCTCTGTAGAAATAGCTTTCTAATGGTGTATAAATTACACAAACCTATGAACTATTTACAAAAAAAATACACTTGTGTTTGCCCATTTGTGACACTAATTATCCATGGTAACGGGAGCAAGGAATACAAACCAATACTGCCCAGTCTGTATGTACCTGTATTACGTAAAATAGGTTGTGGGTGGTGGATAATAAAATAACGAACACATACATGTACCAGTAGGCACAGAAAAAGAGTATAGAATACTAATCTACTGATGGTTGCCATCTGCAACACGTTGACAATTTTGGACCATAATGGAAAAGGTAAGCAAGAGTGATACTACAATATTGGGGAGGCAAAGGCACATGTGTTTCTAAATTGGGTCTGATGGTTTATCATATAAGTTTTAATATGGTGATATGGTGGTCTTACTTAATGATTAAAGTTGTGACTTTAAGTAAAGGAAGAAGTATGAGGGTGTTGGGAATGAACGGAATTTAAAGGCATTTGTTTGACCATGTGAAGTTGTGACAGAGGTGGCCATCCTCACATGGATTTCTTTATTTTCATCGAGAGCAAACCCAACATAGAAATCCCAAAGAGTTCTGGGAATTTACCAAGACCTATATTTTACAATGACTGTATGAATGCGTAGCTATTGCTCATATATTTACGTAAATTAATATAAAATGTATTTAGTATATATTCCATTTTATGCCTCTAAGGATACATTGGGAACATACTTGCAAGTTAAATTATTAAATAAAATAGTTCGCAATGGACCTTAGACACTACAGTTTCTGAGAAAAATAATTTTTAATTAAAAAAACGTCTCTCAATCAAATGACAGGTGGTTACCATTCAATTTGTTACATCTAAAATCCTCAATATTTATATATGATAGGAAAAAAAATTTGTTTTACTTAGGTCTTTTGTGTTATAATGACTAAATCACTAAATTATGACAGACAGCATATATTTATATAGTAGCCAAATGATTAATCATTTAACTGCTTTGTTCAAAAACTCCTTCATATGTTTGGAGGGTTTGAAGGGAAAACAAGCCCAAATGTCTTTATATCTACAGGAGCAAGATACAAAGCCATCAGTAAAGCACTAAAGTAGTATGCAACTGATGAAAGCCTGGAGACAAAATGTGGTCTTTTGAAGCACAAGCTCTCCACCTCTTCCTTTTTACCTATTATTTGAAACATGTGGACATAATACAAAATGACATGTTTCCCATTCACCTGATGACATGTCACCTTCACTGAAGCCTGATAATTTGCTTGTAAATGTACTTTTAAACAAGGCAGAAAGTGGTTTTGGTCTTGGGTTTTCACTAGCGTGAGCTGCAAAGCCATCATGGATAGCAGTAGTGCAGTGGAGCGGTCACCCATCCCAGTACTAATGTAGCCCTTTGCTGCTTAACTTCAGTGAAGAAATAGATACTCCTCACACTATGCCACAATTCATGAAAGTCAGGAGTAGAGCTCCCATCCCAGTACTAATGTAGCCCTTTGCTGCTTAACTTCAGTGCAGCAATAGATACTCATCACACTATGTCATAATTCATGAAAGTCGGTAGAGCTTGTGCTTAAAAAGTGGATATAGCTTTAAAATTCATAGAGCTGGCAAATGTTATCAGACATATAATTTTTAAAACAAGTGTGATAATGTTTTGACCTTCAGACATTGCCTGTGTGTTTAATAGTCTTCAAGATGCTTCACTGACCTTATGGGTTTCCAGTTTGGAAAATATCTGAACTGAGAGTCAAATGACTAAAATACCAAATCTGTTCACCAACTGGGCCAGTCCCCTCTTAAAATATGCAAAATGTATTTTACTCATGAGTAATACCCTACAGAAGCCTATAAGGGTCGTGTTGAAAAAAAAATTAAGTCGTAATTACAACTTAAATAAATCATAATTACGACTTACACAAAAACGACAAAATTATTTCGTAATTTTTACTTACCCAAGTCGTAATTACGACTTAAAAATTTTTTTAAAAACCAAAAACAAGAAGTCCTAAGTTGTAATTACGACTTACTATGTCATAATTACGACTTAGTAAGTCATTGTTACAACTTAGTAGGTCGTTATTAAGACTTGCATAAGGCGTAATTATGACTTAGTAAGTCATTATTACGACATGTAATTATGACTTAGTAAGTCATTATTACAACTTGTGTAAGTCGCTATTACGACTTGTGTAAGTTGTATTTATGACTTAGTAAGTAAAGTTTTTTTCATACAGCCCTGGTCACATTAAGGCAAATTTACGTTGTGAGTGTGCAACAATCTCGAATCAAAAGAGTAGCTCATCATATAGAGTACACTTGATTACAGTTGTGTTAGACCAGTTTGAGACTTTTTAACGCTATTGGGATTAGTTTAAAATAGATGTTCTACTGTTTTTTACCAAAAGTTGTAGGTTGCCTGTCCAAATATCAAAGATGTGTACTTTTTTCACAACAACCCAAGACAACCGCCTACACTCCACAAGTTACTACAACCCTCACCCAAAACTAAACAACATTCTAGGGTTGTGGGCATGCCACTGGAAAGGATAGTACAATGGAACACCCACTTTAGCCTAAGCAAGGAAAATTAGGTCAAGCAATATGGAAGTCTATGGGGCTACAGCCGGAGCACAATGTTGATAGCGTAAGCTAATTGTTTAATGTAATTGGCTCTAGCTGAATGTTATTAGTCAGTGTTCTGTAGGCTGGTAGTACAGGCTACTTAGGTTGAAGTCGGTTAGAGTCACTTTCCTACCTTGAGTATATGTAGCAAAAGATTTTATGGTCAGCTAGGCTGTGGCCTTGTCCTGTCAGTCATGTCCAACTCAGTTAAAGTTATTTAGTTGTTTAACGTCCACATCAACCGCTCAGGGACATACTGGGACTATCACATTTACAATAGAGAGAGACAGAGGCTTGGGGATGACTAATTATCAACGTCTCCAAGGTTCTTTTACTTGCCACTGGGGATAGGGCCCAATGACACGGGACCTCCATTATAGTGATCATCCGAGTCACTATGTATCTCCCTGACCCAGGCTTGAACCCGGATTAACAGCGCGCCAGGCAAGTGTGTTACCCACTTGTGTAAGTCATAATAATGACTTACTTTTATTTTCAACTTGACCCTTATAGGCTTCCGTAATACCTTAACTACCATTCAGCCTTTAATTCAGACAGATACAACAATTTAAAATAATCCAGCAGTACATACCTTATCAGCAAATTAGAAACTGGAGCCACACCTAATTCAGCCCGAAATGGCCTTTCTTTCCTCTTCAAGTTTTTGTCACTTTGGGTTCTGTAACCTCAAAAGGGTTAAACATTAGTCTTAACACTGAGCAGTTTCGTTTATACTTAACCTAACATCGGAAATATACAAAAGCAAACATAAGATGCTTTTCCATTTAGGTTAATCAGTGACATAAATTGTTTAAGTATAGTATAAAGACATTATTAATTTTGACCTGGAAGTAGAGGTTTTATTTGGCTATATAATTCAACAATTAGGTTCACTGCACAGCTAACAGTGAAAGAAGGCGTGTTGCAGCAATAGGGAGATAAACTTCCGTCCTTCTACTCTATCACCAAACTATGTTAAGTTTCAATGAAGACCTACTGTGTGAACAGTAGTAGAATAATTTAGACGACTGGTAAAATGAAATCTGGCATAAACTGAACTAGGAAAATGTGTGGGTTAACCATATTTGCTGTATTGATTAAAATAGCTTGGCAAGTAGTAGAGTAATAAATATGAGTTACAGATACATGTGGCAAAAAGATATAAAAACAACGTGAAAGAAAATATTAGTCACACTTAAAGCAGTAGAGAGATAAGGCTTTTGTTTGATGGTTTGAAAAGCCAAAACGTGTGTGGCCAAATAGAATTTTAATACATAAATGAAAGGTTGTTGGTTTTATATATGCAAGTAAATAAAGACACAGAAGCAATAGCTGTGTCATTCTAAACTTACAGAAAATCACATTTATTAAAATATTATGGTCGTTTATCTTTATGTAAACTAACTTTACATCGCAGGGACAAGTAAAATTCAGCATTGATACCCAGGATTAATAATCAATTATCTGTAAAAATCGATGATACAGAATAATAATTTTAAGAAGGCGTATTGTAAATGTGTCTCACAAATTACTTATGTGTGTATGTAGGGCTGAGGCATTGATGATTACATTAGAGCTGTAAATCAAAGTCTTGGTTCTGTAAACGAATGTGTTAGCTCTTAGTTAACTCTAAGTTAGCAAACCTTTGAGTAAATTAAGGTCTTAGTGGGTTAAGTTTTTTTTATAAAATAACCCTCAAATTAAAAAAAAATAACTAAGGCTCTGTCGATAGCTCTAAGTAAAACCTACATCCAGGTCTTTACATTCAAATTATACAAAGTTACTTAAGTGTTTTGCAGCAAGGTAATGTCAATATAAATGGTAATTTACATTTAGGTGTTACAGTAATTGAGACATTTCCACTAACATTTATGCCCTGGGGGGGGGGGGGTCTCCACTAATATTCCATAAATCAAGTTGTAACTGTTGAAATGCAGAATCTAAGATACATTATATACACATATCAAGCAGCCCTTTGATAAAATTGGTTGTTGGTTTTTATGTTAGTTTCCTCCGAACCCCATTTTGAGACAGACCATAGGTATTCCCCACTGGTTACAACAGCAAGTTAATCAGGATTTCACAGCTGTTGACAGTATGCTGTTTTACATTTACACCAAGGAGAATGAAATAAACTAAGGAAGAAAAGAATACTCCTTTCTTTACTAATACACAAGGAATCTGGACTGTCTCATTCATACACTGTGACAATGTGATAGGGGTGTATTATATAATGTTACTAAGTTATAAATTGAGCTAAAAAGGCCAATAGAAAAATATAAATGGTATAACTGGTCATTTCCTTTTGTTATTTGTAAGTTTTAAATTGAGCTTAAAAGGCCAATAGAAAAATATAAATGGTATAACTGGTCATTTCCAGGAGATTACTTTTGTTATTTGTAAGTTTATGGCCTAACCATTCATCCCTAGACATATACGTCCTGGGGTTAGAGACACACTACAGTTGACTGGAGAGTAAGCTAGCTATAAAAGTTGAACCCAGTGTCTGGTATTCATGCCATGACCCCAAAAGGACAGAACTACAGTTCAGGCACTGTGAAAGGTCATATCTGCTACCTGTGATAGCCTATACACTGGGTCTTATTCTCATGATGCTAGAGGACACACAGGTCAACTTGAGCCCAGGTTAAAGTTCAACTCCAGGGTCAGATGGCAGATCCAAGGTCAGATTTGCATAACACAGTAAGAAGACATTTGAGAAATTTATTACAAGTTAGTAGAAACTATACAAAATCAGAGCAGACTTTTAAAATGAATTTTAAAAAGCACCATTAGACAGTACCATAGTAAATAATTATCACATATCATGTATAAGAGTTAGTAAATAATTAGTAGTGTTAGTAGGACAATACCTCGGCATAAATCAGAGGGGAACTCATGCACATGTGTGTAGGTCAAGTTTGAGGTCGAAAGGTCAAATCAGTGTCGAAAGGTAAATCCGATAGGAGGAACCAGGGTCCGCCTGGCCCAGCCTGTCCCTAAAACTCCCTAGCCCACATCAATCCAAAAATGGAGACCTCCCGTCTGGTGGGACAACCAGAAGGGGTCAAGGCCTGAAAGGGTCAAACTAGACAAGTAATCATCCCAAAAAGTTGACCAAGCTCAGGGGAATACGAGCCTAGGATCCAAGATAAGCTTTGGCATTGGATCATTTTGCCAAAGTGTCAGTCTGGTAGGGAGTACCTGATTATAATCAGGCCTGCCTGTTAACCCCTAGTCCTGCTTCCTGTGGCTGGGGTGAGTCACAGGTAGAAAAGATGAAAAGCAATTTTGTAACAGAGGGGGTTGGTGGGTAAATTCATAGGTCTTGATGGTTTGCTTTCTTATTTCAAAGTGAAGGGAGGCTTCCCGCCCAAATTATTGCTACCTAAGGATAATTATGATTGGATGATTCAAACCAAAACACCCCACAAGGGATGCTAGTTGGACCTACAGATTTAAGGTAGAGCCAACTGCTATGGCAGGCCCCTGTATGGCCGTGCCCATTACAGTTGACTGGAGAGTAAGCTAGCTATAAAAGTTGAACCCAGTGTCTGGTATTTATGCCATGACCCCAAAAGGTCAGAGCTACAGTTCAGGCACTGTGAAATGTCATATCTGCTACCTGTGATAGCCTATACACTGGGTCTTATTCTCATGATGCTAGAGGACACACAGGTCAACTTGAGCCCAGATTAAAGTTCAACTCCAGGGTCAGATGGCAGATCCAAGGTCAGATTTGCATAACGCAGTAAGAAGACATTTGAGAAATTTATTACAAGTTAGTAGACACTATACAAAATCAGAGCAGACTTTTAAAATGAATAAAATGAATTTTAAAAAGCACCAAACCCCAACTAGAAGTGAGAACGGATGTGGGTAGCAAAAGTAGTGGGAATGATGGAAGGGGCTTGCGAAGCATTTTGCAAATACGTCCATACAGCCGAACTACGCCAGAGGCCATGTGCCATAATGTTTTGTAATGCCACATTATGGTCAAAGGCAAAAGTAGCCCCAGAGAGCCTGAATGTGTGGAAACCAAATCCTTTAAGAGGAAAATTTTTGAATGCAAGGACCTTCTTCAGTGCATTTCGAATATGTGTATCAATGACCTGATGATGAGGATAAGAAAAATGAGCAAATAGGGGAAAAGAAGGCGGAAGTGGCCTGGATTTCAGGAGTGCTTGCAAGGCCCTAACTGGACACAGAAAAATGTTCTGAATGCTAGGAATCTGAATCACATGATGTGACTTGTTGTCTTGATGTGTTTTGGTCCATTTAATTATTAGGTGAGCCCCAGGGGGGCCAAATATGAGGTCCTGTTGCAAGAAATGCTTACTGCTGTCAAATGCAGCCAAACTATGAGGAGCAATGTTCGACATTCTCAAAAATCCGAAGTATGCCAGCAAGACAATTGACCTATACAAACTGGGATCTGGTAGTATGTCACATGCCAATGAGATATGATATAACATTTCAATAGAAAAGATCCCCCTAGGTGTGGGGGAAAAGATTGAATTGATGGATATGCTTCTGAGAAATCTTAGCACCATCTCATGTTTGGTAGGTCTAGGGTCAAGGTTAAAATGAAGTGCTAATGCAGAAATGGAGGAAAGGTAGTTGCGAATCACCTTGGGGGAGATGGCATTGTTATGCAAATACTCTAGGAAAATCAAAATGTTATGTACATTAATGACTATTGGTAGTTGCAAGAAAGTAAGAAAAGCCAGGAAAGTTCTGAAGTGTCCATTCTGCACTGATACCGTAGAAGGTCTGTGTGAAGATGAGGCCCTATCCCAAGCCGATTCAAACAGGTGGCTGGTATGTTCTGTAGCACCTGAAATCATATTTCGAGGTCAAGGTTAAAATGTTGAGGTAAAACCTTATCTCAGATGTAGTTAAATTTAAGGTTTAAAAGCAAATCTTGGTGAACTGGCTTGTCAGAATACAACCTAGAAAGAAGGTCGGCCTTGATATTGTGGCAACCCCTGATATGCTCAATCTGAAAAGAAATGTCAAAATTTGCAGTTATTAGCCATAGATTCCTTATACGAGCCCCCAAAAATGGATCCTTGGTCCTGCTGGATGCAACCACCTGGACCACTGCCTCATTGTCACAGAAGATCTTTACTTGTGAGTGCTGCCACAGTGGGCCCCAAAGCCTTAATGCTACGATGATATTTAGCATCTCTAGATGCACAATTTTTAGGTCAAAACCAGGAATGGCTGGTACTGAGGTTGAGTAGACTCTATTGTGCCATATGGCTCCCATGCCTGAGAGACAAGCATCTAAGTGAAGGGCCTCAGATTCAGGGATGTAAGGCTTCCTAAAGATGGTAGTACCATTGAAGTGGGGCAAAAACTTCTTAAACCATTCCAGATCCTGAAAAAAACTTGTGGAAAGGTAAATTTTTTTCTTGTGGCTGTTATTGCGAAAGAGTTCCAGCATCCTGATAATGAATATCCTGGCGGGAACTACACATTTGTGAATGTAAATTAGCTTACCCAATAGTGACTGAAAATTCTTCTTAGAGAGACATTTCTAGTTGGCTACATGGAAACATTCCTTATGAATGGCCATTAATTTTTCTTGGTCAATACTAAGAGAGGCGTCAGGTATGTTTATATGCACCCCAAGGCAGGTTAAAGTTTTAGAAGGAGGAGACAGCTTCTGCTGATTAATAGGTAGACCTAGACGTATCAGAAGTGCATGTAAGTCGTTAAAATGACGCGTTGCGTCACAAGCATCAGCAATCCCTACATAATCATCAATGTAGGCAAAAATTTTTGCCCCATGCTTCTGCATGATAAACATGATGGCGTCAGATACCATTTGGAACGCTGCGCTCCCATGCGTCCAACCAAACGAGACGCTTTGGTCCAGAAAGTACAGGCCATCTCAGTGGATACCAAGTTTCAGAGCATCAACCGGATCCACCTTAAGGTTCCTAAATGCTCTTGCTACATCAATTTTGTAGACCACAGGGTCATTTTTGACATTGAGTATTGCCTGAACTATATCATCAATTGTAGGAAACCTCAAGGTGAATTCATGACCATCAAAGTGATTCTTGACCGCATGGTCGTTCACAGAAGTGCCATAGGGGTGAGATAAATTTAAGATTACACAACGTTTGTCCCTTTGGGCCTGGTAAGGAGGGGAGAGCAGTGAAAGTGCTGGGAATCAACCTGATCCAATGGCCCTAACATGGCCCCTAGAGCACACTCTTTCTCCAAATATTCTTGAATTGCATTTGGAAATTGATTAGCTGAATGATGATTGCTGACTGTGTTATTAGAAAGCTCATGTGAGTGCACCAATGAAAGTGGGAAGCCAAATTTAAGGTATTGCAGTAAAAGTGGGTCATGATAGTCCCTAAGCTCATGTTCCCACTCATTTATATTTAAACCAGAACTCAAGGGGATCCTGGCCTGTGCATAATTAGGAACGCCTGTGTTTCGAATTATGTATGCAACTTCTAGATAAGCATCAATTGACTCAATCTTCTGAGGGGCCCTATCTGGACCAATGAAAATGAATTCTTTAGAATGATGGTTAAGGAAGCCAATGCTTTTACTCGGAAGCAACGCGTCTCTGGATACCCCATTTTTACGCACCTGAGGCCCCAAATGTGCCTCAATGCCACTTGGAATACTGCTCTGATTCTGATAAGATTGGTTAGTATGACATGTATTAGTATGACCATCATACTCTGTCCAGCATGGCCCATTAACCTGCATTATGTCAGATTCAGTCTCCTGGGGTACTAGTTCACAGCACTCATCAGCTAACCTGTCAATGATATCAAGAATATGTTTTTCATATGAACAACCATATTTGTTCCAGCTATGCTGGTCACCTAAAAAATTTTCATATGCCAATTTGGCCTCATCCCTTGTTGTATTATCAATACAAATGTCATCTGTATCATTACATACTGACCAGTACATTTGGGTTCTATACCATACACTTAAGGTCCCAATGGGAGGCTTGGAACAATGCATAAGTCTGCCTATGCCCTCAACAACCATGAAATAGTAAAAACCAGCAATTTCCCTATTTTCAATAGGATGTATATACACTAAATCACAGCCAGAAGGCCATTGTACGTTATTGCAATGCAAAAAATCAACATCATACAAACCCAGTACACAATTACGTCCAACGTTACGATGTTCCAAGCCCCCATCAGCACCAGCAGCATGCAAGATGTTGTAAGCATCTCCTACACGATTATACTTCATTTCCTCACAGCAGATGTTAATATTGTTAGTATTGCATACAAACCCAATACCCACATTAGTATTGTTAACTGGAACCTTCATTGATGTGTTCCTGTGGCTACACTGAACCAGATAAGCACCAGTTGTCTGGATACTCCTTTAACTATCAATAACAGCAACATGTGAATATTTGAAATCAACATGTGTATTCTTTACATATTTTTTATCAACACAAGTACTTTCATCCACACTATTAACCTTGAAAGTACCTTTTGACAATCCCATATTATCATGTGTTACTTGTGACCCAGCAATATGATCAATACATTGGTTACAATAGCACGTTTGGTCACAACCACAGACATTATGAATAACATTCTTGTCACATGACTCAGATTGATTAAAGCCACACAAAATTTTCCCATTAATACGTGCGTTTTGACGCTTATTACCTAATAGTTTCCCATAACAATTTACACATTCTATGTCCCGTCCCCATTTAGGTGTTATCGTCTTGGTCCCACTGTGACTGGCGGTAGGTCCAGGTGATGGCCCTACATATTATTTACTGTTTTGTCTATCTAGCCCCCTCTGTTTTGAATAACACTTTGTCTCTGGATGAGTGGAACTCTTCCCCAATTTCGAACAAAATGTACATATATGTCGGAAGTTACCATGATTGGCTTCAAAAGTACATGTCCCCTCGTTATAGTATTTGTAAATTTTCTTATGAGCCCCCTGAGAAGATGAGATGTTTGCATTTGCCATTGCTATCTGCGAGGTTGACAATCTGTTGAGTGACCATTGAGTTTGGTCATCCCATGAGAGAGTTCCCTGCTCCATTTCATGCATGGAGTTGGCGTATTCAGATCGAACTGCTACCCAGGGGAGAGAAGTCGCATCTTTGAGGGCCATAATGGTCTGCAAGAGGGCTTTCTTTACTATGACTGGATCTTGAATTTGGTAAATGTTGTTAAGCTGACCTACTGCCCATTCAGGAAGTGACAGATCATCATACACAATTCTTTTCTTACCACTAGTGTTGTGGTAGCCCTCATTTGGCCACCGTAATTCGGGAATTGACGTAATGGTATCAGTAGTGTTATAGCGTCCGGACTTCCGAACATGTTGATTCTTACCTATGGCAGCTTCCTGTTTGGCCTGTGCTTCATATGTTGCCATAATCTGAGCGACTGACTGTGACTTATTGGTTTCCAGTTCGTTAACTCTTCTGATTAATGCTTGGTTGGTCATGTCAATCTTTTGCAAGTAGGCTAGTATGGCATCTGACTTGTCAGGGATTTGGGCATCATTTCCGACTGTTGAAGGTGGAACACTACTTACAGTTTGTTCAGGTAGTTGCAGAAATGAGCCATCCAGGTCCATGTCTTTATCAGCCCCTTTTCTTGTAGAAATTGTCCTCTTCCGTGGGGAAGATGCACCTTTTTTCTTATTGCCTGGTGTTTTCTTCGCTTTCCTAGGCATTGTGGCTAAAATCACGAAATAGTTGACTAAAAGCACTAAAATAATCCAGTATAAATTCAATACCCAGACCAAATAAATTCATAGGTCTTGATGGTTTGCTTTCTTATTTCCAAGTGAAGGGAGGTTTCAAAACACCCCACAAGGGATGCTAGTTGGACCTACAGATTTAAGGTAGAGCCAACTGCTATGGCAGGCCCCTGTATGGCCGTGCCCATTACACATGATAGCAGAGTGGTTGGTTGATGAATAAACAAAAACTGAGACTAAAATTACAGTAACCTAAAACCCAGACATTGTGGAGCATTCAAACTTCTACAGATGAATAGCTTCTACCAAAATGACCTGATTTTCAAGATAGTCAGACACTAAGGAACGAGGAACGGGTAGACATGTAATCATAACTGGACCCAAAATTCCACCCCATTTAAAGCTTGTGGCCCAATGATGTTTAACGGGTTATAAAAGGGTTTAGGGCAATTTCTGTCACTGATTGAAAACAAGCCGTTTTTCACAATATGATATGGGAATCCAACAAATAAACAAATGTGGCCACAGCTGTATTTTTTATCATCTGCCACTGTGGCCTTGCAGGTAGCACACTTGTCTAGGAACTCAGAGGACGTGGGTTCAAACCCAGGTACAGGCAGATACATAGTGGCACGGATGACCACTTAAAATGGTGGTCCTCTGGGTCCTATCCCCAGTGGCAGGATAAAGAACCTCAAGGACATTGATAAATGGTCATCCTTGAGCCTCTATCTTCCAGTTAGGGGAATGTCAGTTACTTGTGAGGTGGGGCTGTACCTGTGCAGTCGGATGGGCTTAAAAGCACTTTGAGTCTGTAGTATATGGAGATATTGTGCTGAGTTTAAATACACAATACAATACAATCTGCAAATTATGAATTGAGTTGTAAATAAATGTTTTGGTGTTAAAAGGATATTTTCTAAGGTCACCTTATCTATGTAGAATACGTCCCTTATTTTATTTCTTTGGTCTTTATTTGGACGTTGGAAGTCACTTGCCAGAGGCCAATGGTTTCCAGTGCACAGTCTGCAAGACAAGCAAATTAAGAGTATTTTACACAACTCTAAAGCTTGGAATAGTGTGTCAGTGTTAACTAGGTCACTGTGATCTTTTGTGTCTATAAAGAATTCATATCAAAGAATAATAAACTAACATATTTTAAAGAAAACTTTTATAAAGATAGTTTTATAAAACAGGATAGGTATTTAATTTAATGTTTTAAACACAAATGCTTTCGCCCTGGCTATAGAATCCAAATTTACTTTGAAACTACACTAATTCAAGCTAAAGTATTTCATTTCTCCAAGGATCTTTTGGAGAAATGCCTTATTAAAATTATCTTTTAACTATTTCTGTCAGACTATTGCAAGGATGCAGTTTCAAGGTTAGTATGTTAAGTGCAAACTGAATATACCATCCAATACCAAATTAATTTGCATTTGCATTTCAATAGGGCCTTTGAAAGTATATCTTCAGAAAAAAAAGATAATGGTCAATTACCTTGTAGGATTGACGAGGGAGAAGAAAAAGACAGGGACAAACTTTCTATGGAATAAAGTGAAACCGTGATTACAACACGAAAGTACTGCTATGATACACCAATTTCATTTATTTTAAGAGTAGCTTACTCCAATATTTAAAAATCATATGCAAGTACTGGAAAATGCAATCTGTGATATTATTTATTTAAGGCTTTGGGCAGTAATTTTTATAATGGGTCTGATATTTTGGGGTACGGCATAGGCTATAAATATTACAGCTGGACATTTTCACAGCGTCAATCAAACTGCCTAATTTTCTTTTATCACTGTAGTAACAACCCATCAAATAACAGACTTTTTAGGACAAAGATGGCTGCCATATTGAATTAGAAAGATGTGGCGGTTTCCTCTTGAAAATCCTCAAATAAAATTTGATTGAGCAAAAGAAAAAACAATGAATAATATATTATTGGGTATCAAATTTGAATCATTACCCCTCACCAATATAATACTTTGAAGTATCAATCGTCATCCTTCAAAGTGATTTAGATTATCCAAATTTAATAAATTGTTAAATAATGCAGTTTATAACTATCCCTATAACAATACACGCATCCTCTTTGATTTTTATGTCTGATTTATACATGAAATAATGATATTAAGAAAGTATTTATAAATTGCAGAATTGATGTAAACACTCTCCAACATTAATATCCAAACAGGTAGTGCAATTTACCGAAAAGATCGTTGGTCAAAGCTTTTGATTATCAAACTGTTTCCGGTTCAACAGGACGCAGACACCAACACAGGAAATGGCCTAACATGAATGCGCACAAGTCCTCATTTCTTAAGCCCTTGGGGTGTCACAAAAGAAGTAGTTCTGATCTGGTAGTTACAGCGTGGACAACCTATCAGTCACACAGCAGTAAAATCACAGAAGAGTGGTGAAGCGTGAGCCTCTCTGGGTCATTTTATCTTTGCACCAGGATTGTGGTTTTGGCCCATTTTAAATTGATCATAGTTTCTCTAAAAATGGCTCTACATCACATAACCCAGTCCCTGCGTGTTCCTCCAAACTGTCCAAATAATGTAGTTATTTTTATTCATTTAGTGTTTTTGTCAAGCCCAGTAATTTTGCATCGGTTGTATTGTGACAGGTTATTGGAAGGGCAAAAAAACAAACAAGTAACTAGCAACTACTAGTTTTCCCACATGAGCTCAGGCCGGGAATTGAACTCTGATCTCAGAGGTGGGAGGCGAGTGTGTTACCACACTGTGGTCTTACAAATTAATGTAGTCTAGGGTATAATCCAATTGGTTATTTAACTTATCTATTTAGCCGTTAAGGTAGGAAATGTTAAAACTACAGAAATCTCCACTGTAATATCAAGACGTAAAATTAGGAAAACATACATAGTTTCATCCCCATTAGCAAGCTTTCCTGTCTCAAGTGCATCTTTCAACCAGACATTTTTTCTTTTCATTTAGAAAAGTGCCAATCAACCTTATTTTTTACTACTTTTGCTTATATTGTACAAATGGGTTTTCTCATGCTGTTTAAGCATATGTTACTTTTTTTCGTCTTAGCAAAGGTTGGCTATTTCCTGCTGAGACAGGTTATCTTTGGTGACTAACTGTTGTTGACTAACTGGTGACTAGCTGTTCCAACTGTAATCAATTAACACCCAAGAAAGCACCCTTATGTCCCACAATGTGACATTCTCTTGGGAGATTTAAAACTATCTCTCTCAAAAACAGTAGTGTTTACAGCCAGTTATAATTCTAGACACAACTTTGCTTAAAACTTCTATTTGTATATATTTACAAAGAAATGTGCTGAAGATATAATTAACAATAGATATTGTGTACATTATGTATATATTTTGTTTATTTACAAAAATATATGACCAGTAGATAACATATTAAACTAAGGATTGTGATACATAGGCCTTTGTAAATTCTAATAATTCCATGTGGTTTCTGTGAGAGTATGTTCTGGCCAATAAACAGACCCAACTGAAGATGACTGCAAGGCTATTTAAAAGGTATCCTGTTCAAATTAAGTAAAGTATTTGTTTAGAAAAAAGAAGTCATGTAAGTCTCACTATTAGGCATTTATACTATTTTCTACTCCCTCTTGTCATGAGTTCAAATCCATTTCCTCAAAATGCAGTTGTGAAATACTCATGATAAATACAATATAACCCTACCCCCAAAAGGATGTCAAAACCAAAGCATTAAAGGATTATAAGCAATATGACCCTTCACTAAGGCATATTTGGTATAATCTATTTACACTGGAAAATTTGAGGCTGAGGCACTAGATAATGTAGCAAGTGATTTTATATGGGTGATGATAATTGTTATGCTTTAGGCTTTACTTTAAGCCAGAATAAAACTCCAGTCTTAATATAGAAGATTCAAATTTAAGGTATATATATTAATAACCAGTGTCCCACAGCTATGCAGCTGTTTAAAAGGCCTGTTCATAAACTCAATCATTTAGAACAAAGGTAGATTTTAGGACAAGGAAATAACATTCTCAGGTCGGTTCTGTTCTTTCTTAATTCTTAACAAATAAGTTGGAATTAGCAACTGAAAAGTAAAATTTGATTTTTGTACAGTAATACTTCGTCTTTATTAATAGATAATAAAAATAACTCAGCCTAGATGTAGCTTCTTGAAAATGTCACATAAAACGTCAGCCGAAAGTGACTTTCTGATCCTTACACATCTGTCTTGACTTATTTACATCAACTAGGCGTTAAAAGAGAAAATCTAAAGACCTATCTCCTAAGAAAAGAGTATCCTTCCAAAAATCACTGCCCTGCTGGGATCTTATGTTGGTGATGACTTACGTTCTGCATACAATTGTTGGGTATCGATTGTGTCTGCGTCTACCTCGTCATTACACACATATGACCATTATAACCTCAAAAATTAAGAAGGTTAAGGCAACCTTATTGTCTACCTAAAGGAAAAAGATAGTAGGTTATGACCATCTTACCTTATTTCAAACTGGTTATACTGGTAGTATAGAGGTGACATAAACGTGTCAGTGGCGTTATAGAGGTGACATACATGTGTCACTGGTTGTATTGGGGGTATAATGATGTCACTAAGGGTACAGAGATGGTATAAAGGTATCATTGGTGGTATACAGGTAGAAATGACATGTCATTGATTGTTTACCGGTGAAACAGAGGTGTCATTAATTGTATACAGGTGGAGTAGAGGTGTCACTGATTATATACAGGTGGTATAATTAAAGGTGTCACTGATTGTATACAGGTGGTATAAAGGTGTCACTGAATGTATACAGGTGGTATAAAGGTGTCACTGAATGTATACAGGTGGTATAGAGGTGTCATTGATTGTATACAGGTGGAGTAGTGATGTCACTGATTGTATACAGGTGATATTGAGGTGTCATTGATTGTATACAGGTGGTGTAGAGGTGTCACTGATTGTATACAGGTGGTATTGAGGTGTCACTGATTGTATACAGGTGGTATTGAGGTGTCACTGTATACAGGTGGTATAAAGGTGTCACTGATTGTATACAGGTGGTACAAAGGTGTCACTGAATGTATACAGGTGGTATAGAGGTGTCACTGATTGTATACAGGTGGTATAGAGGTGTCACTGATTGTATACAGGCGGTATAGAGGTGTCATTGATTGTATACAGGTGGAGTAGAGGTGTCACTGAATGTATACAGGTGGTATATAGGTGTCACTGATTGTATACAGGTGGTGTACAGGTGTCACTGATTGTATACAGGTGGTGTAGAGGTGTCATTGATTGTATACAGGTCGAGTAGAGGTGTCACTGATTGTATAGATGCGGTATAGACGTACCACTGGTGGTGTAGATATTACATGAAGATATTACATTTGGTATAACAGTAATATGTTTCATGCATAATACAGGGTTATAACTGGTTGTAAAGAAATGGAAAGGTTATATTACTTCAAGTGATACTACAGAGATTGCATAATTGTATCATCAGTGGCATAGCAGTGTTCTGTCAATGGCAGTACAAATTTGGTATGGTTGATTTTCAGGTTATTAAAATATTTGAGTTTGTTATAATTATTAGTATTTTAGGCCAAATAAAATATTAGACCAACATTTGACACGCCTCTTGGGAATAGCTTTAATCAATAGAATGTGCACAGAATTTGAGATCCCAATCTATCATACAATTTATAGCTCCTTTAACTATTTTGGGGTTTGTCCAAAGGGTTGTAACCTTACAAGAAGTCCTAATTAGTAAAGCTAATATGGAACAAGGCCGAAAGGTGTTTCTGTCCCCTAGCATGAGCACAAAGCCATCAGAGACACGAGTAGTGCACTAGAATTTATGAAAGTCTGGTGACACAAAGAAATTCCAACTCAGACACATCCCACATCTGGTCTAGAACTGAGAAGGTCACCCATTCAAGTACTAACATAGCCCATTGCCACTTAACTTCAGTGACCAGACAAATACTCATCACGCTGCACCACAATTCATGAAAGTCCAGAGACACACACACAAAAAAAGGTGATTCCTAAAATTGCGAGCTCTATCAAGGCTGGCGCTTAAAAATGACTATTAAAGATTACCATTCAACAATGTTTGGAGTCTACACTGGTCCTGTTTCAAAGGATCTGGAAGTTTCTGGTTGTAGAAGACACAATCTACACAGTAGGTTGTCACAACGTCTGTGTGTCTTGTATGTATATGTTATCAACTCACGAATTATTAAAAAGCTATAGCAGTTATTGTAAGAACATATTTTTCCACTTAATTATTTCTTTCTTTCACTAAAATGTAATTATAAATTCAATTTTATAAGTTAATATCTTACCTATATATCTTTCTTAACAGAGTCTTCTAACTCTTCAGTGGCGCTGAACATACAATTCTCAAAAAAAAAAATTCCTAAATTAGAACATAGGAGAAAACGTGAAAATGGATGTGTAATACTGGGGAAATCCATCCTTTGAACATTAACCAATTTATCTTTATTTGGGTTTATTTTTGGTCTTAGTTCACACTGCCTTATTCGTATACTGGTCCCATACCTCCCTCTTGTTTATGTAAAAGACCACCGTGGTGTTGCCAGAATAGTCTGGCCCCAACACAGGTTCCCGTACTTCTTGAGGGCCAGTAGAACACCCTTTAGTTCCAGCAATGTTATTTGCAGATTGCTTTCTGGAACTTACCAGATTCATTTTGCCATACAATTCCCGAAGTGAGCATCTTCGTGTTGATGTGTCTGTAAAAATTTGCACAGCATCCTGAAGGGTTGCAAAAGTTGGCCGGGAAGCTTGTTTCTTTCCAGTAGCCACAGCCCTAACTGAGGATGGACAGACCTGGGTACAGGAATTTCCTTTTCCAGGGATTCCAGATACATGGCAATTATTCTTCAGCCACAGAATTGGTCTCAAGTGAAGATGACTGAAGGGCACAAGCTTCTCTGTGGCAATAAGGAGACCTTTCAACAACATTTGTTTTCATACTGCACAAACTAGTCTCGAAATGAGGGGCTTTATTTCTGACACATCACCTTTCTGTAGTGGGTCTGTAATAGGCTGTATTGATAATCCATGAAGTCAAAGAATTGCTTTGGATCAAGCTCTGTCTTTTGCAGATTGAACAACCAGTCTAGGTCCTGTTAAAGAACTAACAGGTACTGGGTGTCCCGGAAACAAGATTCTTCAGTCAAGGTTCTTATAAACCAGTCGTCTAGGCACACTGGCAGATTCCTTTTTTCCTTTGCCTGGGCCATGAGTTTCACCTCTTTTTACAATAATGAACTCAATTGGCACTGTGGACAGACCAAAGTGTAAAGCCTGGAACTGGAAGGCCTGGCCTTGATAATAACATCTCAGGTACTTCCTTGACCTTTAACGTACAGGGATGTGATCATAGGTATCACTGAAATCAAGTGAGGTTACCCAATCGTCTTTCTGAAGGGAAGATTTTGGGGTGCTCTGGGTGCTGTGAATGTTCTGAGTGCTCTGATCCAAGATTTCCTTTAACTTATTGTTGCCTTTCAGGGACTAGAAAAAGTCAATTGAAAGCCAGATAATTTTGAACTTTTTCCACCAGTTGTTTGAGCAAGACAGAGCGCAATGCCTCTTGCAGCTAATTGTTCGACAAAATTTACATATTCGCTCTTGATAAAAGTTCTCTGGTAAGAGGGAGATTGCCTTTGAAAGGGGCATTGTAGCTCTAATTTATAATCTAAATCCTTGGACTTGAACCCAGAGGGGCCCATGTCTGCCAAAATTTTTGCTGCCCGCCTCTCCTAGGTTGACATTCCACTTTTTCACTGGGTACGTTTAAAGCATGATGGACATTGAAGGACTGATAATGATGAGATTTCCTTAAGTCAATCCCCCGGAGTCTGATGTAGACTGGGAAGTACAGCTCTGTGATTCATGATACCAAATCTTGTCGTCTGCTTTTCATAGTATAGCAATGGGGTAGATTTATTTATTTATTTTTTTAACATCGCTTGCAACACTGTATAATTCATATCATGACAGGTAATTTTATGAGCAGAGGAAACCAATATATAAATTTGGTCAAGGTTCTGTACTATAAATTGCTGACAATTGCTAAGCAACTACCATCTTTCCCATATAGGGTCGGGGTTGGAACCACAGACTTCAGAGATGGGAGGCGAGTGTGTATCCACTGCACTATCATGACCACCGGGATTGGGGTAGAGTCCATGTATTTAAAGAGGAGCATATGATGCTCTGACAATGTATCAACCTGGACACCTGGTATCAAGTGGTCAAAATCAACATTCAGTCTGCAGGTTGTGAAATTTGACGTCCAGTATAGTCCAGATATCTGTAACAGAGGATGTACCAGAAGAGTTGGCCAGATGCGCAAATGAACTATTCACCAAGGCAGCATCATTCTGCTAGAACAAACAGATCTTCCTGGCTTCTTGGCACCTTGGTTCTGAGCTGGATGAGGCCTGCAACATCCTGATTGAAACTTTAGAGTCTTTATAAATTGGTTGGCATGAAAACCTCCCAACAAAATAGACTTGCTAGAATATCTGGACAATAGTCCATGTCCTCCAGTTTATGCCATAGCCATTCCACAGGGATAAGTTGACTGATAGTTTCCCCACTGAGCTGTGAATGTCCATCTTGGTACTATCAGTGGAGGGAGAGAAGGTGTACACTAAATTTGGGATGCGATCACCCAATGTAATACCTCATGTCTCTCACAGTCTCTCTGTATGATTGATACTCATATAAGATCTTGTCCTGAGAATCTGATCCACCTTCTGGCCTCATACTGTCTGAAACCGGTTCTAGGTCAAGGAAGAACGAGAGGTTGGTAGGTTTTATCATGATACAGGTTCTCTTGAGGGGAATCCGTGTCATGGCCTGAAGAACTCCTCCATTCCAGTGCCCTATCTAGCAACTCAGCCTAACCGTCCATGACAAAAGAGGCAACTATGGGATGTATAGAGGGAAGTAGAAATAGCTCGGGGAGATCAGCAATATCACATTAGGGAAGACTTGTTTTGTTTTTGAGCTCCCAGACAACACCTCCAGTCTTGCAGACTTCAAAAACCATTCATCTCTGAGTTCAATATTTGCTAGTTAACAGACTGTTGCAAAATGGAAAGCCTAGCTGGGGAGTGAGAGACATTGCGGGCTGGCACCTAGGTGCCAGCTAGTTCATTCCTGGGGGTACCTTAAGGCTGGGTTTCTGGACTTTAGTTACCAAATCTGACCATGTGTTTTGTAACAGCTCCTGTCATTGGTCCATTCATTAATATTAGTCGAATTTGACCCTTAACTCTTCCATCTGCATTTGAGAGCCACGAGGGGTAACAGTTAAACTTGTCTACAGTTCAAAGTTGGGTGTTTGTTAATTTTACTTAGTTTTATGTTTGTTTTTTACAAGTACTTTTAAAGATACACTCAACAAACTGTTAGACATGTCAAAGCAATACAACTTGCATTCTACTAAACCAGACAGTATACAGCTTCCAGTTCAGGTGCAACTTTGTGATGACGGTGAGTTCATGACACGTTTGCTGTCAACCAGATCCGAAACTTTACATGACAAGCAAATGGGTCATGACAGTTCATCAGAAAGTGAGCTTGACTGTAGTGCCATTGTCGGTGCCTCTGACAGCGATGACTCGAATACCCCCGGGGGTAGGGCGTTTGATAGATTGCATTCTGAAAAATCTCCTTCTACTTCCAGTACTTCAGATCAGACAGCTCAAACTTTAGTGAATCAAAAAATTTTAAAACAGTTAACCACAATTGGTAAACGTTTAGATGCATTAGAAAACAATAAATGCAAAAAATCTATCGACAAATCAAAAATCAAGAACAAAAAAGTCGTTCA